>JAWWES010000081.1:138402198-138416685 GCA_035583135.1 Lophotriccus pileatus | reverse complement strand
CCAGAGGGGGTTCAAGGAGGCAGGACCCAGAGGGGGTTCAAGGAGGCAGGACCCAGAGGGGGTTCAAGGAGGCAGGACCCAGAGGGGGTTCAAGGAGGCAGGATCCGGGGGGGCCCTCACAGCCGTCCCCGCTCAGCGCGCCCGGCCGAGCCCCGCGGCCCCAGCCCCGACCCCGCGGCCGTACCTGGTCCGGGCCCGCCCGCGGCCCTGCGCTCCCCCCAGCTCAGGAGCAGGACGTATCGGTCCATGGCCGGGCGGGACCGGGCCGGGGCCGCTCCGAAGAAGGTCCCGCTCCGAAGGTCCCGCTCCGAAGGTCCCGCGCTGCCGCCCGGCACCGCCCCTCGCAGAGCAGCGCTTCCGCTTCCCGCGGGCGCGGCGGGCCCGGCCCTCGGCACGGCGGGCATGGCGAGTTACACCAAGGCCGCCCAGGTGAGCCGGGGCGTTCGGAACCCGGGGCCGTGAGGGAGCGGGTCAGCGGGCCCCGGTGTCGGTGCTGAGCGTTCCCCTGGCAGGAGCCGCCGTGTGCGACACGGCCGAGGGACGGGGACCCCGCAGCGGCCGGGGCTGTGCGCGGGCAGAGAGTGCCTGGGGGAGCCGTGCCCTTCACCCGGAGGGAAGGGGACGTTGGGCATTAAATACCTGCAGCGATGTTACAGTTCGACTAGCGATAATGGGAGCTTCCGGCAGGAGATCTGCTTTTTTGAAACAAAACCCTGAGGGCCTGTAACCTTTCAGTGGTGTTACACATGTCCATCGTTCTGCATCGTGGTGAGCCGTCCCTTTAAAGGTTATTTGAAGGGGGTGTCGCTGGATATCGATTTATTCCATTATTTTTGAGTGTAAAGGAAACGTTGATCTAATGAAAGAAGCTAGGTTATGGTAGTGTGAGTTTTTACTGTGTTAAGTACTACCTCTTTTTCTCTTCAGCAATGGGCCACTTTTGCCAGAGCCTGGTACCTCCTCGATGCGAAGATGCAGCCCCCAGGAAAAATAGCAGCTGCGACTGTGGTCAGACTTGAAGGCAGACATAAACCTATTTATCATGCACTAAGTGAGTGTTGCAGTGGTTGGAAGCAAATTTGCTTTCTTTCACTTGTATGTTTATTCCAATTCCAGTTTTAAAAATCAAGCCTGACATAAAAAGTTACATTTCTCAATTGTTTGTAAATTGTAAATTAATTAGCTTTCTTTCTCATCTTTTTCCATCATACTCCTCTACAACCTTATGTTGTTTCTTTACCAATGCACATCAAGCATATTATGAATTTATAATTTATTTTAAGTAGCTGAATTACAGTAGGTTGTGCTTTCATTTTTTTAAAAACCTCAAAACATGTTTAATTGCACTGATTTTAGAAGTAGAGATTTAATTCACAGTGCACGTAATGAAACACTGATCCTATGCTTGGTTAGATTTTATTTTCTGAGTGCTACCTTTCAGTACACACAGCACCACAGTCTTGGAGTGCCTCTTCATTCTGAATAAGGTACAGAAAAGTTCTGTCTTCGTGAGGCAGTGGGCACAGACTGAAACACAGAAGGTTCCCTCTGAATATCAGGAAACATATTTTACTGTGAGAGTGACTGGAAATGGTTGCCCAAGAGGTTGTGGGGTCTCCATCCTTGGAGATTTTCAAAAAATCCTCTGCTCTGAGCAGGGGATTTGGATGACATGACCTTCAGAGGTCCCTTCCTGCCTCAGACATTCTGTGATGATCAGGCTGGAACCTCAGCAATAACTATGGGAGACACACCTTCTTGTTTAAATAAAACAATCATTTTGGTTTTCTACAAGTTAGAAGATTCAGCAGTAACAATGTATCTGTGATCCTGTTCATTACTTTTAGTACCGTGGTGCCTGTTCACAGGGAGAAGCATTTTAGAAATCGTAAAAGGTTGATCCCTCATACTGCTGGTACAGTGTTTCCTTTAACACCCATGCACATTTTTCAAGAGGCATTACTGAAACATAAAGGAAACCTTGAAGTTTGCTCATACATGTGAAATGTGCATACTAAAATTATACTCGACCTGTTTCATAATAGAAGGTAGGATTTGTAGTGGTCTAAACATGTTTTAAATACCAGAGTTCTGCTGCTGCAAATTTTGTGGTATCCACAAGGTGTCACTGGAGAATTAAGGCTGTCTGAAAAACAAAGCAGCTCCTGAGAGGAAGTTTTTGGTTTCCCTCTGTGAAAGATCTTTGACATTTCTATGTCCATGAAGTTATAATGTCCTGGAAAGTCATTTCAAGGGTAACTGTATTTGGTTTGAAGTATTCTATAAATCAGTACTAAATGCATTACACATGAGATTGACATTGAGTGGTAACAACTACTGAGACATTTGATATTCCCTTTGAGAGGAAATGATGCAAAAACTCATGGTTGATGTACTTAACACTTTTTTTATTTTTTCTGAACTAACAGATGTATTAGTGTCTTTGAGATAACAGCTCCTTAGACAGAATAACACTGTGGGGATGTTTTTGTTGCTTTGTGTTTAATTTGGTATCCACGTTGTTAATTTGGAGTTCATGCAAGTGGGAAACTGTTGGCAAAGATTTCTTTAGATGAGCTTATTGTGTCATCTTCCCAACAAAAAAAAAAAAACAAAAAGACACAAAGTCCAATGTCCATTCCCTGATAGTTATGTAGGCACACAGTATTTTTAGAGCTGAACTGCCGGTGAAGATGTTTAAATTGCATTAAAAGAACACAAGAATAAAAAATTGTAAAAAACTTAAATAAGGTGTGAAGCTTGCATTGATTAATTATGTGCTCCTATATAAAATACATGCTCAATTCAAGCCCTGCTTTGTACAGCTGCTTTGTTACCTACTCAAAAATGTTTTACTCAAGTGAGTCTCTTCAAATACTTGTGTTCTAATACGGTGATGCAAGTGAGAGTGGCCTCTGGACACACAGTTTTCCAACTGACTGAATGTGTGGTTATAGCTTATACAGCTGTTCAAGATCATTACTTCTGAAATGAAAAACTACATCTTTTCTCATATTTTTATGATATTTTTTAGATAGTTTGGGTTTTATTAGCACTTCATTCGTATAGAAGATCTAGTAAAATAACTGTTTCTGGCAGGGTGATAGATTATAGTCTTTGCACTGAAAAAAACTTTTGATATTAAAGTTGCTGATATAATTCTAAACATTCTATAATGTGTATATGCTGTAACATTCACTTCTGCTTTATTGATGAAAATGGGGAGGTTTTCCCAACAGAGCGATTAGGGGTTTTTTTAGGGGTTTTCTCCCTAAAAATGTTCAGTCCTTCAGTAAACATAGTAACTGTTATTATGAAATAAAATAAAACAAATATTTAGGATCATTTGGAACTAACCTTTTTTTCCTGTTTTTCTTTGAAATATAGGTGCATATGCAGCATAATGTGTTGAATAGAATAATACACTTGCCTGTAGGCCAGATTTCCAGATCTTAGATGAATAATTGCAATGATTTAATTATGTAATGTGATGGTGTTTTACTTCTCACCTGCCTTCTAACCTGACAGTACTAATAAATATCGTAATTAAGGTTGGTACTTGAGTGCTGATTTGGATGGTGTGACTCAAAAAGCTCAGATCTTTAAATTTCAGCTTTATGAAATGTGTATTTTTTTGCTACTACATATGTATCACACACATAATAGTTGTTATTTTGGTTGATTTCCCCAATGGTTCTCTTTAATATTTTCCACTTATTTCTAAACCTTGTAGATGACTGTGGAGATCATGTTGTCATAATAAATACAAGACATATTGCCTTCTCTGGTAACAAATGGGAGCAGAAAGTATATTCTTCACATACTGGGTAAGATTTATAGTAAATAACCAAATGAGCTTGTGACAAATTTAGTGTCATATTTTCTTGATAACAAAAGTCTTTTTTATAGCATATTGGTTCAAAAGGTTCCTACTTATGGTTTTGGGGTTTTTTTTATTTTTGCATGTGTTACAATCTTTAAAATGGTGCAAACCTTTTTCTTCCTTTTTTTCTTATCTTTTTTTTCTTTAATTCCCAATCTATAGTTGTTAGGGAAATAATTTAACTGAAAAGTAGTTAGAACACTTGAATAAGTGAACAGATTTGGTGAACCAGGTTGTGTCTTCTATGAAGCTCTGGACCCAATGATCTGGAGTATTCTGTTTACTGTGTAATAAGATATTTCTATTGACACTATATATTTATTTTATGTATAAATATAAATAAAATTCATCAGAAGATGAAAAAAATTGGAAAAACTAGTGAAAAATGAAATGCTCTCAAGATGTACTGATGTACACTCTAATGTTGCACATGTAACTTGTTTACAGATGGGAGTGCAATAATCAACTACAGATAGCATACAGATAGTGCTCCTCTTTTATACAATGACACTACTGTAGGGAATAAACTCTAAGTGTCAAAATGTATCCAGTTGGAAGATATATAAACCATGTTGAAAAAGCTAATTTTGCTGGTGCTGGTGTTGCAGTCCTGAAATTTCTTTGCTGAATTGCTGAGAAATTCTTGTTCAGAGCTGATGGAAATTAATGTGTGCTTTTTTTTATTCCACTCCCCCTATGACTTCTTAAAATTTTCACTAAAACTTATGTGTAAGTTGAAGCACTTGGCATAAGACTTGTACAGTTAAAACTAACACTTAATTCCATGCAGCCCTGTGGACATGTCTTACTGATGCTGGACTTATTTTCATATCACTTAGCCTGATACCTAATAATGTAGTTAAATCAAAATGAAACCCAGCTTTACCTGACTTCCATGTAATTTCTTACTCCAGTCTATCATTCATTTAAAGCTTATGCATAAATCTGAATTAGTGCAGTTTCAACATATCCCATCGACTTTAGACAGATGGATCCATTGCAATAAAAGTAAAATTTTATTACTGTAGATATGCCAAGTCTTGCCAGGTTTATTTAAAATAGTAAGCAAATAATAAATACTATTCAGTATGGGTGTTTATATGTCATCCACAGACTGGCTGTGAGTCTTGATCATCTGGAAATATTTCTGAGGTTTGCATATCTTACTCCCATTGTACTCTGTGGCTGTTATGGTGTACTTAATAAGCAGTTTTAAAGACACACCCATCTGCTTGTGAAGCACAGCCTTTTAATATTCAAGTGAATTAGTAAGAAAGTACAAATGGTGTTAAACCTGGATAGTTGACAGGATGAAATCTTTCAAATAAAATACAGTTTTTGGCCTCATGAGAAGAACTTCCTTTTTTGAGGGCTTATAATACCAATACACCATTACACCGTTGCTCAAGCTGCAGTGATACTTGTGTTAACGTTGTGCTTGAGCATGTAGAATTCAGCTTGTATGTTTGCTCTGTTTTCCTAGTTATCCTGGTGGTTTCAAACAAGTGACAGCAACTCAGCTCCATTTGAAGGATCCAACTGCTGTAAGTGTTTCCTCTTTTCCTTCCATTTGTGAAGCTGGTTTGTTTTCAGTTAATTAATTCCTCTAAACAAATGGGATAAGTTACCTGCATCTCTGAAGCTGAATTACAGACATTTAGCTGGTCATTCTGAAAAGCTTGACTTGTGACACCATTTTTGTAAACAACATGTTTTCGGGGTTAGATTGTAATTTGTATTTTCATCATTCTTCCATGTTGTCCAAATGTACAAATCAAACTCGTTTGCTTCACTAATTTTCCACTTACTCACTTGCTTTTAATTTCAGAGGCCTGACCTTTCTCATAAGTGAACTGCCTCAAATTTGACTTAGCTAAGCTTCAGCTTAACAACTATTGCTTCTTTAAAACCCAGCAGGAAGAACCCTAATCTTAAAAATGTTAGAAAGTGCACCTGCCTGTTCTTCCCAGTAAAATTCAGCTGTAGGTTTTGTTAATTGATGATGTCTTTTTAAATATTTTCTGCAATGCTGTATGTTCATGGTCTGTGAAAGAGCTGGGAATGGTGATTACATTGAACGTAAACCTCTTTACTAACTGTCTGTGTTAGACTGTTATAAATCCTGAACATCAGTGTTCATGTGTTTGTACTGATTAAAAAAAATGAGGAAGATATGAACAATTTGGTACATTGACTTGCACAATTATGAAATTACTTTTACTAAGGTGTTGAATGATTGGCATTGGAGTACTGAATAAGTACTAATGTTTCAGAACATGATTTGAGGCCCACAGAGATTATTAGGTATTTATGTTTAATTTTGACTTTGAAATGCTTTTGTTCGGGTCATGTTATATATAAAATACAAAAGTGCTTCTTCCTTTTCCTAGAGAAATTTTATCTGCAAAATTCTTGGGATTTGTCAGTTGCTTGTTATCAATGATTTAAAAATCCTAGTTTGTCCCAAGACTGCCTTATTCAAGATGTTGTGCAAGTACTCAGTAAAAAAGTAATTCACCATATAAATTTGCCTGGTTTGTGTTTTTACTATTGCAGTTTCTATATCCTACAGATCAATATTATATTCTGTATAAAATTTTTTTCAAAACAACTTAAATGGTTTTGTGAACAACTTCAAAGATAGTTGTAATTCCTTTGTGATTACTGGTAGTTCCATGTCTAAAATGGATTCTTCAGCCCATTTCGTTTGAGCTCCAGGCAGATGCTGTGCACTGGGAGGCAGTGTAACACAACTTGTTTCTTAGGGCATGAGAGCTGGATGTTCTATAAATTACCTTCTGGCATTTGTTCTGAAATACCTCTTTTCTTGCCAGACTCATAGATGAATTTCTCTGCAAACAGAGGAGGATTAGATGCATTGCCAAAAATAAAGGCATGTTGGATAGAGGCTCAGCAAATGGTGATGTGGCTCAAGTCTTGGTCTAATTTAGTGAGAGATGCTATATTTTTTTTAACAGAATTGTGGAGAGTCCTTAGCAATTAACTCTGTCATTCTATTTAAGATGAAGCATTCAGATGTCCCTCTCATAAAGGTATCTTAAATGTGTTTTTGCCATAATTAGTAGCAGTGAATAGTAATTTGGCAAGATATGCTCTGTATGTGTAGCTGTTGTAGGTCTTGACTTGCAAGGGATTTTATGGCTAGAAACATTTATTTACTAGTTGAATTGTTTTGGTGTGAAATATATTGGGATAAGAGAAAGATGGAAATTGTGATGGTGTTTTATTAGCAGGTTTCATTTTTTGGAACTAGCTTTTAAAACCTGAAGAAGTACTCCTGTAAAGAGAACAATGCTTAGCCTAAGTAAGATATGGATTTTGCAATCATGATACATAGTTAATGTGTTAAATCATTGTATCTCACTTTTTTAATCATTTTAATCATGTCTTCATTCTGTAAAGTGTTACAGGCTACTGCTTTTTCTCTGCCCTTGGGCTTACTGACTTCTGCCAGCTCATCCTGGTAGCGATTCATTAGATGAGTCAACATTGGTTTTGGAAATAGTGCTCTTACAGAAATTAAGGCAGTAAATTAATGGAGGAGACTACTTCCAAAGAAAAGGATGTTGTCAATTTGCTACATGGAGATTTTGCAATGGATATGACTTGTTTTCAGTTTATATGAGACTCCAAGAGTGTGTGTATATAGTAGGACTGCAATACTGCTTAGCATTGTCTTCACTTACATGTATCTGAATTCAAACATACAAATCCCCAAGATAAATATTTTTCTATTACAGTTTTGCTTCTAGTATGCAGAAGAGACTGTTTTCAGGAAAACCTGGTTCACAGCAAATAGCTAATTAAAAAGATTATAATGAGTACTTTGATGCAAAATGCTATAGCTTGTGCTTACATGGGGGGCTGAAAAGTCATGAGTATAGTTGTCACAATTTACACAGGGTTGCTATAGTTTTGTCCTTGATCATTTTTAGTTCCTTCATAAGGTACCAACACAGGATGGTGATCTGATATTCTCACTTACTGGAAGTTGACCTCATTGTGTCTATCCCACTAACTTTGAAGTTTTATAGTCCTTGCAGGTGGTAGGTAGTGTTTCAGAAGGATTTGTGCTGCATTTGAATGTGCATATGCCTTTTTCCATGGGGTCATAGGGTGGTTCAAGTTGAAGAGACCATCAGGAAATCTCTAGTCCAATCTCCTACTCAAAGCAGTGTCAGCTCTTAGGTCACATAACGCTGATGGAGATTTATCCAGACAGGTCTTGAAAGCCTTGCATTTGTAATCCATGATGTTTCTTCTTTGTTGAAAAGAATAAAAAATCCAATCTGTCCAATCGTAAATGTTTAATCTCAAATGTATAATTTTGTCTCTGAGATTGACAAAATATTAACTTTTTTCCCCACTGCTAAGTATCTTTTATGTTAATATGGGGCAGTGAATACAAAAAGAGGTCTGCATAGTTCATGTTTTGTATGAAGCTTAAAGTTCTGTGTTCACTGTGCCAAGTTTTTCAGCACTTCAGAAAAATTTGATTTTATGGAAAGGTAAAAATTAGTGTGTTGACAAAAAAGATACGAAAAGTACATAGTCTAACACATTTTTACCTTTAATGCCTGTGAGTTAAATTGGGAGGCATGAGGAAGGAAATATCTGTGACTCTGTTTAAAATTTCTAGTATTTTCAGTTGTCTGCTCTTCTGGAGAATAGCAGAGAATATCTGTGGTCTGTTGGAGTTGGCTGGGCTACTTTGGGAAGTGCTTATTGAAAATAAAAAATGCTTCTTCACAATTCAGCCTTTTCTTTCTCTGACTTAGTTTTATTGTAACCTCTTGGACCACTCATATGCAAGAGTATTAAATATGTTCTTTAGGTGCACCATAACTGTTGCTGTGGTTTGAACAGCCACTCTGCTCTTCAGTTAATTTAATACTAATATTCTGTATGGTAGGAATAATCCCTTAGAAGATTATTAGGCAGCATTAATTTCCATTGGAGGTTGCTAAGAAAAATCTGATTGAAAGGTATGGTGCATTTTCTTTGCCAATAGTCTTTTGAAAATAAAGGAAACATATAAACCCTTTGATGTGAGATGCGGGTGTTTGGAATTCACAGAAATTTGGGGTTTTCTTGTTTGTTTTTGATAAAACTAGCAGAAGTGTTGTTTAGCTGGAAAACCACTGATGGGCATGGGGCCAGCATTTTCAAAATTAGGCTACTAAGTACTTGATACAGAAAGACTAAAAGATGTACTTCTAAATCTCAGATTCGAGAATAAACAAAAGTTACTTGAAAAAACTTTCTGGGAAAGTACTACAGCTCTTCATTAAAATGCCTGCAAAATATGTTGACCTAATCTGTAGAACCAGATAGTAATCCTGTCAGGACAAAGTTTTCAAGCAATTGTTATTCTATTTCTAATTTGAAAGGTAAGCAAAACTTGGCTTAATGTTTTTGTTTTTTTGCTTGCTTGTTTTGTTTGTTTGGGGTTTTTTTGGCTGCGTCAGAAACTCATCCCCAAAAAAGAAAAAGAAGAAATTACCTTTGGCTAAGACCAGCTCAGTGAGAGGATTGACCTTTGCAGTATTCAGAGGCTGTATAGCCTCTGACAGAGAAATAATGGGCAATAATTGTTCAGAATGAATGTTACCTGATAGGGAAGATTATTAAGTGAAGCAGCGTAGCTCTGTGGAAATGTGCTGGGAGGGAACCTCCGGGGGTGTCAGGGTTCTGGTTTGTTCAGCTGCTGGCACTGATTGGAAGGGGCTTAAAATGTTCTAATTCTCCTTTTGAATGCCTTTTGGCAACTGCTTGCACGTATAGACTTGCCATTGTATCTGTGTAATAATGGTCTTTTGAAGAAAAGCTCAGACAGAAAACACAGTTAAATCTTGCTGTTGGTATTTGAGAACGTATTTTCTTTGCAGCAGTAAGGGGTAGTCGATACAACAACATCTCCATGCTGAAAGCCAGTTACTGAAACACTAGATGTAATAGGGTTTTCTTTTATTACTGTGGAGTAACATTTTTTTAATTAAGGAGAGCAAAACTTCAAAGTCTGGCTTAGCACGCACACAGAAGTTAGTTTGGCATGGGGAAGAGAATATTGTTATGGAACATGTTATTTTGAAAGCTCTAGGTGATCTGAATAAGTCAGAGCTAACTTGGTCTTTTGCTTCCAGTACACAAAAATAAATACTTCTATTAAAAAAGTCTTAATCTGTTCCTTATTTGGTTATGCAAGTTAGTATATTAATTTAAAGAAAATATTAAACTTCTGTGTTTTTAAGTGCTGAACAGTAGTGGAAAGCCAAATTGCTTATAGTGGAAGTTTAATTTGTCTGTGACCAAATGATTCTTATGGCTGCATTGAGTACATTCACTGTTGCTGTACTACTTGTACAACTGTCAGAGCTAGAAAGATGTTCTTTGTATGTTTTTGTAACGTGTGGTGAAGAGAACAGTATTGTATACAGAACAGAAAACCACCAACTGGTAGAAGAAAGAAAGAGTATCAAACTGTACCTCTGGAAACTGGTGTATCTCCTGAAATTCTTCTATGGTTTTTTTTTGTATGCCTTGCAATTAATCACTTTGTTTTCTCTGGAGCGTTGTGTCCTTCCCATGTTCTAGAGTTGCTTCCTGTTGATTATTGGACTTAATTCAGCTATTACAGTAGACTTTCTCCTGGAAATTCAGCCAATTATTTTGTGCTTCTAAGTACCAGGAGTTGTATTGCTTTGTTGATTTTCATCTTTAAAGTATGTTTTATCTGGCAAAGAATCTTTCTCAGAACTTGTTCTCCATAGGATGTAGTTTGCAAATTGCACGTAAACCAAAGCTTGTCACAAAAATTGAAATGTTTAAGGCTCACAGTGTTTCAAATAAATACATTTTAATTTATTTGTACTCATAAAATGTAGTAACATGCAGTAAGGGACTGAAAGGGCAAGAGTTTGAATAGAGCTGCCTTCAGATTTCTTTCCTTCTAATTAGCCTTTAAATTGGAAACTAAAAGCATAATGTCAAGTAACTGTTATTAAGAGCATGTCTATGCCCTGAGTACATAAATTAGCAAACTTGGGAAGAAGGCTATTGCAATATTCAAGATGACAACTGTAATTAGAGCCAATAGGAATTTTGTAATTCAAAAGAAACTGGGGCAAACAGCATTCCAGTAGTATAAAAATCTCCAGATATTAGTGCTGTGGTGTCTGTATACATCAGATGGTGGATGTCTTTACCTGATGGAGAAAGTGTCACAGTCTTCAGGAGTGAGTATTTATGAGCACATGGAATTTTATACATTACTAATACTAAAGCTAAAGGACTGGGGGAGGAGGCAGCAGGAATCCATACACAACTGAATAAAATCTTTAACTGTGCTAGTTAGTTTTAAACTGTGATCAAGGTTGCATTGAACCTGTGGGTAGGTAGACCTCTTTGCCAGTCTGAAATCCCACAGAAACCACTGGGTTTTATAACTTCCATGTAAAATTAAACTCTAGTTACTTTAATAGTTCAAAGTAAGAGTAATCACATAGAAAACAATAATATTTATCTTTTATTAGAAGTATATTTCAAGCATATAGAAAGATCTGTTGATGTTATTATTATTGTTAATTCCTGAAAGAAACAACACATGCTGATGTGTGTTTTTAGGGAGCATTGAGTTTTGCATGAGTTCAGTAGCAGACTTTTTCTTGCAATTCCATACTTTTTTATTTAGGGTTGGTGTATTTTTAATATAATTTGAGCATGTTCACGTAACATGAGAGCCCTTGCTTACCTAACACCCTGTAAGTATTGCTGGTTTTATCTGCCTTTCTGCGACACAACCTTACCCCAGGTGCAAAAGCAGTTTGTACAACGTCAGTTAGGCCTTGCTTTAGTGTCTTCTTTGACTTGTCATCACACCAGTTAGAGTGAGGTTCTGGCTGTAGGCAGAATTTTGGGCAAGGATTTGGATGTAAACTTGGTCTTTCCAGGAGTTGGGTTGGAATTTGTTTTGGCTCATAGAAGAGTTTTTGAGGCAGAAGTTACACTGAAGGAAGTTAGTAGTTTTCCAGCACTGCCTTCTGTGTCCTGGCTCCCTTTATGGTCTTCTGTTCTGTAGCAGGATTAACAACCTTGTAGTAAATCAAAGTCCTGGGCTGCATCAAAAGCAGCGTGGCCATCAGCGTGAAGGAGGTCGTTCTGCCCCTCTACTCTGCCCTTGTGAGACCCACCTGGAGCACTGTATCCAGCTCTGGGGCCCCCAGCACAGGAAAGACATGGACCTGTTGGAGCAGGTCCACAGGAGGGCCATAGAGATAAGAGGGATGTAACACCTCTCCTGTGAGGAAAGGCTGAGAGAGTTGGAGTTGTTCAGCCTAGAGAAGGGAGGACTCTGGGGAGACCTTATTGTGGCCTTTCATTATATAAATGGTACTTATAAGAAAGATGGGAACAGATTTTTTTAACAAGGCCTGTAGTGACAGGACAAGGAGTGATGTTTTTAAACTGAAAGAAATTTAAATTTAGATTGGACACATAGAAGTAATTTTTTAGTGCGAGAGTGATGAGAAAGTGAAACAGCTGTCCCAGAGAGGCTGTGAATGTCCCATCCCTGGAAGTGTTCAAGGTCAGGTTGGATGGACTTTGACCAACCTGGTCTGGTGGAAGATTTCCCTGCTGATTGCAGGGGTGGGACTAGGTGACCTTCAAAAGTCCCTTCCAACCTAAACCGTTCTATGGCTCCATGATTTGCCTGGCAGTAAAAAATGGTTTGTGCTTCATGTGAGCGTGATTTTTTTCTGTGCAAGTGTAACTTGCTGCTTGTGTAAGAGGGCAGGGAAAGGCAAACAAGTTCTTGAACAGCAGGGAGATTGGCAGATATACCACAGTGTGTTTGGATCATGCTTATTGCATTTAGCATACTTACCTACAGAAACCATTATTGGGTATATGATTATCCATGGTCAGTCATTATTCATTAGCATTCTTCAAGCCTTGTTTTTATGTAAGTCTGTCACAACCTGAGGTTGTCAGTGCTGCAGTGACTGTACACAACATTGAAAGTATTTCTTCATTGTTGAGACTTGAGCATATAAAATCAGTCATTCTTTACAGATTAGAATTTTTTTTAATAGGCACATTTTTACTACTGAACTGTTCTCTTTTGTAATGTGGCTAGAAAAATCAGAACATATTCACCAGTCAGAATCATCTACAATCAGAACAGACCAGCTGTTCTACCACACTGGTTCGTTTCAACAGGTGTCTGTACCACATGCTACAGAGGAAGATCAAAAACCAGACATGAACACTGGTTGTTTGAAGAAACAAAATATTGAACATAATGTTCATTAAAGTATTTTTGAGTCTCTCTTTTTGTTGGACTGAAATAATTAAATAACTAGCTCTGTGTATCTGTAGATCAAAGGTCACATGTTGGACTGTGTGTGTACAGTTTATTAGTCTAAGAAGTTAACACTGGTTCTATCAGAGCCTGAAGTTAAAAGTAATTTTTTGATAAAAAAATCCCCACAGTTAGGCAATGTGTTGTGAAGTCTCTGGGTTTGTTGGTTTAGATCTTATGTATCTTGATCTTTCATTTGCTATAAGGAAAAATGCTGGATAGAAAGGAAAATAAGTGTACAAAATTAAAATTACTAATGGTAAGAGGGCTTTTAACATCTCTGTATTTTCTTGTATTTTTATGGTGTCTCACTTGATTGTCAGCGTTCAGTGAAGTAAACCAGTGAAGGTTCATTTTCTGTCTTCATCCTGCCTTTGCCTAAGCCCATGGTATACTGAGCTAAATAAACTGCAGTTTGCTGTACAAGCATGAATAGATTTTATCTCTAAAAAGCATTGGTTTTCATCTTTGGTTTTTAATAGATGCATATTAGTTTTTATTAAAGAAGGTATTAACACTATAGATTATTCTGCCTGATCTATTTCTTCTGTCATCTTGATTTATTGTATTTGTCCCTGGATATGTGGTACTGGCTGTATAACACCTGAAAATCTATCTTAACTACATGGTTCCAGCTGGGAATTCAGTGATTATCTCTAAAATTTCAATTAAATTCCTTTAGTTAACTTTATAAAAAGAAACAACTTTGCTCAATACACTTTTGAAAATGTAAATGAATGAAATTAAATGAAAACCTTTCACTAAATGTGCCTGGGTAGTTTCTGATTTACAGATAAGTCATGTCCAGGTGGCTTGGAGCACACATTTTACTTACAGAATTGCATGTAGGTCTACCCCCAAATGCTTTGCTGTCCTCTGTAAAGCCCTTTGTGTCTCCTGCAGTTGTGTGCCTTGTTTTACATGTACAAATGTTCCCCGTCTGGGTGAATTCCATAACAATGTGTTTTGTATTTAAATTAGAGGCATCTATACTAGAGTCCAAGAGAAAATCCTGTTGAACTTTATTTACTTTTCACTGAGCATCATTTAGCGTGGATGTACAAATTCTATTCATTCCTGATGCTCAGAAGTGAGATTGTTCATCTGGAACTAATCAATTATAAATATATATAGCATGTTCATAATGGAGTGTGTTGGTATGTCAGCTTTGCTTAAGATACAAAACATTAATTATAAAGCAGTTTCAAACACAGCAAATTAC
>JAWWES010000081.1:138356050-138402098 GCA_035583135.1 Lophotriccus pileatus | reverse complement strand
TGGAGTGTGTTGGTATGTCAGCTTTGCTTAAGATACAAAACATTAATTATAAAGCAGTTTCAAACACAGCAAATTACTACTTGCTGGGAACACTTAGGAAACGTGTTAGAGCCTATTTTATTTTTTTTCCTCAATAATGTGTGTATATAAATGTGCAATACAGTATGGAGTTACCACAAGCTTCTCAGTTCTTTTTGAAGTTGAATGATCATATGCAATCATCCACAATGCTAAATATAGCTCTTAACTTTCTAAGCTGAAGTTTTCTAGAGTAACTTCATATGATGGGGAGTAAGTATTTCTTTTTTTAACATTAAGTCTAGAGCACCTGCTGAATGTGGTGCCAGAGTTCTTCAGCATGGAAGATGATGATTGGAAAAAGGTTCAGTGACTAATGGAAAGGACAGAAGGAAACACAGCTTAACCTTTTTCATATTATCTGTAATCTGTCTGATTATTTGTTACCATGTTATCTTTCCACAGATTGTTAAACTGACTGTTTATAGAATGCTTCCAAAAAACCTTCTGAGAAGAACTATGATGCAGAGGCTACACTTGTTCCCAGAGGATGTGAGTAGTCATGCAGTTACATTTTTATTCATGTGGGATTTGGAGGTGAAGAGGGAGTGTTAGCAATAGCACTTGTGTCATAAGAAGGTAAATGGAAAAAAAAGCTGATTTTTAAATGTATCTATATGTAGTTGAAATGTTGATGCTTTTTTCTTTATTATTTCACAAAACTGCGAGATCCATGACATGTGTGAGATTGTCTTCTATCTTTAGTTCAAACACTTAGCATGAAGAATGCAGTAGTGTTGGCAGATTTTGGTCTGACTTTGGGGGGAGTGGTGTTGTTTTTTAAACAATCAGATAGTTAAGACCGTTCTCACCTGTCTCAGGTTATTCCAGAAGATATACAGCAGAACCTTCTGCAAGAGATTCCTCAGCCACGTGCAGTCCCCAAGAGGTTAGATGAATATACACCAGAAGAAATTGCTGCCTTTCCAAGGGTTTGGACTCCGTAAGTATCTTAGATTTTTTTTTTTAAAGGACTCTTTGAGGGAATATGTGTTATAGAGCCTCTCACATTGCTAGTAAGAAAAAAAAGTAATGATTTTTCTGTTTATGTAATCTCTTTTTGGAGAGAGGACATCATTAAAACAAGGAACAGTGGTTGCTAAGTTTTTTGTATTTCTGGCCCTTGTTTTAATGAGAAAAGCTTTACTTGAAATCATGTTTTCAACTTTTTACTTCATCAAAATGAGTTGAGTAAAAAACTTCATGACCCGATTTAAGCTGTATGTGCTCTATAATGCATAACTGTGGCTGTGTAAGCTTTCAAAAGCTTATTAAAAATCAATTGTTCTTAGGCTTCTCATCCTAGAGGAAACTAAAACAAAGTGTGTGTGTCAGTTCTGTGTAATCAAGGCACTGTGTTACAGTCTGTGTTGAAGAGAACAGAATCCAGTAAATGCTTTAAGTCCTCTTCAGGGCTGAAACAGGGTCATGGGGTTTGATGTTTTCTAACGTGTATCAGTTATACAAATTGTTACATTTGCTTTTACCCTCACTACTGGATGGAGTTGAAGATGCTGATATGTCCTGGTTCCTATGAGATTTCAGTGGATTAGCCCTGAAGAAATTTAGACACTGCACCAATGACCAGAATTCTGCAGTCCATTAGAGTAAAGCTGATAAGCCTCTCCTGTCGTATGGCATGTTACAGTCTTGTATAACTGTTTTTAATGTTAAAACTTATAAAGACTCTCTCATGATAATCTAGCATTGAATGCGGAGCTGGCACTTAGCTTAACTAACTAATTGGGCATATCTGTATTGTCAAAGGAAATGGTGTTATCCTGCCAGAGCTTTTAAATTGCGCTTCTTTGTTCACCTGCACTGCCACAGTCTTGGTTGAGTTCGTCTCCTTAGCACTAAAGTGCTAAGTAAACAAGTAAACTTGATGCCATCTAATTTAGTCATTGCTGTCAAACTGAGTTTCCTAATATCTTCATCTTAGCATTGAGAAGGCTACTTCAGCATGTTGATCCTTGAGGAAAATCTGCAGGTACAAACACTACTGAAGCTAGAACTCCCTCCTGTCATTTCTTGGAACCATTCCCTCTGGAGGGATTCAAAGCACAGGGAAAATAATCATTCCCTTTTTTTATACTTCTCTCCTCTACAGTCCCATCCAGACTGATTGCTGGTAACGGCTATCTTTATACAGTCTTTTTACTCCATGCCAGTTATGGAGGTTGGGGAGTGCTGCTGCCTTAGAAACCCTGCAGCTGCAGCAGATTTGGAGGCTTTCAGCTCAGGGGATCGTAGTGCTTCTCCCGTGGGAGGGCTGGGGAGCTCAAGTGGGTACTCTGGTGAGATGAACCAGAGGAGTAGGTGCACCTGAGAGGAATGAAAATAGTGGCTCTAAAATGAGTATGAGAGAATGCCAGAGAGATGTGGAGCTAGTGGGGTCTGGGTCGGGTAGGGAAAAACAGAGGGCAGTTTGGGAGCATTTTAACGCTCTTGAGTGGAGAGACCGGGCCAGAATTTTCCCTTCAGTCAGCTACTCCATCTAGAGCCACTTTTAAAGGCAGGAAGGCACATCTCACACTGCTGCCATACCTTTGCTGCATTGGAGTTTAGTCCTGCCTTCTTTTCTGTGCTCAGGAGCTGGTAAGACCTGGCAGAGAGGTAAGGGTGAAGTTGGTTATCTACCGTCTCTCCCCTAGCTGCAGGGCTTGTCACTGTTGTAATTTCAGGCTTCTTGTCCTGGCCTGCAACCAGACCATTGTGAATGTCAGATATTAATGTCAGATAGCTACGTTTTAATTTAGCCTTCAGCTCACTTTTTTTTAGCAGTTTTGATGTTGGGAAGAGTTTCCAATTTGAAATAATGAGAAAAATAATAATGCTTTTCCTGTCTGAGGGAGTAAGTGTATTGTGATTCATAGCATTCAGAGGGCTATGTGGGGAAGGGCTTAGTTGTGAAATGAAAGATAAAGACTTGAGCATATTTGGTAAAATAACTTTCTGATGTGGTAAGTAAAGTACAGAAGTCTGTAAAGGGGACTCAAGGTGAATTGTAGCAGTCACTGTTGCCAGCAGGAGTATCAGAATAGACAGCTTTGCACCAAACACACTAGAAGAAAGGGTGTATGAGTATCTAGCTGTAATAGACTCTGTGTTCTCAGCTTTTTCGGTGTGTGAACCCATGGAACAAGTAGTGTTTGCATTATTCCTGTGAAAGACTGTAGAAGTGACAAAGATTTACGTATTTACATATTCTTTTTTGGGGCATATAGCAAAAACATTCTTTTAAAAACGAGTCAAAAAACAAGACATTTGTTCAACAAACCAAAGAGAAGTTAGTTAAAATATCATTGCATAAATCTGATAATTTGAGATGTACCAAAAAAACAACTACCTGACGTTATTTCAGAAGAGAAAATGTGAAGGGAACATGAGTTATTTTTTGGAAATCCAAGTATTGCAGAAACAGACATGTATCTCAATGAAAAACTGACTCTCTGTTTGCGTTCCTCATCATTTTATTCTTTCCAGCTGACAGGATGCCCAGAGAGGTTTTAGAATCTCCAGCCATGGAGATGTTTTGAACTCACTGCCCAGTTCCTGAGCAACCTGATGTAATGTTGAAGTTAGTCCCGCTTTGAGTGTTGTCCTTTCAGATGCAGATTTTTCTGTGGTTCTTTATGTATGATGAAAGTAAACAAACACAGAGAGTAAAACAGATTAGTATTTTAATAAACTATGTTAAAAAACCCCAGTGCACAGGTTGCTAGTAGTGTTGGTCCTGTTGGGCTTTTCTTTGGGCTATTATTTGTTATTCTGTACTAGGATCTTAGTTCCCTGTGTGAGAACAAACACATGGTGCTAAAATGAGTAGCCTGTTCTTGTCCTCTGTGTCCTGCATTCTGGGATATAAAAAGCCTTGTTTAGACTTGGGTATGTGAGCTTCTGCAGAACCCACAGATAGCTTCCAAGCAGTAAGAGTAATCCTACAATAAACCAGAAAATAAAGGATGCAGAAAAGCTATAAACTCATTTTTTTTTGTTCAGATGGTTTTAATAATTCTTCTTGCCTTATGTGACTTTTGTTTTTAATTATTATTCGTCTTCCATGAAGTTTGAGCCTGATGACCACCTTGTTTAACAAAGGGTAGAGGTTCAAAAAGGAGCTAAATACCTCTGAGAGTGATTAAAAAAGGAGGAATTAGAGGGAAACAGTGTTTGTGGTTCATCTTCTTTTCACAGGAAAAAAAATAGTTGATATCAGCCTCTTAAAACAACTGTATGCTTTAATGAAAAAGATAATTGAAAAGCCTAGCTTTAAAGGTATGTAAGGCTATAAATATAGGTAAACAGAATTATAACTAGAAAATTAACCTTTAAGGTTATACTTAAAAACTTACACCCAAGAAATGTACCTCACCATATGTAAAACAGCCATAAGATAGATAATAGGGAGTGATTGTAAATAACTGAACATATGAGAAATTACTAGGACTAGGAGGAAAATAACCTTTTTCTCTTTAATCCGAAATAATAGTGTAAATAATTGTCATTTGGAATGTGAAGACAACATGGTCAATGCTGCTAACAATCTCATTGGACTTTCAACCTATATTTTATATCTTAAATGTCTTGCTGTAGATACGTTTTTAAAGGCTGTTTTGCTGGTAATTGGAGACTGACCCACCACAGAGAAATATGCAATATCCATGTGGAACTCTAAAACAGAGAAAGGTTTTAAGGAAAGCACAGGTCTGGTGTGGAAAGCCAACAAATTATTTGGTGTCCAGAGTGGAGAGTGTTCCCATCATCCCTCCTTCCAGCACAGCACAGTCCATAATGGGACATCAAGAGGGATCCTGTTCCATGAAAGAGGAGAATTAAATGTCAGAATATTTCCAGTCAGAGAGACTTTCTTGGAGCATTCGTTCCTTTTACCCATAATGGGAACTAACCAACTTTCCAACTTATGCAGAGGTTCCTACTTAGATCCTCCATGGAGAGGTCTGAAGTTAAGTGTGGTGGAAAACCATGTAGATACAGGAAAGCTAAATCATGTCTTTTCCAGACATATTTCGAGGGGGGGGAAAAGATCAAAAATGGTTCCTTTGACAAAGTTTGATTTTGTACTATGAATGAAACCTTTATTTCAAGTGTGTTTGAAGTTTCAGATTGTATGTCTTTTAAATGAGTTTTAAACAGAAATCATCACAGAATTTACCAGTCACATATGACTAAGCAAACAGTTCTGTTCCATAAAAGCAAGGACACATCAGATTCATGGGTGAATTTTCCTGTTATATACCATTTAAAGTTGTTTTACTGTCTGGGTATATATATATGTTTTGAGACAGTTTTAAAGGCAGGAAATTGTTTTTCAAGAAGTATTTAAATAAGAATGTTACCAGATATATGGAACAGCAGCTCTGTGTTGGTCCAGTGAGATGGATGCATTCCTGAGAGTCTCTCTTAAGAAAGCAGAGCCATCTGATTTGAAGGAGTGTGCTCAGGCTGGTGCTGCCGCATACTGAGCACCTGTTCCACTGCCAGCCCTCCTGGGAACTGCCCTCGGGCCAGACAGCCCCTCCCTTGTCCTTTCGGGGGAAGAGTTCTTGAACACTTTTGGTGGTTTTAAAACTTGATGTATTGCAAACTCTGAAATCTGGTTTAAGAAAACCAAACACCTTTTTAGTGTTTATTTTTCCAAGTAACTTGCCTGATTTCCGCCCCCATCTGTAAGTCCTGCTTTGAGGCAGCAGGTTGCAGAACCTGGACAGGGTCCCAGTACTGACACCACGTGTCATCCCCACGCCACGACACACAGATTCCTGGTAATTCATCAGCAACACTCCCTGGCTTTGAGAGCAGAGAATCACAATGTTCTCAGGAAGAGAAGTTTGTAGGTGATGAAACACAAGCGTGTTGGACACCTGTGAACTGCAGGTGGTTCTGATAATGCTCGTGCGCATTCTGTGCTAAAGATAACTTCTGCTTCCAACTCCACCATGGTTTTATGTCCTTAAAACAACAGCCTTGCCAGACTCAGCCAATCAGAAGCCAATTGTCATGTTCCCAGCAAACAATTTTGTGTGCACTGGTAAACAGAAGGGCTTTTGGATTTAGAGATCCTCTCAGCCACAGCTGCGCTTTGTGTTTGTTTTCTTACAAGAGCTGCCGCAATAGTTGTCTTGCACAATTCTACAATTTCTAGTGTAAATTCCTATTTTTAGTTACCCACATTATTTCTGGGATGGAGTAACAGAGCTGAAGAAGCCAGGGATATGCTGGTTATGTGGCTGAAATGATGTTATAAACAGTACTTTTACATATGCAAGATGCTGACAGGTTTTTTTTTATGAGGTTTTTTTTGTCTGTTAATGTCTTCAAATAACTTCACAAGGAGCCAACACCAAAAGACCTCACATTATACTGCATAGAGAAATTACATTTGGAGTATTTGCAGTGATGTGCTGTGGTTACAAATTATAACTTGCAGTTATTACTAAGTTTATAAAATGCTTTTTTTTTACAATGAATTATAAGATAAAGGAAAACTTGTGGGATTGGTTACTCTAGTTATATGGAAAAGTGCAGAAGGAAAGCCATAAAAATCTCCTCCAGAGATGGTAAAGTCTTGAGCTATATTTATAAGGACCATCTTGAGTTTATTTATTAGCCTTTAAAAAATCGGTACTAAAGTAGGCATTTCTCCAGTCTTTTTCTTAGTTCCTGCTTAGCTGTAGAATGTGTCTGCAGCTTTTGGGGGTTTGAATTCCATGTGCCTCGCATGGTAATATTTGGTTCTTATCTTTGGCTGTGGGGAACAAGTACTGCCCAGAATTTGGGTACTCATCTTCTCTCATAAAGCAGGGCTGGCACGTATCAGTTCTGAGAGAAGAGGTGGCCAACACAAACTTTTGTAAAAGGCTGGAGCCAGTCTTACTTTTTCCTAAAAACAAACTATAAACCAGGAAAAAGCTCTCCTGCCAGTACAGCCCAGTTCTGTTCCAGCATACTCTTCGAGGAATCCCTCTGGAAGTTCATTTTCTGTGGCTTTTTTGGATATCATTAAGCCCCAGTAAAATCCAGGAATTACCACTGGTGAGTTTTTTAATAGTAAGTGCATTAAAATGTCTTGGGATTTTGTGTAGCATTTTGTTTAACAGGAGATTTGAAGGTAACAAAGTCTCACACTTCAGGCTACCAGAGCTGGATCTAAATTCCTGTGGACAAAAAGCCACACAGATACTTAAGAAGCAAATTTCTCTCGTCTACATGAGGTTTTAACTGCAGGCAGCAACTGGACACTAATTGAGAAGGATCAGTAGCTCAATCATCTAAAAAATCCAACAAATTCTTGTTTAGATTGTTTAGCCGATTGAAATTAATTCCTGGCTTTTCTCTGGCATACCTGAAACACATCAGTGCTGCTGATTCCCATACCCTTTACCTGGGGGCAGCTGACATTCTATCTAAAACTAGAGATGAAGGTCAGAGATAATAAATGGGTAACGGGGCCCTTTTACTTGAGCTGTCTGAAGGGGCTCCCAAAATGAAAGTTTTAAAGCTGCTTTTCACTTCCCTTAAAATCTGTTGGATCTCGTGTGTGAGAATAGAAACTAAATTAATGGGAATTTGACAAGCAGTAGGAAAATGGTTGTAAATGATACTGTTGAACTACTTGCCCAGATGAAATTACAGTTAGATTATTTTTTAATTGCTCTTTTATAAATGTCTAGATTTCCTTTTTTTCACTTGTGGTGCTGACAGCAAGTCTGGAAAGTATTTCACCATTTCTTCACCCAGTTCTCTGTTTATTTGAAGAATAACGTAATTCCTTGTCCAAAGCCAAGTGTGCAATGCTATTCTTTCAGTCTTACAGTTTTTAACAGAATATATCACTTAAAGAGAAACCTTTCATTTGCAGAAAGCATCGTCATACCAAAATGAAATTTACGTGTACTTTGCATTGATTTAACTTAAATCATTTTCCAGACAGAAATCATGTAATGCAGGTCAAAATCTGGGAATTACAGTAATTTTCAAACATCTTAGATTAGTTTTGCATAATCTGTTTTTACAGAAACTGTGGTGTAACCACTTTATTTTAAATTGTAATAAGCCATTCTTAATTTCACTAAGAGTACCTAAATGCATATAGCATTGGTTTAAGTAAGTTGACTTAAGGACACTTTTTAAAAATTAAAGCAAGTGCTAATTTTATGTAGAAAAAGAAACAAAATAAGCTGCAGCTGGGGACCACGTAAGATAAATCTGAAGTGTTTGTGCAGAAGAGGGTTAGTCAGAGGGTTGGTGGCTGTACTGTCATAGCAGTATCATCTTTTCTTACTCTATTTTGTTACAAAATGCAGCTTCTGTAAAAGTGTGGTTTATTTTCCAAGCAAAATTAGTTATACTTGTAGAAATGCTTTTTAGGCAAGATAATAGTCTGCATGAGAACTACACCAACATGGAAAAGGCTCTTGTGCCCCAAGCAGAGCAGGTTCATGGTTTAGCATAGGTCATGGTGGTTATTGAAAATTTAATGATAGTTTAAATATCATTATCTGTTTCACTGATTATTTTACCAGAGGCACAGAGCTACCCTGGGGTAGTAGGTACACCTTGAGTAGAAAAACAATTCATCTCCCCCCCAGCTCCAAACTGTTGGTATTTGAGTGCAGACACATAATTTGGCTTTACAGAGAACGACAACCGTGTCTAATTCTTGGTTTTTGATTTACTGGTGTGGTTAGTGAAAAAGATGAAATGTATTCAGAAATGCCCTTTAGCTATAGTGCACTTACCTATTGACTTTGGCTCAACTTGTGAAGTGTACCTGAAAAATATATATATGTCTTTTGTTTCAGAGTTTACAGTAAATTTTGGCTCTGTGTTGAAGTTTGTCCATAAGAAGGAGTCTTAAGATAACTCAAAATTACATAGTTTATTCATAAATTAACCCTAAAATGTGTGCCAGATGGACCACAAATTTCATGCTGTGTATATTGTGCATGAGTTTTATACAAAAACAAATTATTTGGAACCCTTTGTTATGAGAAAAGGCTAAAATCCTTAATAAGGCGGTATGAAAGATGAGCCATAGAACTATCCTGTGTAAGCAAATGACTGTCATCAGTTAGCAATAATTCCACATTCCTGTGATTATGATTTCCATAATTACGAAGAAGAGCATTGTAGTCCTACAGATCCAATGTGTCTCCTGCCTCAGAGTAATTGGATCAAAGAGTGGCTGAGGGCTAAATACTAAGTGGCGTGATCAGTCCACAGAATCTTTTCCCTAATTGGCATTCTCCTATCTGTCATCTCTTTGAAACTGTTGTTTATAAACTCTCCTAAGTGAGACATTTATGAGCCAATGGATATCACTGGTTAACTACTTTAAAAAATTAGGGGTAGCTTAGAGGTACTTTAACACCAATTAAACTACATTTCTTTGCATGTTTTAGTTTTTCAGCCAAGGTTGGAGAGATTTTATTCCTGTTTCTTAAAATTCTGGACATTTATGTAAGAAAATCACAGAAAGCTGCTGTAAAACTACACTGAAGACTCCTTGAGTTGTTTGGGGAATTCTCTGCTGTTCAGCAGGAAACAGGGTGGGGGGCGGGGGGGGGGGGGGAAGGAAAAAAAGCTATCATAGCAGCTACAGACCTAAAACCCTCTGGCATGAGTTACTCTTAAAACATTCTGATAACTGCGAGTTAAGACTAGTACTTTTTTGTTTTTGTTTTTGATGGATAACCCTTGCAAATGGGAAGCCTCCAGACATAAAACTTCTCAGGTAATAGGGAGCATTGTGAAGACTGTGAATGGAAGGGATGGATGTGCCTTTCATACAGGATGTTTATTAATTTTTAGGGGGCGTGTTAATGCATCTGGACTGGTTTCTGCCGTTCATGGAAGCAGTAATATCTTAACAGAACTCTGTCCTTTTCAACTTTTGCTCTTGTACCACTGCTCTCACATCTCTCAGTTTATTAGCACGTGGCATTATGTAGCCCTAAGGCACTGACCTTTTGCAGTGCTGAAGCACAAGGGTAAATCCTTTCTGAACACTCTTTGTCATTGCTGGTGAGATTGCATAAAGTCCAGGGAACCCCAGCTCTCTGGGTCACGTTCCCCCATGGTGAGATAATTGCCCACAGGTGAAGAGAAAAATGCAATTTGAGATCTTCAAAGCTTCCACCCCAGGTGTGCATTGCCGAGTCAAGAGCAGGTATTGACAGGTCACTCCCTTCTGCAGCACTGACAGTCCTGTTCCTCAGCAGAGGCAGGTTTGAAAACATTAGTTAGCAGTCATTAATGCAGGCTTGTAACCACACAAATGACTGTAGTTAACTTCATGAAATTTGACTTCATGCAACTTGTTTTGAAAAGTATTAGACAATGCAACATAACAACAAAGCAGTGTGGGTAGGGATTGTTTATGGAGAGATGACTATCCAGGCAGGTTGAGTTTGAAAGAAGGTAGGGTCGTGTTATCAAGTGCTATTTATCAGCATCATGTGGTTGAAGAAACAAGGCAGGTGTGTAACTTCTTTTAGAAGAAGAAGGAAGGACAACATCTACCATAAATTATATGGTAGAAAATATATAGCTAATCCCAGTGCATTTAGAAGTTCTAAAAAACAGAGTAATTTGGGTTAAGATATGGAGCTTTGAAGAGGTATTCTGAGTTATTAAAAATTAAGAGAAAATATTTTTAAAGGATTATCTGGATTGTAAAATAATTGCTTTACATACAAAATAGACACTGTCATATATTACTCTAAAGCCTTATTATTTCTTTGAGGTAAGTAATGCTATTTTTCACCTGTCAGCTGTAAGGACTGTATTATAAGGTGTTCTCCTGCTTGCCTAGAAATAAGGTGGTGAAGTTGTCCTGTATATTTTTGAAATCAGGTTAGTTGCAGTATAACACAGACTGTTGATCCCTTAAATTTGGCATTCACAGAGTAACACACACACATATACAGCCCTTATTTTATATTTTTCTGAGGCTGTTTTACCTCCACAAAACATTGCTAGGCAAAGGGAAACATCATTGTTGGAATGTGCTGACAAGAATTTAATAAAGATGGAGCTGTGCAGCAAGGCTGTTCAGAGTTGATGGAAATAAATATTCACTCCAGGAGTTGAAAGCTGAGCACATTTAACTATTGGAAAGGGTCTCTGTCCTATCCACTTTGACAGAAAAAATACCCTTGGATGTGAAAATACATTGCACATCACACCGGAAAGAATATTGAATGTTCTGTGGAGTGGGGGGTCCCATCGTAGTTGCAACTATACAAGTAGGTCTTTTTGTGCTGTTAGTTTCTGTTTGCCCCCTGAGATATTCAAAGGCCGAGGTCATAACTTCACAAGCATTTTTTCCAGCAAAAAGGCTGGGTTTTAAATATCATCCATCACTTTTCCCGCCTTTCCATTCTGCTTGTGTGGCAACAGAATGGAGAACCAGGGAACTGACCTTGATTAAAGATAAGCTTGTTTTATGCAGCTGCCCAAAGTGGTGTATGTTGGAGTTTGTGGGGGTCATTAGGGAAACACATGTATGATCACCAGATTTCAGTATTAATCAAACAGGTAGTCTAAGCTTGATTTGGAATAACTAGAATGGATCTTTAAGTATTCTGGGGAAGTCCTGCCTTTCTTCACTGACTTTAGAGACTTGCATCCTTGGGCTAAAGCTTGCCATTGTAAATTCTGTCTTCAGTGTCTATGCAGATTTCAGAGTTACAATTTTGTCTGAAAAGCAGTTTTAACTGCATCATTGTACACAAGACTAGGACTAAGTAGTTGGGAAGGACCTCTGGAGGTTATGTGGTCCAAACCCTTGGCTCAAGCAGGGCCACTTAGACTGCAGAGTCTCCATTCTATCCTTGGCAGCAGTCCTGGGCAAATGGCTCTTTTTGGGCAACCTGCTCCAGTGATTGGTCACCCTCATAGTAAAAAAGTGTTTTCTGCTGTTCAGACAGTAACTCCTGTGTTTCAGTTTGTGCCCATTTTCACAGTCTTGTGACTCCACTCCATCCTCTTCACACATTCCCTTCGGGTATTTAAATATATCAGTGAGATCCCTCAGAGCCTTCCTTTCTCCAGGCTGAACAGTCAGAGCTCTCTCAGCCTGGCTACGTGAGGTGCTCCAGTCCCATAATCCCACAATGAACTTTGTGGCCCTTTGTTGGACTCTGCAGTGTGTTCGTGTCTCTCTTGTACTGGGGAGCCCAGAACTGGACACAGCCCTCCAGGTGAGGCCTCACCAGCACTGATCAGAGGGGCAGGATCACCTCCCTGGGGCTGCTGGCAATACTTTGCCTAATGCAGCCCAGGATGACATTGGCTTTCTTGGCAGCAAGGGCACACTGCTGATTCATGTTCAGCTTGGTATTCACCAGGACCCCCAAATCATCTATAGGTGAGTGGTACCTGAGATGTTTGCATATCTGAATTGTCCCCTGCAGCTTATCTTGTGAGTATCCTAATATATCTGAATGGCTCTTATTTTTGAGAAAGAGTACGTCAGCTTTGTGATTCAGTGAGATTTGACAAATTGCTCTCAATTTTAAATCGCCAAAAATAACCTGGATATATAGGGTATCTTTGGAATTCTGCAGGTATAGCACGTTATTTCTGAGAGTTTAAATAATTGTTCCATTTGATCCTTAATTCCAACAACATTTTTCATTTTCTGTGGATCCAGCCTTTAACAGTTTCTTCACAAGTGGACATTTTATCCTTTATATACAATGTACAGTTAGCCCATGATTTTCATTACATTCAAATAATAGGTATGAAAAGACTATCCAGATCTACAAATCCTTCTTGCCACAGGAAGGCTGGCTTATGGACAGCTTGTTTTCCACCAGGACCCCAGTAACTTTGGAGACCACTAAGACCCTTTTGTTCTTCATCACAAAAACGGATCCTATTGACTGGTCATATGTGCAGGTTTATCTCTTTTGTAAAGTTCAGTGACTGTGGATTGTCAGGAGTTTACATCAGCTGTATTTGTCTTCCGACAGCTGTGAGTATGGATGAAAGTTGGGAGAATTTACAGAATCACAGAGTCATTAGGGATGGAGATCATCCAGTCCAACCCCCCTGCCAAGGCAGGGTCACCCAGAGCAGGTGACATAGGAACTGCATCCAGGTGGGTTTTGAATGTCTCCAGAGAGGGACACTCCGTGACCTCCCTGAGCAGCATTAAGGGATTTAAAAGCTGTAATCAGAGCATAGGACCAGCTCTTCTTTTACTTAGTAGTAACATGTTTGTTAAGAGAGAAGCACTGACAGGCCTGGTGTAATGAACAGGATGTTAATTTAATTTGCTGAGTATTTTGCCTAGAATTCACTGAACTGTCTCTTAGTGCTCTTTATGTAGAGTATAAAAATGTAAGTGGGACAGATATTTTTAATGTGTTTTGGTGGCAGAGACTAATGTTGCGTATTTTCAGTGAACCCGTAATACTTTGCCTTTCAGCACAGATTTCAGAGATTTCACATTCTGCCACCTATTTCCCCTTGCCTTGGAGTCTGCTGTCAATATACAGCAAAGTGGGTTTTTCTCCTCCAAGAATGTTACCAAAAAAAAAAAAAAAAAAAAGGCAGCAGCTATGTGAAGTCTTGCCTTTGGGTGAATTTCTGAACTGTCCTTTGTTCCAAATGCATAAACTCAGGACTTTGTTGAGGAAGGGCAAAAGCACTGCCATCGAAGAACGCTCTTGCATGGATTTATGTAATTTATCAATGAGCAGTTTATCCATTGCTGTTCACAAGTAGTTCATAATTCTCTCTGAGTAGACAAGGTTTTTGTGGGTTCATATTCTTTGTCTGACAAAGTGCCTATAACACTTTTGCCAAAGGCAGAGTTTTTCAAGGTTCAGCTTTCCCAGTGCCAAGGACTCTTCAAAAGCAGTCCAAAAGCCAAGTGCTAGTGCGCATAAAAGCCTACTGTGGCAAGAGAAAAGGCTTTAAAAACCTTTGTATTTGTTCACACAAGTGTTTCAGTGTAGAAAATCCTGCCTTTAAGCTTCATTAACTTTGTAAGACTGCAAACTTAGAGTCCAGTGTTTCATGCATTTAACTTCTAAGACAATGGGCATTAAAGTTGAAATGCAGATTACAAGCAAGAAAGAAAAAAATGGATTTCCCCCTCAGAACAAAGTACTGTGAGACCTGCTGTTCTGCGGCGCTCAAGCATAATCCTAGAGTGAAGTTTTAAGTGAGCTATTCATAGAAAAATGCAAAATCCTTTGAGCAACACACAAGAGGATGAATTGGCCTATGAAAAACCAGAATAATAACTGTAAACTGGAAGACATGGACGTTTTTGCCATGCTGCATTGCCTAAGATCTTTCAGCACTGTCCACCTGTCTAGGATGGATGCAGTGATAAAACTTTTAATTCACTGCTAATAGTTTTTCAAAGTCCTGCACTCTCACTACTCCACAAACATTCATTGTTTGATACAATGAAATACCTATGCTGCTGTGTGTGAGATCTAAGTAACAAAATGTGGAAGTTGGAACTAAATGATCTTTAAGGTTCCTTCCAACCCAAACCATTCTGTGATTCTATGAATATGTGCAAGTACTGAAATCCGGGATTCTATGAACTGTGACTTGAATATACTCAATGTTTGATGGCTGGTACACACAGGAAAGTCAACTCCAACATTAAACAAGTATGTAAACAACATATATAGTGCTTACAGCAGTTCTGTCTTGCACAAAAGGTACAAGTCCAAATGTTCAGACAGAATAGGGCATTTAAATGGAAAACAAAGAAGCTTTGTGATTCATCACAGTATGAACACTAACTCTTCTTTATGATTGTTCTGCAAAATGCATACAATCATCAGATTTTATACAAGACACTTGAAATAGCACAGACTGAATTCCAGAGTTGCTTTCACATAAGAACCTACAGGCTCAAACAAGAATTGTGTGAATGACTGCAATTTGCTTGAGAAATTCTAGAACAGCAACATACGACTGATTAAGAATTGGATTTCTGTATGGCATCTCTGCAGCCATGTAAACTCTTAGTCTCCAGTAAGCCCCCCGCTTCCATTGCTGTCTGCCTTTCATTTCTATTGATGAACAAAATGAATGATTAATTTACTACCTTTGTAAATCTAACTTTGTTACTGTTGTGGTTTGCAGATTTTTCCATATTCCAGAATTTTTCATTCAACTTCACAGCAGATCCCCTGGCCCTGTGTCCCTTTACGTGTCTACAAAACCTTTTTTATTACCTCCCTTGTTCAGTCCTGGTGAGACACAGTCAGCCTTCCTGCTTGGATTCTTGGATGAGGGAAGCAGTGAGGAGGGTGGGTGCTCTATTTGCACCAGGCTGGGGGGATGTGGGTGTGGTGCTGCGAGGAGCAGCCCATCCATGCTGTGGACACATTGTGTGTCCCAGGCACCTCTGAGACCATCAGCCTGCACTGGGGGGTTTTTGGAAGCCACTGGGCAGAGCCAGGACATGCAGCTTCTCTCCAGGTTGTGTTAGGGATGTAGATGTCCATCTAGCCTTCAAACTCAGCATTTTAAAAACCACGAGTTGGTCTGAGTCGTGTAGGTTCAGGGAGAACGTGGTTCCTACAGCCAATGGTTTTGTGGCAGGCAGGGGAGTGACGTGCCTGAGTAGGAAATCGTAGAGGATTACAAACAGCAGTCTGCTGCTGCCTGAATTGAGGTTTTCACATTTGTCATCCAAGCAGAGGGGATTGCAGAACCTTTAAGATTCAAAGTAGAGTTGTTTTTTTAAATCATCGGTTTTAACTATTTCAGCAGTGTTGTGGTGGACTGTGTTGTTAACTTAAAGCTTGCCATCTTATGTGCGGATTGTTCAGTTTTTAAAAGTGGAGACAAACTAGTACCAGTGTTAAACACTGTGAGACTGCAATTAGTTCAAGATGCTTTTTGTTTTGCTTGGGAAAGTAGGAGTGGCTCGTAAGAAACATCCTGACCAACTAGTCCTGATGTCTGTAAATTCTTAGAAGTCTTAGGAAATGTCTTTAATTTGTTCTTTTTTATTTAATCCATAAAAAATTCTTTGTCAAAAATGTTCAAGCACCAGAATAAGGAAATAAAACCAGACTTGGCTGCTACTGCAGCCTTAAAGCAAAGCCACTGTACTGCCCACACATTTCTTGAAACTTTTTTTTTGCTTTTTTTTCCAGACCTAAAGATTTTCGATGGAAGTAATAGCAATAAATGGAGAAGAAGTGCCATCAGGAGTGTCTCTCCTCCTTGAAAGAAAAGTCTTCTAACATGGAAGCATCTGTGCATCTCAGTCAACTCTTCTATACTGATGTTTCTGATGGCTGTTAGCAAAGTTGATTTGGCAAGATTATGAAAACTACTGTATTTGAAACAGATAATAATAGATATTATCTTGTTAATATCACCTGTACTGCATTGTATGATCTGGTATTTGTAAGTGACATTTGGTTTGATACTATTATTAAAGAATTGATGTCTTTTTAATGAATATTTGCATCTCACAGAAACAGTACATTGATTACTAAAATGAAGTATGTCACTCTGAAAGTTGCAAAACTTGAAATCTGTGCAGCAAGAACATAATTTTGGTCACCAGCCGTGGTTTTTCATCCTTTGACCCAGCGTAGTGTTGATTTCACTAAGGAGCTTGGTGAAATAACAGGCATTAAAAGTATAGGAGTATAGGGAGTATTAAGAGTATAGGGAGATACTCTTCCTTTTTTTCCCCCTTTAAGCACAAATCTGATTTTGGTTCAGGTCACAGGAACACACCTTACTTACTTTAAAGAAAATATTACAGAACAAAGCAGCAACATTCTTATTATGAAAAGCAAGTGAGGAAACTGAACTTAAGTGTTGAATGATGCAAAAAAGTCTTAAAAATTATTTTGCTTTTGCAAGCTACTTCCCTGAAATTCCTTACTGCTTTTCTGTGTGGAAAACCCTCAAGCCAAATCTGTCATGTAAATAAGTGAAGCACCTGTTGTTTTTGGTGGTGTGGAAGATGCTGATACGTTACCTGCAAAATTTGACCACATTTGGTGAGGACAATTTGAGTTTTCTACATTTGTTTTATACAAGTGTCATATGGGAAGAAAAACATTGGTTAATTTATAATTATATTTCATTACATGAAATAATGGTTTGGTATCAGGCATTTCTTTGGCATTCAGGTGGGCTTATCCCAGGAAATGTTCCTAGCCGGTGAATATGCAGCCTGCATTTCTGTCGGTAACATTTTGTTAACAAGTGAAAGTATTTTTAAAAGCACTAAGTTGCAGTAAATGCTCTTTTCTGTCTAAGGACACAGTACAGAGGGTTTACTAGTAAGGTCTGGGTGGCATCAGCTGTTCAGCATGTGCTGAATACTCCAGTCAGCAGCCTCAGTTTCTTAGGTGGTCTGGAAAAAATACAAGACACTCTTGATTATTCAGAGACTGGATTTTGGAGGAAATCTAAACTGTCTGTGTCTTACTTTTTTTGGCAATCATACAAATCCTGAATAATATTTTTATAATTTGGTAGTGCCCACCAGTTAGTTACTTTTTATTACCAAGGTATGCCCAGCAAGTGACTGTATGACTAATGATACCAGAAGAATTCTGATGAGTGGGGTGCCAGTAAATGGCATTTTAGGTATAAAGTTAAATTAACTGTAACAGGAGGCTCAAAGTCTTTCTGAGACAACACAGGCAGAATTGTTTGAAGGCTGATTTTCCATCAGTGACCTTCTCAGTCACTTCCACAGGACCTGCAGGTCACCACGTCTTGGGGAACACTGCAGACAGTGTCAGTACAAGACATGGGCGGGAGTGTGCCAGCCAGGGACGGCACAGGGAGTTATTGGGGTAAATTAACGTGGGTGTCCACAGCCAAGTGCCAGCAGGGAAATTAATCCTGTGGCACAGGCATTACCTGCATTTAGCTGTAATAATCTTTCTGAATGTCAGCTGTGTGTGCCAGGCTCTCCTTGCATGTGTGTGCTCACTCGGGGCCTCCGCGTTCCGTAAACCAGGGCTGAGCTGCTGAGGGATAAAGTCCATAAACTGCATTATAGTTGTCTGCCACATTCTACTTCAAATGCAAGTGCACATGAGGAAATGACATTCAGCTCACATTCCATCAACTTTTATCACCATTCTCCAAGAAAGTAGTGGGAGTTAGGGATGAAAGAAATTATAGGAAAACAGAAACACAACCTACAAAGGTATCCAGCCCCCAGCCAGAGCTTGCCCATGGTTAATCACGTGTACAAATGGTGTGTGTTACTAATGAGGTTGAATTCTAGGTGAGATAATTGGAGATTACACAGTAAAAGTACCTGTTGCTCTTCCTCCTGGTGAACTAAGGGAGCTGCCAGTGGTGGCCAGAGGTGAAACCTGACAGGTTTTTCCTAACTGAGAACAGATAGACCTCCCCCAGGCAGGGATGAGCAGGAAGACAGCCCTGGGATGCACAGACCAGTCTCTCCACCTCTGTATAAGGCGGAATTAGAAGTGTCCCAAACCTATGCTTTCAACCTAAATGGCCATTTAGAGCTAAATCTTGGTTTGATGCTTAATCTCCAGTGCTGCTCAAAGCTGTTTATTGAGTCACTTCATAACTTATCTTGTTTATTTGTAGACAAGGAATTGCTCTGTGCTCAAGTGATTGGGTTGGCATTTTTCCTTCCTCATTAGCTGATCCAAGTTGCCATCCCTGCATATTGACTTTAGCAGGTCAATATGTGAAATCTCACCTCCACAGATGGTACAACCAGCTCATCTCACAGTTACTCTCTACATTTGTCCATATAAAATTATAAAAATAAGGCTAAATAATGTTTATACTAAGTGCCTACACCCTTTAAAATAAAACCATTGCCCAAAAGTGTTGAAAAAGGGGAATGTATTTCTTTCTCATTGCAATCTGTCCCCTAATCTAATGCAAATGTTCAGAGTTAAAAATCAAATGAATACAGAATTACCGTACAAAAGCCTGCCACTTTTATTTGCATACAAAACAGAAATGAAAGAGGTTCACAATAAATTATCAGTGTGCTCCCACGGAACATTCTTGTGTATTTATATCATGTGAGTTAAAAAAAACAAAACAGTCTGTTAACTTATGAATTGTTTGCAAAAGGGTAATAAGCTGGGTTGAAGGAAACCTGATTATGATTGTTCTCCAGTGAATTTAGTTGGGTTACTCTGCTAGTAAAGCAATTAATCCAAAAACAACAGAACATAATCAACTAAGGAAAAAACTGGTAACAAAACAATAACTTTTCTGGATGGTTCTACGTACACCAACTAGCCGGATGCATGTTTTTATACAGTTTGAGTAGTGAACGGAACAGTACTCCAGAGAAAGGTCTACAAGTGACCTTTCATCATCATCTAGCACCAACCCACTAAAAACTAAGCTGCTGGCATGCAAGATAATTACCATTATTTGCTGTGTCAACCAGTCATGTACACTTTTTCTCCTTTAACGTAAGAGCCTGTAAACATCTTCCGTGACAGGTGAGGCACCTGGACAAAAGGCCAAACAGATGCACATAAAACGTTTCCCTTTTTTAAACAGTTCACTGAGAGTGTTTTTTTCCATTTGCCTTTGTGCGTGCTGGGGTCTTGGCGCTCCTCTTGGCTATCCTCCTTGCGAAGTGACTGATTCCCGGGGATCTCAGTTCAACGGCTTCCATCTCTTCTTGAACAGGAGCAAATTCTGGTTGAGCAAGATGAGGTGATGGATAGGACTGGGAGTATGGGGATGGTAAGGGGTAGGACCCGTGAACTATGTACGGCTGTTGCTCACCATCATAAAGGTCCTCAGGGTCATAGATTTGGTAGGAGTTATGTGGCAACTGCACTACTGGGATGTCTTGATCAGTTGGCTCACCGTATCCACCTTAACCCACCACCACCAAGAGTATTCATATGGTTAACACAGGAGAAGGGGAGTAGAAAATTAAAGCATTCATTAGGAAATTGACATTTTATATATAGATATATTTCTATTGTCATGTATGAGAGTGTATATATATATATAAAATCTTTAAATACACATCTTTTATTCACATAAAGAAACAGTGAAAACATTTAACAAAATTAATAAGCTGGAGCAATTGGAAACCCACCAACAGACAGCCAAGTTAGTTGGAAACCACGACCAGAATTTGTCAAATGTCCAGTTGTAATACTGTGCTCATTATACACTGCACACTCTGCCTACTTTAGCTTATTCCAATTGTGGGCTAGAATACTTCATTAACAGGCAAAAACAGGTCAGCCAATAATTTCTAGCAGTGCCAGGAAGCCAAGTGCATGTACAGCAGCTGTAAGTTCATTAGTGGTAGTCAATATCGTTGCTGGAAAGCACAGAGCAGTTCAGCATCCATCTCTGACCTTCAGCCCAATGAGACCTGAACCAGAATGAGCCTTTCACCTTCTGGATTGGTAGCCATTGTAAGGGATTGGGCCTTAAAACAGGAAATGAACAACAGGGAGGGGAAGTGAGGAGAAAAGGATAGGAAGAGACGACAACAAAAACATTCAGGTAAGTAAAACATACAAATCAGCTCAGGGCAGATTAAACTGTAAACATCAAACAAATATGCTTTATGTGTAACATCTGTAGGGACTAGTGCTTTACTAATAAATTTCAGTTTTAGGTTGGGTGACATAATTGTTGGTAATTGTGTTAACTTCCTCCCATGGCCTCTCCGTCCTATAACGAGAGGGGAAAGTAGGATACAGAGAAGATGGAGAAAGAATCATTTTTCCAGATGGCTTCACTGGTTAATGATGGACACGTGCATCCCTGTGCCAGGTTACACTACTGTGGTTTTAGTAAGGGTCATGCTCTCATGCCACTCAGAGGCACACGGAAGGGGAAGTTCAGCAACACATTTGAGGAACTACAAATGTAAAAACTCTGCTGTCACGAACATTACATGGTGGGGGTTCAACACACAGACCGCTGAGATGGAGCAGGCTCATACAACTACACAAACACGTACAGGACAAAACCCACTATGCAGGATGTGTTTTACAGGCCGGGATCAGATGGTGGACTTCCTTTGGTCACTGTGCTGGGGTCACCTTCTCTTTGGGCTGCAGTCCCACAAAGTACAGCCACACTGGACACAGGTTTTTAGGGAGCTGCCACATTTTAGCACAGGGTTCACCGGTAGCCTCCATCTTACTTTGGCTGTTAGAAAATGCCACCCTCACCTGTGCAGACGGCAGCTGCCCCAGCTCCTGACTACTCACCTCCCATGCCATAACCAGCGCAGGAGGACGGATCACAGTACCCAGGGGGACCAGAAGGACCCTGAGAGCCTGGGGGTCCCGTGTGACCGGCAGGACCTCGTGGGCCTGGTGATCCTGGCGGTCCCGGGCTGCCAGTTCGACTTTCTCCTGGAGGTCCTGCGTGGAAAGGGGGAGATGAAACATCTGAGTAGTGTCTTTCATGAAAGCAGGGATTTGAGGCCACTTTCCTTGGCCTGGAAAACATGGCACTGAGTGTGCTACAAACACTTCCAGGAGACAGCCTGAGCAGAGCAGCTGGGCATCCTGGCTCTGACTCCCCTGGGCGAGCTGAGGGAAAGACTGCAGCCTCTGGCAAGGAAGGCGAAGCAGCAGCCCAAGAGGAGACCCACTCCCGATGAGCCTCCTTCTCTGGCTGCTGCTTCGCCCTCCTTGCCAGACACAGCTTTTAGCCAGAAATTTATACTAAAGCAAATGTTTCACCAAGCATCAAACTTCCAGAAAGGCAGTTTCATGGGGGAGGGACAGCCCTGGATTCCTGCGCAGCTCTTAATTTCCCCCACTCCCTTTCCATACAGTTTCTGGGTAATGCTCTGCCTTCATACAGGTGCTCTCATGGCCAGAATATCCTAATTAAGTCAATGCAATTTTACTCCTTTTTCAACAGGACCTGGATATCACCCTTCTGTTTTTTCAGGAGCTAAATATAAATCCCTGTGATTAATGTGCTTAATTACTATACATTTCTATGTCAACTCACACTTAGGTATGACCTTGAATCAATGAGAAAACAATTTTAGTCCAGATTACTTTTTTCCCCTTCCAGAATCCATATTTTAAAAAAATACTTAAAAAAAAAAAAAAAAAAGTTGGTTTGGAGAAGCAGCTTATTATAGGGAAAAGGAAACCGCTCGTGTGACTGACAACACCATCATGTGGCACATCACAACATCAGATTACACAATAAGAAGGTTATGACAGTTAAGGTGCCTGAACTGCTGACTCTTCTGCTGCTTAGGCCGTAGAAGTGAAAGAGCCAGTCTGAGCTGCTTTGCACTTGGGTCACAGTGGTCTAATCCAGATGCTTCAAATATAACTTTACCTGTAGATCCTGGTGGGCCTCGGGGTCCTTGTGTTCCAACACCTGGATTGCCTTTTTCTCCCTTCTCACCTGGTAAACCTAAGGAAATAGTATTCGGTCACACTGTGATCAAAAGTGTTTATTAGTTAACCAGGATTATAGTTCCATATGTTATTTTTCATCTAAAACCAGATGGCAGAGAAGGAAGGAGGTGAAAATTAAAAATAATTTGCTTCTTTTTCCATCCCTTCCCTGACAGTCTCTCAAGGGAAACACGTCATTCCTGGGGTCTTAAACATTCCTGCTGCCATGCTGGTTTCATCGAGGTGGTATGCAGAGGCATCGGCCAGTTTCCAGGCTGCGCTTCCTGCTGGAAAACTACCTCTGATCTATAGCAAGGTGCAATGACTGTAAGTCAGAAGAATCCTCAGAGCCTCAAAGCTGTTTACAAATTACTGTGTGGCCCCAAAAAGTCAAATTTTTAATGCTACAGCCAATTTTTCTTCAAACATTTACCCACTAAAGAGTGGTTCAGCACAAGATGGTTCTACACACACATGGTGAGTGGGTTATGGCAGAATCTTGCTGAAACACAAGAAAAGGACTTTCATCACAGTCAAAATCTGTCCCCCACAAATAAAGCCCAATCCAAATGTTTCCCAGTCATGAAACTGATGTTCCAGCATGCACAGCCAGTGAGTTGTGTTCCTGCACTTGCTCATGGCACTTAATTTCTATCCTTGGGTCTGATCCACGGAGATCACAAATCTAGCAGTTCAGAGAAGGCACTGCCTTCTTCCAGCTTTCCATCTCCTTCTGCGCTACCACTACGGCATCCTATAAAAACACTTTCTATATGCAGCCATCACAATAAGTGGTGTCAAACTATAGTAGGTGTCAAAACCATAAATTCCAGACCCTGAGTTTCCACTGATGACTTGGCAACTCTCATAAAGTCTGTGTTTGATTTGGATAGTTCAAAGACACCCAATCCAGTCTGGTCTGTGGGACTTCCCCCCATTTTCCAGACCTCCCTCACAGCACTCATAATTGCTCTCCCTGCTTCACAGCTTCCCCGGTTTCAGAGTCAAAGCCAATACAGGGCAACTTCATCCACACAAACCAGAGAGAAAACAGCTGCTGCCCTGGAAGAAGCAGTATCTACAATTTCAGCTGATTCCTTCTTTCCCCTCTGCTCAGGTAACTGCTACCTTTTAGGGCAAAGCAGCTGGAGAATACCTCATTTTTCCGAGGAGTCATAGAAGATTTTTTTCTTTAATCTTCATCAGCTAATTTCTGGTGGAAACAAGTAAGTAAATACACAGTCTAAGTGGTGAAAAAATTGTAATTAAAACCCATCACTGGCACAGAATTGCTCACATTAAGTTTATCAAATAAGAGTCTGCTGAACTGCAGGGGATTCGGTATCTGCTGAGGAGTTCTGGGTCTTCTGTGCAACAGGACAGAACATATCCTGTGACCCAACCAGGTGGAAAACACAGGCCACACCTCTGCAAACAGTAACTCCACACTGAGCGCAAAATTTTCAACCAAATCATGATGAGCTCTTCATCTTACCTCTACAAGGCTCTTTGTCACTGTCCTAGCACTGTTAATGTATTTCTTCTTTGTCTTTTATGCCTTTTATTTCCTTCAATTGCAGAATTTGGGGGGTAGGGGTGTTTTTTTCCAGAGACCTAAAATTTGCTTAGCCCTGGCTTGCTTCAAACATTATGGAGAAACTCATCTGTTGCAATGATCTACTTGTGCTGCAGGCCTTGTAACAAGGTGAATGCATCCAAATTACCTCTGACTACACAAGACCTGTAAGGAAAGGTTTGCCTTTTGCAAAAGGCAAAGTCTGTATGTGTGAATTGCTTTTTTTTCATAAGAAGACCGGCCCATGACAACCCCCTGGAATCTACACAGCTGTTTATTACAAGGACCACTGCTTATCCTACTGTATCATAACATTACTTGGTGACTTCAAAGACAACGGCCACAATGATTTCAAATCACAGCCTTCCATGCACTCAGTTATTGTTCTTAACACACATAAAACCACACACCCACATGTGATGTTCACAGAATAAAATGGCAGTAAGAAATGCTAAACAAGGAACAAATCTACTCAGGCTAAGAATAAAATGTTCATTCTGGAACAAGTGATGAAGCTCTTGTGCAGGACAAACCTTCTTTGAAATCACATAGATATCAAGATCTTAAGCAAATACAGAAGGCCAAGATAAAAGTCTACCTTAGGTTTCTTTTACTCTAATTTTCAGTACAGTTAAAGAGAACATAAACACTGAAGCAAGAATATCCTATTCCTAAGGCAAAATGCTCATGAGTTAAAAACAGAGCACTCCATGGGCTTCCCTAATGGACTTAACAGACTCACAGACCTCTTGGCTTGCTCCTAATAAATGACAGAACATTCAGAATTCACCCAAGTCACCTTTGCTGTCATCAGAGCACAGCTTACAGAAAGCCAACCAGACAAGCCATCGCTCCCCATGTGGGTTTACTGCAGTGATTAATTACCCTCAGGGATAAAAGCAGGTATCAAAGCTTGTCATTTGAGCCTTCAGATCCCCCGAACTGCTTTCTAATTTGTGCACTGGACATATTTCAGCAATACCTTCAGATTGTCTCTCCCCCTTCCCATTAACCATGTTTTCATGTCTTGTCCCCATCCAAAATAAGCAATGGCTTTGGTTCAGCCCTGTGGAGATCACAAGCAACTGAAATCAATTATTTCCAACTCTCCTCTAAAGATAACTCTGATAGCATCAGTTATGAAAAACACAGCCAAGCTCATGAACACATTCTCTAGCAAAGAAAATTAAATTTCCATGGTTCTGCACCAAAAGGAAATCTCAGGTATTGCTTATCTGATTTTGTCTTTAAGAGAATACTGACCTGTAAGGAGAACTGCAATCCTCCTGAGAGAAGAATATTGCAATTAAGAAAAATTAAGCTGCTACCAAAAATGTCCACTTTTAAAGATGTTCAGCTGTGACCATAGTGTATAATAACACAGGGATGTGATTTTTTTTCTTTTTTAATCCAGATGAAGCTAAAATTTGAAATAAAAATATTTAGTTGACGCAACTGGCAAAAGCTCCATTTAATTCCACTGGAATTTTGCCATCACAGCTGTAAACATGTGTCTTTTGATAACACACGTTTAACTGCCTCTTTCATATGAAGCCAGGAAGTAAATACAGATCAAACTGTGCTTGAGAACAGTGACTTTCCCAGTGACAGCCTAGGTGTTTATTGTACTTTAATCATAGTGGGAGGGGGTGAGTAGCCATAAGTTTTATGCGTCACTTCAGGCCACGTAAGAGCCAAAGTTCATCCAGTAGTAAAAGAATTGCACTTTCACAGCATCTGAAAGCTAAGAGCACCTCAGAATAATTTTTACTAGGGCTTTTCCATTTTGCCTCGAAGTTGAGAAGACTACCCATCTATTATAAAAATAATTGAAAACAAAAAAAAGGAAGGAAAAAAATCTTTGGGGCTTTTATATTATTTTGCAGTTTCAACTAGCTCCTGGGCACTCAGAAGCCAGACACTAGTTGTTCAAGTCCCAGTTCATAAACATAAAATCAAAACAAAAGATATTTGAACTAGCTGAAATGAAAATAGAAACCAGTGCTGTGAACTAGTTAAAATAGAGATTAAAATAGAAATTAAAATAGAGATGAGTTGATGGGACTAATTAATGTTTGGATTTGGGGTTTTATGTATTTATGCAAATAAGTAAGAGAGCAAAATTGTAGTAGTTTATCTGGCAATATGTACTGTAGGGACCTGGTAATACAATGTGGCCTCTCAGCTGGCAACAGACACTGAGAACTGAATCTGTCAGGAGAAATGACTTGTCCTTTCTCCCTGAGGTGGTCTTTCTTGGAAGGACCAGCTCAGTGCTTTATTAGTGAGAAAACACATCCAAGAATGGACATCCTGGACTTGGAAGTTCAAGTGGAGGTTTCAAACAGAACTCCAAAACACTCTCTCAATCCCATTCTCCTTCCAAAACATCTGATTAATGCTTGGCAGAGTGACAAGGTAAACAAGGAAAAAGAAGCTATTGGCCAGGCAAGTTAGCAGGGAAGTTCACTGGTGTCTCTCACTGCTGACATTTTCCAGTATAGCTCCCTTTGGTGCACAATTTCTGACCAGTCCCACACGCTGCTTTCCAAAGTGCTCCTTTCTTACAGGCTGGGATTGAACAGTGTGGTAGGAGAGGAGAGCAGGAAGAAACATCTATCCTCCTGTCCCACCTTTTGTCTTCCCACTCTACCAACACCTTGCCACTCAGCTCAGAGCCAGTAACACGTTCTTGCAGCAATCCCAGTAAATTGAGGGAAAAAATAATTTGAGATAAAAAAGCAGCTGTAGCAACTAAGCAGGTGTTAATTTCCTTCTAATGCCTATGACTTCTCAGTACACTCTGCAGCAGTGCATTTTCTGAACTTGAAGGTGGAGCCTGACTTTCAGAGTTGTTCATCTGGCACTGGTCTTGAACATTAAATTGACTTCATATACAACCAAAATGCTGATGACATCAGTGAAAAGAAACACATTGTTCATAAAGACTTCCAAGTGGCTGGCTGGAGATCTTCAGGACTATACGTTGTGTTTGCCAAACAAGTTAAATGCAAACAACGCTTCAGAACACACCAAGGGATGGGGTCTGACTCCATTTATCCTCTTCTCTGTAGTTATTGGAAATTTAAAAACCCTTCCATCCAGAAGCAGAGCAATTTTAGTCTGCTCCTTCCCTGTATGTTATGTAATTAGGAATCAAGTGATAATTGAGAATGCATGAAAAACTTCCAGTCATTCTCCACGAGCATGAATCTGGTTACAATAATTTTTAATTTTCATTTTTGCATTTTGGGGTTAGCTTAGAGAAACTCCTTAGAAACAGATTCTGAAATATCCCTAAAGGTCTGTAGCAAAAGGTAATAAATAAATATTTAATAAATATCCTGATAAATAAAGTGCTGCTACATCAAACATCAGAATAAAGATTCAGTTGCTTCTGAAGAAATTAAATCCCCAAGGACTAATAAATTATGCTATACTTTTGCCTACTTTCTGAAGGAGCAAATTCCTCTTTCTTCCAGATTTTGTTTAAGGCTCCAGTTACATGAACATCCTAAAATCCCATTTTCACTCCAAATAAACCAGCCAATTATTTGGTCTTTTAAGTTTACACATGTATTCTTGAAACAATCTCACTTTAAGTTGTAAGTATTGTAAAACACTCCCAACATTCGGCATCACATTTCATGAAAATCTGCAGAGCTCTGGCTGGCTGATTGTAATTCTGAAGGATGCTTGAACAGAACTTTCTCTCTAATTATGAAACTCCCCACAAGCCCTACCTGCCAAAATCAGTCTCTTCTAACATCAGTTATCTATGAGAGGAGAAAAGAGTAATAAATACTCTTTTCAATGTGTTTTTACCCAATCTGTACTCACTCTATTGCCAATGCTGCTCCTCAGACGTTATCAGCAATGGGTTAACCCACATCTTGTTTCATTTAAATGACTGCATCTAATCACTCTGTGATTTCATAGTAGTACAACATGTGTGTCTGGGCCTCAGCACAACAAATACAATGGAAAATGCTGGGCAAGTTTCCTTTTTTGTAGCCTGGTATTTTGGGTCTTCCATTCCCAAAGTCCTAGCTTAAACAATCTATTCCCAAGAAGCCTTTTGATGCTAGTATTAGTGGAAGCAAGTACCCTGAAATCTGCATTCAGTCTCTCCAGGTCACCCTTTTTAAAGTCAGCTCCTCACTTGCTTTCTCTTCCAATCTTCTTTTCTACTTGTCTCATTCCTCCTTCTTCCTGGACAGTGTCTGGATTTTGCTCATCTAGAGCAGGCAGGCATGAGTGAGGGGCCAGTACCTGAAACCTTGACTCTTTTTTTTTCCAAAAAATAATTGGAATTAGAGTCTTGAGAGCAAGACTCACAGGTTCACTCAAAGACTTTCTTTTCAAAACAAAGTTTTAACTGTGACCATCATGGCTACTGTGAACTAGAACTATTAAGCTCCTGAACTGAACTGCTCCTAAACTGCACAGCCTTCATAGCAATTAATTTTTAAATTTAATTTTAGATTTATTTAATTAATTTAAATTAATTTTAGATCTACTCAGTATTACCTCTATGAGGTTAGTGCTACTCTGGGACACCAAAAATGGCCAGGGTTGCACAGACAGAGAGTAAACCAAACATGGAGCTTGTTTTTTTATTAGACAATCCTGGTAGAAGAAAGGAGAAGGGGATCTAGCCTACACAGAAGAAAACATTTACAAGAATTCTCTTCTGTAAAGTGTATTACTTCTCTCTGACCTCACCATTTCCTCTTCTTGATCCTCTCAACGCCCCATTTTTTCTTTTTCTTATCAACCTTGCTCCATTCAGACAATTGTGAGTCAGAAATGTCTAGACTGACACATTTCAAGTTATCAGAAAAACTCAATCTTTCCCCAACATGCACCTGTCAGTTTTGCGTTTGACCTTCTTCAGTAGGTCCTTTGCTGATACATTCAGAGATTCAGCTCAACTTCAGAGTCCTACTAAGATGAAAGCATGACGTGATAGGATGTGCACAATTAGGTCCCACCAATCTTCAGCAGTTTAAACATTAAACCTCTGTCTGATCCTGCCAAATCACACTTGGCAAAGCCTGCAGGACCTTCAGGACAGAGAGTCTACAGAGCTTTCATTATGGTCTGTGTTAAACTCACCAACCAACTAGTGAGAAAACTGTTGCTTTCAGATTTAGACAGGAGACAAAAGCCATTGGCATGTATCAGGAAAGGGAGGTATAATTTTGTTTGTGTGAAGTGTGAAGCCTACCTCTTTCTCCTGGTCTTCCAGGTTGACCAGGGCTTCCTGGAAACCCTTGCATGCCCGGCGATCCTTGTTCACCCTGTGGCCCTGGAGCTCCTGGCCGACCTGGCTCACCAGGAGGCCCTGCGATGGTTCGTGTTGAGACAGACTGGCTTGGAATCTGGTTCAGAATTGAGTTATATCTTGCCATATGACCTGTAAGGAGAAAAATGTCATAATTTTCAAGTTGCAGTGGAAAATCTGGTTCAGCAAAGTTTGAGCAGAGCACTGGCAGGTTCTCAAGGCTGTGGTATGTCATGCTTTGATATTATGTGCATGAAGCTGTGAGTTTGTTGGTGGAGAAATTGTTGGTGGTTTAGGAAGTACACAGAAAATGGAAAAACTATTGTGTGGAATTTTATTCCATTACTTTGGTAAGGGTTTGGGGGTTTCTTGTATTTTATGTCTATAAAAATTTAAAATTGTTACAGCAGAAGCTTCTGTATACTATAATAGATTGGAGACAATTCTGGCATTTCTTAGATGGCTGATGCTAATCAGCTTCACTTGGCTATAAATCCAGTTGAACATAAATCTGATTGGAACATAAATCCTGACTGTCTAGCCTAAAACAAACAGATCCCCTTAGATACTCTGAAAAGCATCGCATTTTTAAGTAATGGTGTCAGGAAAAGATCCCTTCTGGAGATAGAAGCATATGAACTATGGATGTACTTGCCCTGGATGAGCTGTTCACACACTTGACGAGCAACAGCACGAACCATAGCTTGGGACTGGAGATCGCCCTGGATAACAACAGCAGCGGTGTCATAAAACAATTTGTTTCATCAGTTCTGTGTTGAAAGCACTTAGAGCAATGAAAGACATTTATCATTGCTGAGAGATATATCCTCACAGATAAGGGAAAAAAAGCCAAGGAAATTCTGGGATTTGGCTGGTTCCCATTACTGTTTTTAGCCAGTAAGCCAAGGTCTGAGAAGATAACCCTAATGAGAGATTTGGAGACGTGCGTGATGCCTCACACTTCTCACCTTCAAAATAGCAATGTAGCTATATATAAGACCAAGTCTGGAAAAGAAGAAAAGTTTTCTTGACTGCAAAGAGAAAACTATTGTGCCTGTAAACACAGAGAAATATAAATTGCTGGGAAAAGCTTTTCATGAGAGAAGGCAGACAGGAAAAAAGCATGGCTAATGTGAACATGGACTTACCCGCTCACCCCTTTCACCCTTAGCTCCAGGAGGACCCTTTGAAAAGATTCAATACCAAAAATTAATTCTCATTTTGTTCTGCTCAAAATTTTCAGCACCTAAACATTGTCTCCCTTGCAGATTCACTGCAAAGGGAGAAAAATATAAACGATAAACGTGACCTTAACAAATACACTTCCATTTCAGTACTCAACAAAATGTTCACCTCTGGTTATTACATGGGAACAATTACTTTTGCATGTGTTTGTCAGACACTGAATTCACTTGTTTAAAATGGGAGCAAGGGCAGGCATGCATTTCACATGGCTGAAATTGGTCTCATTATGACAAAATAGCAGTCTGAAATTTGTGGCATTTACTGCACTGAGACTCTTCATCCACTATGAACAGAGTATGCAAAGGGGTTAAACTGCAGAGAAAATTAAGTATGACATTAAAGATAATATAATACTGTAATGATGGTAAGGACTATTATGGATTGGAACAAGTTGATTAGGGCAGTTATAACTTCACCAATGGCAGTTTTTTAGGGTAGCAAGGAAAGGTCTGCCTGAATAGGTAAGCAGCTCACTGATACATGGTTAAAACACAGCTTAATTCTACCCTGGGAAAGAAGAAACTCATACAAAGACTGCAAGATAATTTCTAAGGTCTCTTTTTATTACTTTATATTTTGAGAAAGACAGTTATTAAAGCTCAGTAATTTTTCAGCCATCTAGCAGTTTTTTTCTGAACACAGCAGAGCTCTTACATGACTCAGAGGAATATCTACACTCTAGGAAATTTGGTTCAATATCTGGAACATGTATTTAGACAGGAACCAAACAGTCAACATGTTACATATCGATAGTAATAAATTCCATAGCTCATCAAATCCCCTCAGTAGATTTCATGATTACACGAAGAAACTATGCAGAACTGGGCATTAGGTTATTATCTTTGCTTATATATTATCAGTCAATTTAATTTCATTTCCACTTAACCAAATAAAAACGCTTGATTTGGCCTAAATCTCCAAACCAAACTGGATTTTGAAAAAAAAATTTCTAGTCTACAAGTAGAGACAGAAATACACATTATCCCATTCTGATGTCTTTAAAAAATAAATAGAACATTTACTGTGATATATGGAAAAAAAATTGAGCAGGCTTTCTAATTAACTAAGTAGTCAAATATGTAGTTTAAATATGAATACCCAATATTACCTGAACTGTTACAGAGAAAAAAGAGGTCCACTATAAATATTGTCTTTTATATAATTTACACACTCATTTCATAACTGTATTCCTTTCTTCCAGTCAAACTGTTTTGTTCTGGGTTGTTTTGATAATAATAAAAAATAATATCTGAAAGACAAACTTAATATTGGAAGTTCCTAATACTAATTTTAGGTATAGAGAATGTAATTTTCCACTCAAAGAAACTGGTATTTATAATATTTATTATAATAGTTTAATAATAATTTATAATAATAATCTAGAAAAAGCCCTGGTCATTAGTCATTTGTTCTGATGCGAACACAGAGTAACCACAAAAGCCAGGGTTTTTTTTTCATGCAATATTTTCACAGTTTGAAAATCAGAATAATATTTTGGAAAAAAATCAAGTCAATAAATGGCATACTTGAATTTCCTGAGAGTTGCTAGAAGTGTAAATGAAAGAAAGAAGAAAGTGATTACGCAAAGACTACAAATACACATAGCTATGTTTTTAAGTTTTGTGTTTTGACTCTATAATCCCTATATTCCAAACACTGTATGTAAGATCAACAAATAAATTTAGTTACAAAGAATGAACAAAGAAAGACCAATATGATGTTTCACTTGGCCACTAACTGCAAACAGATCATGAGCTATAAATATGGAGGAGTTCTGTCAAACAGTGAACCCAAGATCAGAAACCAACTAATACACAACAGCAGATAAAGAAATATTAATTTTACTCACAGGAGCTCCAACATCACCTTGTGGCCCCTGGCTTCCCGTAATACCTGGAACCCCTGGAGCACCAGGTATGCCCTACATGGAAAAAGAGAAAGAAAATAGTGGTGATGACAGTCAACATCCGTGAATCCCGATGAGAAAAAGTGCACAAAGCAGCCAGTACACAATCAGTTCTGTCAGTCAAAGACTGGAGATGTCGAGAGAGAGGACTGAGAAGTACATGCTGCAGGAAAAAGAGCACCAAAAGCACAGCTCTGAGAAAAGCACTTGAGAAAAATAACTTGGGTTGCTTTCTGGAACAGGAAGGAATTGCTGAACCACTAAATCCTGCTATGTTAATACTGTGTTCAAGGGGCATGACTTGGAATGTTCTTTATAAAAACCACGGGATGGCTTGGAGAATACTCAATACCATCAGCAGCTTCACTGAACACTTTACATCTATCCAGAAGGCATTAACTTTGCCCAGCTGTCCTAGCTGAGAAAGCTGTCACTGATTCTGAAGGCAACATGCATCTTACTTTGAAGGCTGAATGTGGACTCTGCTGTCTTCCTTGATTACTCTATGAGAGCACCTGCACTCACCTCCAGCCTCCAGATCAAGCAAGATGCGGCATTTCCCTTCAACTAACAGTCCTAATTGGAATTTTTTTACAAAAAGAAAGTCTTGTTTGAAATGTTAAGAACATTCATTCCCTCTATCTAGTGCAGCTACTTGCCTAAGAACAAGCTATCAGTCTACTGACAGAATAACCCTCTCTCCTTCCCATGGGAGACATTTTTTCTGGAGCTAAGAGTGGAAAGAAACGACACTGGACAAGCAGCTATCTGCCAACTCTGTGTGTCATGAGAAAATTAACTTCCCTTGGCCTTGGTCTATCCACTGTAGCCTAGATAACAGTGTGACCTGTAATCCCCCCAAATCCTGCTGAATTATACAGTAACAAATTCTATGGGCAATACTCACCATTGGGCCAGGAGGTCCTTGTGGGCCTGTGGGTCCATCTTTGCCAGGAAGACCCTATAAAAGAGAAATGAAGGCAATTTTATCAGCTTCTTATATGTACTTCATGAATCTGTTCTGTTTCATCTATATTATATTATTTTTTGTTTTGCTTTGTTGGTTTGGTTTTTGTTTGGGGAGGGTTTTGTTACTTTTGTTTGTTTGTTTGTTTGTGTTTTAATTAATAACTGGTGCTAGTGGTTTCTCAGAAAAAAAAAAAAATCCCCTTATTTGCCCTGGGGAGGGTTTATTTCTGAAAAGAAACCATATTTAAAAAAAAAAAAAATCCAGCTAATATCACAATTTTTTTGAAATAAGAAGTAATGAAAAATTCTTCACACTGGCCATTTTTACCTCTGAGTGAATTTCACTTAGAACGCTTCTGTGGCGAGATAAATGAGAGGGTTTGCTGTCAATCCTCTCTACCACAAGGTCACATTTCTACATCTGTTCTCACTGGTTGCAACTACTCACAGTCCCAGTGATGAAGTGCTGAAAGATGGCAACTGAGAGGCGATCTCTCTGCCCAGCAATACTGTACATATGTACTATCACTGAGGTCCTGATTCAGGAAGCACCGGGAATGCTCATGTGGTTTACATTATGAACATGCCTCAGAGCTTCCAGAAATGGGAGCCAAAAACTAAAGATAACTTGGAAACTGGAAAGCAAGCAAATCACAAAAAGAAAAAAAAAAAAAAGGACCGACCAGATGTAGAAGAAAATGCACTATTAATAAAGTATTCTTGCAAATTAACCAATATGCACACTTTGTATCCCTATGCTGCAAAGCGTGGGTTTCTGACCAGCCTGGTGATAAGGCAATTCTTTAATCACTACAGCACCTAAAAAGGAAAAATATGGTCTTGTTTCTGGTTCAAGACCACTTTGACAAGTAGTTTAAGCTGGAAAGTGTTTGGTTTATTGCTGAAAGGTTTGAAAGTGTTTATGCTGACCATACAGTAAAAAACATTCCAGGCCTCAGTATCTCAGAGAGCTTTTCTGGTTTGTACTTTTTCTGAATCTTTATTTCTGACACAGTTTTAGTAATGACTCCAGCATGAACTTCTAGTTTTATGCTTTTCATAATTCAGAAACTATTATTCAAATCTGAAATTATATGGCATAAAAAACTGGTGGGGGAATATTATCTGCCATGTACCTGGAAAGGCTTTTTAAAATTCCACCAGAAGTGTGTTTTGATGATAAAATAAGCCACACAGTCAACTCACATTATGTCATCTATGCATCCTTAGACTTGATAAGGAAATATTTTCCTATTTCACAGTGCAGCCAGGATCAAAGCAGCTCCTCTATCACACTAAGAACTAAAGCAACTGTAACAGTTAAGTGGCACTGAAATAAAGATAGCAGTAGTATCTCTACCACAGAAGTTTTAAGACATATACAGAAAAAGGTTGCAAGCCTAGCTCAAATACGTTTGCAAAGGAAAGTGTGTTCAGACTCCAAAACTGTTACTCCCAGAGGAATCAGAGAACGGTATAAGGAAGAAACTTTGAAATGCATTGAAAATTATAAAATAGGCTTTCTAATATTCTCTGGAAGAAGCATTTAGTTCTGAACAATGTTTTGAAAAATTCAATGATAGGTATTCACATTTTTACAATAATATGTAACTCCCTAAAGGTAATGCAAGCTGGACTTCTTTTTCTAACAGTAAAACCTTCAGGAAGATCGATACCTTCATATTTACAAGCATGTTTGACTTTTTAAAGCAAAGATGTAAAATCTGCATTTATTTTTGACCAGTTCTAAAGCAGGATAAAAACTGGTTGGACTCTCTTAAGGGCTTAATTTATCTACGAGTAGGGAAATACAGAGCTTTCCACTGACTTCCAGGACCTAGAGTGGATTCCCACAGACTTCTAAAGAAAAGTAATGCTGTAGGTCCCTCCCTTCTCCCATCCCAGTCAAAGAGCAGAATTAAGAGTATGATCAAAATTACATTTTCTTGGAATATATTTCACAATTTCTTTATTCTGAGCAGTGTTTTTACTGTTGGCTGCTCAAGAATCCCTTCCTGTCCATTCTCCTAAGGTTTATTTCTCTTGGCATTGTGTCTGTATTGCCCACAGAAGATCACCTCCTACTGTATTTGCTAGATGTGAAAACTGCTACATATAAATGAAGTCAAAGTGAAGGCTGATTCAAGAAAAGTATGGCAATACCTATTCTCTCATGCAGGTTAAAGATTAAAGGTACTTGACTGTGCTGCCAGCAGGGTTTGAAGATGATATTACTCAGACCATCTGATGGCCAGAATGGATCTGACACTCATTCTGAACTTGTGAGTAGTGCACAGAGATTAGTAAGTACCAGGAAATTGGCAGGAAGACTGGGAACGTATTTCTTCTGGCTCTTTCTCTCATTATTTTTGGTGTGTGTAATGTAGAAGAAAATAGAGCACTGTGAGAATTCACAAAGATGTATTCTGAGCACTGAAGCCTTAAAGAGATTATTTAATCTCCCATTTATTGAATTCTCCTCCTTGCTTAACCATCTCTGTTCCAAGGGGAATGACTAGAGGAGTTACATAGCACAACAGCATTTTCTCTCTGTCACACCCAGGATAGAAATGACTCTGTATAAAGCCACTGAATCCCCCCCATGTAGCTGCATGTCCAGGAGCAGGATGGTACAGATTTTGATGTGTTACCTAGGATGTAGATCCTACAATCAAGATGTATATTATGTTGGAAAGTTAGCTCAAATCAAGACATACTTTGCTAATGGTATGAAAAAAAGTTATGGAGAAACAGTGTAGCTCAGACAGGATTTTTATAAGTGATTTTATTCACCAAAATACAAATGGCATCATGTGTAACATCTCTAGTCTGCTGAAGTCAGAACTGCTGCTGACACCATTATAAACTCCTGAGCTTTCAGTAGCCTGGAATTTGTCTGGGGGACTTGTGGAGAGTTGAGTTTTCCAGTAGGACTAGATACTGGCAAAAACTTAACTGAAGCTACTGAGCCCAGGACTGGAAGAGTTTCCTGTTGGGCCTTTTAAAAAAAACCTTGCAGCCCTGGGACCCAGAAAAACCAATATGTGTTACATGTGCAATTCAAGCTCTATCTTTCAACATGAAATGCTTGGGAGTGTTGGTGGAGAAACAAGATCTGTTCTTTTCAGTAAAACCTACCTATACTGCTAGCTACAAGTATGGGGCAGTGAGAGAGGACAACAGCTCCAGCCATAAAATAAAAACAAATAATTTTCTATTTCATAAAATATTTTATGACACTCTTTTGTAATTGGAAGCAGATAAGAGGAGAGGGAACTGCTTCTCATGTGAAGTCTGAGATGTAGATTTAAACCAGTTACCAGACAGGTATAAAATATTATCATGTATATTCAGAATGTTTGCTTTATTATCAGAAAATCCATTTTTTTACTCTGATTCAAGCTTCACACAGTACTTTTATTACATCCCACTTTTTTTCATAGGGAGGGTAGGTCATTATGAGAGTGATCTTTGTATGAATTCACAAAATTGCCAGGGAAGATGTTCTATTTCTTGATGAGGTACTAAAATTCAAGAAAAAGCAAATAAACCAGGGATTAAAAAAGCAGAAGTCTAGAAATATAAAAAGAAACTTTAAGACTAAGTGTTGAATTACAACATTAAGAAGAGAAAAAACAAACACTTTCCTCAACTGACTTCAAAAATAAAACCATAAAGTATGAATACTAGAAATCAAAATCAAAAAAGGAAGGAAGAAGAACTGTAAAAGTGAAGTGATTCCAACTACCAGCAAATGGAAGAAAAAAAAGTCTTCATTTCAGGACTTCATGAGTCTAATACCACATTATACCCGGCTCAGCAAAGTTCTCAGAGATCTCCCAATAAATACCAGTCCCATGCATATCTCACATTAAAATCACTGTGATTTAGCCATCTGCTTAAGGACTTTACAGCACTGGTATCACTGTAATTAAAATATTTAAATGATCAATAAATACTAAAGAGGAAGTGATAACTAAGCTAAGAATAACATAGAAAATCTCAATTGTAGTAGTGTAATAGTTGCCAAACAGCTTGGTATCTTGGCTAAAAAGAGGAAGCCCAACAAAAGAAACATTATACGAAAAGGCAATTTACTTCTCGGGAATTTTCCAGTTCCCCTTTGCTGCTGCAGTTATGCCCTTCAAAATTGTGCCTTCCTCAAGCACTGGGTCTTCAAAGAGACTGCGGTGAAATAATTGCTTTGAATCTTCACCCATTAAAAGCAATTTTATGTTGTCATATCTTCGCAGGAATCAAATGAGTTACAACACCATAAAATTAGTATAACATAATTATTTGTTGCCATAGAAATAATTACTGCCGGACAACATTGCAATAAGGGTCGCACAGAGACAATAACAGACCTAATTTTATGAGCTCTAGGCTGTTCAGCCAGCTCCTGTGATTAACAGCAGAAGAAAGGGAACACACATGAACAAAGCATTATTACAATATCTATAAACCCCAGCAATTTATGTAATTGCCATACCTTTTTATAGACAACACTGGGGCATTCTACAGAATAAGCACCACATGACCTTCCCAGGCTGTATCAAAAGCCTTTGTTGCATTAGCCTTCCTCTGCCTTTCTCTGGCATACCATCTCTCTGCAACAACATCCTGACTTCCACATGGAGGAAAACTAGACCACTTCTGAACTGCTGACTGACATCAAGGCCAGTTTGAGGGCATCCACTGCTAAATATAAAGTCAGCTACAGAATAACATAAAAACAAGTTTCCTTGAACTGCAAACCCCTCGATGTCCCTCCTGATCAGGAAGGTAGAGGGAGAAGGTATATACGAGTCACAATTGTGCAGTTAAATATAAAAGTCCTTCTCCTTGTCTCCTTACAGAGACTGTTGTTTCATTATTAGTCAGGGACAGGAAAGTGAGTGGTATGTCATTTAGCACAGGTCACCTCAACCTGTCCATGGCCAAGATCAGACAAAACATGGCAAAAATCCAAATGTTCATCAGGCTCCAGGTCTTCATTAACCTAGAGATGAACAGGTGACACCAAACTTGGGGAATTTAGGAGGAAATATGCCAATACAGCCAAAAAGAAGACATTAAAAACATGCAAAAATGGAAGACATCATTGTATTATAAAGTAGAAAAAAAGAATATATATACCTTCATATTTCACCACAACTTAATTGAAAATTAGAAGGGTATTCATTCAATTAGTTTATTCATCTGATGATAATGTGGAAATCTTTGTTTTAAGAAAATTATTTTCTCAATTTTCAGAGAAAAAAGCACATCTATGTATCATCCAAATTCTACAGTAACTTCAGTGGATTTACTTCTAGGCATAAAGATATGCCAATGTTTAAATTCATACTAGTGAGTTCAAATACACATTTTGCTACAGGGATGGGGTTTTTTATAACAAGGTCTCAAGGTAATGCTAGAAAATCAAAGAAGGTCCAGATTTCTCTGAAGTTCAAGTTACATTAACATACCCAAAAAAGGATCATGAATATGTAAGTCTTGTTCAAATGAAACTGAAAAGTCATATTTAATAATGAACTTCTGCTGCAGACAGAAACCTGGTACTATGCTAACAATAATTTCCTGTGCCTGATTAATAATGAAACCAAAGTCTCTATAAGGAGACAAAGAGAAGGACTTTTATATTTAACTGCACAGATGAATATGAATTGGTTTTTTATTGGTTTCTAGATTGACTGTAAGTATCTTCAGTTGCTTTACCAGGAGCAGAATAGGGCTGAGTAAATTTTTGTATTATTCTTCACCTTCACCTTTTCCTCCTGTCAACAGTTTCTACAGGTATGGTTCTAAATTCCAATATTGAATTTCCTTGTAGTTGTCTCTGTACCCATTAATTAGCTAGAAAGCTAACTTGTATCATTGCACTGAATTGCATACTATTATGTACCATTTAACAACCACCTAATTTTAAACATACAAGCAAAGAGACTAATTAGCAGTGCTGAACAGAAGAGACATCTGCTTTTATCAAATGCATTAAGCACAGCCATGGTGGATGGTTCCCATCACTAGTCTAGTATTTCTCAAACCTCATCTAGCAGATGGAAGAATATCCACCCTGCCTCTGACTGCTGTGCTAAGTGGCACAGACACATGGTCTCCAGAAATTATAAAGGTGACATAAATTATGATATATCAACCACATAATGGGAAATATACCCACTGTAGAATGGAAATAAACCACATGTAAAACATATTCATTTTACCTTACCCTTTGACCTTGAGCTCCATCTCTTCCAGGTGAACCCGATGCTCCTGGGACACCCTGAGAGGGATCAAGGGAGAGCAAGTTGAGTTCAAATTAACAGAATCCAACTATACAGTGAAATTATATGACATGCTTTTGGATAAATGTTTTGGATAAATGGAACTAGGTTCAATAATGGGTGGGGCCATAAAAGATTCAATATAGAGTATTTCTGTGAAATGAGATGGGCAAACAGACATTGTTAAAATGCACAGGCTTTGAGTCTATAGAGACCTGATTTCTGTGTTACACAAGAAAATAACCAGTTCCTCAGGCCCCAGATGAACTGGTCACTGCACACCAGCATATCCTGGATTCCTTCATTTTTTAAAGCTCTGTTCAATTCACCCCAACACCACATTTCTCAGCAGTTTGGAATACCTGCCCTCAGCTCACAGTGATGTCAATTCAACATTCAAACTTAGTAAGAGGCAGGTTAGACAATAACTTAGGGAATACCTGCAGGCCAGGAAATCCGAGATCTCCCTTCTCTCCCTTTTCACCTGGTGGCCCCTGCAAATTAAGAATCACACACAGTAAACCAAACATATGGTTACTTTTCTATTTTTAAGAGTTCTTTTCATTTTCTTGTGAAAAAAAAACCAACAAAGCAACCAATAAAAACCCCGACTATTTTTCCTACTGAAAGCAAACACACAGACTCTTGTTTACAAAACTGCAAATGACAATTTAAAAAATATAGAAAATACAACTTATTTTAAAATAATTCAGAATTAACCTGGCAAAACTGTAGCCATTATGGTTAAAAAACAAAACAAAACAAAACAAAAAAAAACCCCAAAACACCAAAAAAACAAACCAAAACCCAAAATAAAGTAGCTACTTTCTTTTCTCTTCAAAGGAATTTGTTTCACTTCAGGCCTCAGAAGTATTTCCTACAATGATGAAACCCAAGGGTTTTCTATGGAAAATATACATGTTTCTACATTACATATGCATGACAAAAAATATATTTTTCTAGATAAGAAACTGACTTTAATTAAATTTTATACAGAAACAATTTCTCTAAGAAATAACTATTCTTATAATTAAAGTTCTGTATTCTCTGATGACAGCATCATGAAGAATATACAGTTTTGGTATATCATTATATTGTACAGCAGTACCATATAGACTGGATAAAAAGAATAAAGTGTATTAAAATGCAGTAAATTTGAAAAAAAATTAGCAGAAAAAGATGTGGATCTACTACATTTCCAGGCTTGTGTGTACCCATCTCTAGATGTACCTGTGTTCATCTATATGAACTGGTTACTGAGAAATATATGAAACAAGATAAGTGCTACCAATGTTTCTTTATGATGAAATTCTGTGACTCATGTCACAACAGCATTGCAAACTCCAGGCCTAATCACCTCCTCTGATGACAGATTTTGTAGCGTAATGAACATTATTACTTAATTTGGGCAGAGAATATGGTGTTCTTGCTTGGGTATACCTTTCAAGTTAGAACTGATCTGCAATGAGCAATACCCCAACCAGAAGAAGATAAAATATTAACCCTTTGGCTTGGTGCCATGTTACAACTCCACTGCAATTTTTTTTTTCACTTGTCTCCAGGCTTGGATGCTAATACCCAGGTCATACTGAACCTGTGATCAAATACTTCCAACTGACTAAAAGTTCAGATCTGAATAAAAACCAGAAACGTTGGCATTGTATCCATGTTCGCTACAGGTGAAACCCACATCTGTGATTTCACCTCAAATACTGAAATTTAGATTCTGATCACAACACTAAAAGCTATTTCAGTCTAGTCTAAGATATTTGCTGTTTAAAACATCCCAGAAAAGAAGCCTATTGATTTTTAAGTCTCACTGGAAGCCCTTGAATAGAAAGTCCACTGGGTCCTTGTGGTCCTGGAGGTCCCTGCGGTCCAGGAACACCAATTTCACCTCGAGGTCCATCTGGTCCCTAAAGTAGCACAGGACATAAGTTAAACTCTTATCATATGGACAAAGGCAGCTTCTGTTTGAAGAATTAAATACCAATAGACTCAAAAACATCTGAAATATGAATTAATATGTGACTGAGGAGTTAAGGTTCAATTTAAATGTGCCTGGGTCCTTTATAGATACAAAAAAAAAGATTATTTATGCTGTAAAAGCAGAATTCTGAATTTTATATTTTATCAAGGAACAAACAGGACAGGCAATTGTTATGAAAAGAGTCATACCAAAGGCCAATGGCATTTCACTATGCTTTTTCCTCAACAACACCAGAGACAATCTGGAATTAATTTCAAGGCTTACATGCAGTGGACACAAAGCAAGAACCTGTACATCTATCAAATGCAGAGTGCTGTACAAAGTACCTTTGGACCTGGATCACCACGATGGCCTTTGGCACCTCTGACACCTGGACCACCCTGTGAAGCAAAAGCACAGCACTCACTCTCAAAACTCTCAAAAATGAAATCCAGAGAAGCCCAAGCAGTTTTTTCCTGTTCCTGAATCAGCATTCAAGAATCAGTAAATATCCTGTTGCTATCCCTCCACTGGGGTAATTAAACTGAGAACATATTTAAGTATGGCCATACACAGGAACAGATTTAAACACAGATGTGGCTGCTTTCTAGAGCCAAGAATGCACACCACGTAAGCATCAAAATAACACTGCAAGCTACAGTACGGATGGAAATGTGGTCACGGGTTCCCTTCCAGTTGCTGAAACCTCCTGCACATATGTCTGTTCTCACCAAAATCATATTGTCAAAGGCTGAGTTTCCAGGAAGGCCAAGAGCATTCTGGCTTGTATCAGAAACAATGTGGCCAGCAGGACCAGGGCAGTGATCGTCCCCCTGTATTTGGCACTGATGCGGCTGCACCTCAAATCCTGTGTTCAGTTCTGGGCCCCTCACTACAAGGGCATTGAGGGGCTGAAGTGCGTCCAGAAAAAGGCAATGAAGCTGGTGAAGGCTCTGAAGCACAAGTCTTATGAGGAGCAGCTGAGGGAGCTGGGGTTGTTTAGCTCAGGGGACACCTTATCACTCCCTGCCTGAAAGGAGGTTGTAGCCAGGTGAGGGTCGGTCTCTTCTCCAGGTAACAAGGGACAGAGCAAGAGGAAATGGCCTCAAGTTGCACCAGGGGAGGCACAGACTGGATATTAGGAAAAATTTCTTAATGGAAAGGGTTGTGAAGAATTGGAACAGACTGTCCAGGGAAGTGCTGGAGCCACCATCCCTGGGGGTATTTAAAAGATGTGTAGATGTGGCACCTGGGGAAATGGTTCAGTGGTGGACTTGGCAGTGCTGGGTTAATGGTTGGACTCATACAGATTAAAGGTCTTTTCCAGCCTAAACAGTTCTATAATTTTTTGATTCTAATGACTTGGGAATATTGTTTAGCAAGGACAACTCCAGAATCTACTAGATCTACCATGGTTTAATTTAGAGCTACTCTTAGGTAAAATGCTCTTTTGGCCATTTTTCTCTTTTTTGCTTTCTTCAGTAATGCTTACATCTGTTCATAATTTATTAACCAACTGTTGCCTTTTTTATTAGTATCATCTGAGACACTGGAGTAGCATATATCTATGGATGGCTGCCATGAACGTGTTTTGCAAAAATATGCTGCATGTGCTTTCTGTTCTAGGACAGCATAAAATTTTTTCCACTTTTTTTCATATTAATGTCCCTCTTCTCCCACCTGAGCATATTGCTTAACCTACTGGAATCTGAGCTTTACAGATATTCTGCCCTTCTTTGTACTCAAAAAGGATCTTGTACAACTACACACCATAACTGAATAGCATTCTATAGAGGTTACAATAAGTACTTACAAGAAGAACAGCAGTTAGATTAAACACACAAAAATATTTAGTATCTATGAGACTTTAAATAGGAATGCAAATAACAGAAATATTTGGAAATATTAGAGCACTCTTGCTTTTATTCAATAAAGATATCATGACATGGTCTTCATATGTGTGATTACAGAGCCATTTCCCACTGCCCCTTTCAGCTCTCTCAGTCTTATTGCTTCCATCCCACGGGTCTGTGGCCACAACCCATTCCACCATAGCTAGTTCCCACCCTTAAAATCTCATCCCATGCTCTCCACGGAACCACGTCTCAATTGCCTGTTCCAAAATTCCAGACACTTTTATTTCTACATTCCAGCCCAGTAGCTCCCTCTGTCCTTTCTCTTGCCTCTGCCTTTCTCCTGAGATTACTCTCTCCAAGATTAAAAATTCCTCAGCACAATAACTGCAACTATTTAACATAAACAAAACCACAGAGTTTTCTCCCATTTTGTTGTCAGAAACCGACTGCATTTTATACTAAGAATATATACTTAAAACCAGCCTGATGCTGAGACATTAAATCATACACTTTCAGATCCATGCTGAAGTTGATACATTTATCCATGTGCTGAACCCAGCAACCTCTGCTTGGTAGAAGTACAAGTTCCAGAAGAGCATTTTATTTAAGATGAAAACATCAGAAGAGCCCCTCTCAGTTTTCTCATAAACTTGTTTTGGTAGTTATTTCCCAGCACTACTAAGCTTGTGTGGCTAATTTCAAATTTTTCATTTCTTCTGCCACTTCTTCTTCTAGCCAGAATTTCCTGTTATGCCTTTTTCCCTTATTTTGAATAACTTTTTAATAGCCAGTGCTTTCCCCCAGAAACAGCCTTAATCAACTGTTATCAAGACACCTCCTTATTCCCTTTTAATAGTCAAAACCTGTGAAGCACTGAAAGCTATTTCTTGTAATTAAGCTTTTTAAATCCTCCAATATTTTTGTTTATTTTGCCTTCTTCAGTTCTGCAGCACTCCTTATAAATGCAGGCATTGGTTTTGTGTGGTATCTTATTTTTACTTTTTTCGGGAATTTCAGACAGCAGGATCAAATTCTGGCAAAGATGAAGCCGTAAAAATGGTATCCTGTCATGAAAACTGCCAGATAACATTAACTCTAAACAATACTTTGTCTTACCCAAAATGACCCGCTTCCTAAAAGCCTAGAAAATCTTTCCAGAGTTACTATCCCAAACAAATGGAAGCCTTCTCTTTGGAGTCTCTTTAGCCGAATGTCTAAAACTGGCTACATGGTAGAATCCTGATCTCTTAAACAGAAAAATCCTTGGCTTAGAGAAAAGTCACATGACATTTTAACGACTTGGAGCACTATTGACCAGACATAGCACATGTGACTTTCTGACTTTTGGTTGGCACAGAGATGAATGCTGACTTTATTCTTTTGCTCTGCTTTTTCTTAGGCCTCATACTTCTTTTTTTTTTTTTTCCAGAGCTATGCCATCTTACTGTCTGGCAAAAAAAGCATCACTTCAAACAGACTGAGTTCCAAAATCACACACTTGCCTGCCTTGGCAGTGATTTTTTTGCTTGATTTTAGGCCTCCTCTTGCATGGCACTATGCTATTCAAAACACTGTTAATTCTAAATGTAACATATAGAAGTATATTATTTTACTGATGGGTTAAGCCTTAGCAATTCCTGATTCATATATCTTTTGAACTGTACACACTTAACATTTACACAGTAAACACTTAATGAGTGCTATTAAAAGAACATCAGAAAGTAAAGGTAAAAGTTGTGCCACTGTGCATTTCATCATTCACTGGAAAACTGGAAAAAATTTTAATTCAGCTTTCACCAAAAGCAGATCATTTCATCCTCTCTTCCCTTCAGGACTTTTGGGTACCTCTCTGCCTCTAGGAGGTCTCAGAAGAACCTACACTTTAAGTTATGCTTTCCAATCAATACTGCACTTAGGTAGGGCTTTAAGACAGAAAAGTCTTCTTTAACCACATACCATGCAAGTGGCATTGTCATACCCCATACCTTGAATTCATAAGAATACTGTAAACTGAGCATTTCAAAAGGTAAACTCCAAACTACATTTAATACACATGTATTACAGTAGACATAAAGGAGGTGATTAAAAATTTGAAAATAAATGGCACTAACTATGACTTATCTACTAATGCTACAGACAGGTAATAGGGTTCAAGGTCTGAAGAATACCACAACTGCTTCAGGTCTTGATTAAATCATTAAAAATTTGACTGAATGACTGTGTAGAAAGTTTTTTACAGCCTAATACTTGGCATCTTTGCTATAAATTGAATATAATTCTATTTCTTCACCAACACTTAAACCCCTAATTTAACCTTATTAGTTTTATAATGGCACTATATTCACATGTTTTGGAATAAAGGTGGCCAGTGGACTATTTAGTACAGTTCACTGTATAGTATGGCCCGTCTTCGCGAACGAAGAGCCGGGGAAGGTCCTTACCCGCATATGCAGATAAGGCCTTCGAGCCTGC
>JAWWES010000081.1:138340535-138355425 GCA_035583135.1 Lophotriccus pileatus | reverse complement strand
GCCCGGGGAGCTCCCTGACCAGGAATCGAACCCGCGGTCTCAAGGGTACCAGCCCTGCGTCTTAACCACTAGACCACTGGGGGCTCCCAAACAGTTCACTGTATTATTATATTATATTATATATATTTTTATACAGTTCACTAAAAGCCTGAATAAAACCTTACCGGTGGTCCAGGAGGTCCAAGAGGACCCTTATTGGCTTCTGAACAGGAACAAGCATGAGGAAGGGCAGGGCAGTTTTCCTCATCTCTCTAGGGAAAAATTAAGATAGGAGAAGAATGATATCAAAAACTTCAGAAGTTAGGGATTTCATGAATGTAAGACAAAGTACTATGTGGATGCCTCAAAAGCACCTACTTGATTTGGAAAACATATATGTCATGGACTTTCAATAGGACACATAATCCAAGCAGACTTGGGCTTGTTTTGAAACCATTTATCATCCATTTCAATTAAAACATTTACTCAATAAAGGGGAAAGTAAAAGGTAAATTCTACAGTTATTGAAAGAGGTTTCTTACCAAGCCAGGAAGTTCACAGCATTTGTCTCGATTGGCCCATGAGGTAGCACAAACAATGTCAAACATCTGTAGCTGCAGCTGTTTTAAAACAAGGGTGATGTACAAAATGACTGTTAGGTGTAAGAGCAGTGCAGAACAGAGCTAACAGCAAGCAAAGCTACCTTGATTTAAGCACTCAGATCAGACAGAGGAGAAGCTATTGACATTGAGCAGCAAGCCACAAATACCTCACTTAAATGATAAGTCCACTGCTTTTACCAAATGTGTGTTCTAACCAAGTTATCTGAACTACCAGACATTACATGAATTGAGCGAGCTGTTCAAGGTTAATTGCTGCACTTGGATTATCCTCCAGTCCTTGATTAAATTTCTGATTTTGCACAATGTTGCCTCTCAATACTTTTTTATATAGCAAAGGAGGCATCAAGAGTCAGGCAAAAGAGAGCTCGGATTCTCAAAACTGAGTAATTCCTCTTAACCCACTAGTCTGCTGATCAGATTGTATCTGGGACAAGGTCTCCTATAGCCTATTACTTACACTGGAGCTGAGCCACTGATAATATTTATATTTTTCTCCAGTTTAATTTTACTTTAGAATTGCCTTCTCCTATCCTTTTTATCCCCAGGCCAACAACAGTTTAACGATGGTGAAAAGCTTGTTCAATACATGACAACTTCGGGCAGAAAGTTCCCATCACAGGTCTGGGAACATGGTTTGGACAAGAATTTGATCTACAAGAACATACACATTTGCTAAAAATAATGGCTGCTAGATACTCAGAAACAATATACTAAATAGGGTTCAATGGTAAAACCAATTGTCTCCTTTACAGCCTCGACTGAATAAAGTGGTCTAGAGAGATGAAGCTTCTGTTACTATTTCTATTCTTTTTCCATGCCTTATTTATGTGCATATTGAATAGAGAGGGGAATGGAACAGAACATCCCATTAAATTAACCCCACATGCTAAAAAATTGGAGGAGCTGCTAGAGATAGAACTCTGTTTGGTTTTGCTCCCATTATTATTTTCAGTGGCATTATTTTAAGACCAGAAGAGAGGAATGAATTTAGAGACTTCTTAAAACCGTATTGCTTTTAAATCTGTTTCAATGAACTACATATGTGCACCTTTGGTTTTGTCTCATTCTTTTTCTTATATAGGTCAATTACTGTATTTTGAATAAAGGCATACTTTCACATAAAGAGACATTCTCCTCACCTTACAGCAGATTAGCTGGTTTGCAGATTTGCTGTACTACTGATGCAGACCAACACAAGCTGGCTCCATGCTTAACACCTCAGGCAGCTGAAGTGCAGCATGAAGGCAGCTTCTGGACCCTTGGTTTGGGTCCACAGAGATCCACCCTGAATCCACCCAGTCTGTGTCCCTGCCTGTGTCAAATGCAAGCTGGCTTCATGTGGAGCTACTTAAGATGCCTCCCTCTTTGCTATAAATCCCTAAGCTACCCACTCCAGGAGGATTCCTTAGCTTGTGAACACACATCCCACACTGCTCTGGGACTCAGAATGGCCCCGGGCATTTGCATGAAACTGCATTTAAGCAAAGAAGACATCCCAGAAAGGGGTGCAGCAACACCTGAGCTGCTTGTGCAGAAAGCAGCTCAGGTTCAGAAGTTTCCATCCCAAGCTATTCTGTTATCCTGAACAATGGAAGGCTGACACTACTGGCTGAATTTATACAGTCCCACACAGGCATGTATATGCATTCATTTTCTCTGGACTAGACACTCTAGAGATCCATAGAGATAAAATATGTTGTTGTAAGTTAAAGAGCAAATAGACATTTTCTGAATTGCTCTATTCACTAGCCAAATGTTGAATGACATGGTATTCTTATTTTAAAATATTATGTGGGTTGTTCTGACTAAAGCTAAATAACAAAACAAAGCTTTCTTTCCTACTGTTAAAGATTTATTTATAATTCTCTGTATCCATAGTGATTTTGCTTTCTAAATATCCAGCCCTCCAAGCAGAATCAGTAATATGAGATGGAAAGGTCTACCTGTCATCATCTAACAAAGCTACAGCTCTGCAAAGATTTTTCAACAGCAGACCACATTAGGCATTACTTCTTTAACAGTACAGATACATGGAGGCAAAAAAGATAAAAGAGGAGGAAATATCAATAAAGTTTGTGAATTGCAAATAATCTTTTAAAGCTGGACTTTACATTACACCTCACTGAAGGAATAAAAAGCATTACTTGCTGCGTGTCACAGTCAGGTTTCATTGCTCTGGCTGGCTGGAATGTCTAATCCATGGAAGCCTCACTATTCAGAGATGTTAAAAGGCTTAGGCATCTTTAGTCTAATGCCCTTTTTGTCTTATCTGTCTCTATTTCTGCCTGTTCATTTTACTGTTGCACACCATATGCACAATTGGGAAGAAAACTCTGGTACAATTACATTCCCTCAAAATTGAAATGTTTGGCAACATTGAGGTGATTACACTATATTAATTCAATTAAAAAATACACTAAAGGCATTCTGATAATGCTACACATGTGAATACAGTTAGAACAAAACATGCAAAATTTTATTCCAAAATAACTGCCTGCATGTTTTTATTTAATGTAATAAACATCTCTAAAACTAAGAAGTCTACTTGTCTATCCTGCCTCATACTAGAGTCCTTTGATGCCCTTCAATTTTTGGAGCAGGAAACCAACTCATTTGTGCCTTAGAAGTGACTATTCACACAAGTCCTACTCAACATGAATAAATTGTGCAGAACGGAGACTTTAAAGAATGGTATTTGGGTGCTTTCTTGATTTGCTTGTAATTTGGTATATGTGGTAGTACGCAAAGACAGATGAACACTACTATAAAGAATTTTCATCCTCAGCTTCTTATTTTTAGTCCTACATGAGTTTTACAGTTCATTTGAACAAAATCAAATTTTTCAGCAAGTGGGCAGTCTGAGTTTTCTTTTATAGATTCTTAGGTTCTAACAAAAGACATCATTTCTTTCCACTTCTTTACAAAGCCTTCTCTAATTCCAAGATTTCCTAAGTCTGCCCTTTTCTGTTTCTATTGGAATGTGACTACAAGGGTTTCTCTATGTAATTGTCTTTACGGGTTTCACATAATAATTATCCATAAGTTTGAGGGTTAAAAGTACTTTTTTTTTTTTTTGGTACAGAGATATGTTCTGAAGACTTTTTACTAAACAAGAGTATTTTCATATATTCACAAGTAAATACAATTTTGAAACTTCATTCCTATTCAAATCAAGCCTTGAGTTCAAGGTTCATATTCTCTGCTGATCTCCCTCTAGGGTCAAGAAAGTTCAAAGAAAATTAGCGAACAGTATCACACAACAAAACAGTCAAAAACCCCAAACAAATCTTCTTTAAGACATCTGAAACAAAATGGAAAGACTCCCATTGGTTGTCATGCAAACAGAATAATCAACTACTGCTTCTAGGAGAACAATTTCAGAGGAATGACAGAGTATTTAACCTTTTGGGGGAGATCTTTCATATTTAATTTTTTTATATTATAAAACAGCCAAAGATGCTAAGATGAGAGCTTTTGCTTTTGGAGGCAGTCTGTGCCAAACCAGTTCAATTATTTAATTTAACAGATACTGAGCTAGGGGACAGAGCTCAGAGGACAGAGAGTATGAGGGGAATAAGAGACATGGGGAGTAGTTATCACTCAAAATAAAGTTTAAATGATTCCAGGCAAAGCAGTTATACATTGTATTACTCTATGTAATGAAATCTGAAACACAAGTCATATCTGAATGTATCAACTGTGTTTACATATGTGTTTGAGAATAACATTTGAACAATGATCTTGTGATTTCATTTATTAAAACAATCAAAAATGGATTTTTCCCAATGTGACAACTATTGCAGACTTCTGCACAAGTTCCAAAATGCTGGAACTTTACTTTTTAAAATATGAGTTCACTTGGCTTCAAATTAAAACTAATTGCAAATATCCCAAGCAGTTTTCTTTAGGATATTTTAAACATTTTAAAGAATTGTTATTGTGTTACTCACTGGTGCAGAGTTGTCTCTTGGTCCTCTGGATCTCACCATTCTCCCCAGCACTTCTATGCCATCAGAACTAATATTTCCTGCTGCATTAATGGTCTTCTCACTCACTTGCTTGCAGTCAATAATTATCTTGGCTGTAGTCTTGCTGATAACAACATGCAGCTAAGCAAAAGAAAAGATGCTTTAACGTACAAAGGAGCATGTGGGATATATGTGTTCTTTCCTAGGAAAAGGGGGACATTTTTTGAAATGAGCTCCTACCTCCATGTTTGCTAATGAAACTCATACAATCATCCATAAAAAATAACCCCAGATGACCTCTAGAGGTCCCTTCCAACCTGAATTACTCTTTGATTCTAATCTGTTTAAGGAATTTAGCTAATTTTTCTACTTATGGAATATCTGCATACAGATTGTCAATTTCCAGAATTTATTTAGTAAGAAAATAATTTATTCCCCAACAAAAGATCCACACAATGTTCATATACAACTCAGATCCCATAGAAATCTTGATTTATGTGGTCAGTAATAATTCCTGGACCTTGTATGATCCTGCTATCAAGCACTGGATTTCACCAATACATCCTTTATAGCCAGCCACTTGCATAAGCCAAAACTAAGCAGTAAAATTTAGTTTGCAAATTTTACATTAATCACGCAGCAAAAGCTGTCCTAGTGAAGTTTTTACACTGGAAAAAAATCAAATCACACCAAGTGCAGTACAGACAAGCAGAACAACAGTGACCAAGTTCCTTCCTTCTGCCTTGATCACACTCAGTGGTCCCTTCTGATGAGCAAAGCCACTCCCAGCAGAGGGAAGTAGTTACAATTGTCCTGTCACAAGCAACTCTCAGTTAAGCAAAGGAAAGAACAGTTTGGGGATGGGGTTAGGGTAGGAGGACACCAGATGAACTGCTGGTAGAAATGTAGTATCTTCCCTATACCAGTACACTACAATGAGACAAGAGCCCAAGGTGAGAGAATGCCACAAAGGAGTCCTGCTGTGCTCCAGGCTTGGCTGTAACTAAATAACTGAGAAGTTACTATAAATCTGCCTTGCTTGAGCCTTTCAAGTGTGTTTGCAAAAATCATCATTCAAACATCAGAAAAATGCTTAAGAGGAGAATTTGCTACAGCCTCATATATTCCCCAAAACCACAAATTAAGAGAGTCAGAATTGTACACCAGCTCTGACCTACCTTCCCTTGCTTGCTCTTGACTGAAAATTGTTTTGGAAAGATACAAACACCAGGAATAAAAGCAAACTACAAAAGCACCCTTCACAAGTATGTGCTACAACTGCAACACAACCTGCTTTTAGAAAGAACATTACAAGTCCTTTAACAGCCAAGAAAAGTTAAGTATGGCACAGCCCTTAAAATATGTTTAGAAATTATAACTCTGATGTAAAAAGGATAATTTTTTTTTTTTTGCTGGACTTTTTTATTTTGAATGACACTAAGAAACCAAATCTTAAAAGCAAATGCTAATTTATTTCTAAATTACTTTTCAAGGCAAGTGTTTTTAAATGAACTCTAAAATACAGGCACAAGGCATGAGATGAAAATTGAACACATCATCTTCATGGTAAAAACTATGACTTGCTTAATGTTAATTCAATATTGCAAAGAGACTTATGATAGTTTAGATAGATGCAAAATACACTTCTTTTGGCACCAGTTGACCTCATGAAAGATGATTTCAAAACATGAAAAACTCCCAAAACTTTATTCAGAGTGGGGTTTTTCCCTATTACAATTACTAACCTTGTGAAAACTCCCATAAAACATCTTCCTTATTTCCGGACCTTCAAAAGTCACAGTTTGAAAATCTCCTTTGTAGTCATAGTTAAAGAAAGTCAGAGTTTTACCACCATCTGTGTGAGACAGAAGTAAAGGGATCTGCATTAAAGAAAAGGCCTGATACAAGCTTTGAAAGAGTCAATTTTGTGTTTAACAAAGCAGACCAAAGATGACAGCTCAAATGACAGTAAAACACATTCATAAGCAATATACTGACCTGCAGGTAACAAGTTATATCAGAGCAGTGCTCTTTCCTGGTGTGAGAGGAAGGCCAGGCCAGTAGTTGTTTATCTACCTCACCCATGTCTAGCTGGTCCTATTCTCCCACTAATTCTCTGTGGGACTTGCACAAGAAAAACACCAACTCAAGCCAGCTAAATGCTTAATTCCCACCTATTTCAAGGTGACATACTGGCAGCTATGAAGAACAGCTATCAGAGTATCTTCATCTGTTCAACAGTAAATATGGAAACCCTCCAAATTATAAACCCTGTTTTACCATTGTGGAAGTCAAATCAAGTAGAAATGAAGAGCCATCAAGGGTTCATGACTCTACGTCTGCTATCCACCAGACTGCACTGCCTCTGTGTGTACCGTACTTCATGTATCAAGATAGATTCAAATAGAATCAGATTCAGGGCACTGGAAATCTTAAAAGCAAATTAGTGCCTCTCATCAAATGACATCCAGTACAGCTCTTTGGATTTCAGTATCATCTGTCCCAGTTTAAAGCAGTTAACTCAAAATTTGACTCTAACTCCAAATTAAACTCAGTTAAACTGAATCTAAAAACCAAGAACTAGAGACCATCACCTTCCAGATTCAGGTAGTTTTCCTTGCAGCAGATTGAAACATTGGCAATAATAAATCTAGACACAGAATGAATCACTTTGTACAGTTAAAGTCACTAATAAAACACAAAATACGTACTATCTAAAATAACTCCAACCAGTGGTTCATATCCTTCATTTAAAATCTCCCAAAGAGCAAAGGGCTCCTGAGGTGTGTCAGGGAGTATACGAAAGAGAAACGTGATGGTGTAATCAGAAGGGAGACCTTCAGGATGCAAATACCTGTAAGAGAAATAAATGTCCTTTAAACTGAAACAACATTAAATCTGGTGATTTACTCAGGTGTTCACTTGACATGCTTTTTACTACTCTGTATATTTCTTTAGAAATCAAGACTGAGAAGTGATATGAATAAGTTTCACAAAATCTACTTGGCAACTACTGAAAGAATACTTATGAAGAAAGGAGAAGTTATCATTTCCCTTAAAGTTTAAAAAATTGTCCTTAATTATTAACATTTTCTTTAATTTGAAGATGAAAACAGAGGTCAGTCAGAAATAAAGCTAAAATTAATAATATTAAAAGATTTTAAAAAACAGTAGCCACTCTCAAGACCTTTGCACTTGTCTGATTCAACAGACAATGAAAATGGAAATTGCTTGGAAGACCAATCTCAATAGACATGTCCTTTGTCATTAAACCATTACAAATGGATTAAAATTAGGAGTGACACACTGTTATAGGAAGCCTTATAAAATACAGGGAATGGAGTTTATAAATTTCAAAGCCAATACATAAGAAAGTGAAGTCAAAACAGATCACATACAGAAATACAATCTGGTTTCCTAGAATTTTTGCAGAAGAGAGAAGAAATTTGTTATAATAGAAGTATGTTATTTTATGTCATTTCCAAAAATTTGTTATTTAGTACTTCCAAATTAATTTAACCTTTACTGGTCAAATCCCAAAGTGGGACATTTGGACAAGTGACTGTATTTTAAAATGTTAATTAGTCTGATTCCTTAAAATCATAGCAAAAGGATCTGAAAGAAGCCTGAAGAAGTTATTTAAACAATTTATTTCCCAAATATATCCCATTACTTCTAAAGTGCTTCTGACATATATAACATGTATAGTTATGAATCATGCTGAAAAGGGAGTCAAATGTGATATATAATCAATATAATCTGCACAGTGTCAGTAGATGATCAAATGTGATATTACACTGCCCACTTCACATAGAGAAAGAGAAGGAAGTCAAAAGGTAAAAGAAAAAAGCCTTACAGTGTGTCCATTGTACAAGAATGAAAGACAACTCAGTAAGCAGGGTGGGTCAAACACAAAGTTTGGGGATTCAGAGCTCAAAAAGTCGAATAACATTAATGACATTCAGTGCATAAATGAGACGACAAAGCCAAGTGGTATTATTCAGACATACCTGTAGATCATCAAGAGAAAGGTGTTCTCTGAACCATGAAAAGGAGTGAAAGCCTATGAAGCAGTAAGACTGGGCTGGGGTGGCAGGCTAGAGAATAGCGTATAAATGCAGCAGATCCAATTAGAAAGAAGCAGAAAGGGAAAAAGAAGTAAGAAATGCTAATCCCTTGTCATCTCAGTCCATTTAAGCCGGGGGAAACAAAACACGAAGAATATGAAACAGCCCCAAGAGCTCCAACTGGGACGCAACAGGATAATCACACAAAAAGACTGACATGATATCTAATATAAACCGTCAATGAAACGTCCCACCATTTTTCTTTCTTATTTATCTAAGCTAAAGAATACTTGTTAGATCTGCCCATGTGTAATCCAGCAGAGCCACTGCTTTTCTCTGGTGCCACTTAATGCGAAGTGGAGGACTAGACTGAGAGGAACAAAACACAACATACACACTCTTCATAGAAGAAACAAAGCGTTTCCATCACTTCCTCTTTGATGAATGACTGTAAAAGTTCAATGGGAGGATTCCTCATTGCCTTCTCCATAACTCTCCCATGATACAGTCCTTGTGACTGAGATATGCCCCTCTTCCCAGGAAGGTACTAGATGGGAGTTCACACAGACTCACTTCAGCATAAGGGGATAATCTTCCTTTGTAACTAATGAATTGACATAGACTGAAGCAAAAGTGGCCAAGGACAGCTAAAGCAGGTTCTCATTCTGACCCCCACTTCAAAGACATTCTGAACTCCATGAGACTTCAGCCTGCAATTCCATTTCACAAAGTACTTACACACTGGAATCTGCCCAGACCTATGCCTGCATGAAATTGGTGGGTGCTACACTGGTACAAACCTGAAACTGGCTCATGTGGAAAACCCAGAACAGCCAGTGGGCTTACTTACTTCTACCTAAAATTGCTGGTTTTGAATGAAACTGACTGAGGGCTCAGGACACCAAACACTCTTCCTATTCACCAGTATAACACAGATGTACACTAGTGTCTCTGCTCTTCTGACTTAAAAATACTAGTCCCTGAAATTAATAATTGCCTGCACTGGAAAATTACTTTCATGTGTTTTGTGAGTATTTATGTGTTAATACATACTTGGTAGGCTGTGACACCAGGGCATCCTTATGCAGTCTGTAGCATGGGTAAACATTAAATGTACCAGGTTCCATTGAAACCCCTTCCACAGAGGAAAACTCCTTTTCAACCAAACCAAACATTTCCATCATTTTAAATCCTGGAAGGCATCAAAACATATCTTTTAATAATTTAAATTAATACTGCATTACAGTAAACAAACAAAAAAAAAAGACAAAGCCAATTGTATTAAAGAGTTTCATTCACCAACTGTTTAATACCTGTTAGCAGGAAGGGAAATCTATTGCCTAATATTGTGAAAATCACATAATGAAAATGATTCCATAAATCAGAAATAAAAATTAACATAAATCAGAAATAAAAATTAACATAAATCAGAAATAAAAATTAACACAAAAATACTGTACCTGCAAAATTATTGCCATCTTTAACTACCAATGGGCAGGCTGGAAAAGAAGAAAAGATATATTTAAGGATACAAGAGATGTCCCACTGGGTGAGAACAATGATTCACTCAGCCCTGTACCCAGTACTCCATTCCCAACAGCACCAAAAGGCGATGCTGTTTAGGACGGGCATGCAAACCTGGCCACCTGGCACTCCATTCAGTTGATACTCCTTAGGATCCACTAAGGTTCTAGAAAGATATTAAGGGGTACATTCCTATGTGTTCCATATAAAATCCCGTTATGGATTTCTCGTCCAGGAATTTGTCTAATCCTTCTAAGAAATTGCCTTCACAATTCTCTTCAACAAATTCAAATTTGTTGGAAAAAGGCAACAAATTCACTGCCTGCTGCATTAAAAAAAAAAAAAAAGTATGTCTTATATTAGGTTTTAACCAACTGTTTCCTAATTCTCCTTTAGTGAGCTTCTCCAGCCTAACCCCATCTCGAGTTCAATTGTTACAGCTGGCATTCTCTGTACCATTTCAAACTCCACAGTAGCTTTCATGAGCAAGAGAGACCAGAATTGCACGCAGTCCTTAAGATGTGTGCACACATTTTAAATAGCTGTAAGTCTGGTTTATATTTTTCTTTTGGCAGGGAAGGGCACACACTAATCTCTTTCAGAAAAGGTGCCCTGGAAAATCAATAAGCCTAGGAGCAGCATGTCAACCAAATACAGCACCTCAGGATATTCATATTTGAAAATCACTTTTAGAATACAAGCACAAGTGACCAATAAATGCTACTGTTCAGTATTCTGATGTTCAACATTCTCTCTATGGTAAAATCTCAGAACTGCTGGTTCATAAGCAAATTTTCTGTGCTTACTAGCTCTGATAATTCAGATTCTCATGATAACTCACAGCCCTGTGCACAAGACCTCCTCACAATCACAAACAACCATTAATTATTTTGAAGTCACAACACCTTCGTTTCCTTAATCTTTTATGGAAATAACATTAGAATTATCACATTAGCAATAAATTATATTAATAATATCAAGAATACCTAATAATAAAAAATTATCAGTTATAACCCCCCCAGTATTTAGCAGTTATTTTAGAAGCAAACAGAAATCAAAGTGGCTAACTTGCTGATGCAGTTTCACAAACAAAAGTGATCAGCTCATCTTCAATCTTTGTAAAGGCATCAAAGTCATCCACAAAGAAGACGTGTCTTTCACTGGGCTTGCTGCCAATATTCACTAACTCTGAATAGTCGGCATCAGCTACTCCAATAGCAAAAAAGCTGAAACCTGTAAAACAGAAAAGAACACTCTTGTGAGACATTCATTTAGAGAGTGGAAATACAATATGAACACAACTGTATTTGCACTGGCTCCTTTCCTGATTAAATGCAAAAGGTGGACATTTTATTATTATCCTATGGCACAAGAAAATTCACTTATGTAATCTAAAATAAAGCTAGTACATTCTCTGTGAAATATTTCTTCTGGCTATTTATGCTTAATTAGTTAAAGTTAAACCTTAAGAATTTTCTTGAAGATATATGACTACTCAGCAGTTTAAAGTTTTAGCATATGTTTGAATGCTTTCCTACACAAAAATACCCATGTATCAAGTATATAATAAATACAAAGCAGAGAAATTAATTTCCTGTAGGTCCTTTTTTCTGTCCCATATATTAATACATATAATATTTCAAGCCACTGCTGCCTCACTACTGAACACTGAAATAAATGCATTCTCATTTCATCAGCAACTTCACTGCATTGGTTGAATCTGTTCTATATATTCAGCATGAATATATTTCGAAATTTGAGCCTGACTTCAAAGATGTAAATGAAATGGAAATTGTATCCTATATGTTTCAGGAGCAGCAAAAGAGCTAAAAATTTTTCAACATTTTCCTTTCTGTAAAAGGTGAAGGAAAAAACCCCTTTCTACATCAGGCTGAATCTATTTAATGGACATACTGTTCTTGTATGGCTCAGTCCCAAATTTACTCCAGTCAAGCAATATTATCTTTAAGTTTGACTGAAGCCCAGGGGCATTCATCACCCTCTGCAGAGCTTTTAGCATAACAAAACTTTGACCTAATAATTTACAGCAATATCTTCATGTCTCATCCAAGAGCAGCAACTCTTCGTGCCAGTCGCTGTCAACACACAAGTCATTACCTGCTCCAACCTATCTGCAGCCTCATTGCACAGCACACTCAAGAGGGAAATGGAGAGGGGAACCCATTTGCCAAGGTGACACATCCCACTCAGGGCCTGAACCCTCACAATACACCACCTCCTCTCAAGGTTGTTGCCAGTCTAATAATTAATATATGCAACTGCAAGACTTACCTGAGAGCTGAACGATTTTTGTTCAGCTTAGACATGACTCCCATTTATTCACAAATACAGGGTTTTCTTGGCTGCTACTTAAAACAAGTTGTGCAAACCCTACTATGATATAATATGCTTTATTTATGAAGGCACTACACTCAGCATCTAGCAACACAACAAGTAGGCAGCCAAGCTGGACAATCACTCTGGGTTTCAGGAATCAGTGACCTACACTGGGAACTTCACAGCTCTCCAAGTTAAAATCAAATAAAAAGCAAAATGTAATTTCTTCTTAGATTGCTTCAAATTAATAGGCAGATTGTTTTTTTCTTCCAACCTTTAGTTGTGTTCCATGTGACACACTTTGCCCTTTGGGTTTTGACACAAATATCTCCAACAATTAAATACTTAGACTCACAACACGGTGTGGCTGCTTAAAGCTCTACAGTTGGTGCTTTAAAAAAATTCCTAAACTTAATTAGTGTAACATGAGAGCAATCAGAAACAGCAAAAGAACATATAAAAGAATTTGCAAAGGACCACTTGTATAAAAAACAAAATAGTTCAGTTTGCTTGTAACCACAAGACTACACATTATAGATGACAATCCAGATTCCCAGGATCATATTCCCCAAATTCTTCATCCTGGGAGCAATTCCACTGACTACCATGTGATTTTAGCACTGCTGCCAAAATTAAAAATAATGCCATTAATCACCAAATATATCCAGAATCTAACCATATCCTAGTGTTATTCTTTCTCAGCAATTGCTGTTTTCTTTACTTGAAAATCTTCCTGGAGGAAAAGTTATGCTTATCTCATGCCCACACTTACACAGATACAATTAATGAGGAAAAAAGGAAATGTGAGTAGTTCTTAAAACTACACATTTTACCATCTAGTTGCATTTCTCTGGAGACTTTGTTCACATCATCCTGTGATCGCCCATCAGTAATGACAACCAAAACCTTTGGAATGCCCCTTCTCATGCCTGCCTCTCCAGTAAACAAGACTTCTCGTGCATGTTTAATGGCTTTGCCTGAAACACAAAAATTGACAATATACTTTCACAGAATATAAATACAATTTCTATTGGCTTCTCATAACTATCTTCTCATATCTTCTCAGATTTATTTATGTTAGACATAAATAAGAAGAGAAATCTGCTGGGTCCTTGGTAGTCTGTCAATTAGCTCATTCCGTAGTTATTAAAGTCAAGATTTAAAAAAGCTTAATTTTGATCCTAGCCTTTGAAAATTTGATGGCTTCAGCCACCCACTTTCCAATCCAGCAGGTGAAGATCAAAAATATGAAATGTGTGGGTGTCCTCATTTCAGCTGAGATAAAGTTAAATTTCTTAGTCGCTGGAACACTGCCGTGTTTTGGATTCAGTGTGAGGATAATGTTGACAACAGAAGGATGTTTTGGTTGTGGCTGAGCAGTGCTTACCCTGAGTCAAAGCCTTTTCAGTGTCTCATGCTCTATCAGTGAGAAGCTGCACCAGAAGACTGGGGAAGAGCATGGCCAGGGCAGCTGACCTGAACTGGCCAAAGGGATATTCCACACCATAAAACATCACACCCAGTATATAAACTGGGGGAGTTGGCCAGGAGGGGACAATCCCTGCTCAGATGGGCTGACCTTTGGTCAGTGGTTGGTGAGCAACTGTACTGTGCAGTACTTGGTTTTCATGGGTTTCATTCCTCTCTCTTTGTTATCTCCCTTTTCATTACTATTATAATTATATTTTACTTTATTTCAATTATTAAACTGTTCTTATCTCAGCCCACAGCCTTTTCTATTCTTCTGATTCTGCCCCATCCCACCACGGAGAGGGGTTGGGAGTGAGTGAGCACTGTGTGGTATTCAGCTGCTGGCTGGGTTAGAGATAACAAAACCTTCCTTTTCTGGATTGTAGGGCACAGTCCACGTAACAACTGAGAGTGCCACTGTAGTAAATGGGAAACGTGTTATTTTGATAACACCGAGACTGGATGCAATGTAACAGCTGCAAGAAATTTTTGTGCAGTCTGAGAATAATAAAACATATGGTTTCCAACTAAAACAGATTTTAACCCATTCACCACTCATCTTTAATTTCTTCCTATCAGAAACCTATCCTAAGGGATTAATTAAAATGCAGCCTCATTCAGTTAACAGACATCTTCCCCCAACCCAGTCTTAAACATCCCACTGAGGCTTAACTGTCCTGGTTTATAACCAAACAGACCCTCCACTCTGTCCAGTTTTCAACATGCTCTGTGAGCTCCCTCCTGCCCTCTCTCCCTCACACTTTTCTATCCACTTACCAAGCTGACTTTGTATTACTCCCCATTCCACCTTCCACTGTCCCCAAAGTCATTTGCTTTTGCCCACCTGCCTCTCTCTGTCTCCCTTATCCCTGCCATCACTCTTGGTCATGGGGTGAACACACAGCGGGGTGAAGGGGCTGAA
>JAWWES010000081.1:138267900-138340435 GCA_035583135.1 Lophotriccus pileatus | reverse complement strand
TGCCTCTCTCTGTCTCCCTTATCCCTGCCATCACTCTTGGTCATGGGGTGAACACACAGCGGGGTGAAGGGGCTGAAGGGTGTAAACTACAGATTGCAATGACCTTCTAATTTCAGTGCCCAACATTTCATCTCCAGTGAGGAGATACCACGTTCTCACTCTTTTTGCACTGATTAATTAAACCACTTAGCTAATGGGAAAGAAATACCACACAGAGAGCAGCAAGGAGAAAATCTGCCTCATAGTCATGACCTTTCTCACCTGTTTTTGTATTTCCTCCTTTGTAGCCTATTCGCTGAATAGCTTCAAGAAGAGTCTCTTTTGTTTTGTATGCATTCAATTTAAATTCTGTCCTGGGATCATCACTAAACTGAATTATTGCCACCTGTGCATACAGAAGACATTCATTACAAAAGCACCACCCAGTGCATAAGCAAAAAGTGAATCTCAGCATTTAAAACAAGGATTTATCTTGTAACTTTGCTTCATCCTTAAATTGAAGCCAGATTTTTTTTCTCCTGAAGAAAGCTTTCACTAAATAAAGTTTGATTTTACTTTCTGAAACCTTGGCAACCATCTAACACTTTCTGGTTTCATTTTGCAGCAAACAGGATGAGAAAAGTAATACCCGCTTTGGCAAAGCACTTTCTATCGAGCCCCAAAGCAAAATCCTGGTTACAGCTGCTCACACATGTACAGTTATTCATACACAGAACTGCAGGGACTTTATCCAGTCTCCACAAATTAATAGCTGCACTTAAGTAACTCAAGCTAGGGAGCAAGACTGAATAAAGTAATAGAAAGATTCATGAACATATTCTGAAATATTGCTTCTCTCAAATACAATGCTACGTGAGTTCATACCCTGTGTTTCAATACTACACACTAAACCCCTACAACTCACAAAGCATACATTGAATTTCATGTTCTATAAATGGTGCCTCTGATTTAAAAGGAGCTATTATGCTTAAGCTTATGCCTAAGTTTCTGAAGCACCGTGAACTATATTGTTGGAAAATAGCTGTATAGGAAACAGTAAAAACTAAGTATTCTTCAGGGTTTGGAAAAGTTAAAATTAATTTTCCAGTGCAATTCCAAACCACGTATTATACAGGTAACACAACAGTAATATATTTGCCAATAATTTGTTCTGGAGCAGATTCAAACATCTCTCTAAACAAATACATAAATAGAACAATCACTGTAAACACTATGTTTTATTTCAAGCACTGTAGATTTTGTAGAGCATGTGATTTAAAATACAAGAATCTTTACTTTTCTCTATCAATGCTATTTTTAGCTTATTTCGAAATCAACTCCACAGTCAGTAGCAATATCAAAAGCATTAACACAATATAATTGTCATTGGAATGATTTAGAGGAGACTGAAATTATACCTAGCCTTCATGCTACCAAAATTCATGTTTCATATGTTGTGCATAAAAAGTTATTGAAAAAAAATACTGTCCTTAAGCAGTTTATATTTTCACAAGATTTATGAAATTATGTCAGTTACCTTTTGATTCATTTCACTTCTGGTGCTTGTCTAAAATAACCTGCCAAGTCCATGCGCCCTCCATCTCTCTACATTTGATTACCTGTGTTCCATCAGGACCAATCTTATCCAAAGCTCCAACAGTGCTATAGAGAAAGCTTATTATTTTATTGAAATTGTCATCTCCAATACTCCATGACCCATCCACCAGGAACGCCAGATCAGCTTTGGCTGCTTTGCACACTGAGAAAGAAAAGCAAGAATTTTTGAATTAGAGCAATGCCTCAACTCCTCCAAAAATCTCATAAATCACTTCAGAAAATGCAACTGTCATGAAAGGCCCTTGTACAATGTTAGTTAATAATGCTCTAGCAAACAGACCTGCTGGCACTGACTGCAGTGAAGGTGTAGAACCAGCTGAGCTCTGCAAGGGGTGAATTGTCTGCACTGACAGATCCTATCACAGAATACACTTCAAGGCCATAGCGGTTCTTTAAAGTCTGGCTAGCCATTTTTATTTTTATTTAGCTTTTTAAGGAAACTCACACGTGAACTTATACAATACCAGGCTCCTACTGTGACACAGTAAGCAAGATTAGAGAATCTTGACTGTGGAAGTTCTCAGAGAGAAACTAGTCCACTGAAAAAGTTACCCTAAGTTCTGTAGTATCTACTGCACTTCAACTGCACTACGTAGGAGCAACGCAGGTTTCACCCATCTCAGTGGTGTTGTAGCAAATGCATTTTAAGATCCACTCCCCACAGGTCTAAAATATTGTCAGAAGCAGCAAAACATTGCACCAACACCTTAAAATTACTATAAACTCACACATGCAGCACTCACCCTCTTTCGCAGGCGGGATTGTAGGTGGGGGAGGTGGTGTTGAAGGTGTTGTTGGTGGTTGAGTTGGAAATGGTACTGGAGAATAAAAAGAAGGAATATTCAAGCATGCTTAAAAGCCCAATATATTCTATCTATAATAAACCCAGCATTTTCTACTCATCTCCACATTTAAAATGAATTTTCTCTAAACCACTGGTTATGCAATTGGAGATAAATATAGGTAAGTGTGTGCAAGTAATGTCCTTCTCTTCTGACCACCCAAGAAAGGATACTACTATTACAAAACAATTAATGGCTGCATTTTAACGTGAAGGATACAATGATACAGATGAACTGCTACTGGAACTGCCTCCTTTTAATAAAGTTTCTCCAGTGTAGCAGACCATGTGACAGCCCTATTATTGACCTAGAATGCATAATTCATTTTTTAAAAGGTCAGTGTCCTTTCCTTTTCCAATCACAACCAGTCATCAGTAACAGAAGGCAGGTCTCTGTGCACCCTGGAAGGAAGAAGGTATTAGTCCTGCCATCCAAAATACAAAGTGTAAAAGCAAGCCAGTGCCTGCACTCAGAGCAGATCATAGACTGCCCTTTTCAAGATTTTTCTGAATTTGGTGAAAGACCTTGTTATGTTTCCAGCTAGAAACAGCCCCAACCACAACTCTACAGGATTGTGATAGGTGATACAATAATCTGTCCGCATCCCAAACCATCTTTCTCAGACGGACATGCAGGCCAAGGTGTGTTCTTCTTCATGCTTCCTAACTCTGTTAACCACAGAGCACCCTAAATGCATTCCCCAAAAAAGTTGGAGAAGCTTGGCTTGTTCCTCACTGCCCTGAGAATGAGCCCTGGACAACTGAGAAGTGGAGTCATGCACCTGTGCAAGTTTTTCCTATGTGAAACCAAAAGTTTCACACAGGAAAGGAAAGGAAGGGAGGAGGGAGGAAAGGAAGAAAAATATAAATGTTATCTATCCCGAGAGAAAGGTAACAGCATTGTGATTTACAGCAATACAGTATGACAAGGAGGGCACCACTGAGACTAGAAACAGGCTCAAAGAAAGATAATGTTGAAATATTCGTTCTGTTATTCCTGTACTTTGTTTTGCAGTATTTTGAACTCATAAGAGCAAGATGTTGCCTTCATAAATAGTTGTGATGTGCGTTTTTTGTTTGTTAGTCGTGTGTTACTGAGAATAATAATAAAAAAGGTTGGTTGGTTTGTTTTAAAATACTTAAGTAGGTTAGGTATCAACATCCCATTTAATTGTATTTAATTATTCAAACACTGGTAAAATTTTACTAAATAACAAATGCTGCAGCACATAAAACCTCCGCTGTTTACTTCATTTTTCTTATTTTTTTCCCCTGAAGTCACAGATATTCAGAGTATCCCCTAGTGGGACTTTTTATGAAGAAAGCTAAATCCCCCCTTTCATTCTCATTAAGAAGTACAATACAATTGGTGAGTGTGACTTCATAAGTAATTCACAGCAGTGGGGTAAGAACCCTGCACCTCTGTGGAGGAGTCATAATGTAGTTGAAAAATTAAAATCTCAGCTAAAGGAAACTGTGTGGGAATGGCAAATCTGTGGGCAAAGAACATAAGAAGCAATAAAGCATTATCGTTGCTGGCTGAACTCAGCTCTGTTTTACTCACACGTTGTCTCCATGATGCTTACAGCAGGGCCCTCGATCTCCTGAAGCTGTGCATGGACACTGATCTTATACTCAGTTCCAGGCATCAGCTCAAAGAAACAATGTCTAGGTGTCCCTCCACCAAGATTTACTTCTCGCTTTTTTCCATCTGGAATTACAAAAGAAACCATTAAAATACTTGTTTTACTGTTTTATTGAATAATGTAATTTAAATCCTAAATAAGAAGGGGACACGACAGCAGATGAAGGGCAAGTGGTTGACATAAATTAATAAACTACATGCTGCCCTATTTTTAGAAATTCACCTCTGTGCAGAGGTCCCTGTAAAATTTAATTCTTCATATTAAATAGGCGCTGGGAACGTGTCAAACATCTTCAAGAAAAAAAAGACTAATTTTAGCCCATGCACTGAAGTTAATAAAACCCACTAACACTGTCATCAATGGGCTTTGAATCTGGTCTTAAATTATCATTCTAATGAGGAATTGTTGCATTATGTAATTCTATGGCAACCTTTGTCAACGCTTCTGGTTCTCAGAGTCTGTAATATGCTTAGTAACTGCAAGAAAGACTGAATAAAATATTGTATTCCTGTAGTAACCACTTAACAAGATGGTTAAGGAATAGTGTTTACATGGTTCCAAAATTAATTCTGCTAAATTCTGACTTGGAAAGCATGTTGTCAATGGAAAAAGCCAGGGTACTGGAAACAGAATAAGGCATGTTTTAATAATAAGAAAAACTTCAGCACCATTCAAAATCTGTAGCAGAAAGAAGTGAAATACAAGCAACTGATCTCACATTTTATATGAATATACAAAAAATGCCAAACAATTATTCACTGCCAAGGAGAAAACACCTGATGTTTATCAGATATTACACTAGTATAAAAAGAACTGATCATTCCCTGAACGAGACACACACCCAATCTGACAATGGAATCCCATCGTGATAGATGCTAATAAGGAACATTTGTTCACACTCTACCTAGTTCTGCTCACGTTTAGGTGCTTTTGGCTCAGTTAAAACAATCCTGGCAGTTCTATATGAAGAAAGCAGAATGTTGGCAAGCTCCCAGATCAGAGGGAAGTCTGTGCTGTCTTGTGTCAGCCAAGGTCTCTGCTGTCTGAACAGCTTGTCTGTATTCCAGACCTTCAAATAAACCCTATTGCCATCCATTGGCCATGCCACAGAAAGGTCATTACCTTTTTGCCGCACATCAGTGCTATTTTATAATTTATTTATTTTTCATGGTACCTTTAATACATGCCATTAAATGGCACTTCTCTCAAGTTATCCGAAGTTTTAAATTTATCATCATTCAGTTTATCACTGATGTCCCCTTGGGATAAGAGAGGTAGTTGCACTAATAGTGACATCTCCATAATGTCTTCTGGCTACAGCTGAGAACAACTGAGATGGAAGAGGCTGCAATCTACCCTCCACAAAGGCAGTGATAAAAGCATCAAGACACCTTGTGTGGCTACATAAAATATGTCATGTTTGTCCAGATGAGTAACATTACTACAAGCTAAAATGAACAATCAACAGAAGGAGAACAGACAAAACTGGATGTTGTTCTGACTCTGTGAGCATGCTCTGGGTTCATTCAGTGCTTTCCTTACCCTCCTACCCTCCTCTCCTGTCTGTCCTAATCCTACAGAGCTGTTGCTGATGGTTTATTTACAAACTTAGATGTATTCAGTTCATCCTTTTTCTATTTTCTGCTCCTCACACCAGTGAAAACCTCAGGCAATCATCTATCTTCTACTGATAGATGAAAGTCCCTTCCATAAAAAGTCCCTTAAAAGCATATAAAGTCCATAAAAAGCACATAAAAGGACCGGAATGCTACTTTTATTCCTGAAAGTTTCAGTCTACAGGTCCAACTGCACACAGTTTCTTAGCTATGCAATTCAGATCTCGGGATTGGGCTGGAGCTGCTTATCAAATTATTGAGTAACTTACCCACAAGTGACTCTATAACTACCCTGTATGCAGTAGCATGTCTGTGGAGCTGCCACTGAGCACACAGACTAGTCATGCGGACTTGATAGGAATCCAGATTTGTCACACCCAGGTACACTGAAAATTGAATATAAAAAAATCAGAGTTAGGCCTCTAATATACATACAAGAAAAAATGCCAAAATGACTAATAGTGAAACACATATGCCAATTCATTTTTAACAAATCATTTCCATAACTGCTTAAAAAAAAGTCAAGAAAATCCAAGACAGAATTTAAAAAAAGTGAATCCCTAAACCAAAAGTTTGAAACTTTAGTTGATTTAGTTAAGACTAAATAATGAACACTGCTAAAAAGTTCAGTTACTAAAAATAAGTATAAAAGTATTATAATATCTGCAGTGCTTCTGTCAAAATTCAACTTTAAATTGAGCTTTAGATACATAAAGACCAGATAATATTATACATATGGAGCCAGAAAAAATAATTAGATAGATTTTCATTAAAGAAATTTGTATCTACTATTAGGCAAATATATTTTTGGCTGATAAATAATACCTACTTTATGACCCCTGTCTTGATAATATCTAGCAGATCATTTTAAAGTCTGATATAGTCTCATAGAAATAAGGACTTTCATTTCAGAAAAATAATTTGCACACAACTGAGAAAGTCTTCCCTGTGAAAATTTTTTCAGGGACCTGCACAAACTCATATTTATAACAAAGAGCAGCCTGTAGAGATCTGAACAGCATGAAATCATTCTTACAGGTTTTAGCTACGCCTGTTAGGGCATCACTGAAGCCTGTTGAGTACGAAGCAAATACTTTAACACTGTACTCCGTTCCACTGAAGAGATTTAGAATGAGAATGGTGTTAATATCATCCCCTACAAAGGTCTCCAACGCAGGACCAGGAACTGCAAAAAGTGAAACAAATTAGAAAATCATTTTCTCATCCACTGAATCAGATACATACAAAAATTGTGCTCCTAAAGTTACTGCTATTTTTTGGGCCCGTTTTTTTTATCCTACAAAAAAACAAAGACATTCTCCTCAATCCTTGCATGGATAGAAAATGCAACATACTTGGGAAATTCAGCAGTGGGATTCATTAAGGCAGAGCTAGACACTGGCATCTGTTAAGACCCTTTTGTTCTGTTTCACCCAGTTACTACTGCTCTAAATAGGCAGCCAAAGATCTCCTCAGTCTGATGGTGTGCCAGGAGCAACAGGGGGGACAGCAGTTGCCAGCCAGCAATACAGTCCCTCGGGGGTTCTCATACAACAGCATCATTTAATACTGTGCAAAAATGATAATGAAAATAGAAAAGACTAAAACTTTCCCAAATCAGAAGAGCAAACAGCTCCTTTGTCATCTCCCCTAGTTGTTCTGGATACGCTTCAAAAGCCAGGCAGCAGTATTGTCTTTGGACAGTGTTTTAGTCCCTTAATGGTCACACATTTGTGTTTTGCTCTCAACAGAGGACCCTGTTTTTCTAAAGAAATCTGGGGGAGTTTGGCTGCCTTGTCTAGCTGCAATGTGCAGGTGGGCAAAGGATGCAGCACACACAAAATGGGCAAGGAATAAAATGTCAAGTGTTTGGGAAGAAACAAAAACTTGATATTGTGAGGGGAAGGAATAGGAATAGGAGAACACAAAAGAGAGGAATAGGGAGAGAGCAAAGATAGTCTTTGAAATAAATAGTCATGGTAAAATGACATAAAAGGACAGACTGAAAAAATTGGGATTGATCAGCCTTCAGATGGGAAGATATTAGGAAAGACATTTCCACGGTGACAGTAGTAAAAAACTAGAATAGATGCGTAGAGCAGTTTCAAAATCTCCATCCTTGGAGTTATTACAAACTCCACTGGATAAGGTTCAGCAAAACCTGTTCAAAACTGGTCCTGTTCAGGAAGTTGGACCAGATGATCTCTAGAGATCTCCCCCAACCTGCATCATTCTGTGACTATGAAACTTTCACATTCAAAACTCGAGACACCTAAGTAAATGGCATTTTCAAGGCTGTAACTGTAACTGATAGATTTAGGTACAAAATTCAATAAAAGGTGACATCAAGACCTTGTACAGTCAGAAGCAAAAAAACTCACTGTTGATAGGTTTGTAGACAACTCTGTAACCCATTGTTGTTGATGGTGGGGCATCCCAACTGAGGCGTAATCGGTTGTACCATTCATCTGAGACACGTAAATTTCTAGGAGCAGACAGGGGTACTAAAACGAAACCAAACTGGGCTTTTACAAGTTTATCTCATACAAGCACATACAGAAAAATCAACACACAAAGGAAAAAAAAAAAAAAGATACCCAGTATTCTCAGATTTACAGGTAAAATTACCAGGATGAAACCTTTAATCAAATTCATCCTTAGAATTACATTAATGGATTAATTACAAATTTTGATCATCAATCATTTTTAAAATTAATTACAAACTTTGTCAGTACACTTTTTAAAAAAAAATTATCCTACCTTTTTTCCCTAAAAACATAAGACAGAGATAATTATATACTGCATAGTTTCTTCCAATCCAAGTGCACTGAAGTTTTTAATGCATAAATTATGCTCTTTTGAACACTTAACCATGTCAATTGGAATCAAAAGGAATGATTTACAAGTGATTTAAGTCTCTGCACAAATAGCACTTCAATTTAGGCAGAATTTATGTAAATCAGGAGAATAATTCAGTAAAACCGTACTACTGTGAGTAGTAGTGCACAATGAGATGATTTTTTTAAATATCCAGTAGAGAGGAAACTGAAACTATACCTGAGTAATCTTTTGGTACTTGGTCAGACCTATAGAAATAATGCAATAATAGTGCAATAATGCACTTTTATAAGAACTTCAGCAGCATTTCTAATGACCTTTACGAAGTAATGATCTCACACAAAAGAAAATCTAGCAGTACAATGGTTGGTTTGATATCATCTCAGCAAGCATTGTTTATTTGCTGTATCAGTTCGCTTGGTGGGTTAGTTATTAAGGACTTACCAGCTTTTTTACTCAAAAGGTTTCTGCAGACTCACAGTATTTGAATACAAAATACAACTTGCTATTTAGAAGAAACCCCTTTTTTATAAATCAATCAACTGAGATTTATATAAAGTTCAAGTCCTATAAGTCATGCAAAATAAGCCCACATTTATACTAAAATACATTAGTAGAGCCAAGGAAAAAAGGCCACAAGAGAAAGCCTTTCTTCATGCATATCCTGGCCAAAGATAAACAGAAAGTTTGTACTTACAAGTTTTGCCAGGAGCTGAGACACTGACTCCTTCCCCATCAGCATAGATGGGAGTTACAGTAACTTTGTATTCTGTATCAGACAGAAGAGGGTGAAGCATAAGAGTGTTTTGTCTCCCAGGCACCATTACCTGAAGGGTCAGAAAAAGCAGAAACAACCAAACTTAATGACTGGAGTCAAAAACCTTTTCTATCTTACATCATCTCTGACACTTCATGCCACTAGCGTTGCTGTATAACTTGCATTTTCAAATATTCTTGATGCTCTACAGTAAAATAAAATAATTACATGATCTACCCTTTTAACACATCTACTGTTGTACCCAAAAAAAATAAAAAGGAGAATGTGCCTATGAGATAACACCATTTTATATTAAACCTATGAGTCACTACAACTCCATAAACCATTGACTCTACATGGATAGTGGGTACTTAACATTTTTATTGTACAGACAAAATATATCCTCTATTTTTATTTATTCTATGACATTTCTAGATTTTCTGAAACTATGCACATTAATAAGGGTTGATTACTATGTTCTTTAGAGACAGAAAATCCTCCTTCCCTGTAAGGAAGGAAAATCAATTCATAAGATTTTGAGGGATCATGAGGGAAGCACTGAACTGAGCAAGCAGGAATAAAACATATTTGTCTCATCTGCATCTAGTGCAGAAACAAGCAAATGAAGGCAGATATTTGGGAGAAAAAGTATGAACACATCCCACAAGTACAAGAGGATCTCAAACTGCTGTGAAACACTGAAGATCTACAACAGAAGTCCAACCAGACAACCTGGTAGAAGCTGTAGAAATGCCTCCAGGCAGTTTTTGGTGTTCTTATGTTTCAACTCACTGAATTAAGCACAGTAAAAGGTTTCCCCATAAACAGCTACTTCTAAAACTCTTCAATAGGTTATCATATTTAGCCAGAGCCTCAAAAACTAGTGTCACAATAGTGGAGGTAGAGGTGCCAAGCAAAGCCTTGCAATTGCTTAATTTGTCAGTAAAATTTTAATCTCAGAGAGACTCCAAAGCCTGAGTGGAAGCCACCTGAGTGGGCATGGTAAAAAAAGCCAAACTAGTGCTATGTTTCGTGCACAGACACCTGTGCTCTGAAGTGATGCTTTTGGAGGTGACAGTGAATTCACAGTGAAGTGTGAACCTATCCCCTGAGCCAGCAACTGCACATATTTGGCAAGAAGTTGAGAGAATCTTAAGCCCATTAATCTCAGGGGAGAAAAAGTAGTCTATAAAAGTATTTTGCTGTTTCAAAGAAGACTGATGCATGTGATGATGGCAAAGTTTTGAAGCATATACACAAGACTAGAAAGGGCTCTCCAGTTTCAACACTCCAGGATACATTCAAACTATTTCTAATTTTGGCAAGTGATACAAAGAAGGAAATTTATCTAGTACACACAGGTGTTGAGATTTGTCAAAGAAGTGCTTCATTCTTTGATCAAAACTGGACTTAAACCATCTAAATACATTTGCATAAAAGATTCCCATGTCCCTCTTCCATACATATGCTCAAAACATACAAATCAAGTTACTGAAAAACAGCCCCAGCTTTTTCATTTTTTTAGGGTAGAGGATGCAAGCACTGAGAACTCTCTCCTTTCCACATGTGCATATCAGAGACCTCCTACAGATCAATAAAGTTTTCAGCAGTGAGAAACATTCCTGGCTTTAAGGAAGAGAAAAAATGTGATCTTTTCATTATGTACAGCACACCCAAGAACATACATGCAATTTAGGGCTTGACCTTTCTGTATTCTATTACATTTTCTAGTCCCTGATTTTCAGCCAATGGCATCAAGAATTATAAAACTTATTAATATTTTTATGGAAAGGGAGGAGTAACTGAAACTTATATCACTGAAATCAGAGCCAAAAAAACTTAAGCATTCACCACAGAACCGTCACGCTATAGTACATTTAAGCCCAAATTCCACAAAACCTTTGGGTTCTGCTTAAAATATGTACTTAAACATATAAACAGTCCCCTAAAAACTGAACATCTGTGTTGTTTTATTGACATCTGTGTTGCACCTCTCAGGTGCTTGAAGCCACATGATAAAATACATTCCTTCCATTTAAAGTGTGCTTAATTTTAAGTATAATCATACATAATTCCTTATTCAGTAAAGTATTTAGGCATGTGATTAATTTCAAAGATGAAACGGCGTTAATCTGTTTGCTGAATGGTGACCAAAGATAATAAGATTTGAGAGTGTACTTAAAATTAAATATTTTGTAGAATTAGAGCCAAGTCCCTACCCAATCGTACAGTTATACAGTTTTCTTTAATGAGGTTTTGAATCAGCTCTGATATCCTTCTGATAGCCACAATTTAAATACCTTTCCTACAGGTTTAATTTAATTTTAAAATAATAGTAACTGAATTCTGAAACAGAATGACATTTATACCATCCAACTGAACTCCAGAGATGAAACAGTAAATCTGAGATCTGAATTTCAGAAATTTTGGGTTATTCTCAGAAGAACAGTACAATTTGTGCCATTACACTGTGCAAGTTTTCCACTATATTATATACTATAGTAACATATAGTCAAGGTAAATTCATACAGCATTTTTCCCAGTCCAAAGGGACACCACTACATTGAAAACTCATTTTCAGATTATAGTTGAAAGATGGCTAAAGAGTAAGTTTCCAGCAGAGTCTCATAAAAGATGAATGAAACTAAAATGTAAAAAACTGATTCATACTTTCCTAGAAAAAAGATATTCAACTAACTCTTTTTAATATTTTTATTGATATATTCTGATATAGGGCTAAAAATGCCAGCTTCTAGATATTCAAGAAAATAGCCCATATTTTGATATAACTATTCAATAAACAGAAGTGAGTTCACATGGCAGACACAGAGAGAGAAGGATGTGGAGAGTATTTTTGCATTCTGAGCTATTTACTAAGAAAATAACCTTGAAATGTACAACTTAATCTTTCATATGTATCTACACAGAGCCATCCCAAAATTTTATAACTTAGTTTTTGTGGAAACCAAGCTCTGCAAAACTAATATTTCCTCAATTTAAAAATAATTTAAAAAGGCACTTGGTCTCACAGAATTCTGAAAGTATCTCCAAAATTGTGAAATCTTAAAATAATACAGCTAGGGCTTCTTGCTTGTTTGTGGTTTTTTTGTTTGTTTGCTATATGCTTAAAAGAGTATACGCAGGAATCTTTGTTCTTTCAAATATTTTCCAAAGTCTTGATGGCCAGAAGCTTATTCTGTGTTGGACAATTTCGATTTTAACCATCACGTGGTATTAGAAAATAAGCAAATATTCTTAGGCACTTAGGTTAAAAATTGGTGTTCTTATTGTGACATGCTCAGGTCAACTAGAAGTATGAAAACACTGCATTTGAATTTTAATTACATTGCTTTATCATAGCATAAGACACTTCAGGAAGGAGTAAAATTGCTGAAGGAAAACAAAAATTACTTAGGACTGCCCTGTACAAACATTTAAGTGTCATTTAAACAAGAGAGAAAAAGGCCTAGGAATAAAAAATAAAATTAAACATAAAAAGATAAACCCCCATACTTGGACAAATTTTAAAAATACAGGAAAAAGAGGACACCCAGCCTCTGTCTTCTAACTGTGACTTCATTAAGCATCTGTGTGACTGGGCCCTGATCTCACATCTGACTGCTGCTGCCTGCACTGCAGCAGGTGCTATACAATTAGAACTCTGAAGTTCAATCTCACAGTAACACCAAACGCAGATCCTTTACTAACTGCAACAAAAGTGTCATATAAGAAGAGAACATGTCTTATCAATTATTCAACAAGCTTATGAAGGCAATTAAAAAAGGCATACAGACCATTCTTACTGCTTCCTCAGAACGGTCACCCTTCGCAGTGAGATAGGTCACTCGGAACTGCTGGGCGCTGTAGTCAGAAATGTCCCACGTCACCCTCAGACTTGAGGTTGTTTCATCATCTATAACAAGGTTTCTGATTCCTGTTCGAAAAACTAAGTCCAAAAATATTTAATTAATGTTTTGTCAACTCTATTTTTAGATTTGAAATAATTTAGATACTGTGCTAATTTATCACCAAGTAGCTGCAAGCTCTGCTGAGGTTATGGTGGGTCTGCAGGTCCATCATGGGGCAAACCCGTATAGTTCAGTCACACTTGGGCTCAATAACATAAAAACTGTAAGCACTTATTAAAATAATAGTTATTCTATTGATGCCTTAGGCAATGCTATACTGCCATTGACACATATCCCATCTGTTTTGTTTATCTTACTCGGCTTATGGAGCTTTAGAATAATCAAAACTACAATGCTACAGAAGATAAATAATCCAGAAACATTGTTCTTTAAAGGTCAGCCTAATTCCAAGGAAAAGAACCAGAACACCCAAAACTAAACAAAATTCTGAAGAGTTTCCAAGCTCATATTTATAAAGGGAAAGATAAATTCCAGCTGAATTTCCCAGATTAGTCTCTGTACTCCTAGGTAATACCAGTGGTATGGTTCAGAGCCCCTACACGGTGCGGTGGGTTGGCTCCTCACCCACACGTGGCAGGTGCAGGAAGTTGCCCACACAAAGAAAGGTGGTGCAGGAGAAGTGGTGTCCCTTCCCATCAGGAACTGGGGTTATCAGCTCCTCAGCAGTACCACAGCTCTCTGCCCCCCAGACCTAGTGGTGCCCGTGGGGAGCCTCAGGACTCTGCATTCAGCATTTAAACGGTTGGCAGCTGCTCTGCTTACCTGCTGTGGTGGGCTCAGAAGTTGCGGCACTGGTAGTAGTCACCGCGGAGGGCATTGTGGTAGAACTTGCAACTGAAAAACAATACTCAGCTCACTGACAATTCAACAAGACATGGAAGTCACAGTATTTTTCTTGTATTTCTAACTATGACAGTGAAACTATTTGCTCCACATACAAGTATCCCACATGCTTCAGGCATTTCAGAGACTACAAGGGAATTATTCATTTAGTTTACTTTAGGCCCATATATTTGCAGGATTAGCACTTAGATCTACAGATAAGACATAATTAAATAACAATGCATATATTTTCCCAGATTTTTGGCTGAACTGTGGATAATGACTTCCACTTCGACCATTTGTTAAGGTTGTCAGATTAATTAAATTGAAAGCTTTTTAAGAGTGCTTTATTTCTATCCATGAAAAAAAAAAGTACACTCTGCAACACTGGGCAATATTAGCATTCCAATGGGTGAGGGCTTTTGCTTAACAGAGGGTTCAAGATTAAGCCTGCTATTAAGTTACTAAAAATGAAATAAATTTTTGAACTTACATATAAGAAATGCAGCTGTTTACTGAACCAAGTCATTAACCATAAAAAGAGACTAGAACAATCTTCCTGAAATATTGGCCACTGTTTTGATTATAAACCATAAAATACACTGTAAACAATTGTCAAGTTTTATCTTTGCTACTGTCATGTTAATGTCACAAGGATGCCTGTGTAAGCTGTTTTGGGCCATTATTTCAGGCAAGAGTGAATTCACCACTAATGAGTATAAATTACATAAATAAAGAAAGGTTATACTGAAAATTCCAAACATCTTAAGTGAACTTCCTGTAAATTATTTACTTTAAAACATTTAACACACATCTCTTCCAAAATCTGATATATCTTCTCGTAAGGAACCTTGTTTGAAGACTAAATATTGAAATGTAGGTTGGAAGAACATCTACCCAGATCCAAAGGTTATTAATACCACAGACAGAGAGCCAAACCACCATTTTGATTCAAAGCCATCTCCACACAATATTAAACAAGAAAAGCAAAAAATACAGTCAGCAAAGCCCTGATGCTAAACCACCACATTCTTCAGTATTATAGCTACCCAATGATGAACCATATTTTATATATAAGCTGTAAGCATCAAATCTAAATCACTTAAACATCTTTTAAATTTACAATCAAGAGTTTTTCTTACATGTAGCTCCAAGAACAGCAACAACTTCACTTTCAGTTTCATCATCAAAAACTGCCAGCAAAGAAACTTCATATTCTGTGTCAGGCAATAAACCCTCTATAACATGACTGTCTGCATCTCCATTTATGACAACCTAAGTAATACAGCAAGATTAAAGCAAATCAGTTCTGATTACTCAATTAATTTACATTAATTGACTAAAATGAAAGAAGAAAAATTAATTCTCCTTTGAAATAAATTAAATCTACACTCAGATCTGCCCAAAAATATATTAGCCATATTGAAATAAAAAGTATGACAGAGTACATCTGGAAAAAAAACAACTTAAGAATACTTTAAATGTACAGTCTCATGCTTTCACCAACAACTAACTAATTGCTAAAGCTGAATATATGCTCCTTTTTTTTTTTGAAAAATTCCTACAATTCAAAACATTTATCAATTAAAGCAACATAACAAGGTAGATTAACTTTCATTCACATTTATACCATTCAAGCACTGTTATGACAAACACATTCAGCATCTCCACAGCCTTACAGAATGCTGTTTCTATACCAGCACTGTAATCCCAGTTATGATTCCACACTTGTGAATGCAACTTGAAAGAATATCTGCTGCAGACTTGGGGATTAGGAGAGATGTGCTGAAGTTTGCTGTATGGTGTGAAGTTTTAAATAGTAATTCTCCTTATTTCTACCTCTGACAGCAGCAGAAGATTCACGTGTGCAATGTCAACTGTAAGCAGAAAGTCTCACTTCAGATTTTTTTGTGCTTCATTTATTTTATTGGAAGGTATCAATAGATGGGGAGGAGCTGGAGCAAAAGGGACTATAAAGCAGAGGGCTAATTTAGGAGGCTGAGCAGTAATTCTGACAAAATGGGCTGACCAGTTTTAGGAACAGTTTTTAGGTTATGCAGAAAAATACTACAATAACACAGCCTTTTTCTAGGTTAACACTGGTAAGTTTTTAAAGGTGGTCACTGTATATACAACATCCAAGTGAGATTTATAATGGAAATCAAACAATAGATATGTGCTGCAATCCACCACAGTGGTTAGCAGAAACAGTGAATCCCACTTCATTCCCTTAACTACCACAGGCCTGAGTCAGTCCTGGGGAAAAGGGACCCATAACACAATTTGAGTTCAGACTTTCTGAACTCAAATACAGAAAACAAAAGCAGAAAGACATTAGTTGGGGTCATGCCTTCTACAGCTATCAAGTAATGAATCAGGCATCCCATGCTGCACACTTTCTGGCACAGATTTTCTATGGAAAATTTCAGGAACAAGCTCTGAGTGAAATTAGCTGTATACTAAGTAAATACAAGTAATGCCTTCCTTTTCAACTCCCCAAAGCCTCTAGTTGTGTATCAAATGTTTATAAACTATCCATACATTGTTACTGTCTCATACTTTCTGAAGCATCACCCTCTGCTCCCTGCCAATGTAGCCCACGACAAACCATCACAAACTGCTGAACTTTCAAATGGGCAGGACAAAAAAACCAGAAACAAGTACACAAGCAGAACAGCAAGCATTCTCTACTGTAAAGGTCACTCTTAAATTTATTCTGGCTTTTTAGTGCTAACACCCCACTGAACCTTCCTCACCCATCAGCAGTGTGGGTGAAGTAAGCTGAGAGGTGTATAATTCACCAGCACCCCCTGACCCCACTCAGCTAATTGGCAAGTTGGGTCTTGGAATAAAGACAGAGGGAGTGCATGTTGCTTCTCTGCATGACTGATCACTTAGCTGGGAAAGAAGCTTAAAGAGGCAACAGCCCGGAGGTATTGTGCTATCCTAGACCTGACCCCATCAGAGAGGTCATGCAAGGAGAACAAGAAAACAGCTTGGGCATTTTTAATATTTCAACATGCTAAAATGTTAGGGCCTCCAGCAGTTCATAGTGAATACAATGAACAAGTGGAAGCTTAGCAGTTCAAATATTTCTTGATAATTTATTCCTACACTCAAAGAACATAGATACCTTGAATTTCACTTTAAAAAGCACATGGCTTAAAGGGGTTCTCTGACAGCTACTCATTGGAACTTAAATAGAAACAAATCAGTTCATCCGCTGCAGAAGAAAGTGCTAGAGAATGACCTATGTCCACTCACTCATCTGCCAACTCCTTCTTTTCCCTGCTCCATCCTCTAATTTCTTTCTTTCTTGCATGAATACCTCTTACTAGGTGAAAGGGAGGAAAGAATTAGGCTAAGCTAAATTTACAGAAAAAAAATGACACACAATCTAAGCTAAATTGACTGCTTTCTGCCCCAATGGATTACAAAAAATGGCATGAAACCTAGGGCCAGGTGGGAAATGTCATCTTTCCCCCTGAGTTCTGTACCCAGATAAACAGTTTGCAGATGTGGCCTCTTCACACACTGCTGATGCCAAGAGAGCAAGATGTATGAGAGTCATTAAAGACTGAGAAGTATAGAAGAAGCCAAAATGATGAGTAAATAAAGAAATAAAGGGAAAGAGGAAATGAAGCAGACTATCAAAATTTGGGAAAGTGAGAGAAAGTGTCTGTCTTTTTCTACTTGGAAACAGATAATAAAAAAAGAAAAGCTAAAGGGATGAAAAATCATTTAAAAATTCCATCTGATGAAAAGGGCACTACGGACAAGACACACAAGGGCTTAAAGCAAAAGATACAGCATAAGGGGGGAAAAGAGATAGAACTGTAAAGAGGAAAAAAGGAACAAGATAATAAATTTATTGTGTGTAAATTTTTCCCTTTGTAATGTTACATAACTAACGCTTCATAGGGAATTTTACTGTGGCAAGGACATTAGACAAATTTTGAGCTTTATGCTACTCTGGCTCAGCTACTGCCATCATTTCTACAGCAAAGTGAAGAACATGAACTGAAGTGACACCAAACATCAGTGCTAGTTCTGTGGCAGTTGGCATGTTACAGATAAGATTGATTATTCACAAAAGATCTCTTTTCCTCACTTTCTCTTCAAAACAAAACTGGATTATTGGTTTGATTTTTGTTTAAAGAGTTTTGCAGTGGGGCAGATGTCTCTGTAAATCAATTGGCCATATTTAAATGGCAAAAGTTGCAGCATAGGTGTTATCAGAATGGAATTCTCTCTTCTTTTTCACCCCCTCAGAAAGTCAAGGCCATTTACCTCTTCGGATTCCCCCCCATCCAAAGGAACCCATGCCAATCTGTAAAAAGCAATATTTGATGAGGTGGGCTTCCAGCTGACCCTAAAACTGTCTGTTGATGCTTCATCAATTTCCAAATGCTGGGGAGCTGGAACTCTTTCTGCAAAATATTAGACAAAAGGAAAGTGAGAGTAAATTATTCTCAGAGACTTCCACAGATGGCAATGTCAGGCACATACCATTTTACCTGCAGTTTGTTAAACAGTATAAAATGAAGAAGTAGACAACAAAGGCACTACAGAATTCTTTGCACACTTACTTGTACTTAGGGAAATGCGTTTGTAGACTCCACCTATTCTAACTGGACAAGGCTCCGTGTCCTCTTTCCACTGAGGGAGCTGCATTCAACCCTCAGCCCCTCTCCTTTGCTCAGAGCTTTGTGCACCATGCTCTTTTCTTCTATCTCAAAGCAAAGTCCCAACTTCTGCCCTTTCCGGACTCTGTGTCCATTTCCATTTGTACTTTGCATGTGAGTATCACCCTCTTGTTCCATACGTATCTTGTTCCTTCCTCTTCTACCTCATCTTTCTCTTTCCTCCCTCAAAGTCTTTCTCTTCCCCTTGTTATGTTGGAAAGCATTAATATGTGTCATTGGCCATTTGTTTAATGCAGAACTACAGTTACAGAAACTATAGCTATGCTAAACAAACGACAGGAACCTTAAATGCCTTATATTTTCTCCTTTAGATGTAGCTCATTTGTATGTATATAAGGTTCTACCCTTTAGTGCCTAAATAGTTCACTGGTTAAATGTATATTTCAAAACTCATTAAACTTCATCTGGAGATACAAATGCCATCACATTGAATAATGCTTCAGAATGCTGTAGAGATGTTTTCATGACATCAAGAGATTACTCATGTGAGTAAAGAGGCAATTCGCTCCACAATAAGGGAGCAAAGAAGCCAAAAACGCCAATGAAAATAACAGAAGGTATTCCATATATCTGAATTCACAGCCAGAGACACTTGCTGTAACTAATCTTACTTTCCAATAACGTAAGAGAGTATGAAATTTCTTCTTGGAAAGCCTTCAAAAGCTCGGCAATACTTACTTGTGGTAAAGCTGCCAGTAAGTGGATCAGATTGTCCTTCATCATACAGGGAGAAAATAGCCACAGTATACTCTGTAAGGGGTGCCAAACTTTTCAGAGTACGGGTTGAAACACGACCAACTTCCACCTAGAGAAAGCATAACTTGCAATAGATATTGATCATACAATACATTATCAATGGCTGAAATTCTGCTGGGTAATAATCATATAGAAAGAGAATGTCATGTAATTAGTAGAGAAATTCTGTGAAACTATGAGCAAGTATAAACTCAGGGCCATAAGAGCTGAAAAAATCAGTTAAAACAGACAAACTACAGAAAAGGAAAATTCTGCTTATGACAAACCACGGAAAAGGAGAATTCAGACTTGGTAAGCCTAACTCTGGCTAGCATCAGCACTGATGCCTTTTTGAGCTCTTAAATCCAATCCCTTATCGAGGGCAAACACTGCATAATTATTAAATGCAAGTGTGTAAGTTAGAACAACTTGGTATCAGATCAGTACTCTGTACAAATCAAATCCTGTTTCTGGGAAGAGAGTTTTCAATATATAATTAGAGCAATAAATGTTAAGAAAATGTGATGAAGCCTTCAGTCTTTTTGAATGAGTTTGAGTCCATGGCATATGATATATCAAAAGGCTTATTATCTGAACTGAACCAAGAATAAATATTTACATACCATACATTTAGTCAAGATCATGCTAGTACAGACCATTCACTCGAGTAGTTTCCTTCAGTAGTACCCCAGCAAATGACTGTTCTGATACATAAGAAGTTCAGAGTACTGTCCCCCACACAAACATATACCCAATACTAACAAAGTCTTCTTTGCACCAAGTTGCAGAATTGTCCAGCAAATCTTTTTTTACAGCTTTCAAGCTTATAGCTTTTGTTTATAAACATTACCCTTAATAATTACAGAAGTTTGGGGAGGTTCAAGACAGGTTAAGGAAAAAGAGGTGCTAAAAATTTACCTCATTGGTTTCTGTTCCATCTGTTTTAACATACATGATGCGATAGCCATTTACATTTTTGGAAGCAGGATCCCATGTCAGCTTAGCACTGTTGTGTCCAACGTCAGAAAATCTCAAATTTGCTGGTGGACTTAGAGGCACTTGAAAAGAAAAGAGATAAAACCATGAAAGTGATTCCAGGTTTTAGCTATGTCTTGAAAATAAATGATACATTTTCTATTCAAAATCTTTTATCACTAATATTTCTATTAAAAGACCTACATCAACAGAGATATAAAAGTACTTAAAGGCAGGTAAAATGGCTTAGCTCTTCATTGGCACAGAACTTTTAGTTTTGTTAAATGCATCTCAATTAATACTGAAAAGCAAAGAAATTATGTTATTTTTCATTGCAGATATCATAGCAAGACCTAGCCTACACAAAGCTTGCAATAAATTCAGGTTTGTATTTGGGAATTAATTCACAAATTCTCAATTAATCTGTGAATTTAATTCAACTAGATCTTTATCCTATATGCCATTTGTTTTTCATGTGTATCCCAGCAAAAATATTTCACGACCATAGTATGTTGGCAAAAAACTTTCTGAATCCTAAAATTCCCTGACATAAGGGTAAGTTTGTCCAAAAAGTATAACTATCTCAGAAGATTTCCAAACGTGGTATTTTTTTACCTTTACTTGATCTTTTCTCTTTTATTACAGAAAGAAGCTGTTTCCCAACAGCAACCCCAGTTAAAGTCATATTTATATACTATTTATTCCTTGACTATCATGAGCTGAAGGACAATGAGGTCATGCAAGAGAAAGTCTCAGATTTCATCCACTTTTCTGTCACACCATAGAAAACAATTTGTGCTGTCTGTTACTCTCAGCAGTAGGTTCTGTATTAGCCCAACATCTGCTACTTTCCCCTGAATTGTGAAACCTCTCCCTACCCATCCTGCCTTCACACACACACTCCTCTCCAATCCATGTGGACAGACAAATATCAGCACTTCAGAAGCTGCTTCCCTCATACACGAGCACATGGGAAAATGCACAGAATTTAAAACCCTCATATATTATCTGGGATCTTTAGCCATATATCAATTCAGAATCTGCAACCAGCTGAGGAACAGTCAAGTCAACTTGGCTCTGGGAAGAGAGAAGACGGGAACACATTGGAATTCTACTAAATGGGTTTGCCACACATTCTGGCATTCAATATATTCCTCTGAGTCACGTGCTGGCTTTCCTTTCCACCTTCTGTCAGTTGTGGAATGCATTTCACTCCACCGTACAGGATACAACCATCTCCAGGTCGTACAACAAAATGCTTCAGTTTCAGCTCTTTTTTGGAACCAATCTCCTGACAACATTGCTCTCAACCAGACAGGCAGTCCTGATGCCAGACTTATGTGATATTTACAGTGAGTCTTGGATGAATCCTGGCCCCAAAATGAAACAACACCCCAGGAGGAGCCTGATGATCATGTTTCTGTTTGGCATGGAGAAAGGTTTTGCTACAGTAACCAAGATGATACAGTGTGTAGAATACTATTTACTAAATACAGATTATCAGATAATACACTTAGTACTACAGCAAATTTGGCAGCTCACTCTTCAGGCAGATATATGCTCCAGGAAGAAAATACTAAGAAGCTTATTCAGTAGTTGTAAGCCAGAAATAATCACTGAAAGAAAAAAAAAAAAACAAAACACCTGAAAAAAAAGTAGCTTAAATCAGAATACGGACATGGAAGATATTACTGTTGAACACTGACAGGTGTGATCACCAATAGCTTTCTTCCTCCCAGACTGTCTCTCTGCCAGATCCATCAAAGCCTGTTAGCAGAGAGCTTATTTGAATAGCTGTATATATATAAAAGAATCAATCTTCTTTCACACTGCAGTGCTAAAGACCAGAGATGGCTGCCTTGTGTCAGTCTAAAAATAAATCGAGTTTGCAGAGTAGTCAGAGTTTTTTATTCTGGTCTGGTAGCAGCAGCAATGATGATGGGCTGACTAATATATGTTACTAGCTTCTGTGTTCAGACAGTGGCCAGGAAACGTCAGTTTGGGCCAAAGTATCTGGAATTTGTATGTGATCTTCCATCCAATGCGTTAATCAGGTTTAGTGCTGTGCAGTCTCCAAGATCATATGGTATGAAGTGAATTCAGGCTGGCACAGTCGTAAACTACATAAACTACTATTTAGGAGAAATGAAAACCAGATATTGGGTAGATATTGACCAAAAGGCAGAGTGGGGGGTGCAAGCATGGGAGGGTGAGACAAGGAGCGAGACACAAAGAGATGGAGAAAAGGACAGAGCCAAAAATTTGATCTTCCAACTGTTGGGAGTCTTCTGCACTCATTTCAAGTCCACAAACATGCCCAGCTTGCAGTACTTCACTATTGGCACTTGTCTGTCTACAAATGTCTTTCTAGAGAAGACCCGGCAAACACCATTCCTAGAGCTCCTTCCCCTACTGTTTGCTGACCTTACAAGCAATTGCTCTGGGCTTTCCTTTTCTTAGCATTCGCATGCCCAAACTTCTCTCACCTATTAAATGCAAGTCACTTTCACACTGCCCAAGTCACTCATGCCAGGAGCACAAAACAAGAGGATGTACTCACTCCCCTGCCAGGAGCAATAGAGATGTCACTGAATGCAGTCCCAGAAATAGCCCAGCAGCAGCACAACCACTTATTTTCAAATCCTTTGTCTTCCAAATGCTGAGGCTGCTTAGGGAGTTGACATACAGTGCCGTGTACAGACTGCAGAGGACAGAATTTAGCTGGCAAAATTCTTGCTGCTTATTAAAAACACACCGTCTATCATGAGCACACAGACATTTTCCAACCCTTTACCAGATGTTGGGCAGCAGGGGTTGGACAGAAATCTTCTCTTTGCATCGTTTCTGTCTGTACTACTATTGAGGCAGAGCAATGTCTCTCTCCATCTGAGCAGGCTCCCCCACACACCTGGTTCTCCAGCTGCAGGAGGCTAAACAGAGCAATCTCAATTTAGAGCCAATCAATTTAGAGCTATGTGATGACCTTCATTCACCTTCAGCAACTTTGGAAAACTGTCAGTAATACCATCAAGATCAACATGGGCATCCATAGTACCTCTACCAACAAGAGAGACAAGTTCACAATCCTGTTGCAAAAACAAGCTGTTTTGTAGAAATCCTCGGCCTCTGTAAATTAAGCATTCACTCTGAAAAACTGAAGTTAAGAGCCCAACAGACTATTCAAATCAGATTTTAAAACCAAATGACTGGTTTAATATGTTCAGAGACTGTTTGGAAGGTTTATAAAACACTGAACTGAATGTAGATATGTGCTACCTACATGTAGTTTCTTGTCCTGTAAGGGGATCACTGGCTTCTTCTCCAAACATGGCATAAACTGTGACTGTATATTCTGTATTGGGCAATAGTCCATCCAGTTCAAGATCTGTTGAGGTCTCCCCAATTTTTATCTAAAAACCCCATGAAAAGAAAGACACATTATTTCTGAAATAGTTCATAATAGGGAAGAATACTAATTACACACTTGAAATTAGACACGTGATCAAATGCTCTGCTGAGTGTTTGTCTGATACTGTGCCTGCAGTACTTTGCTCAAGATTTGGGGATATTGCACAATAACCAAAAGATCAAAATAGTCAAAAAGCCAAAAGCCAACACATAGGTAAGAGGGCTTTAAAAAGTCGCTACTCATACTAGCAATAGCAAAATATTCCTCTCCAGAACAAGCAGCTGCTAAGGCCTTTCCATTCCCAGCTACACTTTCATCTTTGGTCACAGATCTGAAAATCACATGAAATCACTGGAGTAGCTGATTTCCATTCCCACTGAGGCTTGGATTTGTTTCTGCTTAAGGTGTGTATCACTGTACTCCTCCATCTTTCACAGAGAGCCACATGGACTGACTATATTTCTTTCTTTGGGGTAAAGCTTAGGCCTCCTAAACCAGCTAGTTCTCATGGAGGCGCATTTTTAACAGAATAAAGTGCTCACAGCCACTCATTTAGCAGACAGCACAAGTCTATACCAGCACTCAGTAGCTTCCTGCACTCTCCTCAAGCTCACATGCCTCTGCATGCTTTTGAGTGTTTTTGCTTGAATGCAGATGTTGTACATAACCTTAATTATACATATAGAAACTTGAGCATAAAAACTTTTAAATCCTAGACCAGCAGTTCCATTGGAACTATGCTAGCAACTTTAGAAAAGTCTATTGGCTTTACTTTTTAGTGACAAAAGACTAGACTTTACCTGTCCCACCTTCTTTTCCTTCTAAAAAATGTGTTCTAAAATCACTTTTGACGGAAGGCATTATTTTCAAATTTAAAACTAAAGGTTGAACAGAACTAAAACAAAAAAAAATGAGGGTCAGACCTACAAATGGTATTTACATTTAAAGGCCCTGATGAGAACAAAGGCTAAAGTTCATATTCTTCAGATAGCACACTTAGAAAATATCTTAGTTTTACTTTATTTTTTTTTCTTCCTTTGAGTGTTAGTTTTATACAATGATAAAGTGTCACCTCATACATAATTTCAAAAGAGTCACTTAAATTCAGTTGAAGTCATTGCATTTTTATGACGACATATAAAAATAACCAACTGGCACTTGCACTTTATTCATAGCCTGTCACACATATAGTACTTGACATAGTCACAGAAAAAAACTGCAAAGTACTTGGCGATCAAGTCGAAGGTTAAAGGACACGTACTAGTTTACTCTTTAAAAGACTGATTTTTTTAATAACTGCTATACAAATGAAAGCTCAGTACATCACCTCCTTCTCATCTGCTGCCAATCCCTCCGTGAGGGGAGCATATAGGATCATGTAACCTGTGGCACCCGCTACTCCATTCCACTTCACTCTCATGCTGCTCTGCGACACATCGTACAGTTGCAGATCCGATGCCATTGGCAAGGCCACTGCAGTGGAACAAGAGACAGGCAATTCAGTTGTCTCACTTGAACAACCAGCCATTATTCAAACAGTTTATTTTGCCCCAGGAAACACAAAGGAATACAGCTATCTCCATGCATGGAAGTACTGTCTGTATGCTACAACAGTGAAGAGATTATTGGTACATAAAAGATCGCAGAATTAGAGAAACAAGGAAATTATCACCTAAACCAATTCTAATGCCAGGGAAGAGCTATACCTTACAAAGCACTTCAACTATTTGACCTAAATGGCTCTGAATACTTCCAGTAGGAGGATTTCTATTCCTTGAGCACCAAATTGCTCTGTTCTGATCTCACCCTTCCTTCTCTCTGATCTGCAGGAGGATAACCAATCGCTGTTGAAGAATATGCAGAGTTGCTATTACGAACCAGTAGCATTTTTAAGGGATGGGTCTTGCTAGGAATAGTTCCCAAGCCAGAGCACGGGTCTGACACCCACGAGGTACAAAACCCTGGAGAAAATCCTGGATGCGCACCCTGCACATGTCAAAATATTTAGACTATAAACTGTTGTATGTTTAAGGCCTGGACTGTCCAAACTGGTTCCCAGGCCTGTGTCAGTGGGATAATGCAAATGTGGGCAAGAGCATCCACTGCAAATCATGGTGAATAATAACTTGCCAAGTGAGAGCAGGCTGAGTGAAATTCAACCAATATTAGGAGGTTTACTTGTGAATTTAAGGCACTGATACCAGAACATAGCACCAATCTGGGTTTCTGAATATTTCTTTGCATTTCTATAACTGTAAAGAGTAGCATTTTGCACCTCTTCTTGTCCTCACCTTCTTCCTCTCACAAAATAACATCCCAAGATCTCTCAACTGCTTACACCATTTACAGATCCCATCAAAATACCCAGTCACTGGAGAGATATAAGGGAACTTTGACTTCTCCTTTGGAACTTCTACACTGGAATAGCCCCTAAAATGACTGAAAGGGTCTGAAAAAAACAGAAGGCTATTGCTAACTGGTATCAAGCCTTTAATATTAGGAACTCAGAGAGACTCTGCTTAGTATATTTCGGAAGAATCTGATCTGCAAACAAAGATTCAGCAACAAATTCTAACTACAATCACAGAGCTCCACCAGTCTCCTTGTCCAAACAAAAACTGCACCCTGCCTAGCTGATTTCTCCAAGAAATAATTTATCCTTTATACTGTGCTCAACAAGCTCTAAGAGAGTTCTTAACTTCCCATGTACAAAACTTTCTTGTTGAGGCCGTTCACTCAGTCTGTTATTCAAGTCTGTAAATGGTGGCAGAACTTCAACCCAGCCCTCTCTTTAGGTTTCTACTTCCAGGTTACCCACTTACACTTCCAAACCTTTTATAACCTATCTCCACCCTATTTAAGTCGCTGTTCTTGTGTTGATTTATACTCCCATGAATTCCCACAATTCCTCTCATTACAGGGAGAAACTACCCGTGAACATTTTCAAATATACTTCAGAGTCTTTGCTCAGAGCTCCATTCAGATCTCTGATACAGCAAGAAACTACATGTTGAGATATCCTGAAGGCATTTTGTTCCACATTGTTTCATTCCTACTCAAACTGCTCCAGGATCAGAGAGAGAATATCCATCACCTGTCCTTTTCCTTATTTTGATTCTAAAATTCTGCAGGAAAAATATCCCCTAACTTGTGCCTTGTATTTTATCTCTCAACAGGAACTGGTAGATACTCTGGCAATATATATGTATAATAGTTAATGAGGAGGTGACTGGAAATAAAAGGTGGTCTTTTCTACTGGAATTTTTAGCTGAGGAGTTCAGAATCTCAAATATGAATATATAGGAGATAATGCTGGTTTAGTTTATTTATTCCAGTTGGTTTTAGTCAGTTTAATTTACCCCTGTTACTGGAATAAACTAAACCAGCATTATCAGGTAAAAACACATTTGCAGCAAAATTAAAATATGAATGAATTTCATATTTATTTCAAGTTAGAAGCAACCATTAAAGTCACAAAACATTCTAATTATCTGTACATTACGCATATACATACATCTGTTTAGATTTCACATACCTATAAACCATTTTCAGTGTTCTATATGGACAAATGCAATTGGTGACTACTTTTATCTGTCAGTATCTCACACAAAGGCAGGAATGTAAAGTACAATTTTTCATAATTCTCCATTAGGATAGTAAAAAATACTTTAAAATTGCAGATATTTTAGTATGTGGAGTGATTAACACTTGCACATGTCAGACTATTACTTCCAAAAACACTGTCAAAGACATCATGCTTGATGCTGCATGACCTTGGGGTATGATCTGATCACATCTCAGAAAGCCAGCAGGGCTGGGCTCCGTCAGAACTTGACTCGGTGACTTCAAAGGAATACCAGGTGCAATACAAAACAATACTGTTGGCTCAGTATGTGACTGCTCCCTCTGCCTCAATAAATTAAACAGGTCCTAACATTGTGTTGTCCTAATAACATATGTCCTAACATATGGCTGGAGATGACATTTTGGGAGACTGAGACCAACTAAGAAATCTCAAAAAATTTTATATTATTTTTATTTTCAGATTACGAAGATCAGCACTGACACAGAATCAAATAATTACTTAGGATGAGAGTCACCTCTGGAGATCATCTGGTCTAACTAACTTCCCTCTTCAATCAGGGTCAGCTAAAGCAGGTTGCTCAGAACCTTGTTCAATTGGGTTTTAAATATCTCCAGAGATACAGACTCCACAACCTCTCTGGCCTATGTCACAGTTTGACCACTATCAAAATAAAACTCTGTATTCTCCTCTTCAGATTCAATTTCATGGGTTTTTAATTTGTGCTCCTTGGCTCTTGTCCTATTAGTGGGCACCACTGAGAAGCACCTGGCTCACTCTTCTTCATTGCCTTGCATCAGGGATTTTGACATATTGGTGAGATCACCCGAGGCTTCTCTTCTCCAAACTGAACAGTCCAGCTGTCTCAGACTCGTCTCTTACAAAAGATGCGCCTACCCCTTAATCATTGTGGCCTTTCACTGGAGTCACTACAGTAAGTCCACATGACTCTTGCACCGGGGAACCCAGCACAAGACCCAGCATCCACCTGTGGCCTCCTCAGTGCTGAGCAGAGGGCAGGAATCACCTCCCCCAACCTGCTGACAATCATTCTCTAATGAAAATGATTCATTGTCATTTTTAATCATAATGCAGGAGGCTCGTGGCCTTCTTTGTGACAAGGGTGCTTTGCTGGTTCAGTCAACTTGTTGTTTAACTTGAGCCCAGCCCTTCTCTGAAGAGCAGCCTTCCAGCTTGTCATCCCTCAGTGTGTACTGACACATGGGGTTGTTGCTCCCCAAGGCAGGACTTTGCACTTCCCTTTGTTGAACTACATAAGGTTAAACTTGTTTTCCTCTTCACATCACTTGCCAGATTCATCTCCAAGTCGGCCTTGGCTTTCCTAAACTTATCTCTGCGAGATCAGACAGCAACTCTATACTTCTGACTCATCTGCCTATTCTTCCATCTCTTATAAACTTCCTTTTATGTCTGAGCTCTGTTAAGAGTTTCTTGATTATCCATGCTGGTCTCCAGTCACCTTTGGTTGATTACCTACTTGTCAGTAGAGACCTTTCTCGACCTTGTAGGATGCGATCTTTGGGTATCAAGCTGCTCATCTGGATCCCTCTTCTCTCCAGGGCCATATCCCTTCAGATTCTTCCCAGCACATCTCTGAAGACACTAAAGACTGCTATCCTGAAATCCAGAACTGTGGTCCTCCTTTTTGAACTCCTCCTTCCTCTTAGAATCCCGAATTCCACCACCTCATGGTCATTATAGTCAAGGCTACCTGTGACTTTAACATCCTCCTCCACATATCAGTTCTTCCTTATTTCTAACTACCAGCTACAGCAGAGTACCTTCCCTTGCGGGCATCTTGACCAATTGTGTCAGGAAGATGTTGTCATAGCACTGCAGAAGTCTTCTAGATTGCTTCAGCCCTACTGTGCTGATCTTCCAGCAGGTATCAGCTATTGATACATTACATATGGACTACCTGTCTCCTAGTCTGAACTATGAAGTTCTCCTTTACTTCCATTCCTAGTATCTGTAGTATTTTCTAAATAAAGTAACTGCATTTTGTATACAAATACTCAAAACTGTAAATGTATTAAGTCTTAAAATATCCCAAGTCACCACTTTACAGACAGAAAATAACTGAATCATTGATAAAGAAACATAGAAAACTCTGAAAACCTTTGGGAATCACATGCAGGTACTTCTGGTCCCACTTAATCCTCCCCTCTCAAGATCACCTTCAGCCACAAACCTACTTCATAAGGTTTGGCTCCACACCCAAAGCATAGAAATGTTCCAAGTCAGGGTTCAATACAATCGACTTCAAAGTTCAGCTCAGAGATAAAAACTTTCCCAGTGTTTAAATATTCACAGAGAATTTGGACTTAGGAACTTAGCCCAGATCTAATTCAAACTAAAATTAATTTAAGGCACATGCACTAAAATAAGCTAAATGGAAAAAAAGATTCCCTTCTGTATTTCTTTTTCAAAGAGACTAACACTTATACACTTTGACTAAATGCAATCTGCAACAAAGATGCTAAAGATACTTACGTGTAGTTTCCGTTCCACGGAGGCCCTCACTGGCAGCATTTGAGTATACAGCAAATACAGCTATTTGGTATTCAGTTAAAGACATCAGGTTTTTCAGAACTGCTGTTGATACACTTCCATCTACCACAACCTGGTTAAAAGGAAATTGAGCTAAATATGCATAAAGCAAACTAACTATATTACCCTCAAATCAATCAATCCCTCTTCCAGGCAATTTTTACACTGGCATCTACAAATCAATGTACTGAAGTACAGTAAAGTGCCTGAAAAAGAACAGCAACAACATCCATAATCAAAATGTTTAGCTGATATAAGTTGCCATTTAGAACAAAGGAATAGCTTAGATAAATGAAGTGTATGGGATACAGTTTAAGAGTATATATGTGGCACTTTTTGATATAATATCATAAATATTCCTTAGTGCTACATACATTCGCACACAGTACTTCAAAATGACATTAATACATATCCATGCTAAACAAGTTTCTTGTAAAAAGGAAAAAAGGAGACAAAATATAACCTTAGTTCAATCTCTTTGCTCTTTGCCATTCCATTTAATTTCATAAGCTGTCAGCCAAAGCCAGAAGCTTGTTCTACTGCATTTTCCCCCCATCTCCAAAATGCTCAAATAATCACCTCTCTCCAAATTTTGAATGGCAAACACTAAATGTCCCAAAATGCCCCATCTTCTTTTATGAATAATTATTTTCTTAGAACTGAAAATCTGGCTTGCCATCAACTCCTACCTCTTCTGTTCTTGTAAACAGATGGGCACAGGGGGAGTCTACAGAATTGGTTCTGTAACTGTATGTGTAAGAAAAACGCAGGCATTTCACCCCACCCCCTGAAAGTGCTTATTTTTACACTTTACTCTTTTACTTTACATTGTAGACAGAAAAGCAGCCTGGCTGCTTCGTCACCATCCGTTGTGAGCAATCTCCTTTCCGTAGTGGGCTTCAGAGCCCACAGAGGGAATTTCAGGGTAGCTTTAAAGTAAGACCATGGATCTCCTCTTGGGTTAGTTGCTGCTGTTGCATTAAAAATTTCTGGGAAGCTTTTCCTCCTTTTACCTCTTCCGGTGGTCCTCCTCGAGTGGGATAGTACACAACCCTGTACTTTTCCACTTTGCCTGGCGCGTGGGTCCAGCTAACCCGGAATCCTCTAGCTGTTACCTCTGATGTGACCAGATTCGAAGGAGCCCCAAGTGAAGCAATTGTTCCTAGGTTAGAGACAACACAATTTTTTTATTCCCTTCTGCATAATAATGATTTGGTTTGTTGTATTTGCTGAAGCTCTAAAGATCATTCCTCATCAGTAGTGTGGCTACTACACACTTATTGAGGTTATTTTCAAGGAAACAAATAAGTAACAATGAGTACTGCACATGGAGTTTCACTGGGACTAAGCTTCCCCAGTCTTTCATAAACCTTTATATGAAAAAGACAAAATACAAAACTAAGCTCTTCCTGTCCTTCCTCACATCACTTTATCAAGTGGTTTGGGTTTTTTGTTCCAGGTTGCTTTCTTCACAGTCATGAAAAACATACGAGTACATATGTGATCTTGTGATCTCGTGCGCTCCTCTGAGGATAGAAACTGATACGTTGACTGTCAGCCAACTGAAGAGATGCAGTGAACAGTCATCTTCTCTGGTAGTCATTCCTTTCCACAAAGATGTCTCATCTCTCTATGTTTTTTTTCATCCTCTCCCTCCCAATTTCCCAACTGACTACTCCCTCTACAAGTCACAGCTAATAGTCTGTATTTCTTCCAGTTTCCAGGTGAATAAAAGAGAAAAAAGATGGAATGAAGCCATACTAACACACACTTCTTAATAGCACATGTAGAAATATCTGTGAAAGACAGACTTCCTTACTGATATATATTACCAGCTTACTGAAAAATCACTCAGCATTTCTCTGATATTAAGGAATCAGAAACCAAGAATACAAACAAAATGCACTGAAGCCTTTCAGAAAGAATTTCCTCAGGTACAACTGTTTCTCTGACAAATTGCAACATTTTTTCATAGCCATTTCTTTTGTTCAGAAAAGCCAAAAAAACTGTAACCAGTGGAAGTGTTTCCATATAAGAACAATTTTCTTCACCATCATCTTTTCTTGTGTGCTGAAATATATTTTTTTGTGTGTTAAAAAAGAAAGAGAAAACAAGCTGTCATCAGGAAGGGACAAAGCAATCTAAATAGTTGAAACTTCTAAAAACTTATGAGATAATAAAAACAGTAAGTTAGGAGATGGAAAGCACAGCACAAATGTAACAATTCCGTGTGCAGCTGTTAAACTAATTTATCCCCAAATCTGTGTATAATAAAAAGAATTTCCTTACCGACCACTTGGAAATAGTTACAGCAGAATGAATGTGTATTTTTGTGGTTTTTGATACTTCCAAATACCATAATATTTACCACTATCAAAGACAGAGAGCAAGTGATCACAGACATCAAAGCAAGAATAAAACATACCCAGGAAGATAACTTCCCTGACAATGTACCTTCTTGCAAGCAAACGAATATACAGCATGACTCAAGTGCCAGAAGCCAGCCTAGAACTTAGACTTGCAGCCCTGAGTTCATCAGAAGTTACATTACATTTTGTTTCTTATTCACCTTTGATTTCCTTTTCCTGTTCCTCTACTCGTGAGCACACTGTTCTGGTAAGACCTTCAACAATGGTATGCATGAAGTTAAAGTCAGCCACGTTGTAGACGTGTGTGCTGTCAGGTTCAGAAGCAATCTCTTTGAGCTCATTTATATCTGCATTCTTTACACCTTTTATCGGAAAGAAAAATGAAAATATTTGCAATGAACAAGAAAAAATCTTGTATACACAGGGATTGATAAAAATTACTAATACCCAATTCTATTCATTTTAATGACCAACTGCAGATTGTTCCGTTGTTAAGATGTTAATTCAAGACTTTCATTTCTGCCAGCATAAGTGGCATCTTTTCAGCTGTCTCCTGATAATGTAGCATATGAATGCTGAATTCCCATTACAGCAGCAATGAACTGGAGAACATATTAAAATATATAAATTAATGATGATACTTACTGGATACAGAAAGAAAAGAAACAATTCTTTAAATCAGAGAGCAACAGATACAAACACACCAGAGTATAATGGGACAGAATATATGGATATGGCAGAACACACACCAATAGCAAACAGCTCAATGCCAGCGTCTCTGAGGTTTTTAGCAGGAGGGATAACATCATCTTGGGACTTCCCATCAGTGATCAGTATCCCAATTTTAGATACTCCAGGTCTTGCACCTGCTTCAGGCTTAAAGCTGTTTTCCAAAATGTAAGTTAAGGCAAGACCTAAAAAAGAAAATATTTTTAAAGGCTTTAAGAGGTGAAAACATCCATTAATTTTGTTAATATCACAGTGTTTGTTTTTTCACTCAATTTAAAAGCTGAGAAACCTTTTGATGAAGAATAAATATAAAAGAGGAATTTAATTACTGAAAGATTAAATTCCAACAAGAAGCCTAAACTACAGAGAAGATGACATTTATTTTTAATAGCCAGTTGATCAATCAATGTACTTTAAGCTGGCTATAGAAACCTAAATTGATCTTCCTGCAAATGCATCATCTTTTTTTTCTTACTCTACAAAGCTAGAACAGGAAGCTCCCTCTCCTTCTACCTACATTGCTTATATGAAAGCACGTGCCCTGAATAGCTTAGTAAACCCCCACGATACAGACCATCTTAACTTTTGTTTGTTTCTTCTTTCTGATTTAAAAGCTGAAGAAGAGCTTTGTTTAAGCTTAGGGAGAATCTGATTTTAATAAGTGCTAATTATTTAAAGGGAAAGAAGAACAACTCCAGGATAAACTTACATGTCACAATGAGCTCCTATCTGAAAACTCTCATAAGTCTCCTGCAGCAAAGGTTCCTAACTCACTTTCTTCTAACATCCACATAAAATAATCATGATAATTTACTACTTCCTACCACACAATAATTTCATTCCTAGAATCACAGTAGAGTCCTTCTGCCCTTTGTCCCACTGCAATCATTCCTTCTACGAAAATAAAGGCTGTTGCACATTCTCTCTCCCCTTCCCTACCCATTGGAAAAAAAAAAAAAAATTAAAAAAAAGGAAGACAGCAATTTACTTAAAGCCATGTCTGGGTCTTTGGATATATCATTCCCCTGGCAGGACAGCCAACATTACTAACTGCTGCTTTGATGACACTGGAATTGTATTCAGAGACTGTCAGGCATCCCCCCTTTATCCATCACTAAGTGTCCCTGGGGTTTAAGTGCTCTAACTACTCAAAGGTCAATGGAAATCTAAAAGCCCCAGGTGGTCATTTGAAAAGTTAGTATTGCCAGTTGTCAGATATTAAAACAACATTCTTTCCTTCTCCAGAATAAAGCTCTGTGCATGAACATTATGAATGGATATTGCATTTTCTTCCTAGCAGGTAAAAGATTTTACTCCCAGCACAGAAAGCTCATGTACACTTTGTTTTATGAGACCCTATCCTGATATCCAGTAAAGCCAATGGACTAGCACTTAGAAATAACTTAAAGGACATTGGATAAAGCCATTAGCAAGCTGCAAAACCCCTGTCCTTTTTACCTTTCATAATAAGCACTAACACTTCTTAATCTGTGCAACAGAAGATGTTTTTAATAAAAGGAAAAAGCTAAAGCATACACTGTACCTGTTAACGTATTCCCTCCCTTATATGGCAGGTTACGGACTGCATCCAAAACAGCATCCTTTGTGCCATAGGCATTCAAATGCCATTCGATTCGGGGATCACCACTGTACTGTGCAAGACCTAAAGAACCAGAAATTAAGGTAACCCATTGGACAACAGAGTGGGGTTTTTTGAAGTATCTACACTTTATCTACTTGATTACCAACACATTACTAAAGTAAGCTTACTGTAAGTAGCTCTGCTACTATACTATAAAAACTTCAGTGGTTGACAACAAAAAAATAGTATGTTCTGGGTGACAGTTCAAGACTTCTTTTTTTTTTAAAAAAAGAACAGTTTGACTTTATATACTTTTGAACAGTAGTAGATCACAAATTTTGAACACAGTGGATCACATTTGAGCCAGTTTAAATCAAAAGGAAAGCCATCCACTGACACATTCTCCCTCTGAAAATTAAACTGCAAAGATTTGTGCTAATGCTGACTGAAGTCAGTAAAACTGCTTCCACTGTTTTTATTTTTCCACTGACACTGCATTAGCATTTACCTAAGTTGAGGATCACAGTAAAGTGTGAGGAATACAAACATTCCAGCAGCATTACTCTTACGATAGCAGTGCTAGTTCCAGATGAGGATGAATCTTGCAAAAAAAGCAGCACTAAGCTGTTAACTAACCTGAAATGATAACATTTTTACATTGCTAAGAAATATTACGGGAAAACTATGGCACCTTACCTACTCTTGTTTTCTCAGATCCCACATTGAAAGCAGAAACCAGGTTTTCCAGGAACAGTCGAACAAGCCTGAAATTGAATCTGCCAATACTCCAAGAACCATCTACTAGTATCACAATATCTGCAACTGCTGGAGTTTTACAGGTAAACAGGCTTCCTGTAAATCATTAAAATTAAAACAATATTATTAATTCAACAATAAAATCGTAACTCAATAAATATATGCCTTCTTCCTTCCACTAAGCTGAATAATTAAAGCTTTCTTCCATGGTCCAAGTGAGAAATGAGCAAAATTACTAAAACACATTTGTATATATATTGAATTGTTCTATATTCAGTAATAGAATAGTCTGGTCATTATCTATTTCCATTCTTTCATTAAGGTGTTCAAAATTACTTTTGGGAGACCCATGAAAATAAATCTTCCTCCTAAAAATAAAATATTTGAGAAAGAAAAAAATTAACTGCAATAGAACACAACCAAACCAGCAGTTTGTTTTCATTCCCAATGTACATATACAATTTCAATCCCAGTACACAGTTCAGGACACAACCTTAGGCACAGACAGTGCAGAGGGAGCTACCTAGAGATGCAGACAACCAAAACAGTTATCAAGGCCCCTTTTAGAGTCAACATAGAAAACCAGGTGTTTCTATATGTCTCAACAGCTCTGCAGAAAACCATCAGCTGCCACTGTAGACTTGTAAAGTTAGAAGTGAATCTCACCCCTGGGAGTCTAAAGCAAAACTGGAGGTCAGTTGAATCTGCTGTATTACAGCCAAGTAGGAGGCACTCAACACAGCAGAGGTAAAATGCAAAGACCTCAGATTCAAATTCACAGTCTTTAGGAGAATGAGCACTACATGAAGCTTTAGTCTTACAGATATATGCAAAACACAAAAATACAAGAGCATTTAAAAAAAGCAACAGAAAAGATCTGATGAGAATTAGCAGAGATGCATGTTAATGGTCTCTAAGGTTTAACAACCCAATAGAGAAATCAGAGGAAATGGAAGTAGAAAATCGCATGATAAAACAACTGAGAAGCCTAAACAGAAGTGCTAGTTTGAGAAAATGACAGGAAGGGAAGTAAGAGAACAGAAAAGGTTTCCACAACCTCAGACACGATTGCCACATTCAACAGAAGTGTTTACACGACTGTAAAAGTGAAGTTGCTGAAACAATGGACTCACATTGTAGGGAAGGAAAGCAAACGAATTATGTTACACAGGTATAACAAACAAGAGCTTATATTTGTAGTACAAATATAGCAAACTCCCAAACAGACTGACTATAGAATAAGGATGAACGTAGGAAAGCCAAAGCAAAGCAGGTTAGAAAGGGTCATCGTGGACCATTTAGGGTCACATATCATGGTCCTGAATACAGTAAAAACCAAATACAGATTAGTGAAATAAGCTGCAGTCCAACTTTTATCATCATTTTTGTCAGGATCCACTGCATAAATTAGATCACAAAGAATACCAACACCTAACACGGTATTAACAGGAATCACCAAGTACACTGCTAGAAATAATCTTGAGCAGAGATATTCAGCAAATAAAAGAAGTAATTCAGTAAGAAATAATCCAAGAGATGCTTGCATTAGCTCAGAAGAAGCTCTCCTGTTACAGAGGGAATAAACCACATGGCTAGCAACTGAAAATTCTGACGCCGTATTATTAATGACAATCTTTTCATTAAATACAAAAGGATAGTGTCACAAGCAAAAACAATCTGTGCAGAAGGTCTTCAATTGGTAATAATTAACAGTTAGACCCAAACTGTAGTGCAAATCCACTGAGTATTAAATCCAGTCCATAAAGTTACAGTTAATGTCTTAAACATGTACTACAAATGTTTTTAGAAGAACAGGGAACATTTCCTACGTGCAGCTAGCAGTGCAGAATAAGTTCTAAACACATGACAAAAATTCCACTTACAAAGAAGCCAAAACAAATATTTTATTAAAGTTTTTACAGTACAAGACAACACTATTTGAATTGGCAACAAATTTTAATGTATCAGCACTGGGAAACTTTTAGTAATCATCAGAAAAATGATCTTAAATTGGAAGATAAATCCAATGGAAGTCCAAATGTTTATGTCACTGAAATCAACAGGAAAACATCCCTTGATTTCAGTGGGACTGGAATCTGTTTTGTGATTTAATAGGAACCTACTGGCCATGGCAAAATTAATGTTTTAAATATCTTTGCCAAATAAACTTCCTGTTAATCAGTCTGCATTACTTGCAGTATCTGTCTTCCATGAACACGCGGTCCAATTGTGCCATTCTCCCACTACCCATGATTAGAAGTTCCAGCTTCAAAAGAACTATTGGCAAAGTAAAAGGCTGCTCAACACCAGGAAGAATGAAAGCACTGGACCCCTGACTCACATCCAAGCAGCTGTACTGCAGCACAGATGTACCTTTTCAGTATTATCTCAGCAATTTAATCATATAGTCCAATGAGAATAACAGGATTTGTGTGGCTGTATCTTCCTTCTCTACTTCTAAAATCTTATGCTGAGTATGAAACCCAGTTACTACTCTGGGTCTTAATCATTTCATATCAACAAGTTTTGCCTATAAGGTTCTTTAATCCTGTAGTCATGGCTTTGTGAATAAAAGCTTTTATTACTTTTTTCTAAATCCATTCAGCTAGGCAAAATCCAAAGAATAAAGAAAACAATAACGACATTCCTTTCAATATTTTATTTCCACATCATCAGATCAGAGCAAATAGTATAATGCAATTATTTTTCTGTTAAAGAAACATGTGGTTTGATCCAAGATTGTACTGCAAGGTCACAGTGTGAAAATGTGATTCGTTCTTCATAGGTGGGAGATACTTGTTGAATCTTTTCTGCATAAAACATTTAGGTTTTGTTACTTCTGTACACCCACTATTTGCTTATGTTTTCTCCTTGTTGTACTTAAAAGAATTGTAGAAAGTTCCCTAAAATGGAATAAACAACAGTGAGATATTAAACAGAATAACACACTGATAGAAATCTTTACAACCTGATAGGAATTCAAACACTGTGACATTTTAGTTTATAACGTTAGTCTAAAAGACACACTGTGAAGCAAATGATTTCTGCACCCCACTGGGATTAGTCAGTTTCCATTACCAATTCTTGCAAATGTCTTTTTCAATAATCTCTCCATATAACCATACATGGTCATGAATTTCTGGAGAGTTTGAGGAGAATTATGAACATTTCAACTATCTACACATAACGTTAATAGGCAATTTTCCCAACAATCTTTCTTAAAGGAGGATGACAGGAGAGCATTCCATATAATAACGCTTTCAACAGTCAGTGTTCTAGTTCATTATGAGTTTCAACAGTGTGATCAGGTTATGCTTATTTCTCTTTTACTCAATCACCAAGAAATGAGCAGTGAGAAAGAAGGTCCCACTTGCCTCTGAATTATACAGTACTCACCACTTTCAAGAGCAGGACAGTAGGGAAGAGACCAGGTATTAACCAATTTTGCATGTTTCCTAATGTTATTAGAAAGCATTGTTATATTTCAAGTGCTGCATTCCACAACAAACGATAACAGAGCCTGTGATTTTTAGGTAAGCAAAAATAACAGAATTACACATACCACAAAGTTAGGATAAGAGCTTTTATATATTTTACAACAGCAGCTGCCTTCAGTGCATCCACCTACACTTGGTGGAGAATTTTTATAGGGAGAAAGTAAATTAATGGACTTTCTACAACAAATATATAATCTTCCTAGCATTGCTTGGCAGAAGGAACTTGCCACTCTGCCAGGAAGCTAGCTGAGGAGGCAGGGACTCAGTCTGCTCATTTCTGCTTGTCACAGACGAAGGAACAGGCTCAAAATTTCATCTTCAAAGGCACCAGCAAAGAACTAAAGGCTACCAGCAATGTTTTATGGCAAGGTATTGGCACAAAACCTGCTTCAGTATTGCCAAAAATCATATTATCATTAAGAATTTTTGTTCCTTTTTTTCAGAGAAACCTTTCAAAGAATAGCCAGCATTGAAGGAGCTTTGCATCTACCAAATTAAGTTTCCTGCTTTTGATTCCTCAAGCACCAGACACTAAAGGTGATGCTTGTGGTTGCACTTCCAATATGCAAGTGCTACAGCACTATCAAACCATGTCAAAATTTGGCTGAGAGTGAAGCCAGTGATGGCAATGCTGAAAAAAAAATCCAGCTAGAATTTCCTGGGATAGAGAGGGAGAGTTATTGGAGCCTGCAAAACGTGACCCTTGAGACATCCTGTCGAAGGGAATGGAGTGCAGTGAGGCCTGGGAGGAGCTCTGGCAGGGCAGGGGCTGCTCAGAGCACAGCAGGGTCTGCATGTTTCTGGAAACACTGACCACCTCTCCATGGCTGCATTTTCTACCCAGGGCTGTTCCCTCACATGTGTTCAGTGAGCAAAAGTTTGACCCAAAAAAACCTGCAAGCCTTACTTAGACAGAAATACAAAACTATGATTTTTGAACTAGAGTAGTGGCTCTTTGACCCTTGGAGTTAATACAACTACTCTTTCAGAGTTCCTTGAAAGTCAAAGGGAGAAGCAGCAAATACAGGCACTGCTACATGGGAGGACTCAGTGCCTCAGACAAACCAGTTCAATTTGCATTCAGTCATGATACGTTTTGCAGAAACACATTTGATATTTTGCCTCCCCTTGGTATGAAAGTCTGTTCTCATTTTCAAGAGCCAAAACACACACTTCTGCTAGAAGAAGTTAAGACTATAATTCTTTCTGAGTCTGCAATATGTCGTTTCCTTTCTTACTCCCTGTCACAGTGGAAAAGTCAAATAATATATGTGGACGAGAGGAAGAAAGTTCAAGTAGAGGTCAGTAATAATGCAGTATGAATAGAAGACTCGTTCATGGCATAACAAAGCACAAAAGCAAGAAGCTTGTTGACAGAAGCAAGTGAAAAATACCTTGTGAATAAAGCATGAATAACAGAGAACAGCCAGTCCTCCAGACTGACAGCACCACAGCTGAGCAGAAGCACCACTGAGGACAAGGGCAACGTAAATCTACATCAACAAAATGTCACTTTTTTTTTAAAAAAGGGTTAAAAAAAAAAAATAGAGGGACGTGAGGCAGTGTTCAGCTCCAAAATTCAATAACTCACTAGTCCACACTCCTGACATTGATATTACTGCAGTGTGCTGGTGATATCATCATTGCACTTGGACCTCAGTTTAACATATCCCATATGTCAGATCATGGACCAGACAGTTCCATACAACATAACTGCTGTTCTTTGAACTAGATCCAACCATAGCTTGAATTTGAAGGACTCAATGCTGGAACATCATTAGGCTGAAAGAGAAGCCCAACAAGGTTAGAAGTTTGTCCATGTTCCCTAGGAAAAAAAAAAAATTAAGCAGCCAGCCCTTTCCCATGGAACTTATTCTGTTCCAGGAAACCAACAGAGGCCAACTGGTATGCCTACAAATTTGTTATCTGGGGGAGTTTGAATATTAAGACTTACCGAATCTGTTGTATCTAAAATCATGTCAGTTAAGTAATTTTGCTTCTTTCAAAAAGTACACAGCAGTAACCAAATACCATTTGAAGCATACCTTCTGAATTTAAAGCCACAAAACCAATTAAAGAAGTAGCTGATAACACATTAATTACCTACATATACTGGTGATAACTCTCAAGGGTGAGAGAAGGAAGCATATAGCCATTTTCTATGCACACTTACATGCACACTCAATGACAGTTATACTTCTGAAGTAATCACTGGTTTAGAAAAACTTTTAGGACTTTCTTCCTAAATCTGAACTTTTTAATTTGCTTGAGAGAAAAAATATATATAAAAGGTAACTATGAAAGAAAGTGCTGATCTTTTCTTGCAGACCATTGTTGATTGATAGCACTGAAGCACCTGATGTCTGCAGCAGCTTTCCAAATAGCAAACTAAACACTCTTGGTCTGTGCACATAGACAGAAGAACATGTTTTAAAATTCCTCTGCACTTAAACTGAGAGTTTAAAATATTGGGTTTAATTTCTCTTCCAAAGGCAATGTGTCAACACAGAACAAAGCACACTGCTGGACTTTCCTGAAACTGAAGTTCAACATGGCAAGATGCCGTGTCCATTTATCCACAACTTACACTGAAGATGATCTGTGACCCTCCTGTAAAGTAAACAAAACCTAAGAAACTCTGCTACAGATTACAGTGATCATTCTCTGCTTCTCTTTCCTCTCACTTCTGCATCTGAGTACATGAATATTTTAAATGAAACAGCTGTCTTGAAGTCTACATTACTTTTCAAGATGGAAAACTATAATTTTTCATTAATATGGTCACACTTATTCACTCTTACTATGTAACAAATATGCCAGGATTTAAAAGGCTTATTTCTCCCTTTGCTTTAGGGAAGTATGAAATCCCTGACACAGTTTTCTCTGGCTATCTAGAAGACAGTTAATCAGGGCACTTTAGACAAAACTGGTACTCGGATATCCTCAACATTAATGAAGCTGTACATATAAATCCCTCTAAACCATAATAAAGAGCTGACCTGTGCCTGAGCTTTTAACACAACAGGTAAAGTACTGAAAAGAGCCTGCTGAGAGAACAAGTTGCATACCTATGGGAGTCAGTAGCACAGAACTAAACAAAAACTAGTTGAAGCAAAGTGCGACAGCACTATTAAATTACAGCTCATTATTACAGCTCTCGGTACATAGGACGTTCTGGCCAGCGTGTCTAGAAACAAAAAGGATGGTCCAATACAGTTCCAGTGCAGAAGACTTCCAAATTCAAGGCCCTATATTACCTTCAAGCAGTTCTTGAAATAATATTTTCATAATGTAACCAGTGTATATGCCTGCACAAACACAAATATGTGGTGATCTTTAGAAGCATTACTAATTTGGGATGTCACGTGTCAATCCACAAAACCCCAGGATGCCATTCATGCCCTCTTGAATGTAGCAATTCTTCCATTCTCTAACTAGCAGAGATGCCTAAGTGGCCACCTCACTCCGAGAAACCTTTAGCTCCCTGGATCACAGGGTACTAAAAGTGGGAAGAGACCTCTTCAGTCTAGTCAGACTGTCCTGATCAAAGCAGAGACCACAATGGCAAATTGCTTCAGGCCATGTTCAGTCTCCAAGGATAAAGACTCCACAACCTGAGTAATCTGCTCCAGTGTTTTAACATCCTCATAGTAAAAGAAGTGCTTTCTTTGATTAACTGGAATTTTTACAGTTATTTTAGTTTGTGTCCACTGCCTCTTGTCCTTTGACTGGACATAACCAAGACGAATCTCTGCCTTCTTTATTCATTCCAATGTGTATTTTTACACATTGAAAAACTATCTTTCATCTGCTGTCCTACAAGCTGAATTCTCCAGCTATCTCAGCCTCTCTCCTCTTATGAAAAATGCTCCAAGACCTTAATCATCTTCACAACCCTTCAATGGTCTCACTCCAGTAAGTCCATGTCTTTCTTTTACTGGGGAGCCAGTCCAGCACTGGACACAGAACTCCATGTGTGGCTTCACCAGAGCTGAGCCGAGGGGAAAAATCATCTCCCTCGATCTGCTGACAACTTTCTTCCTAACATAGCCCAGGAGGCTGTTTGCCTTTTTCACTACAAGGGCCCATTGCTGGTTCATGGTCAACTGGATGCCCACCCAGACTCCCAGAGCCTTTTCTGCAAAGCTGCACTCCAGCCAGTCAGCCACCAGCATGTCCTGGTGCCTGGAGTTACTCCTCCCCAGGGGCAGGACTCTCTACCTTTCGTTGCTGGTCTGCCACAGTTTGACACCACCTCCCTGCCTTCGTATTGAGCTATATTTCAAACTTGATTTTGAAAGATTTTGAGGGTATGGAGAGAAGAGGTGAGATATGAGCGGTATTTCACAAGCCACAGGAGCTACCATGCCTGTGCTCACAATTTACAGTTTTTCCTTCCTTTATCATAGTAGAAAGATCAGTGCAAAAGACCAGAAAATTTACCCCACATTTTTAGCCGCATAAACAAATCAAACCCGAGCAAGGACCTTGCTGGACTAGCATTTACTTCTGAAACAGCAGTCTGCACCACTATGTAGCCCTAATTCTGCTAACTTTCCTCCATACAAGGAAACTAAATATGCTCAGGAATCAAGCTGGTGCGGGGCTCCATAGAGGCTTCTCTGGGCATTCCAGGAGAGCAGAGTACATGAACACCAAGGCTGTGCTTACTGGGGAATAATGAGCCTATGACACACACCCCAAATCCAGCAGTCAGATAAGGAAACAGGACTCCCCACATGCAGACAGACTCATACAATCAGTACAGCTAACTAGCCAGGTGAGAACACTTTTGAGGTAGAACACATGGTCCCCTCAGCCAGGTAAGTTCTGTTACAGGCTACTACCTAGCACCTTTCAAACAAGGGACGTATCTCAGCTGTAACACCAAGGCTTACTCAGCACACAGGGCACCAGGCAAAGGGTGCTGACTATGAGACAGCCCAGAATCAGAGTGCTCACAGCACTAAGCCTGACAGAGTTCAAGAAGTGTCTGGATGATATTCTCAGGCACATGGTGTGACTCTTGGGGATGGTCCTGTGCAGGGCCAGGAATTGGACTCCATGATCCTTGTGGAACCTTTCCAACTCGACATATTCTGTGATTCTGTTTGTTGAAGTATCTGTCTGCTACCACCTCCTCAAAGCTTTTCTTCTTTCTTCCTACAAATTTTAAAAAGTGGTCGGAGGTTCAATTTGTTACTATGTAGCTTCAGTTTCAAAGAAGAGGTACTATCTTACATCAAAGAGAAGCATCACTCATGATATACTGAGATGTTTGCCTAGAATATACATAGTCCTGGGCAAGCCTACAGACTTCCAATTATGAGAATTCATGCTGCCAGATGATGAAGAACTGTTAAGGAATGCCTCAGCAGGGTAATAATGAAAGTGTTTCAATAATGAAACATGTCAACACAGACCCTGCATATGACTTAAGGGAACATCTCTTGCTGCCAGCAGAATCCAGCCATGCCAGCACACTGTGGATTGGATAGACGCTCAAGAGTTAATGACTTGAAGAAATGAAAAGCAGTCTAAAGATAATGAAAGACCATTCATTCACCTGAGCTTCTATTAATCCATCATTCAAGGATGTGAATAGCAGTCTCCCACTTCAACTAAGAATAGATAGCACAAAAAAAGGTCAGTGTCTTAGGAAAAGCTACCAAAGAAAAAAAGAGCCCAGACAGGTTTTCATTTAGTAATGGTTCAGATTTACCAAGCATTATATGGATTTACTGTGCAGAGATATGAGGAGAAACATAACTCAAGGGTTATAAACCCGAGGATAAGCATCTTTTAACTCAGAGGTTGTGAACCTGAGTAGTTCTGGTATCAGGAGGTGGATCACTTTACAACAGAAATGAAATTTGCATTAGGTCCCAGATAGGCTGTCTCTTTTTCTGCTCAGAGAGTAGAAAGAGAGCTGTAAAGTTGTTTTCTTTTTCAAAACTACAGATTCTCTATAGAGATCTACTTCAACACTGTGTCTACTCTTCAGTGAAGCAGATGCACTCAAGGAGAGTTCCTAAAAAGGGACAGGGAGGGACACTGTGTATAACAGAAGGGCAATCTGTCCAATTTCCAGCTTCTGCTCAGCCTGGAACACTTATGAGAGGCAATACACAACCACAACCACTCATATGATGTTAACATACTGACAGATAGATGAAAAGCAGTTCTTCCTAAAGAAAGGAAGAGCCAGGAGATAGGTAAGAGGAATCCCTGGTTAACAACAGAAATTGGCTATCATTTCTAATCCCAAGCTTTCTATTTTTGGAAAAAAAGCAAGGGTTTGTCATCTGGCATATACATAACCTCCAAATTAATACTCTGAAACTAGGTTAAGGTAAATAAAATGTAACACAATTTTACACATATCCAACTTTCATAGCAACTTTCAGGTCTCCATTTTCAAGCTTGCTTTCTCTCAAAAGTATATTTTTCTCTTATTTGGATTATTTCAACACATTTGCAAATAAACTAATGGCTATTTAGTTTGGCCAGGTGGCAGATGTAAATGCTGCAATTTATAAATGTAGCTTGCTTGGTTTTCTCCAAAGCTACTAACAAATGTTAGCAAGGGAAAAGCATGTAAGAATTCTGTCCATGTCAGTGCTGATACTTCCCATCAGGTTTTTCAGTCATAGGAGGCATGAAGGAGTCGTCCAAATTACCCTGGCCAGGTCCACAGAAGTATTGCCATTGCAGAATGAAATCCAAGTCATAAGTCAAAGGACAAAAAAAGTTATTTCCTCCAGAGAAATTCTTACGATGAATTCATGGAATAAGCTTGATCATCCACAGCACAATGAGCTAAACTTCCAGGACAGTAAAGGGGAGTTTACCCAAGAGTTTCCTTGCAATAGAATCCTTCTGCAAGTTGTCCAGTGACTAACAAGGAATTTCTAATATACAAAGCTCTGCATGGCAGCTCACAGGTTTATAAACTAGCTTGGAAAATTAATTGATGCCTCTCATCAAATTCTACCTTTTGAGATTACAGAAACCAGCATGGCTTGTATGCAGTATCCTAAATTCATATATCAAAAGAAGCAAGGGTACATTCTGACAAGTCTATTTCATCTCCTGTTTTTAACAGCTTTTGCAGCACCTGAAGTTGAGAGATAAGATGATGTCCATGATGTCCACACAGAAGAATGGAAAGCCATCACAACACTTGGCACAAGTTAAACAATCACTGTCAAAAAAACCACATGCTCTAACATGGATTGGGGCCTGCTGACAGGATTGCTGGGCAGGTTCAAGTTCAAGTTCGTGGAGTCCAGTGCAGAGATCTTCTAGCACACATCAGGATGGTGATCTGACCAGCAGTGAAACCACTGAACCACCTGTCTGCAGGCATTTCAGTTACAGTCCTATTGGCTAAGATCAGGTGGTTAGGTGCTGCTTTCACTAGCAAAACCTGAGATAGGAGACATCATGAATTCTCTGCCTGGGCTAAGACTGGGCAGAACAAAGCTAAGTGAGTCCAAAGCCAAAGAGTCTGAAACCAAAATTAGATGTAAAAAATTATTTGTGGGCTAAGCAGCTTCAGAGTAGTTAGAGGGGTGTGATGAGGGGAGCATAATTATAAATGCTTGCCAAAGTCTTGTGGTGATCCAAAACGTTCTAAGAATGCTGCAGCATTGTCCAAGTATTCCCCAGTCTTCTCAAGCGAGGTGTGAGGATCTGAGGCCACCCCCTCTAAAGAAGCATAGAGGATAGATTAATTTCTACTTTCATATTGCTTTTAATTGATTAGTAAATGCTAGAACAAGCATGTATACACCACACACGAGCTACTTACAATCAGGTCAAAGGACCACGTGTCACTGCATGCAGCACAGTGCTGAAAGACCAGTTTTTGGTAACGACTAGAAAAATATTTGTCAAGATGGTAAGCACAGAACTGAAAAGTAAACTGAAAAGATAAAAAAGTCCTGAACTAACAGCCTACACAGAGCACATGTCCTCAGCTGTGAGGCAGTCAATGACAGCAAATGTGCATCCCATTTCATACAGTCAAGGTAATGCATCCACATACCCCCTTACAGACATTGCAACAATGAAATATTCAAGCCTCAGCACTACGTATATACATCTTTTAGGGAAATGTAGACAGCAGCCTACCATTAAGACAAATGCAATCAATAATTCTAAACTTCACCATAATTTCTGATGCAGACTTTAATCTATAAATGTCCAAAAATGAAACCTATCATATAGAAATACTCCACAATGTTTAAAGAACTTAACATATCTCCAAGTAGGAAATGCATTTGTTCCTATTCTGCGGCATCAGGAACGTGATGCTAAAGACTAGTGGTGCAGATAAGGTAGAACACCTTGAGCTAGCTAGTTCTGAGCAGGCTTGCATGTTCACCATGGAGAGTGCTGTACTGAACAACAGAGCTGCACTGCTCTCAGTTTTGAATTAAACGTGGTTGCATCCAGCTCAAGCAACCCTTTGATACAATATTGCACTGCATTGGAACAGAAGAAAACAAAAGGCAAGCAGAAACTTTGTGTTTGCCTCTTGTGAGAGTCCAGCACAGACCCAGAAACTAAATAGCCCATCTCACAACTCTTTTTTATAACTTGTACTCACATTTTTATAACTTGTACTCACATTTTGATAATTTGAACTTATTTCATTACATGGTCTATTCATGGTTCAGACTGTTGGGGATTACTGCTTAGGGGGTAATGAGACATGGGATACAGGAACAAGTATCTGGGGGTTGTACAAGATCTAGTATGAGATGTTTAGGGGAGGAACCAAAAGCATTGAAAGGGAGGGATCAAGGCAGTTTGGGCAAGAACACAAATGGGAAAATAGGAAGATAAAGGGATCAAGGGTCCAGTGGCTGGTTACTAATACTTGCTTGGCCAAGCCCTGTTCTTGTTCAACCCAGACCTATTGGGACTACGTGCTTAGTCTTGCTACTGGTTGGGGGTGGGACAACCCTGCACACCACTACTGGGCTAAAGGGTTCAGTGGGCCCCAGTGCAAGACAAAAAAGAAATAGTACTGAAAGTAGAAGAGCCAAGTACTTTCCAAAAACTTTGCTTTTATCCTCCAATTGCAGAATCAGATAAATGTGCAAGGGCTGAGAAGACAAGGACTGTTTAGGAAGAACAGAATGGCATTGGGGGAAAATGCCCACACAGCATAGTTATGATTTCTTTTTTCTGCAGCTCGTAATCAAGAGCTAAAGTGTCCTCCAGAAACCTCAAGAAAACTCTCCTAATAAGTCAAATTATAAGCTGTGTAAAGACATAGTTAATGAGCTCCATAGCCAAGGAGTTCAGCAAGTAATAAAAAAAAAATAGAAAAATGTCATTACTAAAACCAACATTTGCAGTTACATTAGCCAGGATGAAGTGAGTTAAACTATGAAACACTGCCAATGGAGCAGAAGTTCAGAAAGTATTCATTCCTGTAGCTTAGTCAAATACCTCATAGCACTCATTTCACACTGTCTAGTAAAACTTACTGAAGCCTCTGACATTAACTAAACAGACAACTTAATGAATTAGATAATTAGTGTCTTCTCCTGAATATTACCTTAATATACCTCTCTCTGGATTTCTTCTACCCTGCTTAAGTAGTGCCATTCAACAGCTACAAAGCGAATGTCAAAGTTTATTTGCATCAAAGGCCATAGGAGTGTTAGAAGAAAGCAAATCATTGGATCTTTTAAGCTTACTACACCTTTCATTTCTATCACTATCCAAAAACTGATTTAACCTTCACTGCAAGAGTTATTATAGTAGAAACCTCAAAAACCATGTATACCGTGGCATTTTGAGAAATCATATGCTTTTTGCATTACCTCATAGGTGCATAACACTGAAAGAAAAATACATTATGAAAAAAAAAATTCAGAAACATTTACATTGAAAGACTGTAGAAATAATGTAAACAATAACATCACTAAAAATGTACAGTACATTAAGAAGAAAAAAAAAAACATCAAAAGCTATCCCACTGCAAAACAAAATAACTTTGGATCTGTCTACATAGTTTTTGCAGGGAGCTGAGGACTCCACCTATTTTCTACATAGCTTAGGATGCTAAAAGTTATGATCACAGGAAAAAAATACAAAAGATCCAGCACCGAAGAGACATTGTTTCTGCAAGATTCAAGCACTGGCAGACCATACTCACCTGAAAGAAACTGCAGGTTACTTATTCCTACTTAGCAGTATCACATGACAGATGGTTTCAGGTGTCTTTCCAGGACACTTTATGATACTAAGTGCTGAAAGTGCTTAAAAACTTGACATTTAGTTCAACAATATCACCAAAATCTCTTCTCTGTGCAGCACTGACTAGTGAAGAAAACAAAGAGGAGAATGGAACCACCATGTGCCAGAGGGAACTCTGACTGAAAGAGCAGCCATTCTTCATAGTATGTGTAATTTTTATGTGTGTGTATATATATATGTATGTATATATGTATGCACAATAATAATACTAATAATGATAATATACCACTAGTAGTGTTAAATTCACTATAGATCCCTAATAACATTAAATGCTTTCCAAGGATACATTTGTTTATCCTTATAGGTAATTTTTACCTCTTCCTCAAAAAAATTTTATATTTAAATTAAAATACAAATGCAGGAATATCGATCAAGACACATGAAGTCAACCATTCACTGTTTTTAACGTTAGTTCAGATTATATTACCTACATACAGATTATGTCACCTGGCACCTGCACCTTGCTATCATACTTTGTGGCAGCCAAGGTATGGCATTATACAAGCTCATTATATAGAGCCTCTGCTTTTCTGTCTCTAAGGCCCACTATGATTTCCACGCTGTTTTTCACTCACCCAGTGCCTAATTTTTTCCATTGCCAAGTTATCCTTTCTATTCCCATGGCCCAACACATTAGCTAAAAATTCTTTCCTAAATTTCTACCTGCTTGTCTCAGTGTTCCACAATGAGAAACTCAGATCTAGCTTCTGTTGTCAATTGATTTCTCCTGGACCTTTCTCTATATTCCTTCTGGGAAGGGGTAATACCTGAGGGGTAATACCCATTTTCTCAGATCTTCCAGTTGGCTCCGCACTGGCCCAGAAAGCTCAGGTAATGTTCTGCCAGTTTGGCTCCTGGCACATGGTAAAGGTGACTCCATCAGAGCATCTAAGGGATTTGAAAAACTACAGTGCTCCCAGGCTTTTTAACTCAGCCACAAATCATTAGATTTTTATATGAATCGGTAAAAAAAAAAAAAAAAACAAAAAAAACCCAAAACCCAAAAAAAAAATCCACCCCAATGGACCTGCTCCAGGGATGAAACACAATTTTCAGTAGGGAAGATTGAACAAACCACCATGTTCTGTGCTGTGCAGTGAAGACCCCTGACCTCCCTAACAAGCCATACTTACTGTATGACTATATTACATGTGCTTTAGGATGAGAAAGTAACTGCAACATTGTGATACATAAATCACAATCTTATATGGGAGCTTATTTCTCATTTTCTCATTTCTCATATTCCCTGCAACCTGTGGATGACATACATTGGAGAAGAAAGGTCTGAGAAGGGAATGGCAGACAGAATCCACTACGTCCCCATCATAACCCCAAAACACCCCTTTTGTACCACTTGCTTTCTCTCTGAAGAGACTTGGACTGAGTATAACTTGCAGTGATAACAAGGGAGGAGGAGAGGAGTCTGGGAGGTGGTCAAGCCAACCCTGGGAAAATGGGGAAGAAAGCTGTTGTTTTAATGTTTGTCTTTTTGTTTCCCACTACCCACATTAGCAATTTTTTTAACTGGCAATAAACTAAGTAAGTCTTCCCCCACTTGACGCTGTTTGCCTACCATGGTAATTGGTAAGCAGTCTCCCTGTCTTTTATCTCAATCCACAAACTTTTTCATTCCTGTTCTTCCTCTCTTCTCTGCAATCCTGCTGGGGAGAGGAGTGAGCAAGCAGCTAGGTGGGATTTTTGGCTGCTAGCCTAAGATAAGCCACTACACCTCTCAACTAAAAGCCCCCAAAAGCCAAATCAACAAGCAAGAAGATAAAACTGGCCCTCAGCGTTTTGTTGTTTTTATTGAAATGGGTAGCTACACCCAGCTCAGATACACGGAGAAATATCCTGCAGAAACAGATATAGTAGCATATTTGCCACAGGATATAGTCAAAACACTGTGATTCTCCCCTTCCCAAAGGGATTTGATTAGAGAATCACTCAAAGAAGCTCTCTGAGAAACTGTAAAACATCTGAGAAAGCACAGAATGTATTAACCCCTGTCACTGTAGAGAAAGGAGCTTTGTACATGAGGGAGCTGGCAAAGTGCCAGGGTACAAGTACTCAAATATCAGTGTGTGCTGAAAGAAGCTGCATCTGTGAGCTTTTTCTCAGCAGAGAGAGAGAGAAGGCTTCTGACATTATTAATATGAGTGTACCTAGCAGTGATAAATCACTAAACTGAAAAATGACAGGTTCTGAAAAAATACAGAAAGGAGATTTAAGACTTGAAAGTGGTTGTGCAAAAGAACCACAGAAAATTTCTGGAAATCAAATATAAAGTGAGCATTTGGTGGATAAATGTTAGACATTAAGCCTGACTTAATTTGGCACCATGACATGACTGGATATACACCCGATGTTTGCTTGCGATAAGAGCACAGTACTTGGAGCAGGAAAGGAGTACATCTTCTCAAACCACTTGAATGGGTAGGACAGAATAGGTGGAAAATTTTAATCTAGGTTACTGAATCTGCTGGAAAAATTACTAGCAAGCCATACAAGCTGCTGACAGCATTCCATAAAGACAGACAAAATTCTAATACAATCTTCTGTCTTCGAGGACTAAAGAAGGCAAATTTGGGAGTTCAAGAGAAGGCATACACACCTCCCAGCATGGTAGAGCCTCAGGTGAAAACTGCATAATCAATCCTCTGAAGCAAAGATGAAAATAGGAGTGAGATGCTTTGAAACCATCTAGAATCATTAATACATTCTTAGCAAAGTACTGGCTTCAAGAAACAGAAGGGTTATGGTGAGGTCTTTTTACATTTGAAATTGAAAAAGAAGTTCTGGGCTTTATTGAGTGACCTTGAAGAAAGTACATTAGCTAAGTATTCATAAACAACAAGTTCATATGATTATGTGCCTCTTGTGCCTTTCAGGAAAATCAGCAGGATACATGAGTAATAACACACAAGCTGGAGCTCATATTATTGACAGAGCTCTCATGGTTTTTCATATACACTGACAAGTATATTGCTGTGCTTCATTAGTTTCGTCCCAAAACAGTGATTCCAGATTTTCTGGCCAACTAAATGCCAAATCTGTCCTAATATTCACGCTGGAGAATTTTGTCACATAATTCTCCATAGGCAGGAGAATGACATTTGCCTTTCTAAGGCTTGCAAACACACTCTAGTTTCTTCTTATATAAGCATCTTTCTGTAACAAGTGGAGCAGATGTTCACAGAAGATATCTCTTTACATCAAAATTTGACACTAATAAGTAAAGAAATAGGATTTTGCTACTCTTTCACTCAAGACAAGAGCAGAAGCCACAACCACTGACAGTAGCAATCTGAACAGCTGTTTTCAATCCTTTTTATGGACAAAGATTGCTCTTGTTTACAGGCAAGATATTCTACTTAACTCAACCTGGCCACCATCACAAAAGATTTATACAAACACATTTAGTAGCAGTTAGTTCACACACAACACCACATTGGTTGGGAGTGTTGATCTGTTGGAGGGTAGTAAGGCTCTGCAGAGGGATTTGGACAGGCTGAAATGATAACAGGTTTCACAAGGCCAAGTGCCAAGTCCTGGACTTGGGTCCCAACAACCCCAGGCAGCACAACAGGCTTAGGGAAGCATGGCTGGAAAGCTGTCCCATGGAAAAGGACATGGGTGAGCTGGTCCACAGCAGCTGAACATAAGCCAGCAGTTGTGCCCAGGAGGCCGAGAAGGCCAGTGGCATCCTGGCTTGTATCAGAAATGGTGTGGCCAGCAGGACCTGGGCAGTGATTGTCCCCCCGTACTCCACTGGTGAGGCTGCACCTCGAATCCTGTGTTCAGTTCTGGGCTCCTCACTAGGAGGAGCAGGAGTGTGTCCAGAGAAGGACAATGAATCTGGTGAAGGCTCTGGAGCACAAGTCCTGTGAGGAACGACTGAGGGAGCTGGGGTTGTTTAGCCTGGAGAAAAAGAGGCTCAGAGGGGACACCTTATTGTTCTCTACAACTACTTGAAAGAAGGTCGCAGTGAGGTAGGGGTCGGTCTCTTCTCCCAGATGACAAGTTAAAGGACAAAGAGAAATGGCCTCAAGTTGCACTAGGGGAGGTTCAGGTTGGATATTATAAAAAATTTCTTCAGGAAAGAGAGATTAAGCATTGGAATAGGCTCCTCAGGACGTGGTGCAGTTACCGTTCCTGGAAGCATTCAAAAAACAAGTGGATGGGGCACTTTGTGACATGGTGGTATTAGATCAAAGGCTGGACTTTATGATCTTGCAGGTTTTTTCCAACCTTAATGATTCTATAATTCTAATAACTTCTTTTGTGCTGTTAACTCCCATGGTCTCACCAACTGGATCAAGGATATAAACATAGCCACAAAATGTATCAGGATTACTATTAAATCCCTCAAATTTAACCATACATTAAATTATTATGAAACCAATTAACTGCTAGCCTGAATTCATTTGGTCATACTCAAATCATTTCCTGTCACACATCTGCAGAGGATGAAGTTATTATTCATGGTTTTGCCATAAAATTTGGCACTTACTTATTTAATTAATTTCTTTCACAGACCCTTATTTCTTTGATCCGGTTTCAATATGACATGTCTTTATATATTAAAGTACGAAGGGTTTGATAACGTTACTCTGAGTATCAGATCTGAGTTCACTTCTACCCCAGCTACACATTTTTTGCTGATGCTGTTATATTTTTGCACAGTGTTTTTGCTTGGAATCTCACCCAACTCCCACTGAAGTCATTCACTTGGAATCTCCATCACTTTGAATAATCATTATACTGCGCAACGGGAAGGAATATGCAATAGCTAGACTATAGGAAAAGGGTCCATTACTTTACAATAAAATATAGCTGTGTTGGGAATAGGGCTAAACAAATTCAAGAATTCATAAAAACTAACAATGTTTTTTCTTTTTGGTCAGGTTTGCTGATCAAGAAGTTTGTAAGTTTTGTCATGGTTTCAAAATTTACACCCCAGTATTCTGGTGAAACCTGCTGCAGTAAGTGTAGAGCAATAGCTTTTCACAAGAGCTGGATGGAGATGTATTTTGCTCTGATACAAACTGCCCTGATACAACAGAAGTTCAGATGAGTAAAAAGCTGTGTATGGAGGAGGAAACTGACTGAGCTAAAGACTTCACAAGTAAACAAAAATCCTAAAAAGGGAGAGACTGCAGATCCAATCTCCTCTTGCCAATTGTATTTTTGTCCCTACTGCATGAAAAAGCATAAATCCTTTCCCACAGTCTGGCAGACACTTTCCTCTGCCTGCATTTAATCAACATTTTCCTATTATAGGCCCAATTTTCCCTCCTTCAACTTTTATCACTGATCCTTCATTAAGAAAGCAAATCACATTTTCCTTCTTAAGTTTCTTCCAACTCAGTTTTCCTCCAGACATGATGTAGGAAAGATCACCTATCCACTACCCCACCATGTACCAGCAGGTATAACTTGTCTCTATAAGTGTTGCAAACTCTAGCTAACATTTTTCCCAATCTACTCAATGGAATTCAAGGGTGCTTTGGTTTGAGAAATGCTATATGGAAACAAATTTTCATAGTGCTAATAAATAAAACATGACACAACTATGTGTGGTAAGAATAAAAATGCACTGAAGTGAGAAAAATTTGCATGGGCTTCAAGAAGCTTTGTGTGAAGCCTTTGATACTTGCATTACTGGAGACAGAGCCAAAAGGAAAGGGGGGAAATGGCATCCTTAACACTGTCCAGTTCATTCACAGAGACTGTTTAGGCTCATACCAAGCTCTTCTCCGTGCTTGTTCTGTACATCATAAATAATCACTGAAGGGAATATTTACTGTTGGGGTTACTTCATAAAGAAGACGCTATTTGAATTTTAGAAAAACAGGAAAATAGAGCTGTATATTAAGCTTGAACTAGATTTTCATCCATAGTAGACAAATTTCTCATGGCAAGCAATATCACATTTCACCAGAAGATTGGCTCCTTGCAACTAGACAAAATTAACTCATTTTTTTCCCCTCCCTCAAATTTTTCAAGTGTTTTCATATGTATATTTAACCTGCATTAGGACAGTTATCAAGTTATTATATGCCTAATTATACAATAGTATCAATTTGACTTTAGGTGGGAATCAATACTGCAAGACCGTCTTACAGCCAAGATGACATGAAGTCATTATGTACACATACACATGCACAACTCTTTCACTCCTCAAAGTGCACCCAAGGGGGAAGTACAGGCAGAAGGATTTTAATTTTTGTCTATTCGTGGGGATATTTAGTACTTACTTCATAAAGTGGTAAAGCAAAATACAGAACTAAACGCAAACCTCTTTTGTAGGAACTCTCCAATATTCCTGAAAATACTGATTTTTCCTTTGTTTAATTTAACCCTGGGAACCAGATTTAAAGTACTGACTTACAGAAAATCTCTACAATGGCCAAGTTAAATAAAGAAGCTGGTTATTGTAGGAATATCACATCAGTCATATGTGTTATGATCTGACCTTCTGGAGCTGGTTTACTCGCATTTGTTTTTTCTGGATCCTTCACCTTGGGTTTATTTGTTTCTTTTCTTCTCTCTATATCTTTAACTGAAAAGCAAGAGGGAAAAATAATGAATCTAGAAACAATGCAGTTAGAAGCATGTCATTTTCTTCTTCCAGATAAAGTAGTTGCACACAACTTCTTAAGATACGCTTAAGTAACAAGTGACTGTTTCTGGGTTTTCCCTCCCTCCCTTTGGGTTTATTATTTTTATGGATTGCTCCCCATCCTATCATCACTGAAGTTCTCAGAAGTGATTCTCCTCACACAGGAGAGTCCAAATAGTGACATCAGCATCTAAGCCCATGCAGGCAAGCTCCCACACTGGAAATATAGTCCAGAAAATTGGCAAAGCTATCTGGGGAAAGTCCAGCATTGCAGAGTTCCACTCCAAGTCAACACAAAAGCACATAAGCCAGCTGTTACACTATCCTCTTCACAGCATCAGCTTAGATCCCGTGCCCAAATCTGTGTTCAGGGCACCAAATACTCCCAGGAGTACAAGATTCCTCCAAAGCTGAGACTTCAACAGTTCCCTGTCCCACAAGTGAGTGGAATGCCTCCCCTATGTCTCAAATCTCTCACAACAGCCAAGCAGAACCCACCTTGGTTAGCAATTCCCACTGTTACACTGGTAGCCACTATTACTCTACTAATAGTCTGAAGGGTTCTGACAAAATCATTGCTAAAGTCACATATTTGGAAAAAAAAAAACCAAAACAACCCCTTCCAGAATTTCCTTAGAATGCTAGTTGGTATCCACACTCCAGCTGCCTTCAATGGCCAGGAAGGGCTTAAAACAATGAACTGGAGAATATCTTTCATAGAAAATAAAATTCTACTCCAATTAAACTCTTCAGTATGACTGACACTCATCCAAGCAGGCACCAAGCCTTAGCCAGGACCAAAGTCCCTCTGTGGTACATCATTCAAAAAAACACTGTGAGGAGGTGAAAGAAGATTATCTGTCTCTTGACTGTATGAGAGACAGTATCAGCATTCTGTTGTACATTAGTGGAGCCAAAGTGAAATGGATTTCACTAATTTACCCAATACTATATGGAGTACCTGAATCAACCAGGAGTGCTCCAAGTTCCAATACAAAATGTAAGCACAAGACTAAGGTCTCAGGAAGACAGCAAGCCATGAAGCATCTCAATGTGATCTTCTCAGATCTTTGCAGAACCCACAGTCCTCACACTCCAGGTACAGAGGCGAGAACAACACCTCGCCTTACTAACACAGCATGTGTACCTGAGTATGACCTCTGCCTTTAGCAAATGATTGCAAAACCGATGCAGAATCAAATTCAGGTCCACAGGCTTGCTGAGGAGATCCTGGTTATTAGCTGGGTTACAGATACCAGTTCTTATTCAGAAGTCTGGGTTTAATCTTTAACTGAACAAGAAAGGTGAAACTGACTAAAACAAGAGAGGTGAAACAACCAGAATAAACTCAGTCAAAAAGGATGCTATTGCTTAGCGTTCTAAGAGCATTCCTTTGAGACAAGGTTAAGAGCAAGCTGAGGAGATGCTTGAGGGCCTCTTCTAATGCTAGTGCTATTGAGGGGCAAGGCTCCAGAGAAATAGTATAAAAGGCTGAAAAAGCTCAAAGGAAACAAATTGGTCACATCCTGAGAGAGATTTCTGGATTTGAGAACTGTCAAATTATAACCACATAGGAAGAAGAGACAAGAAGAAGACACCAGTTTTACTCAAATATTTACACAGACAAAAAATTTATCTAGTGCGTGTTTTTACATCTGCATTTTCAAAGGAAAAAAAATCCCCATTGATCTTAGTTAACCAAATACTATGTACTAGAATAAGAATGTATACCTGGCTATATAAAGAGAAACACTCTTTTAACAAAAAAATTTTATTATAGGCTTGAGAACTCTTTGTACGTCAGTTACAACCCAGCAGCATTAAAACCATACTTCCAATGCACCAAACCAGATGATGTTCTAAAAGCTTTTTATATGTTTGACCTTTTTTCATCTCAAGAATTAGTGGCCATGTGTCATAAAAGGGGGAAAAAACCCTATAATACAGGGTAACAAAAAAAGAAGGATTTGTATACATGCTGTATCTGGTTTTACTCATGCAAGGCATCATATCCAGCCTTATTAAGTACTACATGTTTTCACCAGCAGCAAAGAGAGTACACTAAATAGAGCACAACCCCATATTCTTAAATCAAGCTGCCAGCTCTACTATACCTAAAGAGTAAAGGTCATTTAAAAAGCAGCCACACTTAGTATTATAGAATTTGCTGTAGCTTTCTGTGGGCCTCTCTTTAATGCTAAAGTAATCTGTGGTTTTGTGGGTTTCCTAAATAGGACAGACCTTAAGGTACTACACAAACAATTGTAGTGATGAAAAGCTAGAAAGATTTTGACACACACCACATCAAGGACTCAGCATATTTCATCTTGTGCTGGGTTTTAAGAGAAAGGCAGTTCAGCAGTGACAGAGAGAAACGTTCAGTGTCAAGGGAATTCAGCAGGCTTTCAACTGTACTCCTACACTGTCATATTCCTGTCTTTATGGACCATAATTTTAACATGAAGATCAAGATAAATCAGCTAAGACATATACATATATATATCACTATGATATAGCCATTAAGAGTAAGTCTTGATCAGATAAAAAGGTAAATTTGTAAACATATTTCACAGCTGAAGACCAGTAAAAATTCAGCCTTTCAAAGTACTGAACTAGCAACTAGTTGCCAATTGGCACAGCTATAACAATGTTTTAATAAAAATGAAATTTTTTAAGTATCAGAATATAGCACTTCCCTTCTTTTCACTCACTGAAGATTCTACCCATAAGATACCAGCTAGTTTCCTAACTAAGTGAAGAAGAAAGGGATACCAATCCAATGGAAACAAAAATAGCCCAATGCAAGAATCTCCTGGACAATCAATTCAGGCGTCCAGTTGTATTTGTACCAGTTAAAATCTGTGGCTTTTAACTAGCCTTCTACCACAGCACAAACTGTTTTTCCATTATCCCCTTTGTGTCAGACTTGTTACCATTTCAAAATTTAAACTAAACATCTGATAAATTCTGCATGTAAGGCATAAAGAGACACATACTTCTGAACTGGCCTTGTGCTGGCTTACTCTCCTTGTCTTCATTGAATGCAATGATCTGAAGAATATAGTTTTGATCTGGAATGAGACCTTGAATAATGGCTTTGGTTGCAGTGTTTTGAAGAATTAATGGACTTGTTTTTCCACCTGTAATAGAGAAAACAAACAAATCCCACAAATACATAACTTTGTTTGCTATTCTTATAGCAGAGCAAATGTAATGACTTAAAAACATCTCAAGCTCTACCACAAACCAAGCATTCTCATTTTTGGGACTATCCCTACAGTCAGACCAGACACCATCCCAAAAAGGCAAGAAGTCAGGCTGTCTAGCCACTTTTCTTCAATAGAAACACTCTAAGATCAATGAATCAGCCTTTTTATCTGGGCCTCATGAAACAATCACAGTGTCCAGCAAAGATATTAAGAAATGAAACATTTTTTAAAAAGTTGGCATATTTGATAACATCATACCCATGCTCTGTGATTGGCTGCCAGTTCCAACCCCATCATACCAATTTCATCTCTGAATACTCTCTTAGACCAGTCCTTTGGGCAAGGAAATTATCGTATATAAATTATCATATCTAAATTCTCTGTACATTTATCAAGATTGTATACAAATACGTACAAATAGGCATTTTAGCTGTATGTTAAAACTTGTTTCCATATCTAACTTTAAATTCAAATATACAGAAGTGGGACCACTATAGCCCTATTCTAAGTAGCCACTTTGTTGTCTACCTTTTCAACTTTTCATACAGAAAGTTTTTAAAGGCTGCTTGTTTTTTTTAATTCTTTTTGATCTTTTCCGGAGAGGTCACTATGGGATAATGGCCAGGGAGATCCACCTCAAAACTTCGACTGGATTAGGCTTCTAATGCTTCCCCTTGAGTACTGTCTAGACTTCCTTACACCCCATGGAAGAAAGGTAAAGACACAACAGTCACAATGAAGCATAACTAGCATTCACCCACTTCTGCCACCTTAAGCATTGCATTCACATTTTCCATGCCTGTGACCACCCCTTAGTGAAATCAGTCTATCTCTTCTGTTGACCAGCTGGTCAACTCCATTATCCAAAGCTTGCTCACAGTGTCTTAGTCCTTAGGGAATGACACTAGCCTCTGAAAAGTTTTAAGCCTTAGGAAGACAGTCCTTTTACCTTCAAAGAGAACATGCAGACTTTTACCTGAACTTGGTGTGACAAGAAGCTTATATCCAGTGAATTGCCCTTTGGGGGCTTTCCAAGAGATCTGTACACTGTCAGGGCTCACTACATTATATCTTAGTCTTGTTGGTGGTGACACTAAGTTTGGAAAGAAAACAATATTTTAAATTAAAATACAATAACTATCAATTTTAAAACAAAAACAAACACATATGAGAAGACAACACAAACTTTTAATGATAAAGGATGCAAGTTATTTAAAATGTCACATACATCAGTTTATTAGTTTGTAAAATGACATCCCCAGGTGCACTACTTCCCTCAGACAGACCTTTTATTTATCTCTTCACAAAAACAAACTACAAACCTAATAGCAGAAGACAGAAAGACAAACCATGTTAGATGTTAAGACTCTAGTTTAGCAAGCAAAGCTGGTAATAAAAATGCTCTTTGTTAATATATGGGAATTAAAATTGCTCTCCTTGCTTACACTGGCAATATGTATGACTTGGACTGCTTCACTTTTCATTACCATGGGCATTTACCGCATTTAATGTCACTCAGGGCCAAATTTTCAAATCCATGTGAAGAGAGAATAACCAAGAGAAAAGATAGGCATGCACAAGGCTGAAGGAACATCAGCTGCCCAGTTGGCAAACCTGGCTTAAGCAGCACAAAGACTTGCAGATGCAAGCACTGCTTCAGTCTTATGAAGACTAGCAAGTATGCACAGGCAAGTCAAGACTTAGACCAGGGCAACCTGGATGGTAAGCAGATCTGGCTTCTATTTATATTGTGCCATCACCCAGGTTTCAAATTGAAGCAGCAGGTTAAATGAATAAAAGCAGGAAATGATTGAGCAAGAGGTGATATATCAGTGAACAAACCCCCATAAGAACAAATGCGAAAACCTAACATTAGCAACTTTGTGCCTCTGCACATAAACTAGATTTTCATGGCCTTGCATCCCTCTGCTCAGTCAAGCTCCGCTGATGCTGGACAACACTCTACATAACATTTCTGCTCTACTTCAGGGAGGCACATCCCTCCTTCACTGAACAACTGCTGCAGAGCTGCTGGCAGTGCAGCCTGTGGTATCCAAGGCTGTCAATAAGCGGAAAATCATCATTTGAATAGGGTTCGGCTCAAAAACAACAAACTGATCTTCAGGGAGAGGCAGCCAACTTCCCAGAAGTTGAACTACAGAAAGGGCTAGACAATCTTAACAAACTACAGAAAGGGCTAGAAAAATCTTAAACACCCCCATCAAACTTATTGCTCCTTTTCCTGGTGTCTTCACAGCCCCCTAAACTTTCTCCTTCATTTTTCAAACCCTTGGTGTCTCTGCCACTTTAGGTTTCTGTTAGTAAGTCTAAGAAATAAGGGAAATCTGAAGAGGAGAAGTGGCAGCTTCTTTTCCCCAATGCTAAGATAGCTCTTAATTGACTAGGCTTATGCCCACCATTTGTTGGTCCATTAGATACAATAAACCAACAGTTCTCATTATACTTCTGAGATTTAAGGCACATGGAGAATCTGAGTCGAGAGGCAGAGTGTGCTAGCCAACAGTCTCTGGCCTCTCCATTTGACCTGCTACAGCCAATGCAGCTCTGGCACCAGCAGCAGCCAAAGACCTGTCCTGAACCAATTACTTTTTCCTACATGCTACTTTTTCCAACAGCCTGGGGGAAGAAAGAACGAAAGAGGCAGGCTGTAGTTTTTTGAGATTTGGAGGTGTGTGTTTTTTTCATGCCATCTACCATTAAATACAGTTTGGATCTTCAGAGTAAAAATCTGGAGATTTAATACAAAAGATGTATTCCCTTGCATCAGCCTCTCATTCCATAAGTGGCAGTTTTGTCAGACCAAAGGCAGGTTCTGCAGTTCTCTGTCTCGAGGGACTTAACACCAGAACACAGAAAAGAGTAGGTAAGTAGCAGGAGCAGCTTAGTAACACTTCCACACTCTTAGAGAGTTTAGAGAACAAGCTCAATAAGAGAGGCAAGGGGACAGAAACAGCAGGCAGCACACCAACTCCAAACACTCAAAACTGTTCTGACTTGCAGCATTGGGCTTACACCCAACCTGTGCATGTCCTCAGTTGCTGGGCACAATCTCATCAGGCCTTGTCTTCAGTCTGCCTGTCACCTCTCTGACAGGCAAAAAGAGTCTGCAAGCAAAAGTGCAGGAATTGCTGCAAATACAACATCAGTTCTTTGAAAATTTGGCCCTTGTATTGCAAAATATTTTGCTGGGCAGGTTTCTGCAAGAACATTCAGCATGCTATAATTGTAAAAGAGAATAAATGACAGAGACTATGGCAAAAAGTTTTTAAAGCCAAGTAGACTGTAATTATGGATTATAGCTTTGAATTCATTCTCAAGATTCGTTGTGTCTTTGAGCTATACATAAATCACAATAAATTTGGGCTGAATGAACCAAGAGTGACAAATCATACCTAGAAGTTTATAAATCTGCAACTCCTTTTATTATTTGTCTCAGGAATAGCAAATGAACTTTTAAACAATGACTGTATGCAAGTGTGAAAATGCAGATTTTACTAGGATTAAGTGACAAATTTGTATGGGGATTAAGAGGCAGAGCAGAGAGCAACAAGGTAACATCGAAGATTGACAAAAAACAATAATCATGTCTTAGAATTTCAAAGTTCATTTTCTCTGCCACCTTCTTCCTTCCCCATCATTCTTTTCTTTCCTACTTTCAACTTGGCAGTTTATGAAAGCACTTTCTAACAAAGAAGCATAGTTCTGGCCTAATTGCTATTAGCCATCACCAAACCAGGTAAATTTTTTGAGCCCCTAAAAAACAATCACAGATCTTACAAGCAAAGAAGGACACAATCACCAGAAGTTTTTTTGTTTACTATGGAGTTACAATGTGAAAGACTAGAAAAGTTGTGCCAGAACAGTCTTTACAGAACTGGTCAATTTTCACTGGGTACTTTTGGTATCAAAGGCAGCAGTGCAGGGGAAGGGACATTCCCACACAGCAATTAACCATAAGAAAGAAAATAATTACTCACTAGATAGATAATCAACTGTGTCTCAGCTGTGCAAAGACTAACATTCTGGCATGGAGAAGTACATATAGCTAAGGAAGTTAAAAATCTAACACTCGAACAGACAACAAAATATTGATGGGAATTACTACACATTCACCAACCTGAAGAGGATATCTTTATTTCTTTGGACCTTTATTGTCTGTGGAACAAAATCTCACTTCTTGCAGAAAGGGAAAAAATTAATCCAAGCTGAGTCAGTTAACTGATAAAAATCAGTAGCTAGATCTCGTTAAGTGGTTTTACAGGAATGCAAAAGAGAATGGCCTTCAGCAGCATTAGAGCAGTCACCCAAAAGAAAACTGACAAGTTCAAGACTTTGGTTTATGCCACCAGATAAATTACCACTCCAAACACATAACTCTTGTGGACAACTACAGAAAGAATGTTTTCAACTATTCAGTACCTTCATGAAAAGGAAAAATACCATAAATCACCTGTGTACAGTTCTCCAAGACATCCAATAGTCTAAGAATGGATACTAACTAAACCTTGTGGCTTACAATTACTTTTGTCATAAGAATTGACCAAGTTAATAAGCACTACAATTACTTAGTAATTACAATAGTAACACATGGAAGTTATTGCTACACAAAGAAAAGTTTCCATCTTTAAACACATTGTTCTCAAGACAAGTTACTTTATGAATGAATGAAAAATTCTGAAGTATTTTTCTTGTCCAGCACTATTTTTGTGTAATATAGAAGAACACAAGCTGACAAAAGATGTTATTTATACATTATACTGAATGGGGAAGAAACAGCAGTGCTGAAAAAATAAGTGTTGTTGAGTAAAAACTGGTTTATAAGTGGTTTATAAGTCATTTGGGCAATAAATGAGACAGAACCCCATAGCTCAGCTGAAGGAATAAGTTGTAGCTTCAGGCATGTTGGCTTCAGTCTCCAAAATATATTCTCCTTTCCAAGAAGTCATATCACACACCTTTACACAAACACCTTTGCCAAAGGAAGGAAACACAAGCTGGAACTAATACCAGCTCTTCCTACACCTTGGCAGAGCTTACAGTTTTTGAAAACAAACAATTAGTGCTGTATTAAATTGTAAGTAGTTAGCCAGCTGCATGAAGAGCTTATTGCAAGGAGTGGCAACCTTGAGAAAAGAAAGGATTTGAGAAACATCTTCTTACTTCAAGTGTAACAAGAAATATTTTTTTTCTGTGAACATAGAATAGAGACTTCATATCACTTCATTCAATAAAATAACAGTCATGTTGGGCTAAGGCATTAGTCCACTTAGCTTAGTATCACGTGCTGACAGCATTCCACAGCTGATACTTGCTGAAAGAGTGGAAAAACAAGGCAAGTATTGTTCTTTACTCATCAAGTACACCAACTCTAGCTTCTGCTAGTGTGATTACTGTGGAAAAAAGCTTCTCTCTGACCTTCATTTCATTGCATTAGTAGTTGGAGAATTTTTTACCCTTACACACAACTGACTAAATCAAAGTTTAAATTACAAGAAACAAAAGCAAAACAAAATAAAAAAACAGTGGGGAAGAGTACCATTTTCCAAGATCAAGGAAATTTGCAAAACTTTGAGGAGATGGATCTCAGCCCCAATCCTGTTTAGTAAACCTTAACCATATGTATTCAGGCTGAAATACAGAGAAAGGACTAACCATATGCTTTGTTTTACTGGTTCATTAAGTCAAACATTCTGGACCTCATTTCTGACCAGAACAACTGATGCACTGAACGCTGGGATCATATTTTCTTCATTCGCCTCATATCACAGACATCAAATATTACAGCTTACATGTGTCCCTAAGTTCTGGGAGAGGCTCATAAAGTGCTCAAAGATTCCCAAACATCCAGGACGGTATGCTTACCCAGCCCTTTAGTGCCACGAAGACTGGACAAAGCTACTTGCATTCACCAGAACTTTGAAAGCCTCAGGTTGCCAACAGTCCCCGAACGTGTTCATGAATAATGCATTACACAAAACACTTTAAAAGAGCCCCAGGATCAAATTCTGCTCCCAGCTATGCCCATACAGTCTCATTCCAAAGGGATTTCATAAATATCAAGTTGAGAGAAATGTCTTTTTTTAGAAATCACAAAAACTCATTGGCATTCTTCCTCAAGCAATAGGATAAACTTTCTCTAGAAGTCAAGCCACCGTCAATACAATCCAACAAGTACGTAAGCCTAACAATCGCAGCAATATCCTTTAATGCTCACAAAGGATTTTTTTAAAAAAGCTGCAGAAGTAGTCTATAACATTTAGCAGATCTGGAATGATATAAGCGTTACAACAGCTACTGTTCCAACAAAGAAAAAAAATATATTCCATACAAGCTTAATATTATAGCTGATCCTTCAAACCATCTTGATTACATAGACCACATTCATGGCAATTTCTGATCAGTACTTTTATACGAATTAGAGTAAAAAAATGTTGTGGATAACTCTTTTCAACAGATACAAATTTGCACAAATATTTATGCTATTTGAGACAGTAAGTTCAAAGAGCACACAAAAACATGTCATTCTACTCCTCCCTGCTCCCCAAGACCAGCAGCAAAACTCCTGCTTCATTCCAGTAGTACTGGATTCAAACTCTACTAAGAGGAAAGTAACACTTGCATTTGGAATAAAAAACTATTTCTGCACATCAGATTGAAAAGCTCCATCTTCTTATTTATGTCTTACCTTGGCCCTGGGCATCACCGATGAAGAAAGCTGTGACAGCTAGAAAAGCCAAGAGGAAACAGCTCTGTATCTCATACCGACAAAGCATCTTCTTCCTTTCAATACACACAGTATCAGCAGGTCTGAAAACACATAGACCAAAAAGACTTACTAAACCTGCAAAGATAAGGGACCCACTTTAATGAAAATTGTGGGCAAAATTTGGATTCCATTAAAAAAAAAAGAAAAAAAAAAAGAAAAAAAAGGAATTTATAACAGACATCAGTGGAGCCAAAATTTTAAGGCAGTAATTTTATAACCAAAGCATATTTTACCTGAAAGGGACAAAGAACTGCACTTGGGCTACTCAACAGTTCTGAAAACCTGGCCCAGATAAAAAGAAACAGTATATTCCTTGCTAAGTATACACAAGTATTGGAAATAGAGTATGTTATGCATAATAAGGTACAACGTGTATGTCTATACAAGCCAGTGTATAGACAAGATATCTGTGGTAAAGAACGCTGAAGCTTGTAAAAAAAAGCAGAACTTGGTTCTGAAGGAACACAAGTCTTCTTCTCTCTGTCTTCTAAAGCCTACTCTTTTTCCTTTTTCTACCTTATTCAAGTTATTGTGTGCTCTCTGTTGTACTACCTGCACTTACAGTAGGTAATATCATGACCAAAACCATTTGCTCTAACCTGATCAGTTAGGACCATCAACACTTTAGAATGCAGCAGTATGTGAACACTCAGTGTAATCCTACACAGCTGGGTTACAAGAAGCAAGTCTGGTGCTAAAGACCAAGTCCTAGAAAGTGTAATTTAGCTGTCCACAGAAGGTAACTTAAAAACAGTACCAATTTCATCATCTGAACCTGGCCTTTAACACTTCCCAGTACAGTTATTCAAGATATATCAACACGTTCCTAACGTCATACATTTATCTATCACTCAACTTTAATGCACTAGTTTTAGTTGATTTTCTGGGCCAAGAAGAATAATTTTTGCTGCCCTCTCCTGTTAGAATCCACAGGAGAATGAAATTAAGATAATAATAGTAGATTTCCTGCTGTCAAAGAGACATTATTTGAAGGTTTATGGGTAAATTGGGGTAAATTTTGGTTTATGTATTTCTGTGTTGCAGATTCCTCCCATTTACCACCCGTGTCATTTTCTCTAATATGCCCAACATACTAACACTGTATTTGCCTTCCATGTTTTCCTTCACTTCTGAGGAAGGCACCAAAGTGAGTGGTTCAACCATCATCTAATATAAAAAGCAGACTGAAGCACCTCAACCATTATTAAACAGATAAGATGATAAAACCTGCATTTCCTTCTCTTTTCAAATATTTACAATCTGCCATAGTTATACCAAGACTTGGTAGGTCTACTGTCACACATCCCAGTCATTAATGCTTGATATAATTCCTAGAAATGTATAGGGGGGTTGTGCATTATAAATTACACCTCCACAGCAGGTTATCAAAGTTTTAGCCAAAGCACCAACAAATTTCACATTTCTTAAACACATATTTTGAATCAACCTCTTACAGTACAAATTTCTCAAGACAGAAGCAAGTAGCTAGATCCGACAACAAAGATGTGTACAAGAGGCTTATGTATTGGTATGCTCAGTTTTTAGGGCACATCCTCCAGACACAATTCTGAAGCATGAGCAAAGTGCCCAGACTTCCTACTACATGAACAAAAGGGTCAGATATCGAAGCACTACAGTCAGCAGGCAGATGCCTATTGACAGGCAATGGGAAGAACGAAGAGAGTCTTAAAACAGTCTGAAATTCATCTGTTGTGTATCTCACATTGGGTATTTATTCTTCTCCCTCACTCAGGAATACAACCTGGATAAAGTAAATATAAAACTCTTCAAAGAACAGAATACAACTCATTCTTCCACACAATCACCACTAATGATGTGGGGACTTCTTTCCACGTAATAGCCCAGACACTAAAATATTCATTCACAGTGGTGGTTTAATTCCCCATCTGCTAGATTTGATATAAATCCTCCTCCCAGATAAGAGCTATAAATACTACCTGACCAGTAATCCTGTGTAGAAACATTCTCCGCTGCTGCTTTTAGAGAACGGCCATTGTGCAGAGAAGTAAGATTTATTGGGACAGACAGAACTGGTGCTGGATCAACTCGGCACAAGTTCACCTCTGCAATGATCTGCCCATAAGGTTCACTCAACCAGGAAAGGCAACCACCCGTCTGCAGCCACCTTGTGGCTGACCTTGGCTGGGACTAAAAAGGAATATCCTATTCCTCCTGCTTTATATATATATATACACACATCTATATATATACACATATACACATATGTCACCTTTCAGTATTTGGTAAATCATTTATATGCCAGAACAGCGCTGGGAGCAGAGACCAACCTCTCCCAAGCTAAGAGCCCTGCCACGAGGTGAGCCTCCCGCCCTGCGAGCTCGCAGCTCCTCTCCCAGCTGCGCTCCAGGACGCCTGCCTGGGATCAGGGCACTTTCTCCTGAGGTAACAACCTGCCCTCGAGAGCTCCCAGCCGGGACAAACGCCGCACACGTCCTTCCGAACTGCCCTGGCTGCGGACGCGCACCCAGCCCAGGGAGGAGGCTGAGCCGCCTCCACACAGCCCTGACTCCCCTCCCCAGGGCGAGAAGGTTAATTTGGTTTTTTTTTTCCCCTCCTCTCTGGGTGTCTCGTTACGGAGCGGCGCGGGAACGGCCACACGTTCCTGTCCACGTCCCGCTGGGCCACAGTCACAGCACGACCTGCTCCAGCCCCCCAGGGGATGGACGGGGGAAGGGCCGGGGCGAGGCGGAGCCGCGACCGCGCCGCGACCCGCCCGCCTCCCCAGTGCGGGCCAGCCCGGACCGAGGGGGGCGGCCCACGGACACGGGAGCTCCTGCTCCCGATTTCCTTCGGGGCGCTCCCCACTACCAGCACCCACCCGCCCGAAACCGATCCCACCGCCCCTAGTCCAGGTGAAGAGAGGGACAGCGAGGAGCATGTTGTCGAGGAATGGGTCCCGTGAGACCCAGGGGCTGCCAGCAGGGGAGACCGAGCCCGCCGTCCCGGACAGCCCCCGCTGGGATAACATTCCCCCCGGGCACGGGGTGTGCGGAGCTGAGGCAGAGCGACCTGTCCCGACGCGCCGCGGCAGCAAGGGAGGGAGGCAGAGAGGGAGGCAGGCAGGATGCACCCGCGGCGGGACGCGGGCATCAGCCAGACCCTTCGGGCATCAGCCGATCTGAAACTGGTTGGGTTTTTTTTTATTATTGTTCTTTTTTAAAGTAAGGCCTTTGCAGGAGTTTCTAAGGGGATTCCCCGCCCCAGCCCAGGCTCGCCACTTTCCACCCCTCCATCTCCTCCTCCCTCATCCCATTCTCCCCCCGGGGCTCCGCTCCCGCCGCCGCGGGGGTGGCCGGGCAGGTGGGCGGGAAGCGTTCCCGCTCCTGCCCCAACCCCAGCCCGCCGACCCCAGGCCCCGAGGGAGTCGAAGAGGAGCTCACACCGACCTGTGCGGGCATCAGCCGCGGAGCCGCCGGCGGGGAGCGGCCGCTCGTTCTCACGCGGGGCTGCGGGTGCCGAGGCGGCTGCGGGAGAACCGCTTCCCTCACCGCTGGCAGCTCCGCATCCGATAAGGCGAAAGGGTGGGGAAAGGAGGCGGGCAATTATAGAGCAGAAGGTGGAAAGAAGAGGAGGGGAGAGGCACGAGCGGTGCCTGAGACCCCACCCTCCGCCCCCGAGCCCGACCCCCGCGGCGGGGGCGCGGCCAGGTGCGCGGGAGGCAGGGCTGGGGGGCCGCGGGCAGCGTTCCACGGGCAGGTGCTGGGCTTGCCAGTGCCATTCGTCTTCTGGGTTTCCTACCTGTTAACTGATTTTCCTTTCCCCGAAGTTCCTCATTCACTTCGTTTATACATGATTTAGAGGGTGCCTACTCTTCAGTACGCCTTGGAATGCAAGCATCCCCCCACGCCAGCTATTGAAATGTGTGGATTAGTGATTCATCGGGGAAATATTTATATTAAAGTGTTCCAGCAGTTGTCTGGCTTAGTATAAACCTTGATTAAAAGTGTTGTAGTACATTTGTGCATTTTTTGCCATATGCATAGACATTGCAGTGATACATGGAATTGCAGAATATATATTCCTATAGAAATACGAGTTACCCTGTGGTATACCCTACAGAATTTACAATTAAGGCTACTACTCACGGAGTTTGTAAGTCCTGAGAATTTAGGAGGTGAATGAAAATATTCATTACAACATGCCTGGTCATCTGTATAAAATTACAAATTAAACCATGAAAGGACTGCAGTTAAGAAACAGGCATAAGTGATACAGAGATGTGCATCCTTTCTTAATATAAATAGGAGCCCCTCCTAGGGAAGGAGAAGGCAGTAAGTCTCAGGCTTTGGCTAACTGTAAACCAGGCCCTTCAGCTGTTGAGTAGGATTCCCAATCCTGCAGACTCTTATACAAAGTCATAGCACACAGATATTTTTCCACTGAAACTGCAGAAGTGTTTGACCTTCAAAGAAATTCTTTAAGTCCAGTTGTCTTCTATACCAAAGGTTCAAAGCCATTCCTAGATCTAAAAAACATCTACTAAATTGCTAGTTCCTGTCATCTGCAGTTATTCCACTGCACTGCCAGCTGTGTGCAGTGGCCAACAATCATATCAGTCAAGTAGAGTAGCTTGCAAGATAACAATTCCTCTGAAGCAATAAAACGTTCAGCTCATTGATGCTAAATGTGATACGATTTGTACCTTTTCAGTCCCCAATTTATGTATTTAGCTGAACTATAATTTCTAGAAAACCAGGAAATAGATCATAGAATTATAGAATATACTGAGTCGGAATGGACTCGATCATCGAGTCCAACTCTTAACCCTGCACAGGACCATTCCAAGAATCTCCACATGCCTGAGAGCATTGTCCAAACACTTCTTGAACTCTGACAGGCTTGGTGCTGTGACTGGTTCCCTGAGGAGCCTGTTCCAGTGACCAACCACCTTCTGTCTGACAAACCTTTTCCTGATATCCAACATAAACTTCCCCTGACACCACTTCAGGCCATTCCCTTGGGTTTTTTTGCTGGTCACCACAGAGAAGAGATCAGTTCCTGCCTCTCCTCTTCCTCGCATGAGGATGTTGAAGACTGCAATGAGGTCTACCCTCAGTCTCCTTGTCTCCAGGCTGAACAAACCAAGTGACCTCAGCTGCTCCTCGTACAGCTTACCCTCCAGACCCATCACCATCCTCGGGGTCCTCCTTTGGACCTCTCTTGTAGCTTAATGTTGTTTTTATATTGTGGTACCCAAAACTTCACACAATATTCAAGGTGAAGCTGCCCCAATGCAGAGCAGAGCAGGACAATCCTCCCCCTCGACCAGCTGGTGATGCTTTGCCTGATGCCTCCCAGGACACGGTTGGCCCTCCTGGATGCCAGGGCACTGCTGACTCATGTTCAAGTGGCCATCGACCAGAACTACCAGGTCCCTTTCTTCAGTGCTTCCAGCTTCTCATTCCCTGGTCTATACACACAACCAGGGTTGCCCCACCCCAGATGTAGAATCCAGCACTTACCCTTGTTAAACTTCTACAGTTGGCGATTGCCCAGCCCTCTAATTTATCAAGGTGTGTCTGCAGAGCCTTGCTGCCCTCGAGGGATTCAACAGCTCCTCCCAATTTTATGTTGTTGGCAATCTTAGTATTTCTTTGAGTCCTGGGTCCAGGTCATTAATGAAGATGTTGAAGAGCACTGGGCTGAGGATGGAGCCCCGTGGAACCACACTAGAGACAGGGCACCATCCTGATGTCACCCTGTTCACTATAACTCTTTGTGCCTGACACATGAGCCAGTTGCTCACTCATCCTGTAACATGGTTATCCAGCTGTGTGCTGGACTTTTTATCCAGAAGGATCCTGTGAGAAACACGGTATCACACAAAGTATGTATTACATTTACAGGCTTCCCTTGATGGATCAGTCTATTTGCACTGCCCTTCAAGATTTGGTAAATGTAGAGGTAAATCCATGACTGCTTGCTAGCTCACGTATGTTAGGGTAGGACAAGGAACAGCCTGCCAGAGGGAGCGTCCAACTCCCTCTCTTTATCTTTCTTTTTTTTTCCCCTCCTCACAGATTTTCAGTGTGGTATCCAAAGTCCATGAGCACCATCCTGTGGCTGCAGCTAGTCAGAGTTCTGTGGCAACAGTAAAAGGTCCTGAGGATCCCAGTGACGGTTAAATAGATTCTCTAATTCTCTGTAGCCTTCAAATGACTTTGCACTTTAATTTTTAATCACCTGTTTGCATCAGAATTGAAAATAATATTCTAAGTTTTACGCAATGTGTGTGCTTTCAAGGGTAAGATGGCTGATTTTATTAATATCAGTTTATTTTCCTGATTTGCAATGCTACTTTTACACTATCTGACCACTTTTAGAGTTAATGATGCTTATTACTGTTGAGTTTACTCAGCTTTCTCTGGAAGGCACCTTTAACATCCTTACATAATTCCAAGGAAGAGCTCACGTTGTTCACAAGTTAAAGGTAAAAGTTAAAAGGCAAAGCTTCCTCAAAAGAGTTTGTATAAGGTGCACATCTGGAAATAGAGTAAGATCACAATACGCTTCATATTCATGTACAAATGATTTACCACTGTTTCCCTCTTGTGTTCCATTAAAAAAACAAAAACAAAAACAAAAACAAAAACAAAAACAAAAACAAAAACAAACCCACCACACTGATTTTTAAGAATAA
>JAWWES010000081.1:138225180-138267800 GCA_035583135.1 Lophotriccus pileatus | reverse complement strand
AAAAACAAAAACAAAAACAAAAACAAAAACAAAAACAAAAACAAAAACAAACCCACCACACTGATTTTTAAGAATAAATTTACTGAATGTGAATTGGCCTCATGAATTTACCTTCCACTATTTTGAGTCAGCCAAGCCTCACTGATTTCAAAAGAACAACAATTTACAGCCACCGCATTTTAAAAGTATTCACATCAACAAGATGTGGACCATCCTTTGCTTGGCTAGTATAGATTCCACAAAATTTCTATTAATAAGATTACATGGTAATGATACTGAAAATGCACCTGGGAACAATTCCACTAATCCAACACAAGGACAGAATTAGTGCAGGCTGGTGACCCCAAAGTGAGTTGGCTAAATATGTAATGGTGTGATTGACCCAAGTGATGGACCACCGACAGCAGTTCTTGTGTGAGCTAAACAGAAACCAAAATAACAGATGGTTTTTTGGTGGCTGTGGGGCACAATTGCATTGTAATTATCAATCTTTTTTTTTTTAACTATCTTCTGCTTTTTGGGGTATACTTAGAATATTTGTACGACTTTTTTATATACTAATGAATGAAATATATATTATTTTTCACAAAACTTGGGAAATCAGAATATCAAGTTTGGGGGATATTTTCAGATGGCAAATAATTAAAAACTAATCAGATTTTTTTATTCTTTTATTAAAAATATGTGTTTAAAGCTGACTAGAATTTTTAATTCTTAAACAATCTTACAAAGAGATGTACACTTTTAAATTCCCTTTCTCCCCCAGCATCCAAAAACTCCAGTCACATTCAAAGATTTTGACTATGGAACATCTATTTGAATCACTCAAACTAGTCCCTAGGCAAAAGAATAATTCATAGATTTTTTTTTCTATTAAAAAAACTAAAGAACACAAGGACAGAGGTAATACTTGAGGTGATGCATAGCTGTCTTTTATATTTTGTAAATATTGTTAAATATAGTGGAACATACAATGGCCCTTGAAAAGTGGTTTGCCAAGATCAGTCTGTCAACACTTGCAGTAATTAGGTGGTCTATGAAGTCATGCACTGAGAGAGCAAAGAAGGACTTAAAACTGTATTCTGTCCAAATAAAAAATAGAGAAAAATATTTTGTGATCCACCTTCTCTAACATATTAGTCATGTATGCTTTTTAATTTTTCTCTTCATTAGTTAAGACAATTTCACAGTTATTTTCTGATATAAGTATGCACTGAAATGACTTCTGAAAATGGTAGCTATTTTTTGTGAAATATTTTTTTCTAGTGGCTTTCTTTGTGCTACAACTATTTCTCTGACATCAACCCCACAAATATGACTTTTTACGTCTCTGTTTTTAGGCAGGATCTGTCAGAGTAATCCAGCTTTGCTTCATTATTGGTTGACATGTCTGATGATTCATTTTCATTTCCTTGGTACTTTTTGGATTTCAGCGCTGTCAGCACTTTAGTGAGCTGCTAGGTTTATTCATCTGAAGCTTATTACACATAATGAGGTAAGTGAAAGGTATGCATAAGAAACCAGATTGATGCCATGACCACTGAAGTGTAACTGTTCATGTTTAGGGTTGGTCTTGCTCCTCCAAACGGGCAGGAAAGAGAGCAAAACTGGGCAAAGGGAGCACAGGAAGATGGAAAAAACCCCATATATTACTCACTCATATATTTTTCTGTTCTCTTCTCAGGAAGAGGGTTCCAGAGGGAAATGGGAAGAATGACAAGGTTAGTGTTTTGTAAAGTTAGGTTTTCATTCTGCAGTCAAATTAGATCTCTTCAGATTTGTGAGGTGTGATTGATCTATCCTGTGTTTATACTTTCAGCATCTGAGCTAGTTCCTGAGCCCTTTTCTGGCCAGTGCTGAGGAACAAACATGGCTGTATGAGCCTGGCAACATGGCCAGGAGCTACTTTCCTCCTTCTTAGCCTCTGATATGTGCAGCTTATCCACATCCACTTAGGGAGGGAGTCCAGTCGCATGTTAAAGTCTGTGAGCAGCAAGAAGGCTGAGTTCAGCTTGCTGAGAAACTGAAGGTGCTAATTCCTGCACCCACATCCTCCTCACAGCTGAGCACCAGAGAAGTGATGTTATCCTCTCTGATGTGCCTGTGTGCTCACAGGGCAGGAGCCCCTCTTACCTCACTGGACAGGGAGGGCTTGTGTGTGCTCTTTCTCCTGCAGGATGCAAGGAGGAGTTTCCTGGTCTGTTTCTGGGCAACGTTCTGAACCCATGAGCACTACGCGGGACCGCAGAATCTTTGGAAGGCACCTCTGGAGAACATCTAATCCAACCCCACCCTATTCAAGGAGGGTCAATTAGAGCAGGTTGACCAGAGCTATGTCAAGTTGAGTTATGAGTATCTCCAAGAATGAAGACTCCACAGCCTCTCTGGGTGACCTACTCCAATGTTTGACCACTTTTGCAATGAAAAAAAATTTCTAAAGCACAAATGTTTTCTTGCACTCAGATGGAATTTAATGTGTTTCAATTTGTATCCATTGCCTTTCACCCTGTTGCTTGGTACAAGAAGAGTCTGGATCTCTCTTCATTCCCTCCCATCAGTTATTTATTTATCCATATGGATAAGATCTCGCTGAGCCTTCTCTTTATGAAAGATGCTCCAAGCCCTTAACCATCTTCATAGTCCTTCACTGGACTCACTTCAGTGTCGGGGTTTGGAAGTTTGTTAACTCGTCTATCATTGGTTTCTGTGTTGCCATAGTTGTTATATTGTCTCCCTGCATTGGCTGGCTGAATAGCCACTCTCCTCCTTCCCCCAGCTTGCCTATATAAGCTGCGGGAGATTTGAATAAAGCCTCTCTCTTTCTTCGCTGCTGCATTCCGGGTGTGCTGCGTGGTTTCTGCCTCCCCGCCGTCTGTCCCTGTCACGAGGGGCGGGCGGCGGGGGGGTGATCTCAGCCCTGAAAACCTGCACAGAGCTGCCTGCAGGACCCTCTCCAGGAGAAACCCCTCTAAACCTCAACAGATACCCTAACTTCAACACTTCAGTACTTAACCCAGCATCCAGATGCAGTCTTGCCAGGATTGAGTAGAGGGTAAAGAACAGTTCCCTCAACCTTCTGTCATTGCTCTTCTCCATGCAGGCCATGAGACTGTTTGTCTTTGCTCTACAGGCACATTCCTGGCTCATCAACAGCTGTGTCTACCACCCCAGGGCCTTTTCTGCAAAGTTAGTCAGCCACTAGTGTGTACTGTCTGAGGTTATTCCTCCCTGAGGGTAGGAGCTTGCAAATCCTTTTGCTGGTCTTCATGAGGTTCCTATTTTGCTATTTCTCCTGCTGAGGGTGCTCTGAATGGTATCAGAACCTCTGATGCATCAGACACTCCTCCCAAGTTTTTTGCTATCTGCAAACTGGTTCAAGGGGCATTCTCCACCATTGACCAATCCAGTAATGAAGAGTCAAAACAGTATTGGGGCCAGTATCAACCCCTGGGGTACATCTCCAGTGACTGACCTCCAGTTGGACTTCATGCTGCAGATCAGAACACCTTGAGCCGAGCCATTCAGCTGGTTTTCAGTTCACCTCACTGCCCACTTATCCAGCCCATGCTCATCAGTGTGTCTATGAGGAAGTTACGGGAAAAAACATTACTAAAGTTAAGATAAACGCATTGCAGTTAAAATGCAAAACCTGTGATCACTGCTCCCATTTGTTCCCAGGCTACATGCTGAGACTTCATCGGCCGTCCCAAGAGAGCGCTGCATTTGGTGGGCAGGTCCTGGGACACTGCCAGCACAGAGGTAGAGTGCCCTGAGAAAAGAGGAAAGAGCAGACTTTATGTTGTTTGGATCTACCAGAACCTGGAAATACATAGGCACAAATACAACATTGGCCTGGCAAGAGATGTCACTGGAGTATGGTGCAGCACAGAGTAAGTTACAGTCCACCAATGGTACAGTGAGGGAAGGATTCCCTTATATTTTTACTGAATAAGCAAAAGAGCTACAGATTCTGGCTGGCTGTGCAAGAAGTAATTTTCTTTGGAATGAAATCCTGGCAGAAATGAATATTTAAACCCAGTAAGTGCTGGAAGCTATACCATGGTGGTCTCTGTAATAAATACCATGAGTAACGAATGGAAGAGATGTCTGGAACAAGGAATAATTCTTTTCCAAATAGCACATATCTTAAGCTATTATCTAAAGGAAGCAGAGTTTCTTGTGCATTTCCTACTGAGCTTCTGCTCTGAGCTCCTACCCTACACATCCTTGAATGCTATAACTACACACCTCTGGTCTCCTCAATCTACTTTAAGCAGTTTTCTAGTACTCGTGTGACATGAGGAACAAGATTGATTAAGTGCTGTTCAATGATCTGTCTTTCCATCTTGTAGATTACTGAAAAATTGAATTTTCCATTTTTCTAATTCACAATTTTTAGAAAAGCTTGTCTGTTTATTAGACTCTGGAAAAAATAAAGATTTGTCCTAGAATAATATCACATGACAACACAGAAGATTTTTATGCCACTGAATAAACATCCAAACAATTCTCTTCTTTAGAGAATACCTCATATTGTTTACAAATTTTATTCATCTAAACTGTTTCCTTTGTTCAGTTTTAAGCAGCCTGGTTCTCTTTGCTGCATTTGTTTTAAGGGATTTGAAGTGGATGATGAAATTTAGAGGTGGGTACTTTGTTGCCCTACACATTTTTAAGTATTACAGTTGGAATTTTCAGATATAGACTTAGTTTTCCAATATTTATTTAAGCATATGTTAAACAAGTTAGCATTCCATGAATAAAATACTGAATTGACCTTAGCAGAAATTTTATTAAAGAGAAATAGTGCTGTGATTTGTATTTGCCAAAGAAAAGGCAAAAAATTTTTGGAAAAAAATTCTTGGAAAAACTTTTGTAAAAAATCATAGCCCGTGTTTCAGGGTTAAAAAAAATGTGAATAAAGAAAACCAAGAGAAATATTAATATTTTTATTTGCTGCAATCAGCTCAATAAAATTACGCTCACTCAAATAATCACTGAAGAAACTAAGTATGCCTTCTGTGTTTATATTTCAGGGGCATTTAACTGTCAGTACTTTTTCCAATAAATATCAAGACTAAAAATCAGTGTACTGGAAATCTCACTTTATAAGGTATGAGAATAAGAATTTATATCAGTGAAACATTTTTTTTCAGCTGTGAAGCAATAACAGAGGGGGGCAGTCTTGGACAAACATCTCTTCTGTGTATTCTCAAACCTCTATCTTTTGAGCTTCTGAATATCCAAATTCAAGTACTGTGTCTGCTAAAGCACAACACTTTGGTTTGCATTGTAAGAGTAAAGAAATTATCAGCTGTAAAGGCCTGTGTTACTCTGCTTCTGTGCAGGATTCCACTCAGCCAAAGCCGGCTCATATGAAACTCCTTCATGGAGAAAAAGGTGCTGCCATGGGATGGACTGCGGTGCTGCTCAGAGTTAGTGTTACAGTCACAGAGTGGTTCCTGCAGTGCAAGAGTATGTGTGACTGTCGTCAGTGAGCTGTCCCTACGACTCAGGCTGTCCTTTGGTTTGCCAAGAATTGCTGTGATAAAGAGAAGAAGGAGGCTGTTCTGCATCTGTTGCAGAATTAGCTCTGTGTTCCATGTGCACCCAGGAAGTGCTTGGACACTTCCCACTGAACATGATTTAAGCACCTTAAATATAAAGCAAAAAAATTACAGGAAATTACACAGGAAGAAAGCAAGTGCATAAACTAAGCTTGAACAAATAGCCGGCAGTAATTATGCTCCAAAGTGATTGATCTGATAACTTAAAGAATTATAGGCTATTGTGACAAAGAATGAGAAAGCGGAAAAAAGGAGAGGCAGTAGTTTACAACCACAAAAAGCAGATAACATCTCAAAAGATTTTGGGTTAGACCTCTTTTTCTTTTCCTTCTCTCATTCTCAACACTCAGATGCTGTACTTTATGCTATTGTAAAACTTTTTGCAGCATCTGGATCTTGCCCTGAACATCAGCTCAATTATTTTTTTCACAAAACTCAGGTAAGAACAGGACATGTGGCAACACTCCATCCATGACTCTACACCACTGTCTAGTATTTGTTTATTAAACTGTAGTGACTGACTTCTCACCTCAGGCTTCTCGAGCTAGTACTGTAATTCCCCCATGTCATTGTTTGTTTGCTGTTTCCTTTATATTTTTTATATTTGGACCCTATTGTAATCTTTAATTTACTGGTGGCAACCTTGATAAATTCTAGTTTAAATGTTTTTGTAATATTGGCACTGGCCACAGTAAAGTTCTTTGTCTTACAGTGCACAGAAAAAAGTTTGTCTGTGACTTCTTTAAATTAACGCAGTGCTTAAGGTCAGACAGGTTACAAGGCTCTGGCGAAAATAATGTCTTGTTTCTTACACGGTGTTTCTTACAGCATAATCTTCAGAGATAATGATGGAACAGTACACGTTCTTCACTATCTTACAGAATCAAAATCTCTGTCCTGAGGTTTGCAGTCTTGGAAGAATAGCCAAAACATCTACTTTAGACCACAGGGCATTTCACAATGTTGTTGTTGGTAATAATAAAAATATCAGTTAATCATAAATCTATTATTGTTGTTATTGTTCAGCACTTGGAAAGGAGTTTCTGCTGTTTGGTCCATCAGCCACTCTGTCCCCTCAAATAGCAAGGTTTGACCTGGAGAATTAGTCCTTAGAATCTGGAAGCTCTGAATGCTTTTGCACTGACAAGCGAGCGTGTGAGTCCTTGTAGTAACAGACCGTATGTTCATATTGCTTTTGCATATACTGTTTTGTTAGAGCTAATATTAGCCTGTGGAAGAGACTGAGTATACAAACAATTAGACAGCACTCCAACTATATCAAGATGCATCACAATCCCATTTTATCCTGTGCGATTCTTTTTTCCCCAAGCCAGCTGAAGGCATACCTTGCCTTCCTGTCTCACATCAAGCACAGGTAGCTCTCTGTGGGGGAGTCAGACTATTCTGTGACTGATATTAATCTTTGGAAGGCTCCCCCTCTCATCTTCCCTGCACTCTGTCAATATTCAGGCTGCCAACCTGGAAAGTCTGGGAAGCTGAACAGGAGAGTGGGGTTTTGGACAATGAGCCTTCCTCAGTAAAATAATTTTACATTGGACCTAAAATATGCAAACTCTAGGATCCTACAATAGAGACTTGAATCTTTGCACTGATAAAAACAACCTGGTTGGAGTTTCACTGTGTTCCATTAAAATCAAGAGCGAAATTCACTGATGGGGAAAAGGGAGAATAGGATCAGCTTATTTCAAAGTGAAGAAAAGAAATAACTGGGGGAAAAAAGTGAAGAACAGCTTTGTTTCTCTATTGTGTTACATTCTTACTACATTTTTTCTTTAAAAAGAATCCACCTATGGCCATTTGCCATGTTCAGAAAGTATTACATGCATAAGACAAGTTCAGATTGCTATGTAGGTTCTGTTCATTTTCAAAAATTATCCTTATGAAACTTATGAAGTCTTTCATAGGATATAAAATTTTCTCAGCAGAGGAACACCGTAATAATGCAGTGCTGTGTCTTGTTTCTGGGTTCACAGGTGAGAGCCTCGTGTGCCACACTGGAAGTGGCCCATTAAAACAAGTGCCTGACTTGGTGCTTTAGTGATGCTGAATCACTACCTCAGTGTGTGTTGACACGAGGATAATACACTAGGGTTTTTGTTGACCTTTTTTTTTTTTTTCTAGAGCGATTTAGGGAACAATCTTAGTCAAATCTGTACTTATCATGTTCAGTAGTATTACTTAAACCAAGGCTGCATTTGGTGGTCAAGTGAAGTTCAGATTTACAAGATAACTTTCCTAAATATGAGTTGTCTTATCTTTGTGCTGTTAAAATCAGCCTGCCAGTAAGAAGTCAGATTGTAATTTTGCTTCTAATCTTACAGTAAGGTGGCATTTTTATACACTTAATGGAACTCTTCCTGATTTTCAAGTGAGTAAATAAAACAGAAGCTCACCATAACTATAATCACTATTGTTATTTGCATAACTGCATTCTCAAACAATTTTCAGCACTATTTGTTAAACTAGTGTTAATTTTCTTCACTTGCTTAGTGAGTGTGTAAGATTTCTAGGACTTAATGATTAATGTCAGTAGCAAAATTAGAATTATTAATTAAGGTAACATTAAACACCTGAACTCTTCAAAATTTGCAGTCTTTTTGCAAGAGCGAAACCCACATTTTACAGTTGTCATAGTTCAAAAGATGTTAACCTGTCGCTTTTACTTACAAATTCCCACTTATGTTATTGTACTGAAAATGCTGTATGAGCTGCAGCAATACTCATGATTCAGCTATGAAGTTATTCCTTTGAAAAGGCTTCCCTGTGCTTGCTTTTAGCGACAGGCAGGAATGTGCTGGACGAATCGAGCCCAGAACTGAGCATGCTTCTGAGGGTGTTTTGTACGACTGCCTTCTCTACAAACCACAGACTGTTCTTGTGGCTTTGCTTGGGTAAACATGGCTCTGGCTGCACCGGGAGGTTGCGCAAGGCTGTGCGAGGTTTGGCCTCCACATCCTCCCACACGTCCCACACCCGGGGACCAGCGCCCGATCCAGCCCTGGGCAAGCTCAGCTGGCAGCCTGTGGAGCTTGGCACTGGGGCTTGTGCAGAGGGAGCCTCTCACCAGGAGAGTTTGGGAGCAAGTGGAGCTTGGAAAGGAGCTTGAAGTGGACTGTGGATCTGAGGAACTCGCAGGTTGACTGCACATGTCACCTGGCACACTGGTGACGAGAGTCTGCCAAAACTGGACATACAAGATTGCAAATAACAAATTTATGGCTACAGAAGATTCAAAATACATAAAAGAAAATATCTTTCCACACCCATGGAGTCTATGAGTTGTAGTCAATACAGGGGATTGCTGTCTTTTGTGTTGAGGGGGGTGTGCTTTTCTTCCCCTCTAAAGGATTGTCCTGCAGGCTGCAAACTGGCTGTGGTCTTGAGAGACTGGGTTTCAGCTCTGCTCCTCTGCAGGCTTCATGATGGCCTCAGATATCCAGGTCATCCATGTAGATTTTTTGTTGGAGCTCATCTGGTGGCACTTGGAGAATGGTGGATGTGGGAATGTGGGGCCCTGAGGATGTGCTGTAAAGCCATGAAGAACATGAACATGATGAACACCATAAACCAGCTAATAAGGCTACCATTACACCACCTTAGATAACTGGTGGTGAAATCTTCAATGCCAATGGCCCTCTAAACACCTGTGTGTGTTAACAGGTATTTTTTAATGAATTTATATTTATGTCTGCACCTAAATTATTTTTAAATTTCACTTTGAATTCCTTATTTGCTTTCGGACACTGCCTCTGCCCCCTTCTGCTACAAGGGATGAGCAGAAGCTCCCCTTGCACCAAGGGCTGAGATGTCAAACACTGAAATGGGACTGACTGTGGTGTAAGAAACATAGTAGGAAGAGCCATCACTGAAGTGTGTGGGTAGCATATAAATACCTCAAGATACACAAGAGCTGTAAGACTTGATATAATGCCACCAGTGCAATAAAACTCGGGTTTATGTGGAAATACTCAGCTGCTTCTGCCTCTGTTCTCTCAGTGACTGCCATAGCTGATACTCCTCCTTACGATCCCATTTCCCTAATGGGAGCAGTTGCTGCCTTGCTGTGTCTCCTTGGGTGAAATTACTGCTTTTCAGGACAGCTTAAAAACAGTAACACCCAAGAAGCAGGAAACATGCAGAAAGTAATTATAAATGATTATTTATATATGCAGATTAGAGCTCAGCTGACAAATGGCTCTGGTTCCCTTGACTGGCAACAGACAATTCAGAAACAAAGAGGTCTTTGGGTGAGAGGCCACTTCGCATCTTGACCAAAAGTGCAAAAGGAGACACATTTCTTGGGACATTTAGTATTAGCATATCATCACAGTCAGTTCTGTATGATACAAGTGTGCAGCAACTCCTCAGAGAATTGGCTGGGCAGCCAGGATGTTCTTTTCCATCCACAGCACTAACTGAATATACAGTTGGGTCACTCTGAGAAATTACATCAGTGAGACAATTAAATTGGCTGAATTTAAGTGGTGGTTATTAGGGATGTCATTCAGTTGTTCCTACCTAGGTGTCTAATGCAATTTGAAGTATCCTACAGTATTTAAGACATCCTCTGGGACTTAGTTTTCAGATGTGATTTTGAGGGGTCATGAGCTTCCCTGAAGATCCTCTCTGCTACGTAAGAATGTCTGAAATGCCCTAAAAGCAACTTTGATGGCACTTGACATTTATGTGTATGCCACAGAACCAAGCCCCTGGTTTCTGAGCTCAGATTCCAATTAGATAAGTAGAAGTAGATGCCACCACCCTGCTGTGATATTTTTTCAGACTATCTGCAGTTCTGGGAAAAGAGCACTGCATTAACCCACGTTCCAAAGGTCATCTTTGCAATCACAAGCCCATTGTTAGGAGTTAATCATGATAACTATTGGAAAAGGGTGTCATCAAAGAGTCTTTAAAATGTGGACAATTTGATTGCAATCATAAAGTTTTTATTCCTGTATTACCTGACTTTCTGAAGCTCTGCACATTAAGACAGCATTGTTTTTTGCAAAAGAAACAGTCATCAGTGAGAGTTAAGATAAATGTTTTTCATGCCTTCATCTTCCAAATTACAATTTCTGAACCAGAAGAGATGGGGTTTTTTTATTCTCTAAATACGTAGGAGATAAGGTCAAGGGGATTTATATTTAAATGGTCTCTGGAATTGAATATGGATGCTGCTATAAGGAGGGTGAATCAATAACTCCCAGAAAAAAAATCTTTTAGGAGAATGAACAATAATACAATCATGTACAATGGATAAGGAAACAAAATTTGAAAAGTATAATGCACATTTTATCATGAAAATCAAACATTTAAGAGATTAACTCAGTACCATTTTGTAAACAGGTCTTTTAAACATAGTTCGTAATAGACGATTTTCCCGATGGAGTGTAATAGAACATGAAATATTGAATTCTTTAATATTCAACAGGATCTTGTTTATTCTGGCAAAACAAACTAAGCACAAACACTTCCCAACTGTAGTAACAAACAAAAGGGTGCCGTAAGTCATCTTCAAAAAGCAGTTGAGCTTTTTGAAAACACAAAACAAAACAGGCAACAGGAAAATCTAACATCAAGATCTTAAATGCATAAATGTTTCTTCCTTTCCAAGGTAACTCATAAAAACTAGTACATTTCAGCTGCAATTTTTAAATGAGTTTTAAGAAAATCTTGTCATGTTTCCAGAAATGCTTTGCAGGCTGTTAGGGCACTTTGAGAACAGAAATTAAATGGATTCCTGATCCTGCAACCTCCTAAACACTTCTTCTGAGTGTAATCACTTAATATTTCCCAGGCTTTGCTCAACATCACGCTTAATTAAACTTTTGCTAATAAACATGAAGAGCTTAGTTTAGCCCCATTGATGGACTCCATTGACAAAACAGTTGTTCAGTCAAGCCTGCATGTGTATTTATTTTTAGTTGATACAGACAATGTTTGCACATATATATAAATATTTTATAAATAGAAGATATGAAAAAAGTTTTAATTTTCTCATAAAGTAAATTAAATTTTTTTTCTTTAGGAGATATATTTCCTCTGGGAAGTTTGTTGTATTTGAAACTGAGATATTTCACAAACAAATATATATCTTTGCTATGTTCTTAGTGCATTTTATGCTTGAATGTTCTTAAATGCAAAAGCATTAATTACAACTTTGTTCTTATTGAGAAGACAGGGTTAAGAACATGAATTGCAAATTTGCTCCTAAAAGTACAACATATTTTTTCTTTCAGTAATTCTATTAAGAAACTTAACAAGGCATTGTGGGAGTGTCCCATCCCTGGCAGTGTTCAAGGCCAGGCTGGATGAGGCACTGAGCAACCTGGTGTAGTGGAAGGTGTCCCTGCGCATGGCACGGGTCCCAGTCAATGGCCAGTTGAATGTGAGTCAGCAGTGCCCTGGCAGCCAGGAGGGCCAACTGTGTCCTGGGGGCATCAGGCAAAGCATCACCAGCCAAGCGAGGGAGGGGACTGTCCCGCTCTGCTCTGGACTGGGGTGGCCTCAGCTTGAATATTCTGGCAGTTTTGGGCACAGCAATATGAGAAAGATATTAAGCTGTTAGAGAGCGTCCAAAGGAGGGCAGCAAAGAGGGTGAAGGGCCTTGAGGGTGAGCTTATGAAGAGCAGCTGAGGTCACTTGGTTTGTTCAGCCTGGAGAAGAGGAGACTGAGGGGACACCTCATTGCAGTCTTCAACATCCTCATGAGAGGAAGAGCAGAGGCAGACAGTGATCTCTTCTCTGTGGTGACCAGTGTCAGGACCTGAGGGAATGACCTGAAGTTGTGTCAGGGCAGGTTTAGGTTTGATATCAGGAAAAGGTTCTTCCTCCAGAGAGTGGCTGAACACTGGAAAAGGCTCCCCAGGGAAGTGGTCACAGCACCAAGCCTGACAGAGTCCAAAAGTACTTGGATGATACTCTCAGGTACATGGTGTGACTCTTGAGGATGGTCCTGCGCGGTGCCAGAAGTTGGACTCAGTGGGTCCCTTCCAACTCAGCATATTCTGTGATTCTGTGATTCTGTGAACTAAATGATCTTTAAGGTCCCTCCCTTCCACCCAAACTATTCTATTTTCTAAGACAGAATCTTTCCATACTACATCCCATCGCTGCACCTGCAGAATCGATGTTCTTCTTGGGGCTACTTTAATTTTGCTTCCACTTTAAAATCATAAACAAGAATCTTAATACAAGCTAACTTTTTTTGATTTTGGTTTTTGTTTCTTTGTTTGGTTGGTTGGTTTGTTTTGTTTGGTTTTTTTTGTTGTTTTTGTTGTTGTTGTTGTTGTTGGGGGTTTTTTTTGTTTTGTTTTTTTGTGGGTTTTTTTGTTTTGTTTTGTTTTGTTTTTAAATAAAGGTTTGTACATACTATGTATTTTCCAGCTACATAATAATAGGCATCATACTGAAGGTTTTGCTCAGGTAATATTTTCCCAGGGAGGGTCAGAGGAGGTTTTCCTGAGAATTGCAGCTAACAGCAAGTATTCCCTGAGTCATGCTTGGGTACAAGCAGAGAAGTATGATTTCTGTTCATCACACATTCCATCAGAAACATAAGGGGGGAAAAGGCACATTTCTTCAGGAGCATTTTTTAATTGTATAGATGAAGAAATTAATTGGTTTTCTGTTTAATAAAATAAACTCTAAAACCTGAAGGGGAAAGCATAACATGGAATTGTTAAAGTCTCCAGTCATTTACAGTCAGCAGTGTAGACATAACTTTACGTGGTTCTAAGCCCAGCTATGGTTGGGAGGCTGTGCTCCAGCCAGTATGTGATGGAGGGAAGTCTCTGGTAGCTTATCCAGAAGGCCAAAAGAAAACCCATTCTTTGGAAGTCCCTCATCTTTTCTCTCATAATCTGAGAAAGTCCATGAAAGCTATGGCCCATACTGTGTTATGAGTCATATGCAGGTTTGTTATGAATAGATGTGGTGGCATTTTTTATATTCATTTTATTCCATCATTATGATAACTTGGTCTTATTTTGTTCTCTTACCTCAAGACTTTATGTGTGAGTTAATATTTGATAGTAAAGCAGCAGACAGTTTACCCATGTTCCTGAAATCTTAGGCTTGATAAACGAGCACTGCTAATTTATGAAAAGCTAGTGATGGTCATCATAATAAAGAGACACTCAAAAACAGACTAGTAAAAATACAAAAAACCCCAGGGTCATCAAGATCTTCCAGAACCAATTTTTGAGCTGGAAGCAGAAAGCAGGGCCATTACTAACTATGTGTCAAAAGAAATAGAAGAATGGGAAAGAAAATTAAATATATCTGTAAATCACTGGTAGAGGCAAAGCAGTCTGGTGGGCATGGACTGTCCTTTAGACCAGTGTTTCCCAGTTTGGCCTGCTTGGGTGCTTGCAGCAGGAGCGGTGGGAGCACCTCTCAGGAGAGGAGGTGTTCAGCTGCTCAGGTATGATGAAAAGGGCTCTTTGAAGTGGTCAGGATACCAACAGCCATCTCTGTACCGTGGTCTAGTGACCATCTTGTAGAATGTCTCTGGGTCTAAGTGCCTTAGGAACAGAAGTGGGAAGTTGCACATAAACAGAGAATTTTCCTCTGCAAATTAACTGCAAATTCTGGAAAGAAATTATTATTTGACAAGGCCGTACAAAACCCAAGAGGCAACTGTTGCACTCCAAGATCAACAAGAGCTATTTTGACATAGGATACCTATGGGTATGTGGCAGCATCTTTGTATGAGGCATTACAATGATTTGCACTCCCTAGAATAAAATGTCTGCTTCAAACATGTGCTCTTAAAGCTAAACATTTAATTTCAAGTGTGTGTTTATGAAATTTGAGTTTCAACAGTACTGGAAATTCACAGCTCCCATGGCCAATATGAGAATGGATACCTAACTGCAAAACAACAGCAAATTTTTCTAGAGGACATTGAATTTGACAATTACAGCTATTCCCTTCTCAATATTTCTGAGTTTTCCTGCAGAATTGCAAGTACAAAGACTAAGTAACTAAACATGAAACACTGCCTTTAAAGTATAAATTAGTTGTATCACTGACTCCTGTGATATCCTTTGACATTCTTAAATTCCCTCTTACATTAATGGCTCCTTTTTAAAATGAATGTATAAATATTTGTTTCTGTAGAAGTTTGTAGAAAAATTTAATGGTTTCAAATCACTCAACCTCTTTGGAACGTTAATGATATTTTTATCTGCACTCTGTGTACACAAAGGGAATTATTGCATTGGCAGTTACTATTTCTGGTTTTATAAGTAACACATATAAGTGAAAAATATAAGTTACATCACTCACCAGATAAGAAAGACAAATTCAGAAAGGGTGGTTTATGGAAACCTTCAATGCCAGTTTCACTGTAAAAGGTCAGAAGTTCTCTCACTTTGTTTGAAGAGTGGTCTAGCTGTACTTACACATGTGACATACACATGCTTTTTACTTAGACAAGTGGCCTAGTTCTAATTATACACTGGGAAGAAAATACTCATAATTGCAACAGTTGATTTCTTGGTCTGTCTTGCATTAGGCAGACATTTTTGCAAAACACATTGTCTCACTTTTCTTGTCTCTAAAATTAGAATAATACTTATTTAGAAAAACTAACATTTAAAATTAGTACTTAAATCCAAGCATTGTCTGAAATTATTAGAGTATTACCCCAAAATTTGATCATTCTCTTTCCATCCATAGGGAAAAGGAAGTCTCCGTGCACCATAGCTGTCAGCGCAGGAGTCAGTTGTCCTTCTTCTTCCTAATCCTCAGACTATCCTCTTTGGCTATGTCTGTGTTAGTACATAAAATCAGGATTGTTCTCTGGTACTAAGGCCAAGAGGCACAATTAAGCCTGTACCCCTGTGCCCAAATTCGGATCTCACGTTATTCTCTGAACGACACTGGGGCAATTTGCTTAGAGATCTAGACTGTGCTAAGGGGACCTGATGCCCATTAAACCACTAGTTGTGAGACAGCATCTGACACATCCCCGGCACTCGTGGTCATCAGTGAGCATATAACCAAAAAACTAAGAAAAAACACCAAGAGAAGCAGTCCTGCTGCATGACTTCTTCCTCCCAGACCTCTTCCTGAAGGTAATCTCATAGAAGAGGGTATAGTAGGACAGATCCCTGGTATTTGCCATGCCCCAGATGTTGCCATGACACTACTATGTCTTTTTCTGAAAATTGTATTTTCAGCTTCTATGGAGACCTAAAATGCAGAGAATTAAATTCTGATACACCTGAAGTGATTTATTGCATCATTTCATGAATGAAATACCTTGCATGGGACTAGCTGTGGAAACAGTTGTGTTCAATGCTATATATATGGTATTTAATCTTGATGAAGATAATAAATATAATGTATCTTGTAGGAAATATAGCAGAAGAAAAATATGAGAAATATTGCCATGATTTAATGCTCCAATTATCTTAACTGCTACTTGAATTTAATGAAATATTATATTGCTTGAAGATGTTTCGTAAATGATTAGCAAATGTACATGTGCAGAGAGGTGGCATGAATCTGTATTACTAAGGCTTAAAGATTTATTAGAGGATCTACAAGATCTATAGTAACCAAAAATGAGATCACATAACAGAGTAAGACTTACAAAAATGCCTGTCTTTTTAATGAAGCTATTACTGCTGATGCCAGTTTTTTTTTCCTTTTCTAGTTTCTTGCTTCAGTCCACACTGTGATATTCATGCATCTCTTGAAATGCCTCACTTCTGTGAATAATCTTACATTTCCCCTGGCACATTGCAGGAAGCAAGGTGCTCTGTTATATTCAAAATCCTGTGCCCTCTGAAGTGCACGAGAGTTTGACACTGACTCCTGTGGGATGTCTTGGAGCACATGCAGCACTCTGTGCAGACAAACCACAACTTAATTGGAAATGATACATCACATAGCTTAATTGTTTAGTTCGCATTCTCTTTTCAAAAATACGAAATTTCATTGCAGAGATAATTTGAATACCTTTGTTACATTGAAGAGGGAAAGAATTAATTAAAATCCGGATTGCCAATCAAGTTGAGAACACCATATGGAAATCCCCATTAAAAGCAGGCAAGTAGCCGTGCTCAAATTGTGATAGAGACTAATGTATTTTGCAAATCAAGATGCCAACTTCAATCTGTAACATAGTGAAATGCACAGATTTTTCCCTGCCCCCATTCCCACTCTTTTTGCTCCAGTCTAAAGTGCACTCTGTAATGCATTATTAAGCCCAATTCTGACCCAGTTTCTTAATTATCTGTAAGCTACAGAGAACTTGTAGCAGAATATTAACTAAGGCAAGAGATGTAATACAGAAGAATCCACAATGGCATTAGAGAGAATCATTAGCATTTTGCTAAGAAAATCCGTCTCATTTTAATATTTGACTTAGCCTAACATGCAGAATTTATATTTTAAAGGGGTACAAAGTATATACCACCCAAGCCACTGAAACAACTCGGGGGGGGGGGGGGGAGGGGGGGGAAGCATTCCTGGATTCACAAAATAAAAAAAACTTTTAGCATACTGAAACATTTCTGGAATTATTTTTTCCAGCTGTTCCAAGTGGATACCATCGACAGTGGTTACAACCTCATAGAACATTATGTGCCTAGCTGTTTATTTTAGATGAACTGCAGAAGATAACCTGGTATGGGTTATACACACGTTACAACATTTTGTGGGGTACAATTGGGACAAACAACCGTCATGGCAGTTGACAGCATAAACAAATCCTCCAAATGGTCTTGTCCCTGGTTAATATCAATCCAGCAGGTGCAGTTTCATCCCTCTCTGCATTGCTGCGTATTAGTGGAATATGAGAAGTTTTCATGGTGAAAAATCAGCCACAGATATACTGCATCAGGAACAAAGAACACAGGGACTTCTACCCACAAACCTGCAGGAATGTGTGATTTTGAAGACTTGACATATCTCTGATGTAAAAGTGTTTGAGTGAGTGAAAAACATACTGAAGGAGCAATTTATTTAGTGAGAACAATTTTTAATACAAAACATATTTCAACATTATTTGAGGAAAAAATATTTTCCCCACCCCATGACTGAACGATTTGTGGTCTGCACATACAGAAAGTCAAGCTTTAATTGTAAAATTTAAACAGCAGAGAAAGTCTGCAAAATACATTTATAATTTTGTGGCGAAGAATGTATTTATTGCATTCAAAGATCAAAGAAAACCCATGCAGTCCCCTTGTCATCGAGCTGAGAAATCACCTAACTGCAGAATATGGAACTTGTATAAATGTTTTTTTTTTAATCAATGACAAAATCCTACTGTTTGAAAAGGAGTAATAGTTAAATACAATGTTTTATTAGTAATAGTGTCAAATGCAGCTCATGTGGCAAGTTGGTTCTTTGCAAAACATCAGATGATTGGAAAGTGCTAACAAGCTTAATGTACATTCAGGCACGTTGCTTCAATTTGAAGTGTACTTTCGCTTGTGGAGCATGTGGATGTATCGTGCCTAATGCTAACACTGTGAATTTTCCAGTGCAACCTGCCAAATATTCTTCTTCTAGGAATAAAAGTGTCCAAAACTTCTCCAAAGTGATGAACAGCAAGCCTGAGGCACCTTTCATTTACAGATACAGAAAAAAACCTCAAAATCAGTATCTTATACTCAAGAACCTAAACCAGTGTGTAAGCACTGAAACAAAAGACCGATTTTCAAAGGCAGATTTTGTAAAAGTACCACACGCTTTTCCATTTTCTTTCTAGACTAACCCGTATATTCAGTTAGGCCCCAACATTCAGGCCAGAGTATCATCTACAGAGCACAGACACCTTTTTTCATGCATTTGCAGTTCATTTGTGTTTGATTGCAATCAAGCCAGCATTTAGTCAACTGTCCCTTGGTCCAAGGAGAGAGCAACTGTGACTGCACATGCTCCAGGGGCAAAGCTGGACACCAGGACAATGCCTACCAATGTAAATATGCCATGCAAACCATCTGTGACATACTGACCCCACCGTGGTTGGCTCTCTCACCTCCTGAAGTGCTCTGATCCAGTGGTGGACTATGAGAAAATATGCACAACCTCTTAGGTTGGAAACCATTCTGACTGATGCAGACATGGCTGGACAGACAATCTAAAGGCCTTAATCTTGTTTCTGTCAGGCAAAGAGAAGTCTGTAGTGAAAATATGCTGGTATCTGTTGTTCACATCTTAGCATAATCACCAGTGCTATTATTGTTAAATGAAAGAGAGTCCCTTCCCCTAAAAGCAAAACATCTATTTAGACACAGCAACGTCCTGCTGCCTTGTGTCATGTCACTTCATGGTTGTCACCATTTCTCTCACAAAAATATCCAGTAAGAGGGTTTTTTGCCTTCTCAGGCCTCCATTTCTTCCATCACTTCCATCACAATTGTTCGAGGGCCAGTCAGGATGAGGTTGCTCACTGTCCTGTAATCCACGTGGAGAACGTTGAGGCCGTTGACAGATACAACAAACTGGCAAACCTGAGGAGAAAGCAAGCAGCAAAACCAGTTAGGCATTAGAGTTGGTTTTTTTATTAGATTATTTACACAGATGTACTATTAACTCCTGAGCAGGCAAACCCTCCAGAACTCTTCATACCATCTCATTCAGCACTCTTAAAAAACCTACACTTCTTAGAATTGTATGGCAAGTTAATTTTCCATAATTTCTTTTGAAATATCACTGCAAGTTTCAAATCTGTGAAATTTTTATGTCCTACATCAATAATTTTTCTTACAAAAAGGAGATTTTTTTTTTTCTTATAGCAATGATATTTTATTATATCAATGGTGGGTTGCAAACAGTATGAGACATCCAGCTCTGGGGTCCCCAGCACAGTAAGGATATCAAGCTGTTGGAGTGACTCCAGAGGAGGGCCACCAAGATGGTTAGAGGGATGTAGCACCTCTCCTACAAGGAAAGGCTGAGAGAACTGGATTTGTTCAGCCTGGACAAAAGAAGGGTTTAGCGTGACCTAATTGTAGCCTTCCAGTACCTGAAAGGAGCCTACAAGAAAGGGAAGACTACAAGGGCATGGAGTGACAGGATAAGGGGGAATGGAAACTGAAAGAGGGTAGATTAAATTAGATATTAGGAAACAATTCTTTACTGCGAGGGTGGTGAGGGCACTGGATCAGGTGGCCCAGAGAAGCTGTGGATGTGCCCTCCCTGGAAGTGGGGAAGGCCAGATTGGATGGCACCCTGAGCATTCTGGCCTAGTGAAAGGTGTCTCTGTCCACAGCAGAGGACACATATGTAAAGTGCCTGCTAACACAGGCCATTTTATGATTCTGTGAAGACAACTCTGGCTATTACAGTCTGTTCTCCTTAGTTTGTCTTGAACATTTTCTTAGAAAACATTTTAGTCAACTCTCAGTAGTCACATTAAAAATATGCATCATGTTTCCAGGCTTAGGGCAAAGCCTGGACTTATTACTTCTCTAGATCAAAGCATCCAAACTCTAGGAAATAATATCATAGAAGACGAAGACAGTACTAGGAGAGATTAAAATGTCACTGCCATGTGACCGGTTTTAATTTCCTTCAGCAACTATGGCTTATTAATTAATTTCAGATATGCTAATTTTTTTTGTAAAAGCTGTAACAAATTCAAACATTGGAAATTTTGTATCATTGTAGGCCATTTTCAATTTAAAAACTCTTGACAGAAATACTCTGATCAACATCACTGCATAACTTAAAAGAGTTAATCAGAGAAAAAGTCACATAAATATTGTAAAAAAAGTGCAGGAAAAGAAAGACAATATTGATTCCTCAAAAACATTAAGCCTTCTCTATATCTAATCATAATATTGCAGCGTTTGTTAAAAAGGTCAAAAATGTGCGTAGTGTCTAGATCTGTGTTTTTAATGATAAAAATATGGAGCCTAAAGGAACAATAATGTCATCCTGATGTTTCAATGAAAACAAGAAGGTTATCTTACTCTTACATCATCTTGAGTCTGTAAGAAAGAAGCTATGAAGCAAGTATCACTAGAAATTTTCATGCTTTATTTTATACAGACAGGCTGGATTGATGGGTCAAGGCCAATTTTATGAGGTTCAACAAGGCCAAATGCCAGGTCCTGCACTTGGGTCACAACAACCCCCTGCATTGCCACAGGCTTGGGAACATTGGCTGGAAAACTGCCTGACAGAAAAGGACCTGGGGGTGCTGATTGACAGCAGCTGAACATGAGCCAGCAGTGAGCCCAGGGGGCCAAGAAGGCCAATGGCATCCTGGCCTGGATCAGGAACAGCGTGGCAGCAGGAGCAGGGAAGTGATCGGCACTGGTGAGGTAAAACCTCATATACTGTGTCCAGTCCTGGGCCCCCCATTTCAAGAAAGACTTTGAGTGGCTGGAGCGTGTCCAGAGAAGGGGAACGAAGCTGTTGAAGGGTCTGCAGCACAAGTCTGGTGAGGAACAGCTGAGGGAGCTGGGATTATTTAGCCTGGACAAATGGAAGCTCAGGAGAGACCTTACCACTCCCTACAACTACCTGAAAGGAAGTTGTAGCAGAGTGGGGTGCGGTCTCTTCTCCCAGATAACAAGTGACAGGACGAGAGGAAACGGCCTCAAGTTGCACCAGGGAAGGGTCAATGCCATGGTCTAGTTGACTTGGCGGTGTTAGGTCATAGGTTGGACTCATATTAAATGAAATTTCTTCACTGAACAGGTGGTCAGACATTGGAACAGGCTGCCAAGGAAGTGGTGGAATCACCATCCCTTCATGTGTGAAAAAAAAAACAAACCCTGGATGTGCACTTGGGAACACAGTTTAGTGGTGAACATGGCAGTGTTAGGCTGATGGTTGGACTCAATGCTATTAAACCAACCAGTCTTTTCCAATTTAACAATTCTATGAGTTTATGATTTTTTACCCTTCCCACTTAGGCAGAAACACAACTCAGAAATGGACAGAGGAGAGGTGGGAAGCAGCCCTGGTGTCCTTCAATGCTAGCTCTAAAATAGATTTTCTTACATGTCAAGTCATTTAACTTTTGTGCATCAGCCACCTTCCCTCTCAAGTAACATGTGCAGTGAAACTCAATTCACATTTGTGCAAAATGGACAGAATGTAGCTACCAATGTTCCATTTAAGGAAAATTATAGAGGAAACAAAGCCAATCCAAAAATGTAACATTTCATCCAAAATGTCACAAATTATTTTAATCTCTTCTCCTTAGAGCAGGAGCAGCAGCCCCTGAAGGGAGGGCAGACCTCTCTCTAGCACCTTTAACCCCTGTCCTCCGAACTCCTCTGCAGAGCTGAATATCCTGGAAGTCAGCCTTCCTGGTAGCCCATAGGATCACCGAAGTATGGCAACCAGTAATATCACTGAGCCAACTCCCAGTATGGATGTATCTGTCTTCTATACAAATATTTCCGCTGCAAATAGCATTGGGAAAATGGTTCCGTTTTTGCTTACAGACAAAGATGTCTGAATGTAAGGATTTCTGTTGAAAAGGTAACCCTTCATCCTCTGCAGTGTGCTTCAATTACTATTTAAGTGGCATGTCTATTTAGTTTAAAAATGCAGATTATTGCTGTATCTGTAGGTCTCAACTTCCAGTGGTATTTCCTAAAGCTTTCTATAGCTTTCCAAGATTGTATCAAGTTTTACTGAATTATAGCTCTGGCTTCAGAATAATACTTGGGTTGATTTAAAACAGACCTGAAGAAACAACATTGTCTCTTTTGGCTTAATGCAATTTTTGGAAGTTGAATGGCTGATGTTTGTTTTACTGCTGCATATTCTCAGACTTCTTGAGTTACTGGAATCCCAGTGCATGGGATTTGTGTTTGGCCAAGGACAGGCATGCAAGTGTGTGATGGATAAATCTGCACGCTGGATCATGTCAGGGGCATTCAGGGGCCTCTGGGGAACATCCCTGGCAGAGGAACAGACTTTCCCGACCAGCCACCCACCCATACCAGGGCTGCTATGGTGTAAATGTGGATGGTACAGGCTTGACAGTAGCGTGAACAGCAATCTGGATGCCAAAGAGTGAATTTCTTACGCAGCAGACAAGAGCTGACATGTCTGTGTTCTCAGTGTGTTCATTTTATTGCATGCCCTTGGCAGTACTATCAACCAGCAATGCTGAGAACAGTCTCCTTCGTGTCATCCTTTGCACTGGATCCAAATGGCTTGCTAGTTTCATCATTCCATTGGAAACGATCAGATGCAAGAAGTCCACCCAAGCCAGATGAGAAGAGAAATGCAGAGAGGAGAAATGCACTTAGAGAAGAGTGCAGTCCTGTCCTAAAATTGTATGAAAAGACCCATGAGGAAAAGAAAATTGTAATAAAGGGCCAGCCAGCCTGGGGGCAGAAAGCTCTCTCCACAGTAACCGCTTGACCAGTGCTCCTAAGGACTGAGCCTCCACAAATTCCAGATCTGGCTCCCTCAGGGATAAAGACATATGGAGCCATTTGCTGTGTCCTCCAGTCCTAAGGCGGGGAAAGAGGTTTACACAGTCCTGAGTCCTTCATTATGCTGAGTGCCCTTGACTCACCCAGTTTTTTTTCTCCCCACCCTGATTTCCCATCCAGCGCAGCATCCAGCAAGGTGAAATAAAACACAGTGCGGCTTCACGCATTTTGGCCATCATCAATCCTGCCCCAAAAGAGCCCATCTCCTGCACTGCTCTATTGGTGGAGTTGGAAAACAAGTGAGAGCAAGTGAATACCCACAAACCAGCCCTGACTGAGTAGATCAACCCACATATTTTCATCTCAGGAGTTTTCTTAAGGCAACTGGTTTACAAAATCAAAATGATTTAATGTTACATTTATAAAAACACATTTCAAAAAGCTGTAAGTGCTCAGCTCATAGATACAGCTGTTAAGGGCTTTGTAACTACAAACATGTAAAATATTTCTGTTTGTTTCCACATATCAGTAACTATAATAGATGATAAACTACAGTTAAAAAAGCCTCAAAGAACCTTTTATTGCTCATTTCCTCATAGCTCTCCAAGGAGCTTGACAGGAGATAAGCATCCCTTTTTATCCCTTAGACTTGAAGAAATTACACAGCCCAGAATAAATTCCAACCATTTTGTTGGTCAGGATGTGGCAACCTAGAAACCACAGAACTAATAATAGTTAAATAAAGTAACACTCAAATGAAAAATCCTCCCTTAATTGATTTCAAATATTTAAGTGTTACAGCAATAAACATTTATTGTTGAGTATTTCAATTTCCCACCATATTCCAGCAGCCCATGGAAGCAGGGATAGCAGAAAAGGCACCTCTGTCTTTTTGTGGGTTTTCCATGGCACATAGAGAAGGTTTAAATAGATCCAGGTGTTTCCATAAAAATGTAAACTTCAAGTTTGGGCTTACATTTGAACAAAAAGGATGTGGAAAACTGTTGTTTAAGGAAGATAGCAAAGATTTCTCATGCCCTTTATCATTGGACTGAAGATGGCAAGAAGAGGCGAGAATAATCAGTTACCGTAATGTTTACTGGCCAAAATCAGGGTTGTGCTGTACTTGGAGCTGTACAACCCTTCCTCCCCCTCACTGGTAATTGCTCTTTCCTCCACAGCGAGCCTTGGCTGCCTGCCTCTCCCCAGCCTTGCCAAGCTGCCCTGCAGATGTACATCCACACCCCTTGATCTTCCTGCTGGGAGAATTGCCCACGGGCCAAACCAAAGCCCCGCTCCCTCGCAGGGAGCTGCCTGCCCCAGGGCTGGGCAGCTGAGCCGGTGTTTTTCAGGAGCTGGGATGAGGATGACTGCAGGATGCTTCTAAGGGATGTTGGAGACTGGCTGCGCGCATGGGTGTGGAATTGCGCAATTAAAGCCAAGTATTAAATAAAAACATTGCATACCTGTCACTAATTCTCAGTTTGCTCTGCCTCAGGATGACCTTAATATTTATGAATGCAACAGGAATGTTCTTGGAGAATAGGCAGTTAGCCTAGATCCTTGGATATTCAGGCACTGTTTGTGCTTTAGGCACTGTAGGCTTTAGATGCCTCTCCCTATGGGGCCAGGCCTTGCTTGCCGGACTTCTTTGAATTAACTATGTTTAAAAATCCTATTAAAATTTCCTTCCTTTTTCTAGGCATACTTTTTAGAAGGGTGCTGTGAAAGATTATGAAGAGCTGGAAATTCCCACTGTAGAGTTTGGCTGAAAAGATAATTGCAAAGTTCTTTGGGACAGCCCTAAAAAATCATTTAAATTTACAGATGTAGTGAGCCCAAACATTCATCATGGGTATGAAGGAAGTAACAGCCACACACAGTCAACAGATAATGTATCTTAAAAGAGTAGAATAAGACCATGATTACATGCCCACCTTATTTTGACATAAATTAAAAAGTTTAAGGTGAAGAGAAACATGACTGGCAGGAGGCAGCGTTGCTGGAGGTGGCTGAGGAACTGCCCTTTCCACAGCAGCAGATGTGTGCACCCCACTCCACTGGCTGGGGGTTAAGGCTGTAATTCTCAAGGGATTTAGCATTTAAATTTCAGTGCCAGGATTTTTTTTTTTTTGTTAACTTCTCTTTAAGAAAGAGAGTATAAACACTGCTACAGATGCAGATCAAATAGGTACCAAAGAAATCAATGTTATTAAATACAATGCAGACTTGAAATTCTTGAATACAAAGCTAGATTATGCAATGACACAGTAAAGATAGTGGCAAAAATGCTATTTTTCAGCAGCACTGATATTTTACACAATTATCTAGGCAGTAATGGGAACATTCAGGGTCTAAGACTGCAAAGAACAAAGTCTCCCGGTACACTCAAGTTTTCTCCTCCAACAGCACCAAGGTCAACCAAATGGAAAGGTTTCACAGACTGTTTGGTACCGACAGCTGCTCTGGCATCAGCAATTAACAGCATAAAGAGATGCTGAAAACACTGCCCCCAATTAATTTCCATTGGGGGTGTGAATATTACTGTACACGTGGCAAGTGTATAAAGGAAAATATTAAAAAACGCTGCACTAATCTTTCACTTTGGAGCAGCCAGGATTTCACTCCAGGACTCTGTGTGGATCTGAAGCAGATTTCCAGCAGCTCACAGCTCAAACTAGGGCCATGTCCTACTGCAAGGCCTTTGAGGCCAGGGTATTTCAGAAGTTATTAGCACATTGCACAGAAAGAAGCAGTAGTTGAGAAAGCTGTGTTTGAATCAAGGCTGGCTCAGTCATCCACCATGAGACAGACTAGATTTAACCCTTTGCTCTGTTTATGGTTTGTATGTACACTGACTTACATACAGTTATTGGATAGGTTAGGACATCCTTCCTTGACTATTATTTCTTCTTATCATCTGTTGTGATGATAAAGTCACACAGATAATTTTAACTTCAATGCAAGCCATTCCCAAAATACATGGAGAAATGTATGGGTTTCTTTTTGGTCTTCTTTTTAAGCCTTATTAGCATCAAATAGAAATGACAAATTCAGGCAAATGTAGGAGTTATTTTCAACCTTGGAAAGTTCTTCAGCAATTTTCCTAAGAACTAAAATAAAAGTTTCTAAGTATAACTTCTTTCAGAGCTGGCTAAAGAAAAGTGTATTTTGACAATTTTACAGAACAAAATTCATACCAGAATTGACAATCTAGCTATTTCAAAAAGCATAGCCCAAAGTTAATATTTTTGCTTTTCTTCATGCTTATGCAAAATTAAAGTGAAATCCATTACAGAACCAGCCTGCTTACATTTCTTTTATACAGACATCCTCAATAGTTATAAATAAATGCTTTTTTCATGTCCTAATAATCCTGCAGGGACAAGGATCAGCTGGCCAGTCTTAGTAGCTCAAACTTATAATTGTTTCATTATGATATTCTGAAACTCACTGAGATCTTCCAGAGGAAAGTTCTCCACATGTGGTTAGCAAACCAATCTGTTTCTTATGTGTAATCTGCATGAGATACTTGTGAGAACCTGATTTATATTAAATATCAGGCCATGCTGTCAGTAAGAACCCCTCCTTATGGGCACCTGTGAAATCAGGGCTGGAGGAATTACAATTGTCAGTGACCTGGAAATGTCTTAAGCAGGATACCAAACAAATCAAACTTTTCACTCTTTATAGATACTTCTAAAAACTCTGGGCCAGTTCTAAAATGGAAAACTTACTGGTTGGTTCCTGTGCTATGGCCACAGCTCTCACCTGCAAAGGTTACTGAACTCCTGAAACCAAGAAGGGAAAAGCAAAGAAAAAAAAAAAAGGAAATACAGTTTTTGCCACAGCTTGTTTAAAGAGGCAATATATCTGCTTTGGCTTTTCTTGTCTTGCTGACAAATTTCAGCACAATTGGACAAGGCTTAGGTACTACAAGAATGCAGTATCTGAAACACAGCTTTCCAGATTTCAGCAAGGAGGAAGGGGACATCCAAGCTTCCAATGTTTTAAAGGAAGAGGTATCCTTCCAATGCGATCCTTCCTTCCCTCCTGGCATTCCCCTTGCTCCTCTGCAGATGCTGGGAACCACTGCTCCCACTCCCGCCTCCCAAGCACCACTGCACTCTCAAGTGAACAGATGGAAATCAGGGTGTCATTTTTTTAATCTAATTTAAATATGAAGGAATTGAGAAACGAGTGAAAGTAAAACCTCCCTTTTAAGGCTCTTATTTTGTCACAGTGAAACAAAAAATGATGCTGTTTGTACATTTTATTGCAGTTGCCAAATAGAAAGGGAGCTATTTACAAGTCAGTAACCATGCAGGTTTGCCCTGCCAGTTTGTTAGATCCCTTCAATAAATCTTCCAAGCTAATTACTACATCACCACCCTCTTCCTCACACACCACACCATCTATTTGTACACAAAATCCTTAGTGACAACATCAGAGAATGAGGTTTCCCTCTCCTCAGGGTGTAAAAAATTAATTTTACTTTTAAAAGAAACATGGAAAGAAAAGGGTTGCTTATTAAAAGCTGGATCCGTAATCTGATCTGGGACCTCACAACCCTTTCTGCCAGTAAAAAGGGATATACTCAGCCTGAATTGCCAAGAAATCTGTGGATCCAGATACCAAACCTCCTTCAAAGGGGAGGAAGGTTAATAGCAGGACTTGGTGCCTGTGGTCCCAAGAGGTGCTCCTGTCCCTTTGTGCTGGCTCTGGGAACAGTGCGCCAAAGCCAGGCACTGCTCCCTTTTCATCTTGTGCCAGCAAAAAAAAATAAATTAAAGGACTTGTCTCCAGGCAAAATAAGTTCCTTGTTGTGCCTGACATGGATGAAGGAAGGACGGAATAGATACCTATCTGGTTGGAAGTAAAGGGAAAGAGGGAGATGAAAAGGAGGTGAAGATAGAATTGACCCTCCTGGCAGCACTTAGATCACTAAACTTCAGCTTAAGTTTTCAGATAACTTAAAGTCTCAGTGAAATCAGTGGCAAGATGTATGTTATGGTAGCAGGAGCAAGCACAGAGAAATCCGGGGCAGGAGAACTACGATAGAGGAGAAGAGGGCACTGGGCTCAGCTTCTCCTTTTACATACTTACACACACAACCTGCAGTTATGCTGATACTTCTGGGTATCTTCTATTTTAATAGGTTGCCCACAGCCATAAAACAGAGGAATCTCCATGATCAGCAAACAGCCCAGGACATGAAGATGCTGAATGTGCTGCCACAGAAAAGCCAAAGACCCAAGACTAACCTTCCACATAAAAGCAAACACAGGCAGCACTGAAGTATTTGCTCCCACTCTGCTAAGCTTTACATTGTCACATTGGAATGAGGAAAAGAGATGAAAATCAGAGGTCCTAAAAGCTATGTTTCCAGTTAGATTTTTATCTTTGGGTGTTTTTTTTTAAAAGAATTCATGCAATTTTGATAGGATTAGTAAAGCAAAGCTGGAACCTCACAATTCACAACCTACTGCATGTCGCCAGAAGGTTAAAAAATCATACAATGGCCTTTCCTACATAACTGAGGTAACTGGATGGAACAGAATAAATTACAGCTGTGTGTTCAGCTCTGTAAATATCTCTAGCAAAAGTGCAATTGGCTGTAGAGTGGGTGGTGTGGGAGCAGGCAAGTATCCAGGTATTGCATAAACACAGGATGTTCTCTCTCAAGGGGTGAATTTCTTCAATCTTTACACCAGTGTGAAGCTGGCCCACTGTTCCATCAGTGGCTAGAAACTGGGTACCAGCCGAACACAGTACAACACATAGCACAGAAAACCATCTCCATTCACAGAACTACAAAAATAAGGGCATCATTCTTGTGCTCCATCTTGGTCTGTGACTGCAGTCTGCTATGGCTGGTTTGCCTGAGCAAGGCTTCATTACATATTTTCATTACATGCACTTATTACCTACTTCTTTTGTTTTTAAAAAAGAATCTGAATTTTTTACAGTATTCCAAACAAGCTGGTCTACAACTGGAAAAAAAAAACCCATCAGAAATTAAACAACATAAACTAAAAACTATATAATAAAACTATATTAGTTTTATAACACAATAAGTCACATAATATAAAAAGTTGTAGGTTCTCAAGGGCCTCACTGTTGGTTCAGATAGTCTCTCCCTCCCTCCCTTTCCACTGATGGGAATCAATGGGAATTTAAGTCCTTTTTCTTCACCAGGAAGAGAATAAAACCACTGCTGTGCAAAAGCCACAGAGTGGACAAATTAGAGGGGAAAAAGAGCTCATCTAAGAGCCCATGAGAACAACTCATGTTTTGGACTGTGAGGCTTTTAGGCTGCACACAAGTCTCAGCTCTGCAAGCAGCAGAGTTTCCCTGACTGATCAGTCAAACACTGACACAGCAAACTGGAATTACTCATGAAGGTAAATTAATACTATCTGTAGATATATGGAGACTAATAACATAAGGACCTAATACCCTGAAATGCAAACCTTCCATACATATGGAATAGGGAAATATAGGTCACTGCTTTCCATGGCACTAATTGGGAATTGGTGTGTAAAATCACTGACTTAATGTGAGTCCCAATGAGAAATACCCACAGGTAAAGCTGAGCCAGGCTGGGCCACATCAGGAAAACAAACCAGTGACTGCATGTCTAACTTTATAAGCATTTTTATTGTATACTGCAATTTGATACCTACCACAGAACAGCTCTGAAAATGTTAAATAACTCAAATGGCTAAAGATTGCTCTGGGTGAAATACTGCATCAGAGTCAGAAGAACACAGAGTCTAAGCTTAGAAATAATGTCTTTTTATGCTTGGTTTGACCTTTTGGTGTCCTTTTTTTTTTTTTTTCTGATATATCCATAACTAAACTAGAATTGCCAAAAAAACCCCATACATAATGAATAAAGAATTTAAAAACTATATATCAGTTTACTTACATGGTCAAATATAATTATGCTAAACTAACTGAATGCAGTTCCTTCAAGGCTCATATTGGGTAAAAACAGTCCCTAAGACAGTCCAAACAAGGGAGTTACAAGGGCAGACAGACTCATGCAGGGCACCCTCAGCACCCTCTGTTATCCAGCCTGTCATGAGCAGGAATGGTCTGCGCCATTTGAGACAAACAGCTGCTCTCTGTTCACACAGACAAAAGTGCAATTGTTTTTCCATGTGTTTGGCTAGCTAAAGAGAGCCTTGGCTTTAATGCAACATGTTTCCCGAATCACTTGCTTATATCATGAAAGGAAGCCACTTTGTGTCTTGAGCAACAAGGAAAGAGACGGAGAAGTGCAGAGAAGGATCTGTAGAGCAGCAGCTGGGAGCAGCAGCATCCTTGAAGTGCTTGGGGCTGAGAGTTGAGATAGCCATGATCCTGTAAATCCAACAGCATCTGAGGAACACTTCAAGCCTTCAAGTGAAATGGATATTGCAACTAAATCTAATAATACAAAATGCTTTTCATCCTCAACTGAGAGCAAAAGCAGTTCAGAATGCCAGCATTTTGCTGTACTGGCCTCTAATTGTTTGTCTCTCTTAGAGACACTTAGGATAATCTCTTTTAAGATTTCAGCCGTTCTGCAGGTCAGTTTTTCAGATGACAGTACTCTCTTTGGTGAGCCTGAACTACCTGGGAGTGACCTGCAGTAGCCTACAACAGCTTGAGAATGGGTAAAATCCCAGCTGTTCTGGCAGGCACTGGATCTCACCATTCAATGGGCTATAGACCACACTGGAATTTGGAAGTTGTATCAAAACACAAGCACAGCCCTGTTTTAAAGTGCAGCTGAAACCAGTGCTGCTGTCTCTCTTTTTGAATAGCTACAGCTGTAAGACTCCAGAAACAATCAAGAAAGCACTTTCATAAAGCCAGGGTGTTCAGATATCTGGGTTATCCTGTCATAAAACACCACTTACTTGAAAAGAATTTTTAAAACTATAATTTATTAAAATATTGTGACTAAATTTTAAAAATCCACTGACCTTCAATTATGAACCTGCAGGCAATATTTTTTTGGATTTGTATTTGCTATTGATGAAAAGGAGCCAATGTAAAAACATGAGTATAGAGGGTCACTTGTTGCCCAACAGCATTTTAGGTGACTGGTCTACAAGAAAGTTCAACTCTAATGTGAACTATGCTGCTGTGAATGCAGAAAAAAGAGCTCCTGCAATATTATGAAACTTTCTGTATTCACATAATGTTTCAGTTGTTGCAAAATAAAAAAAAAAAAGTCATTTTATTGCCCTGTAAAACTCTCTCTGTTAAAAGACTCTTTAGGAAAAATCACAAAATCATTGGAAACCTAATACTGCTCTGCAAGCCAATATCTGGGTCTGGGATAAGCAACTAAAACCTCACTAAACTTGTGTTTTGTAAATTTATGGGTGGAAAAAAAAAAAAGAAGCTTCACTGTAAAGCTGAAATTTAGACTCAAAAAGTTGAACTCACTTGTTTAATAGTTCACCTATGAATCCTCATTGCCTTAATTCCTTTCTCTATAGTCAATAACATAGATCCTGTTTTCAAAATCTGGACTGACAATCATTAAAAGAATTTTCCTCTGTTTCTCTTGTGTGTGCAGTTTTCAGTTTCCATCCTGCTGGTGTGACGTTTGCTCGCTGTGCTACCCGACTGCATAGGAGGGGGTCTTTCCCCTAATACCTTAGAGGGTGACTTTTCACATGCCAAGTTTTGATTTCTTTATCATAGAACAGTCCCAGATAGTCACAGCAAGCATCTGATCCCTAGTCCAATATAAAGCTGGCTGATTTTTTAGTCAATTTTGTGTCCACTGGCTCAGAAGAACAGAAGCTGATGGCCCACTGAAGCACGTGCTGTCCCAGACCCCACCTACTTGGTGGTGTCTGTGCACTCCAAGGCACCTGCACAAGGGTGGGGTTCACTTAACCTTCCAAAACAACTACAACAGAAGTTCTCCAGCCTCAGAAGAGATGTCTTAAAACGAACTAAACCTTATAAAACTCTGTGGGGAAAGAAGCAAGACAAATCAAGGAAACAAGCAGAAAAAAATGGAGATCCATCAAAAAAAGTAGGAATGTAGGATGAAATTCTGACACATCAGAAGGTGACGGAAGCTTCTAAAGAACTAAAATGTCACACTTAAGAGCCTAATGATTTATTGGTGGAAAATGGAGCAAAGCAGAAAAGAATTTTGGTAAAGATAAGCAGAGACTGCAGTATGGAAGCATTGGAAACAAAGTCTCTGTCCGCAGAGCAGTTGCAACCTGGGCAGGGATGGCAGGCTCATATGTCACAAAGGAAGTATCTAGTGTTAATACAGATACAAATTTCAGGAGGGGGAGGAGGATGGCTCAGGAGGAGGGCAGTTGTACAAACTACTGTGCAGGTGTAGCATGGCTGCACGAGAGTCAGTGGATCTAGTCTGCAAGTTCTCTGCTTTGAGACTGGAAAACCTGGACCTTGTGCTCTGAACGACAGCTCCACAAGAAAACAAGGAAACTTTAGCAAACCTAGAGGTTTTTTTCATTTGTAGAGGTACCAAAACAGATCAACTCATCAAATGTTTTGATTAAGTTTGTTAACAAGTCAGATTTGCTGGCATTTTCTGTCTCTTTAAATCCAAACGACTTTACAATAATGCTTATGTATTCTAGTGGGAAATGGTCAGCGCTGCACAGAGGGTTTGTGACAGGGTGAAGATGAGAATCCAAATCCAAATTGTGACTTCTGTGTGGCCACCATGTGTCAGGTTCACCAGCAGCCCAGTGGTACAGTGTCTCTAAGATAATGTCCTGACTCACACAGGTCCAACAATGATATGGCTTCCACCACAGACGAGGAATAAAGTGAACAGCTGGTGCAGTGAAAGGGCAGAAGAGAGACATCCAGTCCTGGACTGGGATTCCCAATGCTGAGGAGAAAGGAGGACTGCTGAGAAAAAATTCAATTATTTCAATCAACCTAAGGACACTGTGCTAATGCAAAGGATGATCAACGACATAAGGACTCTCTTGCACTTGTAGTAGCCTATAACAAAAGCAAAGGAGAGATTTCCCAAACCTTGTCTCCTTTGGCAACTAAACAAAGTTCTGGCAGTGACACACAATGCAGCTCTCAAAACCATGTTTTCCTCCACTTAGAGAAGCCTCTAGTTTGGTGAGAGGGCTGAATTCACAAAACTCCCAGACAAGAGGAGATGGGTGCAGTGCAGTTTTCTGCCAAGTACTCACAGAACCATGTTACTATGATAATTTTGATGGCACTAATCCCAGTACAGTTAGAGTAACATGGGTTTAGGGTAGGTCCAACCTACTTAAAAGTGGAAAAAAGATTCATGCTAAAAATTTGGGAACTACTCATCGAGTTTAATTAAACACACACACACTGGGAATGGAAACTTTTGGATGGTTACAGAGGCATCAAATCCCTTGAGCAAATGACAACCCCAGACCAAAAAGAGAAGGCAGACACAGAGCAGGGACACCCAGGCACTGATTCAATCACCGACTGGAAAGCACAGTGACTGCTATAAATGCTGATAAGCAATTGTCAAAGACAAGCAACCACTAACCCATTTTTCATGTTGATGGCAGAGCTGAGTATTTTCACATTCACAAATATTTGATTTCTTCCAAATTCTGTTGAATCATTATCCTACTGACCAACAGCCTACCTAAATTTTTCTTTAGAGTCTTTTTGAAAGATTTCTACAATCAAATAAATAATTAAAAAAAAATCCAAACAGTTCACCATTATGCTCTTACTATACTCTTAGCACATCCTAATGGGACAACCACCCTTCTTGAGAATAACTTAAATGATGTTCAAGGCTAATGGCTATCCTACTCAGCTCACTCTCTCCAATCTCTGTGATAGATAGTAGACATAAAATAGGAGGTCCTGGTTACTGCTGCATGAAGTGAAAGACAGAGGTAAAATGTCTTTGAATTGTCTTCGGTTTTGCAAAACCAGAGTTGATTTTATGGTAAAATACCAAATCTGATTGCTTAAAATTAGATCTTTCTAAAGTGATAGATGCTTGAATACAACTTCCATGTTTCTGTGGAGGAGAATGACCTTTATGTTATAGTTGATAATTAAATACTATCAGAAAATGAGGCAGTCACTTACAGAGACATGTTTGAAACTTTATATATACATTTATATTGAAGCCCTACAGTAGTGGCATTCATCGCATGCAGTGCTACGCACGTTTAGCTCTGCTGTTCTCTATTTATGGACAAGCTATGAAAGCAGTTTGTCAGCAACTTTTTCTGAGTGTTCAAATTACCAAATACATTCATTATGAACTCACTCTAATGTAATTATCAAATTCGGCAGCAAGCTGATAGCACAGCTAAAGGAAAATCCCAACCTGCCTCAGTGTTTTCATGCTGTAATTGAAAACAGATGGCAACTCATGTAATTTATGCTTTTCTACAGTCAGTAACATGTTGGTATAAGATAAGAATTCTAAGACTGAATTGCATCTGCTTCAACAACACCATATGCTAGTGCACAGTATAAATATTTATCCAAACCTACTTCATCTTCTCATTTAAAGCTCAGTCCCATGAAAAAGTGAAAGTACCCTTCAGATTCCTTCAATTAGCACTGAAGCATCTCTCCAGTGCTTCCAAGGGTCAAAGGCCCAGCACCAAACATGGAGGTATCTTCCCTTTCCTAAGCTTCATGGAGAGGGTTAAATGGAGGCATGTATATTGTGCCTTATTTATACAATATTAATCCCAGTCTTCAAGCTCCCAGTAAAGTTGCCTGTAGGAGTTACAAGGAAGTTTCTCACTTATGATAGTCATGCTTCCCTACTTTTCCCACTATAACATAAAATAGTGGAAATTGGCCACAGCCATAAATGGGATATTTTTCCTGGGGGAATATTTTTTTCAAAAAGGATTTTTAGCCTGGCTTATCTTGCTTGTCAAAAAGTTAAGCAATCTGTTTGAGATCAGAAAGCAAAGACCATGGAATGGGTTTTGTGTTTCTCTGCAGCATGGAATATGTTCATCCTCATGAGAATCTCACAGTTCAGATTTCTTCCAAGGAATCTAAGACATTGGTGATTCCTCTGACTCACAGGGTTTTGGGTTGTTTTCTTCCCACTTGACATTTACAACACATACCTTTTAATCTTTTATGTTACAAGACTGTAATATTTTGTTATTGTGGCAGTACTTGAACTCTTCGGACTAATCAGAGGGTACCTGTGTTCCTTACATTGCAGGGAGACTGGTCTTGATGACCTTGATGGACTGACATGAATCAACTACTTGAGACAGTGGAAACCCAATTACATCTGAGATCTGGCTCTTATTCCACTAGTGAAATCACTTGAGAAACTGAACCTGAAACAATCATTTGTGAATGTAGAAGACGATGGCAGAGGCATAAAATTTATGAAGCTGATCTGCTCCCTGAGCCATCTTTTAAAGACTAGGAGAGCAGAACCATGCTGAAAATGTCATCACTCCATACCATAGTCCCCAACCACAGCTCTAAAAAAAAGGGGTTGGTTCAAGTGACTATATGTGGTCCTTTAAACTCCGTGGTGCTAACTGAAATGAAGAACTAGAACAGGCTAGAAAAACTTGAGTGGCCATTGGCAATTTATATGATACAGAGACCTTAAGTGTAACAGCTATAATACTAATTTGCTCAAAATTGGTTTAAGGAATCAGATCCTCAAAGGTCTGAGCTGGGCACTGACTTCTCCAGCCAGTGGGAAAACATATAACCAGCAAAATGAGTGATTAATTTGTGTCTCTCACAAGCCTCACACTAAGCTAGGTCTGCTCATTTTGTCACATTTTGTCACAGTGATGTCATACTAAAACATGTGATGCATAATTTAAGTCACTAATTAGAAGTCAAATTGCATAACTTCTCAAAGAATACTTTCACCTTAAAAATGGAAATGAACTTACAGAATAAAACACTGAAAAAAAGGGATAACGAGTTTTCCTGACAAAAACTGGCAATATTAAGCAGTATCATCCGCAAAGAAGCAAACTTCGCAGCCAGTCAATACTGAATATTAAAGCAACCTGGGAACTTCAAAATCCTGCTGTTCCTGTCTGCCACTGCTGAGGACTTCAAAATCCTGCTGTTCCTGTCTGCCACTGCTGAGGACAGCAGACAGCTAAACAGAGCTGCAAATAACTTAGAAGTCCCATCGCAACACTGCCTCCTTTCAGAGCCCCAAGTTGCCTCCAGCTCCCACTTGTTAATGTGCTTACAGCAATCACTCTCTTCACAGCGCTGTCACAAGCTTCAACACTTCAACAAACCAGGCCAAAAATACTTTAATAAAGCTAATTGACAAGATATTGAATTATTTGCTCAGCTTCATACCTGAAACCTCAGACTGCAAACGGCAATCCTATTTACTAGCCCCAGAAGTCCTAAAGCCAAAAAACATAATGCCCTCTCACACACCTTCAGCAGACTGTGCTTGTATGGATTTTCTCAGAAATAAACTCCCCCAGAGTTATGAAAGTCAGAAAACTCCCCCAGAAGAGGATGTCACGTATGGTGGCCAGTGCAGCCACGCCGAGGTGCCCGTGTGTGATGGAGAGCTGTGATTCCTGGCTGCCAAGCTCCATGCCCACCGCGCAGCCGCTGCGTGTGGGCAGAGCTCCGGCCCAAGCTCGTTGAGATTTCCACCCAGACTCCCAATTCACAGTGCTTTGGAGCAGCCCAGGAACCCAGCCAAGGTCAAACTGAAAGCAAGTCACCACAAAGTCCTGCAGGTAGGTTGAGCCTGTAATGTTTCCTGATTTCTGTAACACGTGGTACAATTTTAAGCACACAAACTGAGGTCCTACAATGAGACTGTAGACAGCAGTCCTCTCTCAACAGTATGTCTGGCATAATGGAAAGATAGGAAAACAGTGGTCTCCAAAAGAGGTAAGTGCAAAATCACAAGCTTTACAAATAAAGACACTTCCAAAAACAACTACAATGGATGCATCTCCTTAGGAGGAAAATCCCTGCTGCTACTGCCAAGAACTTTTCTACAAACTGCAACGCCAAGTCTTGGCTCTTCTTCAAATTCTTGCCCTTTTCATCATAGCCAACTTTCCTTGTTAGCGCTTCTTTGGTGTAGCACTCTTTTTGCAGACAAAAGCCTCTTGCACCAGCCCACCAGAAGTTACTGTGCCCAACAGCCTATTTTCAAAGTGCCCTTCCTGCAGCTTGCACACAGAGGAAGGTTTAATTTCAAGGACCTGTCATCTAAAGCCTGTCATGCGATTCCTTTACATTTGCCAGATTGAGGAGTTCTGTAAACAGATGGATTAAGTGACATAGATTTTTTAAAATTTCAGATACTGCACTGTGATTTACATACTTATTGCCATGGGAACATCTCAACAAAAGCCCTTATTTTCAAAGAAAAACACCATTTCTTCACTAGGCTAAAGGTATTCAGAATTTCCAAAAATGAGGCACCAATTTTGGTGTCTAAACAAAGGCTCATCTAACATATGGACATAAATTTTTATGTGCAATTCTGCTCTGAAAAGCAGAATAATCAGATCTGTCCTTCCTGTAAATTCAAGGTAATATATGCCAGTTTTACAATACTGTTTGCTCCCCTCAGAGCAGCAGACTATTTTGCATTTTTATGTCTTGAATGGTTCAGGCAGACCTCTGTAACCCATTGGATTACAGATATGACACCACAGTGTTGTTTTTACAAGTCAGGTTTCAGAATAGTTCTACCTTACTGCTAGCTGCTATACTCAAAGAACAAAAGATGCTGTAAAATACAAAACCCCCAAATTCAGGATCTAGAAGATACACATGAATACATTAATTATTTTTAAATTTAGGTCCTTTATATTTAAGGCAAGATTACTAGTTGAAAATTACACTCTTCATATAAAAAATGTAAATATATATTATATTTAGGCATTGTATAAAACTTATCAAAAAATTCCAGCTTCCTCAGGATTCAAGCTGTTTGCCAGCAGGATGTGTTTGGGTGCTGCATGCACCAACAGGCTCTGCAGCTGCCATTCCCTGTCCCAGGGCTTTTTCCTGCCCATACTCAAAACAAGTAAATGTTTCAAAGACAGTATGTTCTTGCAAGTTTCATTTAACAAAAAAAAAAAAGCAGCAGCCAGAGAGGAGAAACCCCTGTAGTGCACTTGTTAAGGACGGTGCCATGGCAGGTCTGGCACCGTGTGATGGGCAGGATGCACATCCCTGGAGTCGGGGCAGCACGTGCTGCCTCCAGCTTGGTGGGTGTGAATATATGGGTGAGAGGCAGCTGTGGTGAGTGTGATGGGAAAGGAAGGTGAATTAGAAGGCTGGACAAAACTTGTGGCAAACTAGGATGCACATGGAGTACACCTGAAACTTTCATCTGTGTTGTTGCCATTCAACAAAACATGACATAAACTGATAATTTAGTCTTTCTGTCTGGCCCAGTCTGGACACTGGAGCAGGTGGAGCAGCTAGTTTCCCTTTCTTGCTTTTACCTGTACTTGACATAATGCTTTGCTTTTATTTTTCGTGCTGTACAAGGCAGAGATTAATTCACAGATATACGTGGGATGTGATCCAAACTTGCAGGTAAGTCAATGGGCTCTGCATTAGCAGTGCAGAAACCTTCCCATGGAATGTGTATTTATTGATTCTTAAATCGTGTATGAAACTATTTGAACTCTTTATGAAATGTGAAAGTATCATCCATCCTTCTTTCCAAAATTTTTTGAATATTAACTGCTGTACAGTGAACAATGGGCTATGCTTGCTTCACTTTCACTAAGTGTGTCTGACTTTGCCTCTTCTTATATAGGCAAAGTGCAGAAGCTGCATATATGCAACCACACAAATTGCAAAGTAAAAAGGATGCTAAAATTGTGCAGAGTTGAAAAAACATGAAAATAAAATTAAAAAATCAACCAAAAAACCCAAAACACCACCACCAACAAAACCAGCCAACCAACTCAAAAAAAAACCCCACCCCAAAAAGAGAAAGGGTCAAGAAAGAAACTTGGAAAGGATAAATAAGTTTCATGTGAAAAAGGGACTTCAAGAATCTCAAGGACAGAATGGGCTGAAAGGCAGCAGAACTCACTGTGCACAAATGCCTGAAACTGAGAGAAAGGCACTCAACACTGGAAACAAAAGCACCTCTCCCTCCCCCAGTACAGGCAGTCCAGACCTTCACTGAGCATGACAAATTCCCCTGGGAAGTCATTCCCTTCTGGAAACCCACCTTCATCCCAGCTGCAGCTGCTGGTCCACTGGGGTCCACAGCCTGGATGTGGCAGGGCTTGCTCCCCCGCACCACAAAGCCCCAGCCCACCGCATCCCCAACGATCTGGAAAGAGAAAAGAAGGGTATGATAACCTTCAGGCAGCTCCATGAAATTCATGGGGGCAACATATAAATGGTTCAAGATGTAATTTCAACATCTCTCTACTTCCAACACATAGTAGAGGATACTGCCTACAGGCTGCTATGTCACTCATGGGAAAGGCCCTACCCAGATTATTCCTCTTGCTTTTAATGAACTACCTTTTTTTAACTAGGAGGCTGTAAAAAGAAATGCTTCCAATGACTAAGTTCAAAACTGTCTTTACAGAAAGGCTCCAAAAGTATATATGAATCAAATTTCTGTCACATCATGTAGAAAGACCCTGGTAGAAAACTTCATTCTGGGTAGGTGATCCACTCCTACAGAGCACAAAGTATTACCAGAAGCACAAAGTCTAGATGAGTTTGTATAATACAAATATTATTGGCTTTATGTAATTTTACACTCCTTTTAAGTCAGCAGTGCCACACTGGCATAAAGAGAGGATAAACAAGTGCAGAATCAGACCTGAAATGTGTGGAAGTACTGATAACAGAGTTTGGGATTTTGAAGTACAAACCTCAGCAAATGCAAATAAGCTCTAATTATCCCATCAGAAAATGTCTGTTTGGCTTGCCCTATGCATACAGCATGCAGAAAATAAAGAAAAATACTGGAAACATACCGTGAAAGTTTTCCTCACATATGGGGCTCCAGGCATTAAGAGCTCATCAGCAGTCACGGGTCTCTTTAATACTGTGGAGGTACAAAAATGAATATTAAATATAACCATTCCTCTGGAGTTTCTCCTAATAAATAAGATATGGTGTTGGGATACAAAGCTTTTTGGTCCCATTTCTCAGACATGCTTTCAGTTCTTGCAGATTTGCATGAAAGTAATAGGAGAACAAGGAAAAACCTGCAGATTGGGTATAAATGATGAGATCTTTGGAAAATCGGGGCATTTAGCCAAGAGACTTTCTTGTCTGCAATTAAAATCCCATAAACATTATCACAAACATCAAAGTGGCTTTTCCTGTGTCCAGTGTTGAAACTTTCCTGGCACTGAACAGCGATTCTTCCCAGCTTGCTGGGTGCTTGTTGGGTGCTCTCTGCTATTTCGTCTGAGTCGGGTTTGCATCACAGACTTAAGTAACAAGAAAATCCTGGTTGTGTCAGCAATTATCTCAAGAGATTTCTGCAGTTGTAGGCACGGATCTATAACTCTTGTCCAGGGACAGACTAGGTAACCTATAGCTGGCTGGGATTTTACGTGAAAGGAAATACCAGTAAGTTTACACAGGTGAATCCTCATTGCCTTGCTACGTAATGGGATGACTTTCCTCTCAAAAAAATAAATTTAAAGTTCTGGCAAATCAAATCAATACCATTTTTTATCTATCTATAAATGCTTCACAAGACAAAGGATGACATATAGACATATATTGTCCATCCTATTGGCCAGTTTGACCCTTAAAATTATGGCTGGATTTTTTAGTGATAAATAATTTTGATGATGTCTATCTTTTTAGTCACAGGTGGGATACAAAATTTCCCACAGATGGTATTTGAAAACATTCTTGAGTTTCTTAATGACATGCATGGGAGCAGGGAGAATTCTATCATACAAACCAATACCTTTTCTTTTTTTTTTTTTTAATTTTCCCATGGATTTTGACAAACTGTCATTTAGCCAGTATTACACATTGCAGAGTATGTCTGGTCAACGTAAAAAAACCTGAATGATTGTGCTCATTCGACAAGTCAGAATCAGGTAAATCATCCATGCAGGTATCCCTTATGTGCCTCCCTTCATTATACCTCCAGAAATATTTTTTTGTTTGTTTGATGACTTTTTCTACATGATTGGTCAAGTCACGACCTGGGTGTTTCTGAAGTGTTTTCCTGCAAGAGAACGCATCCGACAGTAAATATACCTTGTGTTTATTAGCACGTAGCTCAGAGATACATTCTGTGTCTGTATAGCAGGAAACTATTTGTGAACAAAATCTCTTTATAGTCCAGCAGAGGATTAAAAATTCCTCATAACATTTACATCTGACAGCCTTATGTTAACCTATGAGAGCTGACGTGTGGATTTGTACTTGCACTATGGGAGAAATAACCCTACACTGCCAGTAATTGTATAATTCCTAAGGAGCAGTCTGTTTATAAACCCATTGCTGTCTTCTTTCACATATGAGTCTGTTAAAGCTATTCAGAGTTTGAAAATGAGTCCTAAGGGAAAATTTCTTTTAAAAAAATAAAGAATTTATGCAAGGCCAACATCAGCCTATCCTTTTTCTTCCAGTGTTGTGTAAACAGCTGCATTAAAATAAACTTGTTCTCACTATTCATGGGTTGACACTTCATATAAAATCAGAACCATAAATGAACTGAATAGTTGGCATACTTCAGATAACACACACATCTAGGGACAGTGCATGAATGCTGTTTTATCTGTTCCAGAAAATTCTCCAGGATGTAATTAATGTGCTGGGGACAAAGAGCTCCCTGTACAAAACCCACCAGAACATTTCTGGGCAAGTATACCTGAGAGACATTCTGCCAAAACATGACACTGTGGCACTCTTCACACAGGGGCAAGCTCCTTGCCTGTAGGGATAAGCATACTGGAAGGTGATGCTGAATGCCCAACAGCAACATATTCCGAAGATGAGATGACCACTAGCACTGACAGCATTTCCAGGTCTGCTGTAGGGAGTTATGGCTTCTGAGCATACTTTCCTACTCAGTCCTTTCAGTTATTTTAATTCAGAGCCTCATACTGAATTCCCAGCAGAGGCTAAGGAGAGGGAATGAAATGTGCTAAAAGGAGAGAGAAGGAAAATATCCCTGTAACTATGTTTCCCTTTTTGATGGCCACTCTGCACAGCAGGAATGAAATGGACTTTAGTTCACTCCTCTCCGGAGTGAATGGCCAATGTTTAGAACAGCATTCATCTAGTGCTTGAGGCACTCCCTAGTAATCACTTCAAATGCCAGCACCCCTCTGAAAGCAAAGATTACACATATCCACTGAAGCCTTACCCCATTGCACAGTACTCCCCACAGCACCAGCAGAGACATGGTAAATTCGAAATAATAGGAGCTCAAAGGGCAGCAGGGATCCTGCTTTGAAATTTGTGGCTGTTTCTGAGGGAAACAGAGAGGCTGAAACAATATATATCTTGGTCTGTTTTCCTCTTCTCAGATGTACAGTATGAAACAATTTTAAGTGAATTGTGGAAGAATGGGTGTGTTTAACCTTCCGGCTGGGATAGGAAATCCTTTCAAAAGGAAAATAAGCTTCAACAGTACTACTTTTACCTTCCAAAACAGACTAATGTAAAACTT
>JAWWES010000081.1:138213633-138225080 GCA_035583135.1 Lophotriccus pileatus | reverse complement strand
ATAGGAAATCCTTTCAAAAGGAAAATAAGCTTCAACAGTACTACTTTTACCTTCCAAAACAGACTAATGTAAAACTTGAACAAACAAAAATATTGAAATGCTTCCTGACAGGCTGAAATAATGCTGCCTCTTTTCTTTTTTTAGAGGCTCCTGTTTTCTCAGTGGTGTTATTTCAGAGCAGCTTAAGCAGTCACTGTATAGTTAAACTCTCCTCTGACTTGCACCTAAGGAATGTCACTAGGAGGAGATTTGTACTGGTTCAGAGCTTGGCAATGAAGAGGCAAATCTAGGCCTCTGACTGCATGTCCTCCTAAGAGATAAACTGCAGCTCGAACCACAATTATGGAATTGACACAGATATAACTGGAGGCAGACGTCTGGCTTGTGTTCAGCAGGACTTCAGGCTAGAAGATGACAATCGTCCCCTCTGGCCTACAAAACCTGAGACAATGTAAATTCTTACGTATTCTTGAAAACATAAGCTTAGGTGTGATGCTGGGCATTCTTCATATCGCCTTCTCCCCAAACTGATGTCTGAACTCTGACTCCTGTGCACTGTAAGTGATCCTGGTGCTCACCAGATTTGGGGTTGCAGAGCACGGGAGGACTGCTGCTGAGCGTTGGGCTGCTGCTGAAGTATCCGCTGCTGCCACAGCTGCTCATGCTGCTCCTTCGCACTGCCGACACGATCTTTATCTCCTTGGTGGGACTCACTACAAACAGAGAGAGAATACAGAGGGAGAGGGAACTGATATCAGTTCTTAAACCATTTTCCTGGTTTCTCTGAAACAGCAGCAACAATACAAGCTTTCACCGACAGCACTGGGAAGGGCGAGTGTGTCCTACATAGTTAGAAGAGTCAGTGCATGAGTGTAATGCTGTAGCTAACAGGATGGCTGAACTGCTCCCACTGCAGTGTCTTCTAAGAGGCATTGCAATGTAGGGAACTAAGTTTTTCCAGTTTTCCTTCTTTCAGTTCTTACTAGATATTGCTGCACATAATGCTGCAGAGCTCCTTCCCTTCTCTTTAATTCTTCTGGAAGTCTCCACATAGGATGTATAACAAATTACTTTGGGCTTGGGGGATTTTACCCAGTTCTGGTTGTTCATGGACACCAAATTTTGATCAGCATCTGAAATACTATTGATACAGATATACCACAGGGAGTTAAAGATTTGGTAAATTGAAGGAATGGACAATCCCTATGAACATGGACATGTAATGCCAGCCCTGCTCTTTTTTATGAACACTGACAGGAGTCACCTGAGAGAAAACTGGTGTGTTTTCTGTTGTCATGGTTCTGTTTGCGCAGGCAGAACGGGCTGTCATGGCTTTCAGGCACCAAGCGGGATTTCTCTGTCAGGAGCTCCATTAATCGCCGCCGCCGCCGAAAGTTCATTCTGCACTGATAGAGCAAGTTGCTGTCCATGAAATGGTGCTTGTTGGACACTAAGAAAAGAAACGGATAGAAAGTGTATGCCTGGTAGGACCGAAATCAGAGCATACCCATCTGCAACATATGCACTACAGGCCTTGCTGTAAGGAAGCAACACTCACAGCTCTCCTCTTCCCCTCTGCAGACTCAGAAAGAGGAGGAAGGTGGGGAGTTTCACACAGATGGCTCCCATATACACACTTCTATAGCAACAATAACAAAGTAGGAATTGTAGTGGCCAGTGCTGAGAGGAATCTTTTACACTACCTTGATTAATGACACACACTTCTTATTGTCAAGTGGAAATAGAAGTACTTTATCTCCCTGTGACCAGCTGAATAATGGTGCACACCCACATGTGCTTCCTCTGTGTGCTGTTTGCTGCTACTGGTCAATAAACACCAAACTTAGCACTTTGTGTTGATTTTTGTGTAAATTCATCAGTATTAAGGCAGCTCCTGGGAGCTCTTTCCAACTACCTTGTTCAAAGCTATAGGGCAGCAAAAAATCAAGACCTGTGTATTTCCTCTTGTCTTGTTCACCACAGACATCATGTCCCAGACATTTCCTGCAGGCCACTTCCCCCTTCACACGGATACACGAGGTTCGGGAACAGGCACCTGGCCAAAAATCATTTCTTACATAATGAACAAAAGTCTTAATTGCAACCTGTTTTGGCACTGAGAGCAAATCCCAGGCTGCTGCTGTCAGAGCAAGAGTGCCAGAGCCTACCCACAGAGTGCAGCATCGCCATAATGTCTGTGTGTTCACTGCCACTGATGCTGCATCTTCATAGCGCTAAAGCACAGCAGCTGTGGATGGAGCTCTGTGCCAGGTCCTGAAAGTGTTCTGACTCCTGCAGGGTCTGACCCCAGGAAAGCCCTCTGGAGTACTCCCTGCATTACTACTGCAGCATCTTAAATAGCTGCAGTAGGTGTTTGGGCAGCATTTTCTCCATCTTCACATAACTTCTGTGATCATGTTACACAGAAATCATTTCCTACAGTTGAACTTTTCCATGAATGATCTAGAGTTTGTATTTACCTGGTTTATAAATTGCATTTCTTCCAATACTGAATCATAAGAACTGATGGGCTATAGGTAATTGTATGTAAAGTGTAAAAAACAACACAGGTATGCACTGAGGTCAGTCAAGCCTGTGAGTACACGATTTACTCATCTGGCCTCCTACTGCAGATACTGAACTTCTGCCTTGCTCTTTGTTCTGCCCAACACATGAGGTCCACAGGCAGCACAGTCCAAGGTGCTACACAGGACCAAGAGCCTGGAGCTCTGCCATATGAGGTCAGACCATTTACCCACCTTGCAAAGAAGCATGTCTCTTGCCTGTTTGGATCACTGTCAGAGAGTCCACTGTCTATACAAATGGACTTCTGCCTCTGGGACATAAGGAATAATCGGGACACAGGAACTTTCTGAACTCCACATGTTTGTGCCCAAACTGCCCCAGAGTCCTGCAGCACGGCATAGGCTGTAAGGCATCCCTTAGGGTTCTGAAATGCTATGTTTTTACATTAAGAAAATAGAAAGGTCATGCCAGTCAGCCAAGCTGCCATTTCTCAAGTACCATCTACACAACAGACCCCTGTCACCCAGATCATCTGGTTCCATAGAAGATCTTTGGAAGAGCCAGTGCCACTTGACTTTTGTCTGCTTCACTTTGGTGCTGAAACTATTGTGTCCCCAGATCAGCCACATGCATCCTCCATAAGCAAAATGGCTTTGCTAGGTCAAATTTAACATTGGAAGCAGCTTGTTACTGTGTCCTGACATGTTAATTATTGCAGGCACACTCTGCTGCTGTGCTCCCCGTTTTGGATAGGCATAGTAAGCAATACCATTAAACCATGCTTACTAACAATCACTATTTTTGAAGAAGGGAAATAGAGGAGGAGAGATTTGGAGATTTGCCTACATCCCCAAAAGGATTTGCTATCAGAGGCAGAGTTAGTATGTAGGTGTTCGCAGCTACCAGTCTCATTTTAGGATCACTGACACAATAAGTAAAAGTAGCAATATCTAGCAATATCCTAGCACATTATTAGGATAACCGAATTTAAATACCAAAAAAAAATCTTTTTTTTTTGAGGCCATCCTAATCTTAAGAAGGAAAATTCTACTTATTCAGCACTACTGCAATTCATAATATTAAATGAAAGAATTACTGTGGCCAGCCATTTGCAATATAAGAAATATCAGTACGGTTTCTGATTCAAGTTAAATATTATGACACTACGGTTTTTAACTAAAATTATTCTGTTGTTTGTGTCATTAACTGAAGTGCTCTGACAGTCCTCAGAAATTATGATAATCAGAGGTCAACACACACTTGTGCTGCAGACACCACAACATTCTGAAATTCAGGAATCACTGACCATGAACTAGATAATGTAAACATTTTTATGTCAAGATACTGAACATATTTTAGAATAACAATAGTTGTTTTGACTGAAATATTGTAATATTTATATGCTTAAAATAACAAATCTTAGGTTTTCCATTGAAGTAATTAATCTCTGCTGTATCTATTTTAGTCCAAGAAAGGCTAAATTTTTATACAATAAATGAATGCAAGTGGAAAAGGTAAAACCAATGACTGTGTGTTGAAGAATATTTTTATATGCTTTACACAGCAAAGGGTTTGCAGCCATAATGCTTATGACAAGTAGCCTTAGTACAGAATCTGGAATGCTCATTGACTTTCATAGTTTAATTCCTCATTTCTAAGGATAGTTCACATTTCATGTGAGAGTGATACAGCATCCTTAGTTTGAGCAAATAACGTGTTTGTAGCACCATGTAACTTTTTGCATATATAAGAAGCAGCTAAAAATATAAACGGGAATAGTATAGCCTCCTTCTGCACAAATTATCAAACAAAACCTCTCACCAAAATCATTACTGTGCCCCTTGGGTTTTTTTTTTCAGTCATCTGACTTATTCTTGGTTTGTAATGAAATGTCCAGGCTGTGATTCTGACTAAGGATGTGTGTTTCTGGAAGGGCGTGGAAAAAGGGATCTCCAGACCACGGATCAGAAGAAAGAGGTTGAGGAGGGGGTGGCAGACACAGATGATGGCTGCCTCTGAAGCTCTCCTCAGGTGCAGAAGCTGACTTTCAGCAGAAGCCAGGAGAAGCTGTACATGCCCTTGTCCTTGGTAAATCACAACTATGTGAGTGCCAGAAGCAGAGAACACACAGAAGACTGGTTTTGCTATGTTCAGTAGTTGCCAGGTGAGAGGTGCAGATGCAGGCACAGTTGCTCAGCTCAGCTGCTTCAGCAGCCTGTGCTTTGCTGCAAACAGCAGATAATAGTGGGAGTGAAAAACTTTTCCAAACTGACGGCAGAATGCTGAGAGGGTTTGCACAGACTTGCTCAAGAGGGGTTTCTCTAAAGGTGCTTTAGAGGTTGTTACCTCTGGGTGTTGACTCAAAGCCAGTAGCAGATAAACTTGTGGCAGTTGACAAGGCTCTTGCTCCAGGTATCTGTACCTCTCCTGGAAGCTGCTGCCCTCAGATAGGGATTGACGTAACTACTCCTGAATTAGTTCACTGCTCTTCATAGTACAGTACAGAAAAACAAACTGGCACACTTTTCTACTTGTCTTAAACAGTCAGGCCATGGCTGACCAGTGTCAGGACCTGTATCTGTACATTATGAGGGCGATGCAAAGAGCAAGGTGGGGTGACTTCATGTTTCTTGTTCCAGTTTAATTCACTGCTGTTCATGTGGCAACATGTCCATGTTACAATGTGCACCCTTATGCAATAGAAAGAAATGTACCAAGGAGACTGAAGTAAAACTGTGGTGTCTGGAAACCTCCAAAATCATAAAAGTGCACAGGAGTGTTTATGGTCCTGGAGGGAAAGGCACCAACACTGTCTCACAGTCACCGAGATCAAACTTTGGAGGTACTGTCACAGCCCACCAGCCTAATCTCCCATATTCACACAGACCACAAATTTCCCTCAGAAACAGTGTAAAAACTATCTTTAAATCTTACAAAAAGTTTAATTTACTTGTACCTTATAGCAGCCTGTAATGACCACTTTACTCTTCCCCTTACGAGCTCTTGAAGCCTTCAGTTACTTTCCCTGCCAGGCAATAATGATTTTACTCAAGGCTGAATTTGTCCAACTTTTGCTGCTAATCCCTGGATTTTGTCACACCTTCATCAGAAAGTTACATAAAATCTGGTCCTAAATCTTTGCAAAGAAGTCTGTGAAGAGATGAAGCCAACTCTCAAACATATTTTTTATCAACTGAATAAATAACACTCCTTAAATTCTGACCTTTTTTTAGCCCTCCTTGAGTCCTCTTCAGAATTTCTTTATCTTTCCTAAAAATCCACTTACCAGAATTGCATGCCCACAGTTACAACCTCACTCCCTTTCTATTACTCGCTGTTGTCCTATTTGTACATCTCAGGCTCACAGTTATTACAACTGTAATGCACACATAGCATAAAATGGGAAAAAAATCTGTGTCCTGTATATCCTCTTTTCCTTCACAGCCCTGCTTCACAGCAACAAGTAGAGCCTGTATTCTCATTTCCTGGGTGTACTCCCTTCTAGTTATACCATTAATTACACAAAAATACATCTTTTTTGGAGTAATGACCATTTAATTAATAGAGTTTACTGTCTCATCTGTTCCTAGAGTTTGAAAATTTAATTGGCAAGGATTTTATCTGGTCATTCCCCATTTACATTATTGTTAAGATGAGAAAAATCACAATATTTATTTTGGATTTTCTCTGATCGGGAGCACTTAATGTTGCAGCTTTGGTGCCTCTTGTGCATGGCTGCTTCACAGTTTCTGTTCAGATACATAAAATATAAATAGCAACATCCATGCAAATCTTCTTTCAGCTTCTGATTCTGACATAAAATCCCAGGATCTGCTTGTAGCTCAAACAGCCTTTTCTTTTCCACTTTTTCAAGGAGGCTGATGCACAGCAGAGATAGAAATATTAGCTTTACATTGATTTCATAGAACTGAGGAAGCTTTAGAAAGTACAAAAGCCTATTTTAATAAATGCTATGACTCATGCCTTAAAAATCAGGCCATTTTCATAACTGGCTTTTCCCCTAAATCCCTCCCACCACTTCAATTCCCCATGACTTTTAGCGCTGATAATCTGTGTACATCTCCACCGCGGTGATTAATGCTTTCTACCAGCTGAAAGCTGCAGTCCCCAGTAGGCCACATCCAGTGATGCACTCCAGCTGCTCTGCACATCCCCAGAAACAACACTGTCACCAAGCAAGCTTGTGGCTGGGGCCGAGGAAAGGCTGTTTCATGTGAAGGGAGCACTGGGAAGGAGATCAAAGTTCCCCAAGGAGCCAGATGAGCAGCTTTTCTCGAGAGAGCAGAGGACATGTTGAAGTGTGTGCCTGTTTGTTTGTGTGAGAGTGTGCTTGTGCTGGGGTTAAGAGGAAGAGGTTATAAAAGCATGAGCAGACTGTATTGAGTTTTCGGCATGGATATATCATATCTTTCCCCATTTAAAGACAAAAGCAGCACTGAACTGTTTCCAGCAGTGCACAATACATATCCAAGCCTTCTGCTCCACAAGGCAGCAGACCCAGTCTATTCAGAAGTACATTTTATCCTTTTAATGAGATAGTTTCCTCTATTAAAATTATGTGAAACCCAGTTTGAAGCTGCAGGAGATTATTTTGGACTTTCACTACTACTGGCTGCAATAGTCTGCACTTTCATATAGCAAGTCACACACGGCCATACCAGTTTTGACAACTGGAGTGGCAGGATATTGCCCTAGAAGAGTTGATGTCTTACAAAAAACAAATGCAGGATGATGAGACATGCACTGGAGGGCTGCAGGGGCTTACAAGGGGCTGCTGCTGGGTTATCTGAATGAGGACATTATCTGAGCTGCTCCCACCACCACCCAGAGTTGCCCAGGGAAGGGTCTGCCTCCCACTCCATGTCATTTTGCTTCCTTGCTCCTCTCTCCAAAGCAGAACCAGTGTTTAAAAGGGAAGGAAACAAATCAACACCATAAAATACTGGTTCCTTGAAAAAACACCACTGTCTGTGCCTCTCTCAGCACACAGTTTGCTGAGCCTGTCTCTTCTGTGCCTCAGGCCTTTGGCCAGCCCAGTTTTGGTCCCTTGACAGAGAAAATGTGGAAGTTTGTGTCCACTTTCGCTTCCACAGAGCGATGGGAAGTCCATGGACTTGGAAAACACTGACCAGCTGCCTAGACCTGCCCGGGTGACTGTGCGGCTTTCAGCCAGCTCCACATCCCCACCTCTGCCACACAATCCTCCTGTTCCTGCTCCGTCCCTCATCCACTCCTGCCTTGCACTGACACACATCTGGCTGGAGGAGAGTCACTGGCACTTTATTTGCCACTGGACAATGCTTTTTCCATTCCTCTCAAAGCCTTCCTGTTTTTCTGCTAATCTGGCACAGCAAATGCATTTTAATAATGGCACCTATTCAGATTAGTTTCCTTTTTACACACTGATGAATTCCACCTGCTTGGAGCTCCCACAAATCCAGGGAGAGAGACTACAGATGTTCAGTAAGCTCAGGGCCCTGGGTCTTGGATTCCTGGCACCATATGAACACAACACTTGCATTTCCACCTTTTATGAATGTTTATATGCTACAGAGACTGTAGATAAGCCCACCTGTGAATGTATTCAACAGGTGTGTTAAACTTTCAGCAGTGCAGCTGTACTAAATCATATGTTTTCTCATTTGGATTGCAAGGAATTCACTTTGAACAGACAATGGATCTAAGCTTGAACTACTTCTGTTTCCACCAATCCTCTCACACAAAACTGCAAGGCAGATCCCGGCCCTGAAATACAAAATCCACAGAGCTGTTCCAGCCCATCCTAGTAAGGGTGAAGCCAGTAAGCATGTCCAGAAATAAGTAGGTCCTGGAACTGTAAGTGGGCCCAGAAAAAAAAACACTGTGCTATAATTAGGGAACCATATTCTCTGATTTGTTTCAATGAACTGTGGTATATTCACATAATGCAAAAAAGTCCAGGCAACTTTTATAATGTCTTTAAAGCATCAAGATTACGACAGAAAACTGTGAAAAGTTCCTTGGGAACTGAAATTCAGAGTATCCCACTCTTATAAAAGTGGTATGTTCTGCTCAGTGCATTAACATTTTATTTCGGCTGCCTTAAAATAGTTACGTAGATAAGTGTTTCTATAGACATTTTGTCTTTCCAGTCAGTTTGCCACCTATTTCCAATCTATTTTCAAATACACATTACCTACTCTAGCATGAAAATCCAGTGTTGAATCACTTGCATTTCAGCAGTCCTTTCAGTGTGTATATGAGGATTTATCATCTTTAATTTAGCAAGTTTACAGAACATAGCCAACAGCTTTTCTTTGCTTCCAAATAAAGTATGGAAAGTACAGTCTGTGGCAAGGGAAGCAGAAGATGAAAAGGCCCATCTGGGTATATTTTTATTTTTGTTGCAGCTGTTAAAAACTGAAACCCATTCTCTGTCAGAAAAATAGAATTCAGTAGTTAATAGGAAAAGAAGTCTTCATATGTTATTTACATAAAACATAGAGCATGTGGCTCTTTCAGAAACAAAACCCATTCCTCCTGTAGACAAAGACAACTGCAAGAAGAGCACAATGAGAAGCTGACAGACAAAGAAGCTGAGAGATTATAAAATTACATATGAAGCTCTTATTCTTTGACTTTCCTAAAAGGGCAAACATCATGAAAAATATGAAAAGCGGTCTTCAGATTTAGCACAAGCAGCTGAATTACTGTGGGTGAGGTTACTGTTCTTACATCTGGGAACTGCCAGGGAAGAACTGCCACACAAACAACTGAGTGATTCTGCTTGGTGTCAGCACAGGGGGAACTGGGCTTATAACAGAAACAAAGTTGTGTTTCAGGACTTCAAAGACTACCTGAAGGCTTGTGATTTGCTGAGATAAATCAAGGCATCACCTGTAAAAGTGTGTTGTTTTATAATTTGCAGCACAACGAAATTTTGGATATATCCAACAGCTGATATGATCCAGGTGTTAGATCAATTAGAAAAATTATATTAAAAAATATATGTGTTAATTTTGGAGGAGAAAACCTATGACAAGTTAAGTCAAGGATTTATGGTATGGTGCAGTGATACTTATAAATTGCTACATGCAGTCGGTATTTCCAAGGAAGGGGTTCCAAAGAGAAATACTGAATTAAGGAAGAAGTGGTATTTCACATATATGGCTGTTGGAGGAGGGCTGCGCTGTGACCTTCTCCAGTGGTCAGGAACAGGTCTCCCTCCCTAGAAAGGTGCTGGAAGCCTCCCCAATCCCCCAGGGCCAGCTTTGGCCAATCCCCTGCTGTCCCTGCCCCTTTTCCCTTGGGTTTCACGTTGCCCCTCCAATCCCAAGTTCAGGTGTCCTTTATCCCATGATCCCTTTCTGCTGTCCCTTAAAACCCACCATATTGTAAGAATAAAGTTAGATCAGTTTTGGCTTTGAACCTGCACGAGGTGTCTGTGTTTCTCTCTTGTGGAATATGCACGTGGACCTGCAACTCAGAGTCAAGAACCCCACTGGTCTGGACTTATCCCTTCTCCCATACCGGATTATATGGCAAGTTTTCACTTATAAAGAAATATCATCAGTTGGACATCTAAGGTAAATATCACAGTGCATAGTTCATTATTTACAGCAATTATAGAAAAGAGGGAAAACTTTTTGACAATAGCAAGAGAAATAATACTGTTAGATATTTAATCTACTTTCACAATTATAACAAACTTTCAACTGCATCATGTGTCTTGATGCTTAAAATTAAATGCACTGATCATCTTCATAAAGGAAATGTTGCTGTATAAAAGTACAGAGTTCTTGCAAACAATAGGGAAAATGAAATATATGTATAAGACTTCTCTGCAGAGACAGGGAGATAGCATGTGTCAATATTTACTGTTCTCACTAAGTCACTACAAAGTGTTTTTTTCATCTCTGAAAGTAATTTGCTGATAAAAGATTAAGTCTTGAGAGATGATAAACACCTGCTTCTGTGCTAAGCCAGCAGAACATGTGTCTGCCTTGAACACACCAGGTGTGCTCAGTGCAATTAACTCAATAAAACTTATAAAGTTTAGGTGTTTTAGAGGAGGGTGGGGACAGAAGATACTGATATCATGCCTAAGACATCTTACTGCATCTTTACTACCTATTGCACTCCAGATTTTAAGCCATCAGCTGCCCAGAATGGTTACATTATATTTAAGACTTTTTAAAAGCCTTTTGCGTCCAGAGAAAAGAGTCACGAGAAATTCTTCTCTATGAGAATTTCTTTTAACCTTGGGGAAAAAAATAAGATATTTGGCAAAAGGTTTTACAGGAGTAAAATGCAACCAAGTAAAAATACTTCACTAAAACACTCAGCAAAAAGACCCATTCCAACAGATGAAAGCACCTATTGCAAATAATCAATATACCAGCTTTAAAGAACACAGTCCATTTGCTTTAAGATACCCACAAGAGAGGGAAAAGAGTAAAAGAAGAAAATAGACTAAAAAGGTAAAGAATAAGGAAAGAAAGAGAGGTAAGAAAGGAAAGGAAAAATGGTTACCGACAAGATTCGGTCATTCACATGGTGCAGGCAGCGGGAGAAAAGAAAGAGCAAGAAAAGGGAAAACAGTTACTGACAAGATCTGATGGTTCACGTGGTCCAGGTTGCAGGGGAGAAGACAGAGGGAGCTCAGGTGGAGTCTTGTGCATTTATACAGTTTAGTTTTCCCTCCCAGGCAGGATATCTGGTCAGTGCCTTGCAGGCCAGAGTGAGATGTGCTGTGGCCCGTCACAGGTTGCAGGGCTGTGGTGTGAGGGGTACCAGGCAGGTCTGCCTTGACCGACAGCCTGGCTACAGGGCCGTCAGTGATGGCATGTGCTCTCAGCAGCCCTTACTATGTACCTGCAGGTCTCGCCCCGGGGGGGGGGGGGGGGGGGGGGGGGGGGGGG
>JAWWES010000081.1:138152875-138213533 GCA_035583135.1 Lophotriccus pileatus | reverse complement strand
CCCCCACACACTCACAGTGAGTTGGTTCCAACCCATAGCAGTAACTCAGTGACGTTTGCATCCAATATCTCACACTGCCATCATACAATCCTAGCACTGATAAAATCATATAATCTTTTGGGTTGGAAAAGACTTCGAAGATCATCAAGCTCAACCATTAACTCAGCGCTGCCAAGTCCACCACTAAACCACATGTCCCTAAGTGTGACAGCTACACATCTTTTAAATACCTCCAGGGGTAGTGACTCCAGCACTTCCCTGGGTAGCCTGTTCCAATGCTTGACAACCCTTTATATGAAGGAATTTTTTCCAGTATTCAACCTAAACATCCCCTGGTGCAATCTGAGGCCTTTTCCTCTTGCCCTGTCCCTTGTTGTCTGGGAGAACAGGCTGATCCCCACCTGGCTACAACCTCCTTCCAGGCAGTCGTAGAGTGTGATAAGGTCCCCCCGAGCTTCCAGGCTGAACACCCCCAGCTCCCTCAGCTGCTCCTCATCAGACTTGTGCTCCAGACCCTTCGCCAGCTCCATTGCCCTTTTCTGGACACATTTCAGCACCTCAATACCCATCTTGTAGTGAGGGGCCTGGAACTGAACACACGATTTGAGGTGCAGCCTCACCACTGCCAGGTCCTGCTGGTCACACTATTTCTGATCCAGGCCAGGATGCCATTGGCTTTCTTGGCCACCTGGGCACACTGCTGGCTCATGTTCAGTCGCTGTTGAGCAGCACCCACAGGTGCTTTTCCCTGGGCAGCTTTCCAGCCACTGTTCCCCCAGCCTGTAGCACTGCCTGGGGTTGTTGTGACCCAAGTGCAGGACCTGGCACTCGGCCTTGCTGAACCTCATAGCACTGACCTCAGCCCATTGATCCAGCAGAGTCTTCCTACCCTCCATCAGATCAACACTCCCAACCAACTTAATGTCATCTGTGAACTCCCTGATGCTGCCTTTGAGACCCTCATCCAGATCACTGATAAAAATATTAAACAGGACTGGCCCCAACACTGAGCCTTGGGGAACACTCTGGGCTTGGCCATCCAGCCAGTTTTTTACCCACTAGAAAGTGCACACATCCACACAATGGGAACACAGTTTCTCCAGGAGAGTGCTGTGGGAAACACTGTCAAAGGCTTTACTGAAGTCCAGGTGGACTGCATATGTCAAAGAAAATAGCTGCTAGCCTATCATCTCCAAAAGAGACTTTTTCAGGAAAGCAAAGCCTCTCAAGAACTCATGAAATCTATTCTGCTGGTCTGAGTCTGGGAATCTGCATCCCAAACCCCTGGAGTAGAGTGAACAGCCATGCAAAACATTTAATGCTGAACTATGCTGTGGTCACTGTGCAGGGAAGGTGATGGAGGGATGTCAGGAGGGAAATACCACCAAGCACATGGGCTTGAGGGTCAGCAGCAGCTTGGGAAACATCAAAGCAAAACAGCCAGAATGTGATCTAGCATGGAAAGGTGAGTGCTGCTGCTCAGACCCACATTTCTCACAGGCCCAACTGATGGAACATGCCATAAGATCTGCAGTAGAGTGCAATCACTGTGTCTTTATACTCCACAATGTACTGAAACGTATTTTTAAATCTGATCTGATTTGGTCGCTGCCACAGAGGAAATGCAAGTATTCATCTTGCAAGATGCAAGTGCAATCCTAAGAAAACATAGGTTCCTCTTAACAGTATTAACCACATTTTAAAATTGAACGTAGTTATCACTGGAGATTCCAGACTGTAGAAACTTCTGCAAGGCAGGTGGATGTTTCGCTATCCCCCAAGCTTCCAAGGAGCCCTTGGAGGAGGACAGGAGTACTCAGTTTGTCATGTCAATGGTGCTTTGCTGCTGGGGCTGCAGTTGCAGGATAAGTGCTTTAGCAGATGCCATAAGCAAGTATCAGCCAAAAATTATTTCAAAAACAGCTCTGTGGATTCCTCTCTTTCATCCTTGGACATCATTGTTTAGCCTGGAGAAGAGAAGGCTCAGGGGAGAGACCTCATCGCTCTCTACAACTCCCTGAGAGGAGGTTGTAGGCAGATGGGGGTTGGTCTCTTCTCCCAGGCAACCAGCAGTAAGACAAGAGGGCATGGCTTTAAGCTGTGCCAGGGGAGGTTTAGGTTAGATATTAGAAAGAAATTCTTCACATGGAGGGTAATCAGCCATTGGAATGGGCTGCCCAGGGAAGTGGTGAATTCTCTGTCCCTGGAGGTTTTTCAGATGAGGCTGGACGTGGCACTTAGTGCCATGGTCTAGCAACTGTGGTGGTAGTGGATTAGGGGTTGGACTTGATGATCTCAGAGGTCCTTTCCAACCCATCTGATTCTATGATTCTATGGTCAGTATTTCTCTTTTCCAGACTGAGAAAGGGCTCTGACTGTGTGTGGATGCTCATGCTGACCTCTGCCTGCTCCCAGCCCATCCTTGCTTGGTCTGATCTACCCTGGAGCTGGTAGAGAACTTCCTTCTCCTCTTGCTGCATGTGAATTTTGATCACAGTAGCTAATCTGTCCCACCATTTCCACATGAAGAAGCACTAAGACAGATTCAGCCTCCTGGAAGAAAGTTTTATCTGTTAATATTACCAAGTTCTACATACCTCACAATACTACAAATGCACTTTTCTACAGCTAAGGAATGTGTTCTGTGCACTTTCTGTCCCTGCCCTTACTGGATGTGCATCACCTTGTGTAAAATTCTTCCCACAGCCTTTATTCCTATATTCTGGATGAAGGCCATCAGTGTTCACAAAAGTAAACTACTGGCAATTACCCTGCCAACACAAGCCTTCAAGAAATGTACAGGGTACAATTCCCTGGTACTTACATTTTTTTATTCCATATTACCTGGGAGTACCAGTCCACAGGAAAGGACATCTGGGCCCTATTTGCAGAAACGGTGGTTTGTGGGTTATGATTTCTGTGTGCCAGTGGGATTTTGGAAGGAAGCAATTCAGCACTTAAGCACATTTCATCACTTTCATATATGGCAGGGGAAATACATGTAGTTACATAGGCCCAAAGAGATCAGGAAGATTATTTTTAAACTGAAACATTTTATACTTTTACAGCATTTATACAATTCCTGTTAAACCACAGTTTTCCTTTCTAAAATTATCATCAGTATTTGTTTCCTGTGCGAAACCTGGTTAGTGTCTGACCAATTAAAGTGTAGATAAATGTGTCAGGAAACTGTTTTGAATACAGTGCCTCAGCTGCAGAATACAGCCTCTCTGAGTAATTGAAAGTCAGCATCAGTAAAAATAAATTGCATAATTCAGTTGTGGCTGGAAAATGACTATTGAGATTGGCAACTTGATGCAACTATTTCTATTACTTTCCATTGCATTAGGTAGGGTAATAAATACTTCATAAGCATAGAACAGCAAGCTTATTTTATTCCATATTGTAGATATCAAACAATACCACTAGCAAAAGATTGCCTTTAGAGCAGGAAATGTTTTATTCTCCACTCCTATTCAGTCAAGAGTCTTTCTGCTGGTTCTGCCAACAAGGATGCCAATTAGTGTCAAGTAACATTTTGGTACTACTGATGAGAGACAAAACAAAGGAAGCATAGTATGGTGAAATCAATTTACTGTATTAAGAGACAGAAAGATATCTGTCTTGTTTTTAAATTGGAGTTAGAACTCAGTAAGATGGGTGGGAGGGTGTTGGGGAGAGAATACCACTTCTGCCATTTCACAGTTTATACACCCAATTCTGTACTGGGAGTTTTCACTTCCAGCTCCCTTTTAGAGGAAGCCAGCATTACATGAACCTTCAAAACACACAGATCATACCCAGTTGCTAAGGTGAACCCCAAACCAGCTCTGTGTTAATTCTGCTAGTACTTTTATCAATATTCCTAATACTCTTCAGATGAATTGTTGCAGTGAAATTCAGAGAAGAATGAAATCTCCTGTTTAGGAGTGTGCACAGAGCATGTCCACTCATAAAGACAAACCTCAAGGACATAATTTGATTTTACTTTACTTCCAGATTCCCCCTCAAATCAGTGTGAAAATCCCCACTGAGTTACCTTAGTCCCAATAAAAGCTGAAGGAGGAAGATGACAGTGCCTTGGAGTGATAACCTACTACTGACAAGTGAGAAGGCCACTTCCTCAGCAATCAACCAGTTCCCAGAGCTGTGCCTTTACTGCATGAGTTTCAAATCTAACAGCATGCTTTGCACATGCTCTTGACTACTAGAAGAGGATCGGCAGGGGATAGATCTGCAGAACTGGAAAAGATTTCAGTAGCAAAGTAAACCCAGCTCTGCACCAAATGTCAAGCCCTGACTTTATTTCCTCTGCAAAAATAGAAATATCAGTGTAAATCTCTTTTCTCTTTGTTTTTGTTTGTTTGTGGTTTTAGGGTTTTTTGTGGGGTTTTTTTTTGGGGGGGGGTGGTTTTTTGGTTGGTTGGTTGGTTTGATTTTTAAGGAAAGTTTACAGCATACGTAATATACAGAAAATGCTCAGGTAAAAATACGAGTGAAATCATTGCTGTTGTAAAGAGGCGGGGTGGCATATCTTTCCTGTCCATCAAGTTCCAAGCAGCTGGCATCCTATAAATCATAGGAAGCACAGGAGTAATTATAGAACTGGAAGATGATTACTACAAATATTCAGAAGTAGCTCCTAGTAGTTGCAAGTTAAAGATAATGTGAGCCTGATTACAGCCATGACAGAACTGTGCACGTCACTTACATGCCCGTTTTTCTCTATTCATTAAACCTAGGTCTTCTCACAAAGTAACAAGCAACATAGCCAACCTAGCACCTTTTATACTAACTACCTGTTAATATTGTCAATTTTTTTTTCTCTGTCATAATTAGGGTTGATGTGACAACACTGAGAACACCAGGATCTGATTACTTTCCCGTTGGGCATTAAACAATGTAGCTTCTGCCAGCTTGTTCTGTCATGTCCTGGCACCCCTTCATTGTTCCCACAGGCACTGCAACACATTTATGGTGGGAAATGCCTGGTCACAGCAGGGCAACTTTCACTGAGAACAGATGATGCCAACATGTAAAATGGGGTTTAGTGTCAGCGGTGTTCATGTCTTCACCCCTGGGGCATTAAGGAAAGAAAACTCAGTCTTCTCCACCCTTATGAGAAGGAGTTCCTTGAGGAAGAGGCATCCACCAGACACACTGTACTGATCCATGAAGAAATATTTGATTCCTGCCTCAAAGAAGTCATATGGGCAGGACAAATACAGTAACACTTCAACCAAAAGATATCCTCTTTCTTGCACAAACATACTAGAACAACTCTGCCTCATGACCAAGAGGGAAAGTTGCTTTTCTGGCATTAGATTGTGCTCTGCTCCTGTCTTCAAACAGGGAAATATACACAACCTCAAATTTTTATTCTCCATGGAGAAGTTTGCTTATTTATGGCTCTAATCCCTATTTGATCCTTACAAAGCTATTTACCTCAATTATAAATAATGCTGATAGCAAGTTCTACAAGTTAATTACCACAAGTGTAGGAGAACTGATTTTCATCCTCATCTTTATGTGGATCTTATACACATCTTATACAATCTCAAGTTCTAGCTGTATTCTGCATTTTAGGCAGAATTTTCTGAATTAATATAATGAGCTTTCAAAAAATCCACCCTTTTACTAAATAAAGTTACCTAGACTCCTATACAAAAATCATTTAGAACTTAGGCATACTATGATCGAGAAGACAAGGGCCTCTCCACTTGGTTTGACCAAAAGGAAGTGCTCCAGTAAATGTAGCTTTTACTACTTGGCAGTAAATTTCTCACCGTGCTGTATAATGCCGTGCTCCAAAAGCCTGCGGCCGAGCTGCTCTGCTTCAGTCCGTGTCGTGGCCTCTCCTTCCTGGATCAGCCAGTCAAGGAATTCTGATGCTACAAATGTCCGTTCATACTTGACTCCTTCCTCTTCCCTGGCTTGCAGAAGGGTATTTTCAGAACTCATCAGCCTGGTATTGAGGGGGAAAAATTGGTAGGGAAAATACTTTTTTAGAAAAGCAATTTAAGATGTATTCTGGCAAATCTCACTGATACTAAGCAAACATATATGAAGTTTTCACTGACTTACTAAATCTTTCCTCAAGCTATCAATTTAAACTTAGGAAGTGAATTATAACTGCTTAGTCAAAAAATTTAGGCTTTATATCCCTGTTTGAAGTCACTGTTTGCTTGTGTTTTCACCTAAAAGAAAATTAAATTTTTAAGTTTCGCATGTCCTCCAGTTAGTCCTTTAGGTTCCGTAAAAGTTACTGTATAATCAACTTTGAAAAATATTATCTTAAAAGCACCAGAATGTGACTAACGTGTTCCTAATTAATATTTACTTAGCAGGACTATGCCCCCAAGTCACTTAGGTGAATTTGAAAACTCTCCCCATAAGCTTTAAAACAGCTGCAGAAAAATTCAAGAGGAGGAAAAAAGGTAGTTCTGCAGTTTAGGTGGCTGATAAATATTGCACGTCCAACATTTACGTGCAGCTGCAGTTATTGAGCTACACACCTGAACACATTTTAACATCTGAGGCTCAGAGTCTCTGCGCCTCAGCTGGCTCTGTGTAACACCAGAGTTCAGAGGAACACCATGACATGTCTCTAAATCCCCTAGCTATTGGCATGTACATAGCTGAAGGATATACTAATAAAATTGTTCTCTATTCAAGTTATCTGTGCAAATGACACAGTATCAAAAAAAAAAAGGATGAAAAAAGCCTCAATATTTTGTTAATGCAAAAATCAGGTTGAAAGTTTGAAATAGAAGACAGTTTGAAAGGAAAAAATGAGAATTGTTTCCTTTTAACACAGAATTCCCCTTTTTTTTGTGTTTTGTTGGGAGACTGAGAACCATAGCATCCTTAGTTACCAATCTGATTTTTCTGCATAATTATTTTACTTATTACAGGCTAATAATAGGACTAGTGGTAAGACTTTCAGAGTAACAGCTCAAAAATGGAATGGTTATTTTTCCCATATAAGACTAATAGGTCCCCTCCCTTCACCAAATATTTTGAAATTAAGGGCACAACTAAAGTACAAGCATATTCTGGAAGTGCTTAATCTTTGACCTTCTGATAAAGGAATTGAAATTCATGTAAATTCATACATGGGCCATCTGCTTCTTAAACTGCCAGCATGTCCAGAGATTACAGAATATAACTTCACCTCCTTTGGGAATCATCAGAAAAATCTGTACCATAGGAAAACAGTGAGAAGTTTCATTTGAAATTACAGTGAATGGGTTTGACAGGATCCAGCATCTGTTATTTCACCTGAAATATTTCTTCTCTTGACTTTAACCAGCACTAACCTGAAGCCTGAATGAACTGGATCTGACCACCAGGTAGCAGATCATCAAACCAGGCACAGGCTGCTCAGTTCCAGCTGTTTGTCAGTGACAGCACAATGAGCTGCTTGTTTAGATGTTGATGTGTCATGGCCAGCAGCTCTGAACTGAGTAAGAGCTAAGAAAGTCAAAATTAGCTGAAGTCAGGGATGAGGTCAAAAGCAAGAGTATGAGCCACAGGGGACAAGGTATCGACTCCAGCACCCTTGCAGACTTTATTCTTTTTTAATAGTTTGATTTACAAGCATCTGCATGCAAGGCAACATTTTGTCCCACACTAAGCATGTCTAATACAGAACTAAAAAGCTCCAAGAGTCTATCTTTAAATGTCTTGTTCACCAGGCTTTTTCCCTCCCAGAAAAAAATGCAAACCCAAAGCTTGTGTCTTTTTGTACCATCTGCTGCACGGTTACCCAGAACTGGTTACCCAGGCTGTGCAGGCATCAAATAAAAAATCCTTAGGATTATGTTAATTGTTCTTTGATGAGTCTATAATTAGTTGACCAGCTCACTGAAGTTGCCGATAGAGAGGTCCTTGAAAAGGCAATGCTAATTTTTAGAGCTTTACAGATACACAAAAGAAATCTGGAAAAATATCAAGTGGAAAAAACCTCAGTTTGACATTTCACACCCTTCTGCATGTGCCCAGAATAGCTCTGCAAAGAATTCGGACTTGTGAGCAAACAGACACGACAAATTGCCAGTTTAACAAACCCAGACATAGCAATGCATAGACTTACATTGCTCACTGAAGGAAATCACTGTGACTCCATGGCTGTCAACAAAGCTGTACCAATTTACATCAGTCAAAAACCTGGTCTTCCATTAGCCAGAGCTGGAAACTGCCTCTTACTCTTCCATTTTTCCCTTGTTTCAAGAAAATGTGAGACTATTCATATCAAAACATATTACTTGCTAAAACTGGTGTTATCCTACACTGGAATGTATGTACCCAAACACTGAAATTCAAACTCCTTTCAGACGAAATCTTTAATCTTGTTTTATCAAAATAACTGCACCAGAGGATAAATGTGACTTAACCACTGATGAGTTAAAATGAAAGTGATTCGAAGAATGCAGTCTCAAAATTATCTGAAATATTTCCTGAAATTAAAACCATAAATCTGCACTTCTTTCACTGCAGAATCTGGTTGAAAAATCTCAGTTGATGTCAGCATCATGAAATGACTTATAGCTCCTAAACCCTAAACTGCACCAGAAACAACATCTTGTGTGCCTGATCAAAACCTACTGAGAATTGTAAATACAAAAATAGGATGTCTGCACAACATTTTTTTTTTTTTTTAGCTATGAAATGACTGTGCTGGATTTATTTAAGATTTGCAGGGAGGGTTTTGTTGAACAGGAAACGTATTTATCTCATTCAATCTATCTGGTCAGTCCTGTAGAGCTTGAAAACTGATACAGATCTCAGACCTAATAAACTATTCCAAACCTAAAACTAAACCAAAGTTTGCAATGATATGTAGGGAGTCTGAACTGATTTATGATTTTCAGTGCAAATTAAGGGACAATATAATCAGAGACTGATTTAAAATCTTCTAGTCAAGCGGGTACAGCCACGGAAGACGTCCACAGCAGGTGACGGTGGTAATGGCACGAGAAAGGAGAATCCAGGTTGCGAGGAGCTTTGTGGTCATGCAGAAGAGAGACAGGAGAGACAGGGAAAGGGAGCTCCTCAGCATTGGGACAGTCCTTATGTTCCCAAGTCCCAGGGCAGAGAACAAGGTATTTACCTTGTCTGAATGCAGGGAACATGCCTAATGCATCCATTCCTCTTCCCATGCAACAACCTGAGCGTGTTTGTTCATTTTACCCATTGAGGGTACAAATATGCATGGGCTGGTATTGGGTCACATGTCTGCAATTTTGGCAAGTACAAACTACACTGGCTTCTGAACATAGCAGCCCTAATGCAGTGAGTGGAGAAGAAATAGTATTATAACATCTATCTAAAACTAGCAAAGCCTAGTGAAAGTCAGCAACATCTACAAAATTAGACACAGATTTTCAAAATGTGTTGGATTCGGACAGATTTCCTTTGGTATAGTTGCATTTCTCTTGCAATTAGGCCCACAGGCATTCTTAGAAACAAGCTGAATATGCTAGTGACTTCACATTTGTGCATGAGTACTTTTCTCCAGTTGTTGCCATTTAGTAATTATTTTAATTGTGCTGAATTAACATTTTCTTTCTCAGCACTATCAGCAAACTGATACAACCAATATATTACACATCCACACATTTCATTGCAGAACTCTTTCTATAGTGGTCTGACTTTCAGGATCAGATTTTGAGTTTAAAATGTATCCAATGAAACTGTGAAGGTATTGTTAATAAGTGTGCATGGACACGGGAATAAACAAAATCTGAAATCTCTGCACAGTGAATTTGCTAAAACAAACAAAGTAAAGCCCAGATAGGCCGGGTATGCCTTATCTCCCATGAATATAAAATATTTCCGATGATCCGTGGAGAATTTTGATTAGCTTTGACTGTTTTTGAAATGCCACATATTTTTAATCTATACTATATTTAGCACTCAGGGATGGTTTTAAAAGTTTCTGAACCCTTCAGATACGTTGCCTAGGAGCAGTCACCTCGTGAGGATGCTGCTATATTTAGATACAGGTGCTGCTTTTGGCATTAACTCCTTTTCTAAGATGGGAAGAATCTCTACAGTTAGGAACATTTTTATGCTAGTACCGTGTTGGACAAACTGGACACTAGACATGGGTTTGGGGATAGTTCCCCATGCAGAGAAATGGTGATGGAAGCAGACACTGGTAGAAAAGAGTTCTTTGTGTCATGGCTCCTTTCATGCAGAAGACTGAAATCAGCTTCACCAACAAAAAAATATTTTTCTCATGGAAGAACTGAAATAGAAATATATTAAAAAAAACCACTGTAGACAGTCTAATCAGCTTTTTATAGCACAGGTCAGGCTTGTAGGCACTGCATGTTACAGAGTCTAAAGGAGCAAATGCTGTGCTTAGTAAGGCACAGAAGACTTTGGAGGAGGCTGATTCAATCCATCTGTTCCAGTGCACTGAACAGAGGATTTTTTTCAGTGGTGTGTTTTTTTATGTCTTATACAATTTATTATTTTTTACTTTAAATAGTCACAGTCACTGCATTTCAGGAAATTTTATATGATAGGTGCACAAAAGGAGTGGCATTTACAACTATTTGTTTATATTTTGGTTTCACTGCTCTTTCACCAAACTGATCTTTACAGGCAGCTAACCTTGAAAATAATATTTATTATCAGCTTTTAAACTTGTGAGTTTTCTGAGTGCTTTCTTTCAAGGGGGAAACAAATTTTCTCTGGCGAGAAAACACAGCATCTCTCCTGGCTGCTGCAGGCTTCTGCTTCAAGCAAGTGGGAGAGTGGGTGGTATTCAGTCTAGAGCAATACTTCAAGCTTTTTGGTAAACAACACATCACAACTTTTGCATTAATTTGCAGCATATGCCAACAGGCATTTTATTCTCTCTGCTTGAAAGTCAAAATCTCTATATCCTGAATAAAAATGTCATTAATTATATATTAGGAAGTATGGTTAAGCTACCTAGTAACTTGATGGAAGTAATCCAGTGGGATATTCAGTATCTAGGCATAATAATCTGTTTCAAGTCATAACTAAATGCTCTTAGTTGGGGGTTTTTTTGAAACTACTTTTAATATAACTTTTCTAATGTTCAAACTTTGTATACTGGAACACTAGAGATTAATTTCACTTACCATTTAAAATCATACCTCTTTATGAAGCTGTAGATATGGTGTCTACACAAGTAAGTAGCTGCTTGCTCCACGCATTTTTATGTACTAATACTATAGGAGTCACGATTATACTTTCACATGACAAATCATCCTTCAGTAATTATTTTTACAGAATAGATTCCAACATACTTTTCATATAGTCTTTGTCCTCTCATGAACACCTTCACCTCGTTGTCCAGCGGAAACGTCCCGTCGTCTTTTCTGAAGCGGTAGAACAGTTTGACATCCTTGAATTCTTTATGCTCATCACAGACTGAAACGTAATTAAATTTAAAAATAAATCACATACATGTTAAGAAGTTGAGGATCCATTTACCAGGTACCACTGCTGGACTTCAAAACAAGCGCATATAGAGCCTAACCCCCTGTATTTCTGAGCACACAACTTTGCTCAGTTCTGATAACCAGTGAAAGGCTGGAGAAAACTTTCAGACAGGTAACCAAATTTCAAGGGAGATAAGTGTTCGTCGGTTTTGTGAGTATTGCTGCAAAAATAAAGAACAAAAAAGCACCCCTCTGCTGCATACCCAGAACACCTTTTGCTGAAAACAGTCTGTTGGATTGGTTGTTTAAAAGGCCACCAGAGTAGAATGCCAAATAATTTATTGTTTGTCAAACTTCTTAAAGTTATTAGTATCAGTTAGCACTGCTGTAGGAAACCCGAGACTCGCTAAAGAAACAGTTAAAATCAAAGCCTTCTCCCTCTTCAAATTGTCTCAGTTGTTCTGCCATGCCAGCTAGGAAATGCTGGGTATAATAAGGAGCACACTGGGAAATGCCAAATTAGGTTTGGAAGACAGCAGCTGATGATGGGCTCTTGTAAATGCAGAACAGAGCCCCATCAAGGGCATAAAATGATGTGAAAGCTATCCCAAGCAAGCTGCTCCTAACAGAGTTGTCAGCCTATATACGTGGAGTACATTCTGCACCACAGAAGCAGACTCTGGTACCCCTTTCACTTGATAGGGAAGCTGAAGGAGTGCTCTAAGCATCCTGCTTGTACCTCCCTGAATTTACTTACCCTAGCTCACTTTCTAAACTTTTTTATTAGAGTGTAATACATGAAAATTTTCAAGAAACACCTGTTCCATGTGTAATACACACACACACACGTATATATGAAATTCATGTGGAAGCTACAATGTGCAATTGGATCCTGTGGTAGAAAACACTTTGAGGTTGTTAGAGCTTTAAACAAGCATTCAGCAATAAAGCCTCTATTGCTCAATTAAATTAAGTCACTCAGGCATCCATGCAACTCTTCACTGACATTTTCTCAATAGAGGATTAAGTAGTCAGATTTGAATACCCTATAATTACTTTATTCTTTAACTATCTACCATGAGTTCCAGTTTCCATAACTACACAGAATTTTCATTTAATAGCCAAGCAGAAACTGTAGAAGTGGCAGTCATTCAATATGTGCATTTCTGACTCTAATTAAGGTGTTGTTAATGTACTGCAGATAGCAGCAGCATTGCTGCACATACAATGACCTCTGCATAAAGTCAACATTTGTCTGTTCAGACTCACTCAGTTTTCTGTTAAAAAAGAAACAAATGGTACATTTGACTTGTTGACATGGGTAATACTATAGGCTTGAAATCGAGGCCTTGGGTCTTCTTTCCTTGTCTGCTTCCCAGCCTTTCTGTGCCCCAAAAGGCAACTAAATGCTACCATTGAATTGGAAGTCTCCTTTTCATCAGCATAAATTGTTATTCAAGAAGCTGAAAGGAACAGATCTCAAATAGACAACAAGTTTAGGAGAAAATTAATCAGGGCACAGCCGCACCACTAACTTCTTGCAGCTGTACCAGCACTAATGTTTGTGCAGCTGGTGTGAGGGACAGGGCCAGGGAACTAATCCACGTGAGAAAAATGATCTTTTTTTTTGCTGGCTGATTCTTCAGATGGGTTTTTCAGCTGGAGAACTGTGCTCTTAGGAGCAGGGAAGTGAGGGCAGAAGGGAGAGGGGGGCACAATCCAACTGGGCCTGCTCTGGAGGCAGGGAAGCAGCATCATAGTCTCCAGTAACTAACCCTGCTACCTTGGGTCACTCCACACCTCTTCAGCCTCTCATGTCCTTCAGGGCACAGGGGACCTTGCACAGCAGCACAGTCCAAGGGAGGTGCTCCATTTCTGGCAGGGAAACAATCCTACCTGTCCTATACTTACTTGGTTGAAGAGCAGGAGTGGGATTTCCCTTTGTTTCACAAGCACTCAATAAAATTTAGCTTAGAACACTTTAGCAGCTGATATTGCACTCACCATGGTGGATAATGCTGTGATCCAGTAATTTCTGCACCAGTTTAATGGCTGTCTCTCTGTCAGAGGCCTCTTTGTGGTCAATCAGCCAGTCGATCAGCTCTTTGGCAACGAAGCAGTTCGGGTACGTTTTGAGGTGGTGTCGCCGATCTTTAATGACCTTTTCTTCATGCAGTCGGAGCCTGGGGGTCAAATCACCTTTTGAGTATCATTTGCAAAGAGCCTTTGTAACTAGAAAGACTGGGACAAGAGTGGAGCAGCAGCACCCAAGCCCTACTCAAAGGATGGGCTTTGAAGGTGTTGGGTAGAAAAGGAGGAGACCCCGCCATACCTCCACTGCTGGCATCTCACAACCAGGAAACCCACAGCAACCATTTGTTACAACTTTAAACTCCATCACTGGAAAAACTTGCTTTCTGCTCAGTGGAAAAGTTTAAAAACTGAAGAATAGAACAGCATACTAAATCCATTAAAATGCTTCCTGTAGGTCAATTAAACTGGCAATAATTTGGAATTAATTTTCCCACATTACCTCTAACACGTTCCATGTTACTCCTTTATTTTACAGTATCACTGCTGTAGATTCTTTTTTCTTTTTTTATCTCATTCATTTTTTCAGCTGTAGCTCCTCCCTTGGTTGGGTAACTGCATTTTGCCTCCAGCTGCACAACAAGCATAGCATTTATGATTTAAAATTCAGGTGTGAAGCTGTTCCAACACAATGCTATCTATCATTAAAAAGCTGCCTCCTTCTTCAAATCAAGGAGAACTGATTTGTCACTTGGGGACCTGTTGGCAAATGCTCTCTATCTGCAAAATCTCCCTCATTATCTTGAAAGCAAATTGATTGGCTGTTTATGAGATGTTTGGGTCAGAATGCAAGATGCTGATTAGAGTAAAAGGTTCTGGGATTCTGCATCTTTATTTTTAGTCTTTTTTTTTTCTAAATAAAATAAGCAACATTACCAGCAAATTAATGGATAGAGGTTTCTAAAGTTTGTTTGAAGCTTTATGCTGTCTTGTTCCATTTTAATGAATCATATCAGAAAATCTTTTTGTAGTGCCATGCCTGTACTCCAGTTCTGAGGAAAGCACAGAAACCACAACGCTTGGGATCCTGTCACAAACAGAAACATTGCTGTTCATTTCCAAGTGGCCAGGATCCTACCTTGTAAACACTCTCACTGACTTCAAAAGGTCCTGAGCAACGCTACAATAATTGTAGGGGGTACAAGAGTGACAACACAGAATAGTGTTAACATGAGCCTCAAGAAGCACAGAGCAATTTTCCTCATATGATTCCAGTGTGAAATGTGATTCCAGTATGAAACAGTAATTTCTCTTTAGAATCAAAAAAAGGAAATATATTTGGCTGAAATCAGTGAAGAAAATAATATCAGGGCATTAGACAAGGCTTACGTAGGCATCTACCTAAAAATAGTAGCAAAGCAATGTTTCTGTTCTGCAGCATTTAGCCTTGAACTACACTGGAATGGCCAATCTGTGAAGTTAATTCAAAACCGGCTTTGCAAACACCATTAAAAAAATCTAAGAGTTTTATATTCAAAATACTGATAAATCAGATTAGTATTCTGTAAAGAAATGCTGGTAAATATCCCACGCATTGTGAAATTCTCTGAGCTAAAATATCTTTGCTTATAGTGTATTTTCCAGATGTGCTCTAACAGCTGTTGCCATGCTCAGAAGGAAAAGCTGACACAGTTTTAATTATAGAACATGTAATTATCAGTATGTCTGATGGAGCTTCACAATTAAAATACATTTCATGTTCTGTTAATGTTCATCCAGTCTTATGTCACACAATTATCTGCAAGAACAAAATCAGAAAAAGAGTGTATAATACACATGCAGACAGCTCAACCCAGCTTTCAGTCAGCAGTGTAAGTCTAAATGGCTGTAGTCCATCTGATACAAGAGGGAAACCCCTTTCTTTTTGCACATGTTGCATAGGAGTGTGACAGGAGTGGTCTGGCATTCCACAAATATGTCAGCGGTCAAGAGCCCCAGAAATGAGCATTTAGGTCTTAAATTCTGACTGCAGGCTTTCCTGCAGTTGGTGGGCTTATAAATATTTCAATTTCTCTGTCATGTCAAAAGACACAAGTTCCCACTACAATCTTTTTCCTCACTCAGCATTCACAGAGTCTCTGTATATGCCTTTTTGCCCATATTCATAAAACTCATAGACATTTCATAATCTTAATTACTTCCACACACTTGCTAAAGCAGATCCAAATTTGCTACGAGGTTATAAAATCATTAAGTCAATGAGAGCATGACCACACAAGCCTCAAGAAACCCAAAAAAACAAATTTATCTACAATTTCCAAATGGATGTGGGAACCTTTGCTGCAGTCTATACCAATTGTATCCATACTGAATTATGTCAATGCTAATTTATCTGGGATAAAGAACAGAAAGGGAATTCCGGTTTTCTCCTTGATGACGTATGCTGTTGTCTCTGTCAAGACTCTCACCTCTACAAACCTGCTAAAAATCAAACTATATGGAGAAGTAGCTCAGTAAATTGGCATTGTACCCAGTGTAATCTACGAATACAGAAGCCTCGGGTAAAGTTATTGAGCATATATTGCAGTATACAAATCAAGAGTTTACGCAGGAATTCAAAAAATATGTCTGTGTTTGTAAGGATTTATCAGGCGACAAATCAAACAGGTTAAAAAGGAATAAAATGCACCAGTGAATGCAATTAAACTGGAGCCAATGCCCACACGAAGTGGTAAATTCTTTATCCCTTGGCATTGGGAAAGAGGCTTCTCACTCCAAGTCCTTGACGTTTTCCCTTTAAGTAACGTTAATCACTTTTCGTCAGCTAGTCTACATGATGACTGGAAAAGACCTAACATCAAACACATTTCTCTCACTAGAAAAAGTTTTTCTCCAGAGCTGATTAGGAGAATTAGCTGACTGACAAACCCTGACTAGTCTGAGAGAAGTGGGGGAGAGAGCAAATAACAAGGGGTGATGGGGAGACACCTTGACTAAGCCTTTGAAAAGTTGACCCTCTTTCTACAACTTAATAGCTGAACACCAGAAAATGATCTTGTGTACCCTAGTACAGCATCCATACATAAGTCCATGCATTAGTCAAGACTACCTGCCAGATTTTGCACATTGGGCCACAGTCCGCCCCACCTGGAGAAAACAATGTGAGATCAAAAGCATTTGAGCAATTGCCTGTGAACTGTAACAGGCATATGCAACCCTTCAGTATTTACAAACTGATATCCATGATTCTTACTCATGCATACAACAAATAAAGACAGACTGTTATTTGCAAGCATGCATGCCAGAATAGTTTCCTGGGGGCTTGTGTAAATGGGAGTTGCTGCTAATTAATATGTAGGGACTCTTGCTCCAAACAGAAGTGCCTTTCTCCTGCGTAACGGGATAACCTGGAACACTGATTTGCAGTAAGTGTGTTCAGAGCTATCTGGAACAATGATATTTGTTGAGAAGCATTTTCATAGAATCATAGAAACATAGAATCAGCTGGGTTTGAAAGGACCTCTGAGATCATGAAGTCCAACCCCTGATGCACTATTGCTTACTAGACCATGGCACTAAGTGCCACATCCAGTCTTACTTTGGTAACTGTCAGAAAAGTCAAGATAATGGAAAAATCTAAATCTCTGCCTAGAAATTAAGGATCAAGCACTAACCTGGGACAAAATTGCTCTTGCAGCTACATGAAACTTGCATTTTTTTTCCAAACAACAGGGACATTTTTATTTCCACCAGGGACATTATACATTTTGAAGTTTTTTGTACCTTTTTCTGGACCAATGGATAAGGACTTATGAGACAGCGCTTGCACAAGAATTTAGCTTTCCTTCTGAACTCAGGAAAGGCCAGCCTGCTGGATAAAGACAGTAATTGTATCATTAACTGGACCATGGCCCTGCACAGGACCATCGCCAAGAGTCACATCATTGTCACGTCATGTCTGTCTGTCCATCCGCCATCACCCCAAGTCCTTCTCAGCAGGGCTGCTCTTGATTTGTTCATCCCACAGCCTGTATTGATATAGCAGGGGTTGCCCTGACCTTGCACTTGGCTTTGTTGAACCTTGTTAGGTTCCAATGTACCCACTTCTCAAGCTTATCCAGGTGTCTCTGAATGGCATTTTGTCCCTCAGTTGTGTCATTCGCTCCTCTCAGCTTGGTGTCATCTGAAAACTTGTTGAGGGTACACTTGATACCACTGTCTATATCACTGATGATGACAAACTGTACTGCTCCCAGTATGGACCCCTGAGGGACACCACTCATTATCAGTGTCCATCTGGACATAGAGCCAATGACCACTACCCTCTGGATGTGTCCATCCAACAAGATCCTCACCAGCTGAACAGCCCGCTCATCAAATTCATCTCTCTCCAATTTAGAGAGAAGAATATTGCAGTGGACTGTGTTAAAGGCCCTAAAAAAGTCCAGATAAATGACATCTAAAGCCCTTCCCCTGTCCACTGATGTAGTTATTCCACCACAGAAGGCCACCAAGTTGGTCAATCAAGACTTGCCCTTGGTGAAGCCAAGCAACATATACATATGGCTTGGTTTCAAAGTGTGCATAAATATGTGTATGTGTGCATACATACATATATATATATGAGATATAGAAATAAATCATATATATGCAAATTATATGTTATATTTTCATGATGGTATTTTGCAATATGTAATCATCTATATTATATGTCATATATATATCATCTGTATCACAGAATACATAATTTAGAACAAGATTTTATTTTTTTATGGAAGGACAAAACACCAGTGAAGAGGTAAGTTAAAATGGAAATTCTTAGCAGAATTTATTAATTATTGAACAACACACACTGATGCTGTAATTGGTCATGGCACACAGCACATGCTGCCTTAGAGTGCTCAACTGCTGATGATGAGTTCCAGCATGTTCATGGGTTACTGCTGTGTTACACTTTGGTTTTAGTACCTATCCCAGATCAAGCACTGCCAGTCAGCATTCACTGAACTACTACAATTCTATTAAATTTGGAAAACTCTGAACAAAACTGTATTAGATCCCTTGAAAATTAACAGTGATATGCAAGGAGGCAAAGCAGTGCAAGTGGTTTCTGCCACCCTTAAATTCTTTCACAAGTTTCATGTATTTGGAACTTCTGCAAGAGAAGGATTTACTTATTTCCAAGGAAAACAAGTCACAACATCCTTATGGACAAACACATACTGACAGAAACAGTATCTTGACAAAGATGAGGACAATTCATGGTGGCTAAAGAACCTGGGGTTTTCACACCTCTTCCCAAGGGTTATCACAGGTGTGCCACTGGCAGGCAGAATTACCCCTCTGTGCTGGAAACAAAACCATTTTGTATCTGCCCAGAGGTCACAAAGTTTGGCTGTTTTCTGAACATAAGCATATGAGCTGTCTACAGCACAGCAGACAGGCATCTTACTAAAACATGCCATTTTCCAAAGTGTCTCAGTGACTTTTAGAAGCATAAGTCCCACTGAAATGTAAACCCCACAAGCCAGTTGCAGACCAGATTAATTACAAAATAAATGAGCATAAGGCAGCAGTTGTGTATATATACACACCCAGGAAGATACAGAACTACTTGAAATATCCTTCACACTAAACTTTTGCCAGTGCACTCTCAGCAAAAAAATAAAATAGGTCATAAGGATATGAACTTTTTACACAGAGGCGATCATGAAGGTACTCTGTGAATGTAGTGTGTGTTGCTGGGACAAGCGTTTCCAGCTGGGCTTGCCAAGTCTCAGCTGAAGTGTCAGCATTTCACTGCTGATGTTCCTCTTTCTATTTATGCTTCAGCTCTGCAATCACTTAGTTCTGTTACTTGATATTCACAGAAGCTAGAATACCCTTTAAAACATAGGGTCATACTGGATATAGGAGGAAAATATTTCTGGGTCAGTAGCTGCAGCAGAGAAGGAATTTTAACATCTCAAATGGGTTAGAGAGGGTGTCTTCAAAGTAGCTCCCGATATCAGTTCTCATCACTGTTTATCTCCACTTTTTTGCCCACAGCCATGTAGTCAATGTGAAGAGATACCAGAACACAGAGCCAGATAGAGAGACTTCAGGTAAACCATTCCTGGGTGCACTGCAGAGGAAATCCTAAAGCTTTCAAAGAAGTGGTGGTTAACCAGTGCCCCTGTGGCTTTAAATAAAACATTGTGGCTGCCTCTTTAATGAGGTCTTTTTTTATGCGTTCAGAAAGTACTAAGGTCACCAAGCATGAACAGCGACATCCCCAGCACTCATAACATTTTACTAACACTGTTAGGGATCAAAGCAAACTCTGGGGAACAGACACAGTCATGGTTCAGGGTCTGTGATGAAATCAAAATGATGTCTCTTCGAGACACTCTTTCAGCCCACAAATTCAGGCCAGAAATTCAGAGCCACAGCCTCCCTTTCAGTACTCCAGACTGAAGAGGAAATTATATCTATGTGTTTGTATCAATCTGTCATAAAACTAGAGATCCCTTGTAAAACCAACGGAAGCTGTGAAGTGGCTAATCCCCCTGCCTGCCAAGCCATTTCACTTGCATTTCACTTTTAAGTAAAATGTGTACAAACATGAATAATACATCTATTTGCCTATGCCCTTGAACCTTGAGAGCGTCTGTGTTGTTGGAAAGCATAAACCCACGTTTTACAAAGATGAAAACACAGAATACCTGCCCCTAGTCATAAGGAAAGTGGAAGTCTGCCTGTCTCACTCCAGCTGTTTGCTTTCTGGGCTGAAGCTGTCAGAACTCAGCAACTCACAGTTCTCTTTCTCTACAGAGAAGTCAAATATAATTGTGCTTCTCACTCATGTATGGATGAGCTGGGATGCACCATGGGATGCATTTATGCAGGTCCAAGTCTATGTGATACTACTGTGTGGATCCCCAGAAGAACTGATAGACTTTCCACTGAAGAGCAAGCCATCTTTGCTCATAACCATCAACTACGTTTTCTCCACATTAATTTTTCTGTGTCTACATTGCAAGGATATTCTTAGGCTTACTAAATCAATAATAATTTTCTCAAGGATGTCTTCCCAAATCTAAACAGAAGACTTCTACTGTAAACCACTAAAATTTCAAAGTAGAGACCAGAAACCATAGAAGAATTGTTGCTATAGACATCCCTTGACCGGATTAACATGGTAGCCATAAGCCCAGCACCTCTTGCAGACTTATGCTAAAATAATTCTCAATAAATGAATTATTTTATGGATAGCAAACTCAGGAAGGAGCAGTGTAGGTCTCAAGGGAAGCCCATGAAAATCAATGAAATTTGTGTCAGGGAATGCAGGCCTGTTATCTCAGTAACACGGCTGGAAGAGGAAAACATTCCTTTGAAATGCTAAATGGGCTAAACAGGGCAAATACAGGTTAAACAGCACAAGCCCGACTGCTACAGCTACTGCTGCTAGCACTGCCATTCGGGAACTTAGAGAGACAGACCGGGATCTGGGGAACAGGATGCTGAATTACAGTTCTGCATCACTGGAATCAAGAAAAGGGGCTGCAGCAAGGACACAAAAGGGCTGTGAGTACCAGAAAGCCCTGCTGTGTGAAAACTCTTCTCTTGGATGCACCTTGCACCCCCAGGAGGTAGGGAAGCCAAAATAAGACAGGCTGAGGACCCTTAAGCAGCAAGGCTGACTTCTCCTTTACACTTATCCAGAGGGAAAAGCTGAGTGTGACCCTGGTCACTTGCAGTGCGTGCAGCAAGTTTCAGACTGCCTGAGAAATAAGGTCTTTTCACCCACCCATCTCTCAGCACATCTGGGAAGAGCAAACCTGTAATGCCCAGAAAGCACTGCAGTACTGAACAGATTTGCAGTGCAAACAGTAAAAGGGGGCGTTATCTACCACAGATAACCCAAGAAATCCATGGGAGAAGTGAAATCAGTCAAGTGCAGGTTGGTATTTCTCCTACCCTGTCAATAAGTGACAAATAGTTTTGCTGGGACATTATATGGCTTTGGGTAACCTCTGAGCTCAAAGTCCTTCCAGGCATGGCTACTCTCAACCTGAGAGGTGCATATGTGCAGGAGATCTTCTCCCTGATATTTTATGCTTCTCAGAGGAGCACCAACTGTTTGGACTTCTTTCAGCAGTCCTTGGCAACCCTGCTTAGAGCAAGTAAAAAAAAAATCTGCCTTCATCATTTATAATGCTTCATACTGCAGTAATAACCCAACTGCTTTTACGAAGTGTTTTGCATCTCTACACAAAACTCTTATTCAAATACTGTGCTGTGTAATCATGAACGTCATCAAGCACAGAGAGCCAGTACCTGACAGGTAATAAAAGGAGTAATAAAATACTTAGTGTTATGTACTATTGTCAACAAACCCAATTTTATATTGAGGCTATGACTCAAAGACTTTTTACTCATTTCCCACAAATACGCACATTCATCTTAAAATGAATGTAGATGCAATACTATTTCAATACACAGTGGGCTGTATTAAAACCATCAAACTTTGCTTATCTCTTTCCATTCTAAATTAATATCTTCATTTTTTTTCATGTTTAGTATAACTGCATTACTGGAATTTACTTTTATTTTGAAGGAAACTGTGATAGCAGTTAGTGGAAAAGTAGCCACTAAAAAATGGCATTCTGTATTGAATTTCTTTTTTAAAAAAATCTTACAGTATTTTGGCACTGATTCATGTTTTTTACCTCCTACAGCTGGCATTACCACAACATGCAGGATGTTACACTGACAGAAGACATGATGCAAGAGAGTTCTTTTCACTGTCTTCCAGAAGTCGTTGAAATCCAGTGGTTGACCACTAAACTGCAAAGTAAAACTGGGACTGATTCAAATTTTTAAACACTTAAAGTAAGAGTTCCATTTGACTGGAATACCTAGAGGTGATTAAACTGTGCATAAATAGAAATGGAGGAACAGGTAAAACTAAAATTTAAGGCTCTGCATGAACAACAAAATGCTTTGCTGAAAACTGGGAACTCAGAGGCTGAAAGCAACAGAGAGTAAGAAATAGCTGAATATGCCCTAGTGAAACTTGCACTGGCTAGAGGCTGAAAACAGGCAGAGGCCACATAAAAACCAAAGTCAACCTTAAGTTGTACTAACTGAGATGCTGCCAGAAATAATGGGAAATCCAGTTGTTCATGTATTGTATATGATACTACAGAACATCATCTAACTATTGTGTTTTGTTTACACCATGTCATTTAAGAACAATAAGCTCAAATAGATGCAATGATGTAGCACCACTCTGGTATGAGAAATGATGAGCCAGTCTCATGACCAGAGAAAAAGATACTGGCTTGGGAGTCTGGCCTTATCTAGACAGAAGGTGAGAGGAACCGAATTTCTGTCAATAATCTTTCAAGTGAGTTGAAAGCAGAGAGCAACAAAGCTATTTAAGTGATGCTGAGGGAACGTAAGAATTAGACAAAGTTCTGGAGAAAAATTTTCTAATTGTTACTTAAGACATGAACTTAAATTACTTTCAGAGAACTGTAATAATATAATGAAGGATTAAGTGTTAAAATATTCTGCAGAAGACCTTCCAGTCTCATGTTTTATAATTACATGACTTTGCACTGCTATCTGCAAACAACCTTGGGAATACTACAGGAAAGAAGAGTATCACAGGCTGGCCTTTGAATGCACCATACCAGGACTCACAGCCTTTCTAGAGTCCTGGTTCAAGTCAGCTGCAAAAAAAGTTCAAATGCTGCCCATATTAATACATTTGCTGTTTATATTAAAGCTTTTATTAAAAGTACATAAGCAGATATACATTGTTTGGGTGTTTGCCAAAGCTCAGGAGCTGTAGGTATAACGAGAGATGTCCACATTTGTTAGCATGCTTCCTTGCTTTTGCCACGGGGCGTTCCTTGTTTTTCTTTTTTACTGTGCACACATGCAATAGTCCTTATGTGGATGACTGGAACAACAGAGATTAACTGGCCAGTCATTATTGTACAGTCGACACCAAACTAGGGGCATGTTTTCCTCCAACATGGGAAGGAAATCCTACAATCCTTGGGACATACAACTGTGTCAAGACATGGCTGGGGAGGAAACTCTATCAGCTGGATAGCAGCATGGAGAGAGGCCATGGCTCTGCTCTGCTTCCTTGCTAAATCAAAGTGTAGAAGCCAGGAGGAACTGCAGTGGCAGAGGATCCTTCTGCCAGCTCCACAGCCCAACTCTGCATTTCACCCTTGGCTGAAGTCTCTACATGTCTGCACTCAGGTGGCTTTCCTGCCTCCACATGCAACATCCACTCATCCTGTTGAGATCCAGATCACCAGGTTTACAGGAACCTCCAGCCTCTAATCTGAGATCTTGCGAATCTACCACAAAGAACCTGTCTATCTAGTCATAGTCACCTTGGTCTTTTTAGCCTGGAATTTGTCTGATTTTATATAGTAGCATATGATTTTATTTATTGAAATTATATAGATTATGCAATTATTAAAGTGAAAAAATCAAAATAGAATAGAAGCCTAAATAGCATGATGTTACAGGCTTTTGGAGTTTCCTTAAATTGCCTTGTTTTCTTAAGAAAAGTGTTGCTTTAAGAGTAAAATATAAGCCAGTATGACCTTCACAGTCAGCTGCAGGCAACAAATTAGTGTAATCCTAATTAACATTCTGCTCATTTACACTTGTTCTTCTTAAAGAGAATCCTGTAATATCCAATAAGGTTTCACTGCAAATGCCAAGGAAAAAAGAAAAAATAAATTACCATCTAGAGATGCAAAAATGAAAAATGTCTTGGAAATCTATTGATTGCCCCAGACTACACTACCATCTATGCAAATGGTAACTATTTTACTACACAATTCTGCAACATAATACTACTGTATTGATTTTTTAAACACAGAAAGGATTCCTTTCTGACAGAAATATTTTAATGATAAAACCCCAACCTAACTGCTTTAAATCTTTCTTTATCTAGGTCATACAAACAAGCAACATGAAGAATTATGGCATATGAATTTAAGGGGATTATGTAATAGCATGAAGTTGCTCACTGCCTAAATTCTGGTAGGCTAATGCAGAACTTTATCACTAAGAAAAATGTATTAATAAAAATCCTAGTTAAATACTAATTCTATTTTAAAGATGTTCCCTTTGCAAAAATGTAGCCTGGGGATGGTTTTGTTTGATTAGCTCAGCATTTTTCTACATCTCATATATGACATGAACAGATACACAGCTGTGCCATAACCACTCTTTATGAACAGTTTCTTCTGTCAGGATGCTATCAAGGATCTTGTCTTGTTTGATTAGGCCTTGTCAAACACTCACAAGTAGATAAGCTTTGAAAAGATAAATATTACAGAAGCAATCTTCCTCTGCTCTTAAATGGAAATTTTCCTTTAAAATAATAAATAAATCCACAAGGACCCAAAGAAATTCTACTGCTCTAACAAACATCTTTCTCCCATTGCTGAGCATGTGTTTGCCATTTCTCTTTTTAGGCAAAATTCTCTCTCCAACATGCAGAAAGGTCAGTGAATAGATATTCATGTGCTCTGACAATAAATTCAAACTGTGACTTCTTACTGCTTTAATAACTCAGAACATGCACCCTGACCCTTATTCAGCAAGTAATGGCGTCAGCTTTACGTACGCATCAGCCTCAGTAGAATGCTGCTGGATTTAGATTACAACAATGTGGTTATGTTTACAACATACTCCAAACTTTGTCTCGGGCCTCAACTTGAATCCAAAACATATGTTGCACAGACAGTTAAGAGATAGGCTTTAGATGGGTAACAGGACAAGAGGAGCTGAGTGGTTCAGACTCAGATATTCACCTATCATGGTTATAAATGGCCCAACGCTGTGTGTTAATCCAATTCATTTAATCAAGACAAGCCCTGACACCACTGGTCCTCAAGAAAGGCAGGATCTGTAGGAGCCTGGCTATGGTTGCTCTTCAGACGGTTTCAACAAGCACGGGTGGGCAGGCAGACCACTGGGGCTTCTTGCTGGAGTTGTCCAGACACATGGATACCAGAGCACGTGCCAAGGTTTAGTCCATTATTCACCCTGACTTTCAAAACACAATACAGTGGTAGTTAGGTCTTAATTTCAACGTAACCAAAATAAGCTTTATGAATGTTGAACTGCAGAATCATAGAATCATAGAAATGTTTACCTTGGAAAATGTTTTTAAGATCATCGAGCCCACCCTCAACCCAGCACTGCCAAGTCCATTATTAAACCATGTCCCCAAGTGCCATATCTACACATCTTTTAAATACCTCACCACTTCCTGGGGTAGCCCACTGCAATGCTTGACAACAGTTTCCTTGAAGAAATTTTTCCAAATATCCAATTGAAACCTCCTCTGGTGCAACTTGAGGCCGCTTCCTCTTACCCTGTAACTTGTTACTTGGGAGAAAAGCCTGACATTCACCTGGCTACAACCTCCTTTCAAGTGGTTGTAAACAGAGATGAGGTCTCCCCTGAGCCTCCCCTTCTCCAGGATAAACAACTCCAGCTCCCTGAGCCTCTCCTCACAGGACTTGTGCTCCGGACCCTTTACCAGCCTCATTGCCCTTCTCTGGACATGCTCCAGCACCTCAGTGTGCTTCTTACAGTGAGGGGCCCAAAACTCAACACAGAATTTGGGGTGTGGCCTCACCAGTGCTGAGTACAGGAGAACAACCACTTCCCTACTCCTGTTGTTTCTGACACAAGCCAGGATGCCCTTGGCCTTCTTGGCACACTGCTGGCTCATGTTCAGCTGGCTGTCGACCAGCACTCCCAAGTCATTCTCCAACGGGCAGTTTTCCAGCCACTCATTTCCAAGCCTGTAGCACTGCATGGGGTTGTTGTGACCAGAATGCAGGACCTGGCACTTGGGCCTTGTTGTACCTTGTAAAATTGGCCTCAACCCATTGATCCAGCCTGATCAAATCCCTCTGCAGACCCCTCCTACCCTCCGGCAGATCAACACTCCTGCCCAACTTGGTATCATCTGCAAACTGACTAAGGGTGCCCTCTATCCCCTTGTCCAGATTGTCAACAGAGATTTACAAGATTTCAGTCCATGTAAGGAAGCTGTGCATATATGAACTGCTGGAAGTGCAAAAGGTTTGTGGCCACTGAAGACATGAAACCACTGATCGAGTGGCCAACACCTTTCTGTGCCTTTTCCTATAGGTTTGTCATTCTCTGAGGTGAAATACTGACATTTTACATAAAGAGATGTGCTGTGTACAGTTTTTATCCTGTAAGCAAATTTCACAATTTCCATTCCACTGGAACTTTTCCTTAGTCACTATACGTTAAAATAAAATTTTCATTCCAAGTTTATTGTGCTTTCCCTGATCAGTTTATGCAACCCCTTTTTTTCTTCCTCCTTTGGCCCAGTAATGTGTTTCCCAAGAGTACTGCTGTTACTGGCCTCATGTAAACTCAGATGTTCCATATTCATCAGTAAAGAAAGCAACACAGAGTACAAACGTATTTCATGTGAAATTATGTAGGATATGCTGTCTCAGCTGGTGTTGATTTACAGATTCAACCAAAAAAAAAAAAGTAATATGAAGTTCTTAATATATTAGATTGGAGCAGCTCTAGCCCCTCTATAACCCAACAAAGTGAATGTAAGCAATTATCTTCCAGCCACCCGTGTTTGATTCCTTACAGTAGGACCAAAGTACAGTATTTGGAAAAACCACTTTATAGAAAAACTTATATGACTGGATTTTCCCCCATTATGAAATATTTTTGAGAGACCTAGGCCTTGCAACATTGCCATAAAACACAATAGCATACAGAGAAAGCAAAAACCCCATTGTTTTGTGCATGTTGAAAGAAATATTATTATTTTTAACAAGGTGGGATAATGGTTGGGTACGTGCTTGATTTAATCATGTCTTTGATTGCATCTGTAACAGCAAGGGAATAGATCTCATTAGATTCCAAATGGATTACAGGATGAGACAAGACACTCCAAGGGAGGAAAGCATTAACTGTTCCAACACTTTCTTCTCCCTCAACACGTGACTGAAAGTCCTCTTTCCACAAGCAAAGTTGGAGCTGCAGGACCATGCACAGGAACCTGTGCACACAAATGAACCCCGAAAGTGGTCCCTTTGTGCACAGTAGGAGAGGAGCTGAGAGGGCTCAATCCATCTGTAGCAACACTGTGCAGGCAGTAAGAACAGAGGAGCAGGTGGCTGGCCCTGAGATTACTGTTCCTTGTGTAATGCCAACACTACACAGCCAGCAGGATTTCTGGCACTGTGACCTACTGGCCTTCTAGCACGTATTACTCTGTACAATGTCTCCAATCTTTTCTCTATTCTCATTCTTCAGGGAGTGATATAAACCTACCATGTCCTAGCCATCCGTACGTTGGTTCCTGCCCCCCAAGTTCTTACGAAATGAACCTATAGATAATCTCATAGATACCTTGAAAAGCAATCTCAGTGGTCGGAGGAGTTGTGATGTTTGCATCTCATGAATTTCACAAGATTTGGGGTAAAATGCTGGCCTAACTTCAGATAGTGAGGTGAAGGGAGTCAGGTTGTCACCTTCAAATCTTCCTAAATATCTCAGCTGAAATAGAGAGATTTCAAAAGTTCTTAGGCGTTCATTTGGAAATGGATACATTTCTCATCCTTAAATTTGCTTGAAAAGCTGGATAATGTACGAGCGAGCAGTGGTACAAACTAACTTAGCTGATTTTGCACTGAAGTAGTTAAGAAGCATTCTCAGAAGCCCTGCCACCACTTCCACTGACTAGATAATAATACCTGGTTATCAGCCAGTAACGAAAAGCTGATAATATCAGCCACCATAGCTTAAAGAAGACATCACACTATGCCTCATGAAATACTCAGTTGGAAGGGATCTCTAGAGGTCACCTGGTCCAACCTGCACTGAAAGCATATCCAGTTAGTACAAGTTGCTCAGGGTCATGTCCAGGCAGGATTTTCATATTTCTGAGCTTCTCTGGGCCCCTTATGGTGAATAATTCTTTCCAAATATCTAGTTAGACAGTCCCTTGCAAATTTTGACTATTGCCTCTTGTACCATCCCTGTGCACCTTGGAAAAAACTCTCTCCCCTTTTGCTTACACCTTCTCGTTTTAGTAGTTGCAACCAGCAGTAAGATCCCCCCAAGCCTTTTCTTCTCTAGGCTGAGCAGACCCAGCACTCAGAGTTTCCTTGTACATCACTTGCTCCAGCCCAACCCTACCCTGAGAGCCAGCATTCCTTGGGTCTTGCTTTTTGTATGAAGACACCTTTTTCCTGTCTATTTTAGAGAGTTGCATTATTTTGCATAAATTAAAGATAAATAAATCTTATTAAAATAAGCATCTAATAAACTTTGCTTTATTTCTTCTGTTTGGTGGGCTTTTTGAGAACACCCTTTCATTGCCTTATCTAACTAGACGTGCATAGTATGATACCAATGGCTCCTAGTCTTCTCATCACATATATGTACTTATTAACCTCATTTAACCTCATCTATTTCTGCCATTTCCCAAAGGACCTGAAAGGTTTGAGTTTGTCCAACTGCTGTAAGTTTTGAAAACACTTTAATTGTCCAAGACAAGTCTTTAGGCTTCTAGATCCAAATCACTCTCAAAACGGTATCTGTACAATCTCTTTTGGGATTTGTACATGATAATGCTACTTTGAGCTTCTTCACATCACAGTCTCCCTCTGTCTGCACTGACCAAGCAGCAATTTAGCAGTTTAAGCTAGGAGTTACTCCTTCTACATCTTAGCAAAATTAAATTGATTTCAGCTAGAGGAAAGTATAAGTTAATTACATCCTGAGCATCAGGAAACAATTAACAGCTTTCTATTATATCACCCTGACTTCTAAGCTATACAAACAATTAAATGCTACTGTAGAAAAGGATGCATGATTATCAAGACAAGGATCTTTTCTGAAAAAAACTGAAGGCAATTTTTCTACCACTGACAATCAGCACTATAAATAATGCTTAGCTAATATCTTTCCAGAATTCATTTCCATTACTTGCAATCTTAACTTTGAGTGATGTCTCGGCTGTGTGTTGTCAGATTCTCCTTCCAAATAAATGTTGGACTCTGATTCCTCAGATAAGTACTCACAAATTTAGGTTCCTGTGAATATTTAGTAATACTCATTGGAACTAAATTAAAAATCATTGTTTTTGCTAACCATTTTGTAATCATGCCTTGCATTTGCTTTGCTTCTTGAATCAGAGCTGAGACTGGCTTGTGAACAAAGGAACACACAGGCTTGCTTTAAGAAGCCCCAGTGCTTTGAAGACGTGAGCCACAATGTGAAGAGCAACGGATATGACACACAAAAACTTCTTTTCAACTGCCAGTAAACTCATTTGGGCTGATATGCAGGAAAGTGGTGCAGACACAGAGCCAGCAGGTCGTACAACAGCTCAGCTGAACACTAATGGAAACACTACGGAAAACACCCGTTTTGGCAACAGCGCTTAGTGTGAGAAGCAAGGGAACAAACCCACACAAACCTCCACAACACCAAGTCAAAGGCCACTTGCTACATGGCCTCTGTGTTACTGGGGGTGGGACAACCTTCTGATATCAGGTACAGTATACAAGGCTTGCAAAGGATAAATATGACAGTGCTGTTTATCAGCAGAACAACTTTGGTCTCCACAGATTCCTCACACAATGCCCCTTCCAGAACAAGTTCTGTTTCACGCTCTCCTTCCCTATTATTTTTCACCTCAAGGCTTCTTCTATGTACTGTCTTTGACAAACATCATCTTAGAGAGAGAGTTGCCACAGCTCTTGATCAGAATGTGTCCATCTCCCTGATTCCTTCTACTGCCTCCTCCTCTTCTGTCACATCAAATGCAGGATGACTGTACTTCACTTTCAAGCTCCCATCTTTGCTATCACCATCTCTTAGGTATGTTGGCTTTTGCTCTGACCAGCTATTTAGTTACAACTTTGTAATTTGATTTTTTATCTTCAAGTGAGCATCTCTGTGCTTGTTGCCTTAACACAGGAGACACCCTCACCCAAACAGCCACAGGGCTGTCTGGATGGGGTCACCCAAATCCCATCCAGCATTGCTATGATCTCTACCAAACACCTGACACGTAAACGAGGGTCGGGCAGGGGAAGAATGGATGAAAGGGGTGAGAAGGGGCTCCTGGACCGGCAGAGCTGTACTTCAGTATCAGAAATTGATTCCCTGAGAAGCCAATCTCACTGTGGGGTCCCCCATAAAAGGTGGGGTCTGTGGAGCTCCCCAACCCCTGACCTCAGGCCAGCTGCCCTTCCCCCTTACATGGTCATCGGTGCTGGTTTGACATGATGATAACCTGTCTGAGCTCCCCAAACTGTTCACCACGAGCTCAGACACTCAGCAGCCAAGCAGCAGGATCCCCAGTCCAAGGGAATCAGGCTGCTCCTTTCTGCAGCAGCAGCCAGACACATCAGCTCAACAGCACTATAAAACCCACAGCATGCCCTACCCCTGAGGTAGGTCAAAAACCTCTCATCTCCCTGCAAACTCCTGTGACACAACTGTGGTAGCTCAGGTACTCACCTACACAATTGCAAGGATATGGGGAATTACAGCCTTGTTATGTGAAAACCCACTTCTATATTTGCTCTGGATTAGCAAGCCCAACCAGGAACACTTTATAATTATTCCAAAGTTCACCTTTGAGATCTGAATGCATTTACTGGATTGAGGCACTGCTAAGACACAAGCTATGAAGACTGTAAAAGGCTGATAATTAGGTTGAGGTTGAATTCTGAAGTAGTGCTGTCACACTGGTAGCACTGGGATATGCTGGTCATACGAATTACATAGTAAAAATTTCAAACCATATAAAATGTCAGTATTTGTACCTCCATTCATGCACAATACCATGATAAGAGTGCAGAAGTAAAAACCTTGAAAAAGAAAAAGCCTTGGCAAATTGCAAACTTATTTTCTGCTCCTGTCAGGTGCATTGGGCAACTAAACTCAACATGAGTTTTAGAGTCTGCCTGCTACTGGAATCTGAAATTTTTAAATGGGAATGCAGCAAATTAAGCCCTGGAGGGACGGTCAAGCAAACCCAGCAGTGAGTTTGCTACCACTGTTCCCCTCTCCCTGTCCTTGACATGTGTTTCTGCTGGCTCCTTTACCCCAGTGGTGGCACTGGCCTGACTTCATGCTGAACCCATTTGGAAAGTTAAATTTTTCTTATTTGGCTTCAGCTGCTTCAGTTCCCTGAACTTGTGATCCCAGACAAACACCAGTGCGAAGTGCAAGGGAAGAGATAAGAGCGGGGCAGAGGCACCCTGCAGTTGGGTCTGCTGTATCAGTAAACCACAGCCTTAAACTGTACGTGTTTCAGTGACATGGGGGAAGCCAGCACCCACTTCTCCCCCTGTACTTCTTCAGAAAAAGCTTTTATGTGGTCATGTCGTAAATTGGTTTGTAAAACTGACCCAACTGAAATACCAGCCTTCCAAAAGCCCTGCTGATCACTCCCCAGTGCAGGTCACCACACAGTGATGACTCAAGAGCTGCTTAAGCCAGCCCAATGAGGGGAAGGACAGGTGTGGGAATCAGGAGGTAGAAACACCTATTTAATTCCAGTGGTTTATACATTAAAATTATTTTGAATATATCGTTTCAATGTCCTGACCTTGCTTAAGAAAAAAAAAAAGCCCATGAGTAACACATGAAGTGCATCCTTCCCTCAACAATTGCCAGTGGTTCTGCTGAAACCTGAAGCTTTGCAGTTTCTCTCTTTATTCACATTTAGTGCCTCAACACAGTTCTTCAAGGACCAGATACATGAACAAAACTTAATTAACTCTTGCTTCTTCCCCAACCTTTCATCCCCTTTGCCAGTTCTTCATCAGTTTACCCTTTTCTCACATAAGTATATTTTGGGGACATGACTGGCCTTGAACACAGAAAAGAAGTATCTTTGAGTTAGCAAAAGGTCTGCAAACAGGTCTGCTCTACCAGGATTACAGAGGCAAGAGAGTTAACAGAACCACAATACAAGGGTTATGAAAATAAAAAGCAGAAAGTCAGGAGGGCCCGGAGCCTCGGAGGGAATGTCTCTTTATGAGAGCAGACCCTCAGCCCAGAGCTACTGCCAAGCCTGCACTCAGTGCCTGGACACTTAGTGATGGGATGAAGAAGCCTATATCACAAACTTAGATGGACTGCAGATAGGCTAATTGCTGCTGTGACAACATCTTTCACTTTCGTAAGTTCTACATCACAGAAAGCACTGAAATTCTGTGACTTTTACACTTCAAAAAACACTGGAGTCTATAGATATAGATATAAATACCTCAACTAAAATGTACTGATTCCTCCCTAGTCCCTGTCCACCTATCCAATAGTAAAAGCTGGTTGACCTTCCTCCTGGCTTCAGTCTGGTCTCTCACTTTACCGAGGTGACTTTGGAGGGAGAAAAGTGCAGATCCTTTCCTGAACACAGTATCCAGAGCTCCCTACCCATCCCTGTACACACAGTATCCTTTCTGCAGCTCCACACTTGGGAATTTTTTTTTACCTCTATGCTTTCCAGATGCCACTCTTGGGCTCAGTGCCTCACCTCCCAGCCTAGAAATCCCAATCCTGACAGTCCCACTTTGGTGGCTTCACACAGATCATCTCTCACCATCCAGAACCCATCACTGCTGCAAGAAACCACTACCAACTTCAACCAAGATTTGTGTTGCAAGGGCTTCATTCTTCTTCAGAGCATACAGTGGCTACCCCTGTTGGGACCTGATAAATAGCTCAGATTCCAAGGCACTACTGCTACACAAATAGTAAATAATAATGGCAAGTGATAGGAGGACTTCTCTGTCATGCTGCCAGCCTAAAGCCACTGCTCCCAAAGATGCAGAGATCATGAAGTAAATGCAAACCTAGACTGATTCTGGCACATTCATTCTGCCTTCCCTGCGTGACCGTCAATATGGAAACAAGTTTCCTTCACTTCTTCATAGGCAGCTACTCTGACATAAAATAAGTAAAAAATATTCTTGCATGTGCTACACACATCAGCTTGCCTTGCATTGCATCTTCATTTCTAGAAATGTTGAACAGCCAAAATTTTAACTGAAGAACATGAGAAATTGAGATTTCTGGACCAGGAATCATATATATATGTGGGACTTGTCATTAGAATTAGTATAAATAGGCAAGATTGAAACACATGAAAGGGTGCATCAAGTATCAAAGATTCAGGAAAAAAATAACACATAAATTTCAGAAACACATGCTTTTTTATAAAATCATAAACCCATACTAATTAAAATATACAGTTGAAAGTGTTGTGATAGGGTAAGAGTTAGTGGGAAACCTTGATTTCAGAGAAATTCATTTTGAAGCTTTACCATTCTTCCCTTTGAAACCTTTTCTTTCAGTGTATCACTGCTAGAACCTCACAGAGAACACTGCCAAATTTTTGGTTGCTTGAGTTTGGAAAACAGATTGATGAAGATAAGATTATTTGAACAGAGGATTCTGGAGCACTCTATGCCACAGAAATCTGAAGATATCCTGTGTTCTATCCACCCTGAAGAAGTCAGCAGACAAGGGCTTTCTCAAGTGAGACAACTGAAAACTATTTTTTTCAGGGCTAGTTTTGAACCCAATCAGCATCTCTTGGCTAAGGGAAATGCAATCGCTGCTGAAGAAATAAGGAGGTTGCAAGAAAAAGATGCATGGGGTAAAAAACTATATCATCCCCTTAGGTGGAAGTACAATGTTGGGTTGGCTCAGGCAGATTACAAAATCTCATCCTAATGAATTCTGTCTCTTCTAATGTCATAAACATTTGTTTAATATCTGAAGATCCATCAAGAGCTGACGAGAAGTGACCTCTAGACAACTGTATATCTCAAATCCTTATGTTCCTTTTAGAGTCTAAGCTTACACTAGAGTGTTAACACACTTTCAAACACAGTGATTGCATTTAATAAATTATGTAACTATACAGTTTATATAACTCTATATCATAGCAATACATTAACCCTAAGGGCCTTCTGACATTGCTGCTCTAGAAACTGTTACTATTGTGTGCCCTGGGCTCTTTGAACCTTAGAGTACCAATGAACTTTCAATCCTACCACCATGAAAATAAGTTGACTATTTATTGCTCAGAGTAAGAAAAAATGTTACATGACTGAAAGTTATGCACTCCATTTTGTCTTCTTAAAGTGATAATATTCCAGTGAAAACTGTTTTTGTCTTACAGCTTCAAAATTTGTAGCTGTTTACCATGTAAAACTTCTTTTATAAGACAAAACTCATGAAACAAATTCTGATAAAAAAGGAAACAAATTTTTGTTGAATCGTATCTTGCCTTTTCTCTCTTTTGAAAGAAAGAAAAATCTCTAAGAAACATGCTTCATATTTCCTCAAGCAAAAAGAAAGACCATGCTGAATTAGAAGAACTATTAGAATTAGAAGAACTATTCCGTCACCTCATCTAACAAGTCTCATCATTATTTATTCAACTATTTAACAGAAGTGTGAATTGGGAAAGGTGTTGCTTCTTATGAAAGCCGGTGATAAAGTCTGCAGAGACATTAAGTGGCACTTAAGTTACACATACTACAGAGAACTGCACTATATATATAATGGTAATTTCTAATTTACAAAAAAAAAAAAAGAAAAAAATACGCATTATTTCAATATTGCTGTTTGGTCAACTGAAAGCTGAAAACCCCTGAATTACTAGACACATTTTCTGCAAGAAATATATCTCTTGGGAGAGTCTGGTGACAAGCTGGCATCAAAAAACAATTAGCAGACAAGGAAGATTTCAGACACCTCTAACTTGTAAGACAGGCAGCCAGCGTGTATATCCAAACATGCCCACTGAAACTGCTTTTGGTTGCCAGAGGGCAAGATCAGCTCTAATCAAGTTAATACTCAAACCCAGTGAGAGATAATACTTTAATCCTTCTGCCAAACAGTGCTGAAACAGCCACAACCTGTTGCCTTCATCCAGGAGGGAAATGAGCTTGGAATTGCTCCGCTTCTGATAAAATTTTTAACAACTTCAGTAGTTTCATGTTCTCGTTATTAAGCTTCCAACAATAACTATCCAAAGCACTAAGGATGTGACACCTTTCTTCAGGCACTCCCAGCAAGGCCAAGGAAGCCCAGGGACATTCATTTCCCAGGGTTGTACCAGGCAGGGATTTGCAGGCAGGGATGTAGCAGGATGGAGGCTTCAAAGGGCTTTCCCTGTTCCAAGGAAGCTGAAAGCCCCATGATCCTCTCAATCACAGCTCACAGTTTCTCCGGGAGACAGTTCCATACTCATTACTTCAGCCTCCTCAAAAGAGAGTGCACCACTGAGCAACTATGGGGTCTCTGAATCTACAGCAGAACAGAGCAAGAGCTGGGTTTTTGGCTGGTTGGAGCTCTCGGCAGCCAGAGCCCCTGTAGTTTGTCCTTGCAGGGCCATCAGTGCCAGCCAAGCCCACAAAAAACTGATCATGCCACCTCAGCTCTCGCCTTGCTCTTCCTACTTTCTGCATGGCAGCAGAAACTGCCAAAGCACCTGTTCTCACATGTCACACTGATAATGTAAAGGCTTGCCAAGACCCAAACTTCATATGTCCTCACTTTAAGAAGCATGTTTCTATTAACCAAAGGTAGAGTTAGACATTTGCTCAGACAGCTGCTGGGTATAGAGGCAAAGGACACTATTGGATGTAAAACTTTACCACATTAGCTAAAATATACCTCAAGATCCTGTTTCCTTTTGCATAAATCACGCCACCCATGAACCAGTATTTACACCACAGCCTATGCCAGCAGTCATCTTCCTGGGTGCCAGCTGACACAGCACACATCTGGGCAGAGCTCCTGACCTCGCAAAGGCGAAACACACATCACAAGAAACCGAGGGACAGGAACAAGGAGAAGGAAAAAACCTCTTTGGCCTCTTCCTCTCCTTCCCCTAAGCAGTGTGCACTTGCCTGGGGAGGGGAAGGGGACACAGGGCTTCCATCCCCACCACCAGCACTGCCAGTGGGCAAAGCCAGGCTTGCCAAGGTGCGTCTCAAACAGCTTTAACCCTCACTGCACCAAGTCCCTGCCAGAGAGCGACAAATGTGCAACAGTCCACAAGAACAAGAGCTACGAGGTAATGCACGAGGCCAGGGCGAGACAGGCAGTAGGAACTTTGTAAGGAATTTAAATTAAGCAGCTCTGGTAAGTATTTAGACACACATGCTGTTTGGTCTAGTAAAGAGTGCTTTAAATATCTACATTTGGTTGGGTTTGTGTAACACTATGCTCGCAGTTTCGTTTTACACTTTTACTCCAAAGTTATGTGTTCATCCTGCAGTATGCAACACTTGCTCACATGCACTTTCACCCAAATACACACATAATCACCTGTCTGCATCACTCCTGCTAGGGGCTGATCTTGCAGTTGTAAGCATCACTAAGAATAGAGTACAGTATGTTTCCTTGAGTGCATGTGTGTGCTGGCTTCCTATCATCTGTTTGCCTGCCCCAAAGGCTGCTGATATAGCCTGTCTTTGATCCTGAAAACCTGCCACATTTTCATTATACACTTATCTTGGACAGTGAAAGTCCTCTTAGTGAGGCTGGCTAAAACTTGCCTACTGGCTGGTTTTCTAACACTTATTTTGTGGCTTTTGTTGTCTGAGAACTGAAGAAAACTAACTCTTTGCATAGATTGTCCCAACAGAGAAACAGAACAAAGTTAATAAAAAAGTGGGGGAAGATAAGACAATTTTTACAATACAGTTCCACCTCACCCAACAGCTCACTGATATGCAAATGGGAGATTTTGCCTCTTCTCCACCACCTCCTGTTCTTGCTCCTGGCTCCACATTCCCACCACCTATCTTTTGGGGGTTCTGGAAGTCAGCAGATCAAAAAACTAACCTACCCACCTGATCACCACATTGGATCTGCTTTCAAGAAGTGCAAGAAGTACATGAGCAGGCACAAGGGAAGAGATGGGGATGCACTGCTGGGGAGTAAGAAAAGGGGTGGATCCTCTCATTCAGCAGTAGCCAGACATTATGCACACTGACTTGATCATGTACCCACAGTCCCAGCATATTTAGGCCACATCTTACAGACTCGCAAAGGAATGTCCATAGGTAACCTCACAGGATGGGGAATAATTGCTTTGTATCTGCAGATCACCCTACCCAAAAAGACCATCATGTTTCATGACCTTAATAAATAAAATGACAAATATCATCCTTGACTGTGATACTAATGAGCTGATTCTAGGACCCAGATTGACTGATGTTTCCTCAGTCTTCTCAGGGAAAGATTGCAAAGCTTTGGCTCTTACATTTAACTATGAGGTATACAGGAAGATTAATATGATCTCAATAAAAATTCTGTATTAGCTTTAAATCTTCAACTTCTAGGAACAGCAGGATTTTATTTAGCACTTTGATGAAACACTTTGAGCCAAGTCCACCACAAAGAGCCTGTGCCAGTGCACTCTGTCACCCTAGGTTTCACTTCAGGATCCTCTGAAGCCAAATCTCGAGCTTGGAGCAGACACTAGTGTGTACGGGAGCCAGAGCACCAAAGCAACATTTACTTCCCAACCATGGGCATCACAAGCTGTCAATGTTCCTCACCTCACTGAATGCAACAATAACAGTGCCTGTACTAGCAGCAATGATGGCACCTCCCAAATCAAGGAATATTTCTGTCACTTTGCAGTATTTGTCAGGCATTTGAGCAAAAAGATTTTAAAAAAATATAGCAAAAAGGTAAAAAATATTCAAGCAAAAACTACTGGGAAAATATTTTTATAATGTCCTTCTAGTTAATCATACAACATATTATAATGGGAATTTTGTTCCTCAATCACAAGACGTTTCATCACCAAACTGAAAGCATTAAAATTTATTTTTCTCCTCTCTAGTGTATGAGTACAGCCGGCACACTAAATACATCACACAAGTTAAAAATTAACTGAGTCAGGCATTTTTGTTCAAGGTTCCTGTGCCGCACACAACTCCAGTCGCAAAGCACTGTTAATTACTGCTGGCACTGACAGTAGGGATCCCCTTCCATCTGCTGGGACCAGCTGATCCAAAATAAAAACAAGCCCTCGGAGTTAAGGCGCAGCGCTGCGGGGTCAGCGCCCGGCGCCGCTGCCAGCGCCGCTCCGCACCGGGGCTGTGCGGGAGCGGTGCCTTACGCTCGGCTGGGCTCCCCGCGGGGTGCTCAGACACTTTACCGCTTATGGTTTCTTCGGGGGTTTTAATCTTTAAAGACGCCACACTCCTTCTGCACCGCTTGATGCCTTTAGTGACGCAGCAGCCTCTCCCCACCCGCCTCCCGTTCCACGCAGGGGAGCAAAGGTGCCCGCGGCAGAAGCCCCCCGGGCGGTGCTTAACCTGCCTGGGCTGCGGCCCCCTCGTCCTCCTCGCTGCTGGAAGCGGGGCCGGAGCCCGGGGCCGCGATGGAAGCAGAGCAGGTGCTCCGGTGCAAGGAAAGCCCGCAGGCACAGACCCTCGCGCTCCGACCCGCAATCCCCCCTCCCCAGCCTCGCCGTCAGCGCGGCTAATGCTGACCCCGGGTACGCGTCCCCGGCAAAGCGGGAGGAAGGCACCGCTTACCGGAGCTGCTCGCCGGTGAGCAGGACCTCGGCCATGTGCTCCAGCTCCGCCGCTTTCTGCTGCATGCTGCTCATGCCCTCCTCCATCGTCGCCGGCCTGCGGGCACAGCACCGCCGGGTGAGGGGGACCGGGGACCCGCCGCCCCCCGGCCGCGCCGCCCCCTCCGGCAGCTCCGGGGCTCCTCCCGCCCGGCCCCGGCGGCCGCGGAGCTCGTCCGGGGCTGGGAGGCAGCGACTGCCACCCCCCGCCGCTTCGGCTCACCTGAGCGGGTCAGGTCACTTTTCCCCTCGGCAGGCTCGGATCCCTCCCGCCGCTTCCCGTGTTATTGTGTCACTGGCAGGCGGAGAAACACATGGCTGCAGCCGCCGCAGCCGGGCTCGCCGAGGCAGCAGCGTCCCCCCCCGGCTGTCACACGGCAGGGTCGGCGCTGCCCCCGCGGGAAGGGGCCGGATCCCCGCCGGGGGCTGCGAGACAGGCGGCTGCTGCCGCGCCGCTCCCTGCTCTGCAGCCCGGCCGGGGAGGCAGGAGGCAGCTGGAGGCACAGCGCTCCCCGCCCGTGGTTCCCGTCCCGCGGGTGCAAAGTCTCCGGGCCTCCCTCTGGCACGGGGCTGCCGGGAGCACGGGCTGCTCGGAGGGGCAGCGCTCGGGAGAAGCCGAGCCGGCTACGCGGGCGGGGAAGCCGCTGCCGCCCGCCCAGGTACTGCGGGATGCGCCTTGGCAGTGACCCTTAGAGATGCAGCACGGGGCGGGTCGCAGAAAAGGAGCTGGTAATCCCGGGTTTCACCCTCAAAAACTGCTACTGCCCTCCTGTCTGCATTTCTGCTTATCCGCTACCCAGGGGTTATTTTCAGACCCTGGTCACCTGCCCACCTCGACTTTTTGTCTCCAGGTGACAGAGGATGCAGAATTCTTGATAGTAAAGGAACATTTAGTCTTGGCAATGGGAAGTAAATTGCAAGGTCATGAACACTGTTTGTCAACGTTTTCGATGGGGTAAAAAAACCCCAGTCTTTTTTAAAAAGAAAATCAAGAGGAACCATCTTCTGCGGTGGTCCAACCATGGTTTTCATTTACAAACACATGCAATACCTTGATTGTCTACTCATTGCTTTTATTTCTGCCTGCACATACTCTGTATGCATGGAAATTGCATCTGCTAAAGTATTTGCAATACTGTCATGAACTTAGAACCAAAACGATAATTTCACAACCACAAGAGGAACTAAGGGAATCAGGTGAACCTGGTAGTAACCAGGCTACAGACAACGAGAAGAAGGTGCTTCTCTGCATGACCCATAGTAGACTTGTGGTATTTATTACCAGAGAGGGCTCTGGATGTAAAAGAATGGACTTGCAATGAAGGAAAAAATACCTGGAACACAAATCTACAGAGGGTTACTAAGCAGACAGCAGCCACATCCAGCTCAGGAAATTCTCTGTTCTAAAAATATTTGCCTCACAAGGCAAGCACTTGTGTGACATTTCATATATGCTTTCCCTGCTGTTCCCTAAGGATCTGTTTATAGACACTGAGATCAGTTCAGGACTAGATGGACCTTTGGTTCAATCCAGTGGAGTCCCTTTAATGAGCACCTTTGTGGGTCTCAAAGAGCACTAGAGATCCATGGATGGCAAAGAGGGAAAAACACAGTCTGCCTTTGTTTCATTTGTGGAATGGGCCAGGGAGAGAGGACACCTTGGGACTACACCTTGAGATTACTTTCTGTGAATTTGGAAGACAATGCATTTAATCTGAATACTTGCAAACACCCTCTAATTCCACTCATACTACATACATTGTTCAGACCAGTACATCTGAACAATGTACAGATTCACAGAGCTGGAAGCAAAAAGGGAATTGAAACAACCATCTCATCTGACCTTACCTTAGCACAAAGAATGCACAGGGTAAGTTTTATCAAGCACTTTATCACATGACTGAAGGAAAGACAATTTCTTTTGAATGTACAATTGCAAACCATTTCTGGGTAAGTCCTTGACTCTATCACCTGGGTTTGGCTAATTTCAGCCATTCACCACTGCTAAAAGGAGATACACTGTTCTTCCAGGTTCTGGCAGCACAATCTGCAATGTGTCTTATGCTAGTTTTCCCCCTTTTAGGACCTCTGCTTGCTGCAATTCAATTCACTAAACAGGCAGAAGCATAGCAGAAAGTGGAGAATTTCTTCTGAGCCAGTGAGCAGAGCTGCGCAGATGGTCATACAGTGCAACAAGCACCAGAGCTGACACCAAGGTGGAGTGGACCTTGGCAGCTTTAAACAGGAACAAAAGAGGTGGAAGAGGGAGAAGCTGTCTTTGTGAGGTGATAAGGTATCATGACAGGGTGTTTATGGAACTGAGCCTGAAATCTGTATCTTTCCTTGCAGTCTTTCAACCTGGAAAATGTAGGCCAGTGCAATTTACTGAATTATTATTACTGCTGTACTGAATTATTTAATTATTATAGACAACCATGTTGACCTTTGCACACTAATACCCCATTTTTAATTTGTTCCATATATTCACACTGAAATTTTTTACAGTTATCCTGAGAGGAGGGAATTGGGTATCAGTCATTCCAAGCCTGGTGTCACCCAAAGAAATGGTTAATTAACATAACCTTGAAGGATCACGTTTCAGTCAAGAGCCAGTAAAACACTACACAAAATAACCTGGTAGAATGCTTGTATCTTGTTTTTACCTTAGGATGGCTGAAGTTAAGTGAGATGAAGGTAGCTAGCCAACATTTGGCATTCCTCATCCAAAAACATGACAGATCTTTGAGCTGGAGTCCTGGGACACTTCAAAACTCATCCTCCACAACTTCAAGAGAGTAACAAAAGCTACATATGTCTGGAGAGTTGGTACCACAGGTATGAGGGGAAGCTCAAGTGTCTTCCAGTGACTTTTGACGATGCTAGAGGCTCTCTGGCATGCAGTAAGGTATAAAGCACACTCGAACCACCAAGGACAAAATGCCCTGTGGAACATCATGCATGAATAGGCACATTGTACCAGAGTACTGGGTTTAGAAAACATGTTAGCAACTTGTATAAACTTTCTTATCTCATTTAGTAAATGGCCAAGTGGTGAAACACTAGGTGTTTACATTGTGAAATAAGAATATTGCTTTCACTACTTTAAGGACTATTGCATCTGTGGCCTACATTTTGACTTGATAAATTAACCTGAGATTTGCTAAATCAATTCTCTAGTGTCACTAATAAATTTTCTGTGAGCTTATTTTAACATGAGACATCCACATGGAAGAATGACCAATATTCATGTGTATACTTCTCATTTCTCCTACACTCTTGTTCCTGGCTCCCATATAAGGTTGTTTGTCTTTCGCTTGCTGGGATGACTAGGGCTTTTTAAACAGGAAAAGGACACAGATGCAAAAGATGGTGAAGCACTTCAGGGACAAAAGGCATTAGCAGGTGAGCTGTTCGATGGGTTAACAGCTTTGTTTTCACATCAAATTTTAAAATACCTGGTTCTTCTCTTTACTGAGGAAGACAAATACAAAATGGTTTTTGGCTTTTAAGTTGACCTTTCCTTTAAGCAGCTCTTGCAATGCTCATGGAAAATTAGTGTGGAGGGTTTTTTTCTATATTCCCATGCTTATTTGCAAAGAGACCTCACTTGTCTTTGTGTTTCAATTGGCTGACTTCCTTAGCACTAGAGGCCTAGCAAGGGGAACCATAGGAACTACCAGGTATTGTCCAATCTCCCCTCCTATTTTCAGGCTATGGACAAAAGTGTTTCCCATTCATGGCAATGCACAGATTACATTCATTTCTGCTCTAAGTCTGAACAATTTAAGTTGTCTGCTAGGAACTGGTCAGAAGAATCAATGCTTGTGTGTTTCAAAGGACTGAATGCATCTGGCCAAGCTAATTTTAGTCTTGTGATAAACCACAGGAAAAGTTACTAAGTTTTCAAAAACAAAATGTTATGTTTTAAACTTCTCTTTTTCTATTACAGCATCCAAGTTCCTGCAGAAGCCACCACAGTGAGATAACTGGAGGAATTTTTCACAGTCTATCCAACTTTTCAGCAGATTCATATCTGTTTAGATTCTTACATTTCATGTGTCACTGACCTGGTAGTTGTTATAATAGTGAGCTGAAGTGCAGAGAAAAGGGTATTTTGATGCTGAAATATGCAGAGACAATCTGAAAGGGACTTTCTAAGCCTGTCCTTATGCAGCTTTTCCATTTTGCATTAAATGTTCAGACACTCACTAGGACAGACAGAGATAGTGAGATTCCTGTGTAGACTGACAGCTAAAGCACAACTACAAGATGGGTACATGTTTTAGTGCTTGCTCCTGTGAACAGATAAATATTTTATAGAAACAAGCAGCTTCAATAAGATAAAAGATCAGAAATTTACATCAGATCAGTAACCCAAATAATTCCAGCTGACATTATTCTCTATTAAACCAGCATCTTGCACTACCCAATGCATGATACCATTTGTTCTATCCACTCAAGTCCCCCTACTTTATTACATCTGGAATATATTCGAATTCCTCTTATTTCATATATTCATTTGTTTTGCAATAATTTCTAATTTTGAGCATCAGAAAAATATTTACATGTCAAAAACAAATCTGTAAACCTGTCTGAAGCCTCAGATTTATCTTTGAACATTTTATATGTATTTTCAGTAGTTCTTTTATTTGTTTGTTTGTTTTCTCTTTATTTCATTCTGCAATCAACCAATAGCAGTTATGAACTCATTCAGCCAAAGTTATGTCTACATCGTTATGTTTTGTCCAGGTTATAGTCCTAGACTGGTGTAGTATCCAGGTTCATGCACGGACTGGGAGGTGTGAGTCAGCTGGGAAGTGTGACTAAGACCTGAACAGGAACTGCTTTCTAAACTCCTTCTCAAGTGTGAACACATTCTAACTGTGGCAAAAGCCAGTTTCTTAAGCTGTCCCCCAGCCACATCTGTGTTAATGCACTCTGATGTCTGGTTGCAAGATCTAAAATGTTTGCTTAAACCACTGTGGCTTGAACTGACGGTTTGACACTGAGTTGTGATCAGCCCTGAACACTTAGTTTGGGGTATTTTTCTCCTTTGGGAGGCAACGTCTAAGAGCTGAGATTCAGTCTAAGATACCTCATGGTCTTACTTGTCCTTTGCTATCTATTCCTGCGTCTCAGCCCAAGTTTCTGTTGGGTATTGCTCTTTCCACATTGCCCGCGATGGAGCACGCTCTGCCTTAGGTGATCTGGCTCTTCCGTTTCCTGGGGGGAGCACCACAGGCAAGGTTTGGGGTAGGCGGTGGGTGCAAGAAAGCAGTGTGCGTGAGTCTGGCCATGTGTGGTTCTGGTGGCAGGAACACATGCAGTTTGGCAGCTGCCAAACAGCTGCTTTTATGAGGCACAGAATCATAGTACTGACATAGATTGATGAGGCTTTTAATAAAAGAAAAATAGTCTTTGTCAACCAGTACGCTCCAAAGAAGAGGTTTCAGTCTCTCTCCTTAATCACATCCCGTCCTGTCATCAGGTGAGGCTGTGCAGCACACAGAGACGTCCCGTGGCTGAGAAACACCCGCTGCTCCTCTGGCTGACAGACCTTTCTGGGGCACATTGCCATTGCGCCACCACTGCTGTGAGACATTTGGAAACTCTGCAAACCAATGGCATCACTCAGCTCCACTGGGAAAACCCCCACCAGCAGCTACTCTGGCTCACCCAGCTCTTGTCTGCTCATGTCTGCATAAAGAACTGCTCCCAGTAGATATGTGTTTAATTGCTCTGCCACCCTGTGGTCCTTTCAAGAATTTAAGTATGAAAATGCCTGTTAGAAAATTGTTGTATATTGATGCAAGAAAGAAAAGACTGTTAAATTAAGCTAATAGTAATTTTATAAGGGAATAATCTTTATACAATACAATCTTTGCACACAGTTACAAACACAAACATACTTGACTCCATCATTATTTTCCCTCCACAATGAACACTAAAAATAGCTACCCAATCTAGCAAAATGAAAAATTAAAGTCAGTAAAACAATGGATATTTCAATATTCTCTTCTACACTGAACAGTTTGTCTGGGACCTCCTGGGTTCCCAAAATATTTCTACATCTCTTACAGTGCTGAAGCAAGGAGATAAACTCAGTAGCACATGATTCAGAAGAACACATAAATCAGGATCTGCACTGTGCTGAGATATAGCAAACTGGTTGGCTATGACCAGTCCACTTATTGAACCAAAGAGAAGGTATTTTTAGTGCTATTGAAAACCAGAATTCTTCATGAAGAAAGAGTTCTGCTGCAGCTCTGCATCATGGAAACTGGATGCCGAAGGAACCGTTGGAAGGAGGCACCAACAGACAGAAATGGGATGAAGCAGAAACATATCAAAGTTTTCTCATAAAAACAAATTTGGGTTTCTTGAAATAGAGAACCTTGTAACAATTGCCAAGGGCTGAACTGTAGTGGGAATACTGTTCTGCTCTCAACACCTCAGCAGAAAAAAAAAGCATCAGAAAATCAGTATGTAGTTGTTGTGTCCAAGAAGAAAATTTCATAAAGGTGTATTTGCCCACGGAAGAGGGGTGAAATGAGGATAAAAAGGTACAGGAAAGACCAGCAAAGAAAAAAGGATTGGAGAGAAAAGCATCCCACTATGAACGTAAGTAGGACTTGAGCTAAAGGAAACAGAGGGAAAGAAGCTTGAACAGCAGCAACAAAGCCAGGCTGAGGTAGGAGGCAGAAGGAATAAATTGTCTTTGTGATGTCCCTCAGAGCTTTTCCCCTCTGTATTACACTGGCTTTACAGTGAGACGCTGCCTGTTTCCACAGCAACTCTCAGAGAGACAAGGCCTTTCCTCCCTCCCTGCACTGACTCCTCTCTCTGCAGAGGAGCCCTCCAGATTGTCACTCTCCTTTGACGTCAATACAAAAAACTCACCTGGAAGCATCTCCGAAGACCCACTTACTGCATGTGCCCACTGAATAGGATCAACTACACCTGTGCTTTGCTATAACCCAACTGGGCAGACCCCAGCATCCACTCCTCCAGGAATGGAACTTGCTTAGAATTTTTAATTAAAGCTTTCTAAGTTTTTTTTCATTGCCTTTCATGTTTCTCTCATTCAAATTATTAAATTCGGGAGGAAAACTCATTTAGCTCACCGAAGAGGGGCCTCAAGGGCAGCATGTCCCCTCATGCCTCACACAGCATCTCTTCTGAAACAGTTCATGATGAGAACAGCCTCATCACCCACTCACCAAACAATTTCCCAAGGAAAGGCAATTCTGTCGGTAAGGTCCACGCCAAAACTGAAGACTCAATCTCCAAGACTTAGATGGGAGAAGATGAGAGGACAAGGATCTCTCCTAATTGTACAGGCAGTGAATTTATTTTTCTGAGTCAAGCGTGATTGCAGATCTGAGGCCAAAACATCCAGTGAATGGAAAGTTACTTCTGTTGTCCCATTTATAACTCACCACATGATATCAAATTGTTCATCATCTCAAGACATTGGTAGCCCTTGTGATATACTCACTACTACTCATTGCTCACAGAGGTGTAAGAAAAAAATTCCAGCTACTCATTGACACAGTGATTATAATGGAAAAATGTTTGTCCTCATGACAAACTATAGTATTTAGCAGCAGGAGAAAAAAATACAGATGGTTAGGATCTTCACAGCAAAATATCAAAGTTATAATGGATGTGGGATCATTAATGCTTTAGGCACAGGCCCTAGTAATACCTAATGAAGGGGGTAGATGGAAATCTTCCCAACAAAATGTTTCCTGCAGAGATGTCTGCAGAGTTTTTTCCACTTTCACATCAGGTTGATGGTTTGGAGCTAACACGGGCATGAGACTAGAACGGCTCCTAGTTATATTGGGGAGCAGGATGGGAAGGGTAACACTGAACATTTCAGGGTAACATCTAACATTTCAGCACCGGAAGGAAAGTTGAGAATGACAAAATTGAAATGAAGGGGTAATCTTTGGGTGGTTAAAGCCTGGGATCTCATTCATCATGACTGAGAGTGAGACTAAAAGGTCCTGCCAGGAGAAACAAGAGAAACAACTGGAATTTAACGGAATCAGATATTTGTTCTGCAGTTTATAGTTCATTCCAGCATTAGGTTTGTTGGACAGAATTTTTATTATGTGTTCATTTGTACTGTTGTTTTATTTTTTCCCTATGTAAGACTTCTGTTCCTTTTGTTACATGAGCTTTTCCTGTATTGGCTCCTTCCCATTTAAGTTTTCATCCTGCTATTTTTCACTGTCATTTTCCTGCACCAGTCTAATCCTTCATTGTATTCTCTTCACAAATAGAATACTTGATGCATCTTCCTGTTTTGTTGGAGTTTATATATATATATTTTTTTTTTTCATAATATGACTATGGTTTTGATATTAATTTGGTTAATCTATTTATTTTCATTTAGATTCATAGAGAAAGTATAGGTATGTAGTTTGCTGGGATATATTTGTAATGCATATCCCTAGCAATGCCTCAAAAAATAATAATAGATTAACTAAAAACCACCCCAGTTTCTGAAGTTATTACTGTGCAGATAATAGCTAATCAGTAAGTGAAATGATGTGATAACTTGTCAGATGACACATACTGATATTTATGATGTCACTATTATTAAGATGTACAGATTGAGCCTTGAAAATAGCCACAAAGCACTCCAAACAGTATTAAAAAAAATACATTTATTTTCATTTATCTCATGTAACTCCTATATATTAATGGCAACACTGTTTTAAATAATTTTAGCAGTAGGTGTTTTATGTGATTAAAATTTAGGGCCCACAGTAAAATACTGCTGTTATTTCTGCCAACTAACAAAATCAGCTGAGTCTGAATCACAGGTTTTGTTGTGGTAGAAGCACTCTGGAGATCTATCCAGAAAATGATTTTCATGATGTACTCATGCATGAAATAACATGACTGCCTGGCATATACTCTGAATCTAAAAGGGACCCTGTCACTGTAATTAATACATTCTTGAAAAAAATGTCCTGCTCTTTCATGGCGATGAGAAGAGACATCGTAGCACCTTTCCACCCACTGCACCAGTGTTTACACTGTGAGGACATGCTATGTAGCCACAAATATCTTGTCTGACCAGCTGAGAATAGGAGAAGCCACAACTGCAGGCTGGTACCCACTGGTTCAGGTTTACCCCACCTTTCATGAAATCAGTGTGGTGTGACTGATCCTCTGGCTTTGTTTACAGTTACACATGCGGTCCTTGCAGAGAAATAACAGAACAGTGAAACAGGTATCTAAACACTAGTTATTTCATAAGCATTGGGCATCTGGGTTCTTGCTTGTCACAGCTGTGTACAGTGAAATTCTCAAAGTCATTTTCACACTGTTGATTGTGTTTACACTCTAGCTATTTTGGTATATGCTTTCCAGCTTTGTGGTTGAAGTGTTTCTTCTCCAGTATTTTCAGGACAGCACCAATTTATTGTCACTGAGATACTCCAAGCTGTTTATAGTTTACACAAATATTTAGGTTTGGATACAGCTGTTTATTTTCTCCTAATTTGAATATAACTGTTTTGCATACCCATGTTGGCCTATAAAGACTAACAAGACAGCCTTATTGGAGGTAGCATTGAGCTATCTGGTTATTCTGCTAATTGGCTGAAATTTTCTATGTTTGAGTCTTGGACTCATTAGATCCTGTTATGTGGTGTTTTTCTGGCTGATATCATCAGGTATGACAGTTTTACTGGGGTATGGAAATACAAATGAATCAAGGCCTGGAACACAGACCATGCAAGCCACTGATTTGCTGTTTTATCTTTCATATATAAAAAAAAAATTTTAAAAAATTAAAGTATGTCTGACTTAATAACCAACTACAAGGACAGCAGAAGAGTGTGTGCTTTGGTGATTTAGGGGATCTATTTAGGGTTCTTAGCTATGACTAAAACCTGAGCATTGTGATTAACAGAGACAAGCCCATCTAACCTTCATGAATTTGTCTAATTCTTCAGTGGATCACACTTATTTTGACTTTCATCACATCTCACAAGTTCCACAATGTGTTCCATAGAAAGGTCTTGTCTCCTGTTATCCATTACTTTCTGTTCCTTTCAGCAGTATCCTCCAGTTCTTACATTTGAGACAGAATAGACAATCGTTATTCAAGATAGCTGTGAACCACCGATTTATACAATGGCATAATGGTATTTTCTGTTTTGTTTTCTTTTCTGTTTCTTGTTTTACTAGGAAGGAAATGTAACACATTCATTTTAGACAGTTCTTCTCCCACTGCCTCGCAGGAATCTGTGATGTGCTGAAGCAGCATTCAGAGCTTTAACCTCAGTCACACCTACAGCTCCAGCAGTCACCTTCTGTACTGAAACTCAATGAGCACATCCAGAGGCAGGTACTTCTAGACAATGAGAAACAGTCATTTAATGAGTGAAAATGTGACATACATGCTAATTTTAAATATTGCAGATGGCATTCTGGCTGAAAAAAGAAATCCTTGGACTAAGGTTTGTGAGGCTTTAATCAGAATGAGCCTCTCTTGTGGAATAATTTCCTAGAACTGTAACTGTGATTCATTTAATTATCACCAGGCTGATAATGTGTTTGGGTATTCAACTTTGGCACTGTGCCAGTTTTTCCAGTGCTGGCTTTGTCATCGCTTTTATTTTCCCAGCTACCTCTGTTGTGCTTTAAAGGGCATCCTTAAGTTTCTAGGTTGTACATCTTTGTCATTTAAATGCCCCATTTCATGTAGCCCAATTTTCTCGCTACATTTTACCGTAGTGCTCCCAAGCACTTGAATTGAAATGACACCTGGGAAGTCATCTTCCTAACACCCCTAATGACCACAGCCTGACAATGCTAATGTGCACTGTTGCATGTTATGTTATCTCCTGATTCATTGTTTTATGTTTTAGTTGTGGAGCTTTGGAGTTATTTGAACTTCCTTTCTTTGATTTGTCACAGCTGCCCTTCATTTATTTAGCTGTTCACATCCTTGATGTTTGAGTCCTGGGAAACATTATACAGGGCCAAGAACTTCAAAGGCAAGACTATAATAATCTTCAACAATCCTTTTTTTGTTTCGCTAGCTTCACTCAACATTAGTCAACCACATTCCGCTAACACTAATTTCCATTAACATTTATCAACTGAAAAACTACACCAAATCTTATCTTGGTTGAGATTGACTTCATTCCTACCTCCCATCCCCAGCCCAGCTGAGGATCCAGGCTATTTAGTGGTTCAGTCTATTCTCCCTTGTACTGAGATGTGTGAGTGTACTCTCAGCTGTACACTCACAGCAGCTTCTTAGAGCCTCAAATATGCACTTGGGCAGACTGACTGCAGGTGGTGATTAGTTGAGTTGGGATGGCTGAATTAAGTGCTTTTTCAACTCTTGCTTCCATTCTCCTACAGGTGAGTTTCCCCCCCTACTCCTGAACCCTGAAAGTTTCAGCCCACCAGAGCAGCTCAAAGTGAAAACAGAACTCATTTATGCTACAGCAACTCCAGAGTAAACAAAAATCCCACAGCATCAGTATAAAACAATTTCAGGATCCTACCAAACTCCCTTGACACAACATGCACTTCCTTATAAACTGACAGCAACACTGACGGTTCAGCATCTCCTCATTTTCTCTTCAATTCAGACTCATTAAATGATTCATCTGTGTTTCAAGAAAGCAACTTCAAGTTCCTAGAGAAATCAGTTTTTGTCAGTTAGATCATTGCTCTTAAACATTTTCGGTGAAACCAAAAGCATATACCAGCAATAGCAGTAGTTTCCTGAGAAATGAGACATATCTATAGATTTATGTTCATGTTTTTGCTGGCAGGGCAATTGGATTCTGACTCTCAGAATGGATTAGAGTTGCGTTCCTCTACGTAGGGGCTTTGATATATCATCCAGATGCTGATCTTCACCAAACTTCTTGGAAATTTACCTGCCAATTTGGTGTGAACTTGAACAACAACTTCCAGAGTGGTAAGCAAGGGACAGGCAGAGAAAGATGGCAGGCAGCACAAGCAGAACAAGCCTATACATTTCAGTTCCTAAGAAAACAATGTGAAAAGCATCTTCAACTACTGATTGGGAAAATTAATAACTGTGACAAATGTTCCTGAGCGCAGATCAATGCCAACTCCTGAATAACATCCAGTGATTTAATTCCTATTGGGTTTCTGTTAAATAGCAGAGCTCTTAAGATACAATCTCCATTAACTCATGCCTTGGATGATGTTCCTTGGCTATATCAGAATCTCTTTTTTTTATTTTGCAGAATGAAAAGGAGAAAGAAGAAGCAGGCATGCAACGTCACTGAAAAATGGCACAAATTAAGGTAAAAATTAAACCTAGCATAATTAAGCTGCTATTTAAACAGTTAGTAACTGAGTGAGCATTTACTTGGTAAAAAGTGATTTTCTGGTTTACTTTAGAGGTGTGCAGGAAGAGATTTGCATTTAAGCAAAATATAAATCTTGAATAAGGCTGTACACATATCAGTTTGCGCCTACACATTAGTAAAAACTAGCCAGTGTTAGAGTGCCTTCGGTTTCCTGTGTACACAATGACTGTATTTCCACTTTCAGGTAACTGAAATTAAACATGAAAACATGATAGATAGCTGAGTCTTTGAACAAGCCCCTGCACATGTGACAGAGGTAACTACCTAATAGCTTCAAAGTCTTCTCCAAGGCCAGTTGCCTTGCTGGCACTGCTCAGGCAAAGGATGTTCTGGGGGCAGAGGATGCCTGACTCAGTCATATATAGTAAGCTGGTCTCTGCCAGGCTGGGTACAGAACTGCGCCAGCTCCATCCCACTGGCTCCTGCTTCTGGTTCCCACAAAAAAGAGGTACAACCTCCTTGTCTGGTTCATTTGGTACAGGCTTATACCAAGCACAGAGGGACTCTGCAAGCGAATATACACAACTTAGGAGTGCAGAGTAACTGTTAGCTAATGCACACAGCAGACAGCTGGGGCTAACACACTGCTAGGCTGAGTGTTAATATGCCCTGCAGCAGAAATCAGTGCATGTTGGGGGAGCCAGTTCCTGACAAGGCAGGGTAGAGGCATCCTGTGCTGCTCGTGTTGAAGACTGACTCCCAGTGCTGCTGAGCCATTGTCTTCTGAGTCTCTGCTTTTGTTTTCTTCTTACGGTTTAAGGACGTCGACAGAATTCCTCTTGAATCTCTGAGTTGTAGACTATTTCCATTGCAATAACTGTGCACGCCTGTGGTTTCCACTCATTTCTGTCATGGCTTTAGCCAAGCACTTCTTCATTGCTTCCTCTGGCAGAAGGAGCCCAGATCCTTCAGGCCACAGCAGGAAGCTCAGCTAAGCCCTGAGTCACAGGGAGATAAACCTCTCTGTGGAAGCCCTTTCCTATAGGATCATGTGTGGATGAGAGCCTGCAGATACTTGCCCCCAGTCAGACTGTCCCCACAGCTGTCAGGACAGAGCTGGGGTGGGTGATGCTGGGGGGTGGCGTCTGCCTCACCCAGTACCTTCCCACGCACAGCCTGGCCCCATCGGGGACACTCAATCTCCCTCTCTCCACACTTGCTGTCATGCTCTGGTGTCGAGTTAAAACTTGGAGGGTACCACAGCACCGCTCCAGGCTTGGGGCAGAGTGGCTGGAAGCCTGCTGAGTGGAAAAGGGTCAACAGTGGCTGAACACGAGGCAGCCCAGGTGGATGAGAAGGCCAATGGCATCCTGGCTTGTACCAGAAATAGTGAGGTCAGGACCAGGGCAGGGACCATCCCCTTGTACTCGGCACTGGTGAAGCCACACCTCAAATTCTGTTTCCAGTTCTGGGCCTATCACTACAAGAAGGACATTGAGGGGCTGGAGCATGTCCAGAGAAGGGAAATGGAGCTGGTGAAGGGTCTGGAGCACAAGTCTGATGAGGAACAGCTGAGGGAGCTGGGGGTGTTTATCCTGAAGGAAAGGAGGCTCAGGGAGACCCTATCACTCTTCAGCTGCCTGAAAGGAGGTTGTAGCAAAGTGGGGATCAGTCTCTTCTCCCAAGTAAGAAGTGACAGGACAAGAGGAAATGACCTTAAGTTGCACCAGGGTAGGTTTTGATTGGATACTGGGGAAAAGGTCTTCACAAAAAGAGTGGTCAAGCATTGGCACAGGCTACCCAGGGAAATGGTCAAGTTGCCACCACTGGAGGTATTTTAAAGCTGTGCAATGTGGCACTTAGAAACATGGTTTAGTGGGGGACTTGGCAGCTGGGTTAAGGGTTGGACCTCACGATCTTGGCGGTCTTTGCTGTATTTCGCGTTTTTATTTTATTTAGTGCATTTTGTAGATTTTTCTTTTTTTCCCAATTGCATCTTACTGCCGTATCGAGAGATTTAATTGCAGCACGACCCGTCTCCTGTGCAGCCGGACCGGAATCGCGGGGTTTCGTCCCGGCTCGGAGCCGGAGGAGGAGGAGCAGACGAGAGCTCATCGCCCGCCCGAGCCGCTCCCGCCCGCCCCGCCGGCCGCCAACCGTGGGATCAACGAGCGTGCGCGCGCCGCCGGCGCCCGCCCGCCCGCGCGGGGCGGGGATGGCGGGAATGGCTGGTGTGGCGGGGCCCGGCCCGGCCGCCATGTCCGAGCGGAGCCGCGCCGAGGTGGACGCCACCCTGCAGACGGCCAAGCTGAACCCGGCGGAGCTGCTGCCGGCCGTGCACTGCCTCAGCTTCGGCCCCCAGGCCAGCGCCGGCGAGTGCTGCCTGCTGCAGCTGGAGCCGGGGCTCTGCGCCGAGCTGGAGGCGGGGCGCAGGTACGGCGGGGCGGGGCTGGGTTCGGGCCGCGGGGATTTCCCTCACGGGTGGCTGTGTCCAGGCTTTTGCTCTTCTCCTGCGGTTTGCGTGGCTGTCCCTTAAATCTGTCTCAGTTGCACTGGAAACTAAAGCTATTAACATCTACAAGACTTTTTTCTTTTTTTTTTTTTTTTTTAAATGAAGAAATAGCTGCCAGAACTCGGGAGGCTGGAACAGCCTCCCCCAGGAAGCGGTCGTGGCACCAAGTTCAAAAAAATGTGGACAACTCTCTCAGGCACATGATGTGATTCTTGGGGCTGTCCTGTGCAGGGCCAGGAGCTTGAGTTGATCCTTGTGGTTCCAGTCCAACTCGGGATATTCTATGATCAGATGTCTGAATAGAGGAGATGAAAAACTCGGGTTTAGAAAAGAGATTATGTCTTTAGAAGAATTCTGCTGACTTTGAGATTTTCCTACTGGAGGTCTCGAGGTCTGATGGATGGCACGGTGCCTGCAAGATAGACAAGCTGGCAGGGCAGGATGTACATCATTAACACAGGCATGTGGTAGGATGGTTATAGGACATCAAACTCTGGACCAAGAACAGATAATAGACAAGTGTTTGATACTGTTTTAAGTGTTTTCCTTCGCTGCAATGATGTGTTATAAGAATATATATATATGATATAATCTGAGATTAATCTGAGATTAATATTAGTGAGCCCATTCCTATTTAGTGTAATATTGATAAAGTGTCATTGGTTAGAGGCCTGAATCATACAGAGTATCCCTTGGGGCACAGCTGAGCTTTGTTCAGACATGCAAGCTTAGGGAACTGAGAGGAGCAGTTGATTAAATTGAATCTGAGCACTTAATTTAGTGTAGCCTGGGAGGAACTGAATGTTCCCCTGTTGTGGTCCTGCTTTGGTATTGTCACGTCCTCACGAAGAATCTCTTCTTAATCAAGTATGTGAGCTGAAGAGGGGAGGTTGGCATTGTGTCTTTGTCCTGAAATGTTCTAGAAGATGTTTTTTTTTCCTGCTTGAAATTATTTGCAAAAAATACGTGTTTTTGGAGAGGGAATTATCTGAAGGGCACTGCACCATAGACACAATTTCTGTTTACTTTCTTTGTTCACAATGGACCAGTTTCAATCCTCATTAAAGAACAACTCCAGTTGTAATCTAGTTTCTGAGATTAGTGAACTGGTTCAGGCATTAAGCATCACTTAATCAGTGTTTTATGGGTCTTGTGTGAGTAGGCATGTGAGGAGGTTTGACTGTGATCTGCATAAAAACTTCGAATGCTTCTCTTTTTGAGTTTTCCCACACTGAAATGAGAGCAAAAAACCACAGTCAATTAGATCAATTGACAATTGCATCTTTATATTTTGGTGTACTGTGACTGCTGCCACCAACCATAACTTTCATTTATTAACAGGTGTTCCTCCTGAAATAGAGTTAAAAATAAATCTTTATTTTTGTGTTTGGTTTTTTTTTCCCAGCCTAGTAATCCGTGGTGAAAAGGGTGAACAAGCAGTGTTGTGCAGCAAAGATAAAACTTACGACATGAAAATAGCAGATACCTCAAATATGCTGCTGTTTATTCCTGGTTGCAAAACTCCAGAGCAGTTGAATGCAGATCCAGCGTCTTGTAATGTTATTCATTCACAGGTGTGTCTTTCTGGGGTTTTGTTTGTTTGCTTTAATTCTCTACTTTCTTAATCTATAATTCTTGTATTTTATCCAAGATGCATATGTGAAGTCCAGCTGGGATTCACTTGCCTGAACACAGGCTTGTAATGCCATTTTAAATGCCTCGTGATATTGCTGTAGCTGCAGGCTGACACTGCAGGAGGATATGAGTATATTGAACAGCTCCAGGAGGATGTCTTTATAAATATGCTTTATACACAGGGGCATGATTTCCTGTTGTTTGCATGCAGAGGTGAGTTGTTACCTTTGTCTTTTGCACTGTAAACATATTTTTATCAATCATCAGTGGATGTTTATTTTTTATTGCCTCTGGTAAATTTTTTTTATTGAAAACATTACAATGTTTGTTTTGTCTTCAAAGTAATTACCCTATCAATAGATTCTTGTTTTCAGTGAGTAGATGAACACTTTCTGCTGATAATTTTTGGTAAGCAGCTTTGAATCCAGATGATATGTTAAAAGGTTTTAAGAGTCTCTGTTTTTTCTTGTAGATTGCTGGTTTCTCCAAAAACTATTGGGAATTAAGGAGATGTCGACCAAAACTGAAGAAACTGAGGAAGCTTTTAATGGAAGATCCATATGAAGGGCCTAGTAGTCAGAAAGATCAGACTTTGACATTTTCAAAGGTAAATCAGCTAAGTGAATTGCTTTCTTTTAGTTGGTAATGAGCAAATTCTGTTTTGCTGCCCTTTTATGTTTCCAGGCAATTCAGTTTAGGGTCTAAGCAGTAATGGAGAGATCTGGACTGTGTGGCATATGATCTCAGATAAAAAGCTGATAAAAATTTTGGGGGTTTGTTGGTTTGGTTAGTTTCGTTTTGACTTTAAAAACAGAAATGGTTGCTCCAGAGTATTTTATGCTGAGGCTGGATTGAAGCTGACCCAGCAAGTTATCTATGTGTGATTGGATGTGCAAACATAGATGTTACTTTTCTCCCTTGGAGAGACAGGTTGCTTCTCTCTTTCTGGGTGATTAATTGATGGATTTCTGATCAGTTTCATAATCTTACCCCCAGAACTGCCTTTGCCACCTACTCTGATCTAGGCATAGAGGGACATACAGCAAAATGAGGGATGGCAGAGGTAGAAGGGCTTAAGTTGTCCAGAAATTATGAGCACTGACATAGGCTAGCAACACAAAAAAATGTCATATGCAGTAATATTTATTCATAATATTGAATGAATGTTACAAAAACATGTCAGCAACTGCCAAACATTAGTGGCTACTTTGAGAACTGATCACCATTTATTTTGAAGGAGAATGTATTTCCTCTGCCATCTTGCTGGAGAACAACTAGATATATCAGATACATGTAGATCAATCTCACCTTGCCACTGATGGAACTCTAAATGAATCTTGAAAGCTTTCCAGGGGAAAGGTCTTTCCTATGGGATTAATTCTCACTGGAATCCCAAACAATGCATGGGTAGTAAAGATTTCCACTGTGTTGTTTGTTTACATTGAATATTTTTCATGTACTGGCAACTAATAAGCCACCTTTAATCTGTTTGAAAAAAAATACTCTATTTTGGTGGTTTCCTGTAAGCTCCTCATGGTTTTCAGGGCTGTATCATAAACAGAGAACCCCAGCAAAAGAGCTGTAAGGAACTATGAGACTGTGTGGAAGCCTGTTGCATACTGATGTGATTTAGCAAACTACAGGAAAACTTATAAATAAGCTAGTACTGAATTTTATCATGAAATGACAAGGCATACTCAGGTGATCACAGTCTGATAAGAATAAGGATAAGAAACATACTAAATACGTTATCTGGAAATTACTGGTATGGACATGATGCAAGTCAATCCATTACATTTTATGTTTCCAAGGATGATAGAGCTGATAAAAGCATCAGAGCTGAAAGCAGTGATGCCTTCAAAAAAAAGCTGTTAGGGGTGCCAGCCAGATCCCAAAGCAGGGACAAATGCCAAGGTCTCCTGTTCAAAGGCATCTGAATGGCAGCATCTAACTTACAAACACACTTACATATTGATTTGGGAATGTTTTTGATCTTCAATTGCTAGCAGTGTTTCTTTAAGTATTATATAATAAGGTTGTCCTTTGTTGACATACTGATGGGAGCTTGGCCTGATGATATTTTGACAAACAGTGTAATAAGAATGGCATAGCAGGAAGAACAGACCTTTCTGTATTTATTAAAGCTTTTTTAACATGTGGATGTTCCAAACTTAGTGTTGGTTTGTTCTATTTGTGTTCCCATAGTCTGATAGATCTCAAGTACTCAATATAATACTTTTCCTTCTGATAGGAAATAAGTTGTAATCAACAGAACTTTAATTAGAGTGGATTAAATAGGCTGTAAGGTGAATAAAGGAATTGATGAAGTCCGATTTCCAGTGGATTGAAGTCTGGTATTTCCTCCACTGACTGTACTCCTCATGATACTTTCTGTTCCTACCATGTCTTTAGCACAGTATCCACAGCACCTTCCCATCTCACCTCATAACTGTTCTGCAAGGAGCTGTATGTACTGTGGCTGAGTCTGTGCTTTGTGTCTGCTAATTGTCTGCTAATTGGGTAGCAGACACTAAAAGTGATGTGATTTTTGTTTTGCCTTTTCTTTGAATCTCACAGGTTACTATATGTGATTTTAGGAAAGCCAGAATAATTAACGTTTCATTCTTGCTGGGATACTTTACTTATGATGTCTACGTCTGCTAATTGGACATCCTGGGAGTACGGGATGTACTTATGCCTGGCACAAAAACTTTCCTGTAGTTGGACTGGCTTATGTTGAATAACCCTTTGGGAAAATGTTGTAAGTTATAGTAGAAGTTTCAGAGAGTGTGGTAAACTTTAGAAAATTCAGAATCTCAGGAAAACCACCTGTGTTAAGTCTTTCCTTCATTATAGCTTAAAATGCATTTAGCATGCTTGCTGAAGTAAAGGAGGACTAAGGATAACCTGTTTTATTTCCTTCTTTTTTTCCCTTGTTGCAGTATACAACAGAAGATTTGTTAAGTCTGATTCAAGCAAGTGAAGAAGAAATACTCCATCATTTGCAGGTTATAGATGCATGCAAAATTGAAGGTAGTCATCTCGAAGAATATTAATGCCTATGAGGAGATAACCCTCCTATTGTCCCCAAAATATGTGTCTCCTTTTTCTAAGGCTCATTCCACATCCTTGTCTTTCAAGGTGCAAGTTATTTCAGAGTTCTAAGATCTGCTTCCATAGTTCTATGTCCTCCACTGCTATGAAGCTGATCAGAAGAATAAAACCAAGCAGGCACTGCCAGTGTGTCTCTTCCCAGGGTAGTTCCTTCTTTGCTGCTACAAACACTGGCATCAGAGTATCCCACACATAGCATGGATATTTTTTTGGCTGGTTGTCTTCTTCCTGAATGAGTGGGTACTGCTTTTTGCAGTTCTAGAGGCAAAAATAAGTGATCCTTACCTAACCCCAGCCTTTTCCTAGTCCTTTCTTCCTCCCAGACTGGGTTTATCTCAGTGTCTTCCTACCATGCGAGGCAAAACTTGAGCAGGTGCCTCACCTTGGGACAGGTCCTACTGATCCCTTACTTGCCCAAACCCTCACTGGGACACCAGCTGACAGCAGTCCTTGAGTCAGACTGAAACAGGGCAGAACTGAGCTCTGAAAGTTATCAGGTCCAAATTCCTGCTTTAGGACAGAGCCAGCTTGTAGCTGAAGGCTCAGGGCCTTGGCTGATTGAGTTCTGAGCATTTCCAAGAATGGAGATTGCACACCCTTTATCAGGCTGTTGTGGTGTTTGGCTATCTACAAGGAGGAAAAAATCCGAGTAACCAGCTGGGATTTCCCTTGTTACCTCACATCCCATCATTGTTCACCACTAGGAATAATTCTGCTCCATCATCTCTGTACCCCATCTCCTTATGTAAGCAAAGATCTCAGAGATGACTTCCCTTGTCAGTGACACCTGCACAGCACCACAGCTGCGCTTTGTCACATCTGGGTTGTTGTGGACTTGTCTGGACCTGAACTGTTGCTTTGCAGTGCCAGTGCAGCCAGTTCCATTTGTGCAGTTCTATGCCTGAAATAATTACCAGTTTCTCCAGGTCTGATCCAACTTGGGATGGGATTTGTAGTGTCTGTGGCAGTTAATCTGCGTGAAGAGTTCTGAATAATTGAGATGATTAAATGTCATTCTCCTTTACATTTTTTCTTATTATTTAGTTCTGTTTCTCGCTTTTAATCCCCCAAAAACCAGAATGCTGCTGTTGTACTTTGTAGAGGTGTGACCTAAATGTCCAGACTCTGTAATGTATCTTAATGGGAATAGAATTAAAGTGTTAATGTTTTTCTTCTAACAGTGTTTTGTGGTGTTCTGTTCGGCAGGATATTGGAGAGTTCTAGAATTCAGCTATGAGATGAAACTCTTGGATCATGTGACTCAGCTAATAGACTCAGAGTCCTGGTCTCTAAATAAGGTTCCTTTACATACCTGCCTGGAAGAACTTGGATCTCTAGAACCCAGGTAAGCAATTCTTTTTAGTACTTAAATGTAGTACTTTTTAGTACTTTAATTTAGTACTTACATTCATTATTAACTATTACTAATTACAGTAATTATTAACTGTTTATTATAATTATAGTCTTGCAAATCTAGATTCCAGTTACCATGGTGTTAACTTTACATTTTCTTTGCCTCTAAAATATACAAGAGCATTAGTAGTTTAGACAGGTAGGCTAGTAAACTGATTCTAGTGTCTATTGGTAATATTTCCAATTAATTTCATAGTAAATACATTACTGCTGAATTGTAAGTGATGGAAGTAGCATGTACTTAAGCTCTAAATGGCTGACCATCTTGAAATGCCTGTTCTGAACTATAGCTAGCCAAAAATGTGTAGTTTACCTATTGCATACTGTCTGAGATGGGGGTATGTTATATTCTGAATTCAGTATTACACCAGAAAAGAGTTGAAGTCATGAAGTAATTCAAGATTACCATTCAAACAAACTCTTAATTTTACAATATGTAGCATTTTCCATTCATTTGGCATTTGGCTCAAAACGAGATCTTGCTTTTGTGTCTGCAGTTAGGCTGTAATTTTATTCTAGATTTCTAGAA
>JAWWES010000081.1:138133667-138152775 GCA_035583135.1 Lophotriccus pileatus | reverse complement strand
TAGAGGAATCTGCCTACTTCTCCTCCTGGACTGATACGAAGGGGGGAGGGGTACTTTTGGTGTGCTTTTATAAATACGTAATGCTTTTATTTAATTAATATTCTAATAGATATAGTTGTTTAGTTTGTGTTTTATAGTAATAAATTGTAATATTATTTTTTCCCCAATTGAATTTAGTTTTGTCTGCATACACCTTCTCTCACAGCTTAAACCAATTTGGTTGGGGGGTGTGGGAAAAATTGTCATCCTAGACAAACCCACGACAATTTGGCATTTGGCTCAAAACGAGATCTTGCTTTTGTGTCTGCAGTTAGGCTGTAATTTTATTCTAGATTTCTAGAAAAATGACTACTATTCAGTGAGGGGTAATGAACTGCCAAATTTTTGACTTGCATCCTAGAATCGTTTAGGTTGGTAAAAGCCATTAGGATCCTTGAGTCCAACCCTTAAACCAGCACTGCCAAATGCATCACTTAACCATATCCCTACGTGCCACACCCTACACAGCTTTTAAATACCTGCAGGGATAGTGACTCCAGCACTTCCCTGGGCAGCCTGTTCCATTGCTTGACAATCCTTTCCATGAAGAAATTTTTCTTATATCCAATCTAAACCTCCCTTGGTACAACCTGAGGCCATTTTCTCTTGTCCTGTCACTTGTTACCTGGGAGAAGACACCGACCCTCACCAGACTACAACCTCCTCTCAAGGAATTGTAGAGAGTGATACAGTCTCCCCTGAACCTCCTTTTTGCCGGGCTGAACAACCCTAGCTTCCTCATCTGCTCCTGCAAGACTTGTGTTCCAGACCCTTCCCTGGCCCCGTTGCCCTTCTCTTATTTTTTCCCCTATACCTATTCCTTCATCATCTTCTTGGTAACTATTTCAATGTTAAACTTGATTTCTGATTATTTCTTTTTCCAGAGAGATGATAGAACACATTCTTTTAAGCTATGGGAGGAAATACGTTGATGATGGTAAGTTTGTGAAAGTTTGCATGGTTTAACTTTGCATAAAGGAAATAGTTATTAAAGAGGAAATGCAGATTTTGTGAGGATGGCCCAAACAAATGAATTTACTACAGTGCCCGTAAAAGGAGGGAGAAAACTGAGATAAAAATCAGTACAATTGTTAAAGGAAGTTTCATGTGGAAAAGGACTATTAAACTGTACAAAATAATAGTGAAAAATTGGGAAATAACAGAGGTACTGGAAGTGATGTATTAGGTGTCTACAAGCCATAATTTTGTGACCAAAGAGAGATCACTGGTAAAATTTAAATGGCATGTCTCTTTGGATACCCTAAGAGGTCTCAGATATTTAAGCAACTAATTGTGCTATTGTGAATAGTCAATGGCATGAATTCAACTTGCCTAAGTAGGGATCTGCCTTTGGTCCCTTGAACTGCACCACAATATCCGCTGACTGTATTGATTAAATTTCCACTGCCCATCTCACGCACAGACATAATAATGCAGTGCCTTACTCTCAGTCTCAGTTCTTCCCCACAGTGGCTTTTGTCTCACCATTGGCTGAAGTAAGAGTTGCACTCGACCTTAAAGGACATAGGAAAGTAGTTGGAGTGGCAACAGACCGTCATCTTAATATTTTTAAACAGGTTGCACAAGCTGCACAAGGAGCAAGTCTGAATTACAGGAAGTCTGTGTGACTGAAAAAATGGAAGGATGTGTTTATACCTGATTTTTTTCAGAGAATTTTAGTCAAGTCAGTGTGAGAGAAAATGAAGTCTCTTTATTCCCTTCATCATCTGAAAGGTGTGAAAATTTTGTTCATTATTCAATCACAGACAGCAAATGCTTTAATACAAGCCATTCAGAAATAGGAATGAAAGCTGTAGAAGAAACTGTGTACTGTGAAAGGGGAAAATACACTTATTGATACGAATTGGTACTGGAGCTGGGACACTGCTCCTCTATTCTGCATAATTTGTTCTTGAGAATGAGAAGGTACCATCATTTATCCAAAGTAGTACCAAGTCAGATTAGTTCCCGAGGAAAGAAGAGGATACTTGGTTTGCAGCAGACTGTGGAACAGAATGGAAATACAAGACTGTTTTCTGTTCTTTTATCAAAAAGCAGGAACCCAAGATATAACCTATTTTTTGTTTCTCAGCAGGGGAGGTTTACTTTGAAATGCGTGAAGATAAAATATGTAGAGCTATAGCACAAATGCTTTTGCAAAATGCTGTTAAATTCAATCTGTCAGAATTTCAAGAAGTCTGGCAACAAAGTGTCCCTGAAGGGATGACAACAAGGCTTGATCAGCTAAAGGTAAACACATAAAGTATGATTCTTTCATGAGTAGACCGTAACTGACTTGTGTCATACATAGATTTTATCCATTACTGGGTGTTGATAGTGTTGTTTCTGTCAGCTTTTAAGTACATTTTATGATATCCTCTATGAGCACCAGTAGTCTGGAATCATGATAATTCATGTTTCTGTAACTCTGGCATGTCTCACTCTTTGAAGAAAAGTTGTAGCTGTGCTGTACTTGTACATGTAACTAGAACAGAGGCTGCAGCTGTTGTTGAGCAGATTGTAGTGTCAGCCAGTAGAGTAGCAAGCACTGTGGGAATCCTTTTGCTCAAAGCAGGCAGAGAAAGGCTGGAACTCAGTGGATTCTCCCTTCCTTCTTGCAATAAAGGAAATTATAAATATTGCCTGTAAAACAGCCCCTTTATGATATATCTTCACTTTCCCTCTGGTAGTGCAGTTCTGGGAGGCTTCAGATGTGCAAAGAGCAACTGGTATGGAACACTGTCAGAAAGAAGGAAGTTTCTTTTGTCTTTACATTTTCTCTCTGATGCTGATCTACAGGGCTTGGCTCTTGTGGATAAAAGCTCAAGACCAGAGACCATCTTTCTGCTAAAAGTAGAAGACTTACCTGAAGACAATCAGGGAAGATTTAACAGCTTATTCAGCATACGGGAAAAGTGGACAGAAGTGGATATTACCCCTTATATACAGTAAGGATGTATTTCCTTTTATTAAAATATAATTAGCATTATAGTCTTCCCTTTTTGCACTGCTGGCTTTTGATGAGCTGTCATTGACTCAAATGCTATACTTTGCATTTTAAATGGGTATGAATTCTATATGAATAGAATACTCACCTCTGGGATTGGTAGCTCTATTTGTTGGGTTTAAATGTGTGTAAAGAGCTGATCCTACTGGATTCACATGGGTTATGATGTGGTTTTGCCTATTGCTTAAATGTCAAGCAAAGTTCTAAAATTTAGATTTTTAAAGCATTATGTGACAGTTACAGTAGTTCATTTTTCTTTTCTCCTAATATCCTAATGCAGTTTATTGCTATGGTTACAAGTATTTCTTGGGTTAATTTTGTTTGAGAATACCTCTAATGCCAGTGTCATCTGCTGTGTTTTCTCCATAGAGACTTGTGTGCAGAGAAGCAGACTGTTGGTGCTCTCCTGACAAAATATGCTCGCTCCTCAATGCTGAATGGTGTTAAAGTTTATAATTCCAGAAGACCCATCTCATAACAAGTATTGTTTTATGAACTGAGGATACTGAGCAGAGTAACAGTGAGCGCTGCTTGTTGCTGCCTTCTGGGGAAAGTAGTTGCCAACTGACATTATACAGTGTAGTGGAGTTTAAGCAGCTGAGCTTCTTCAATGAGTACTGTTTTCAACTAAGTAGAATGTGAGGGCACTTGTGTCTTCTGAGGAACTACAGTTCAGCTCACCTTCCTTTGCCCACCAACTTCTTTTTCCTTTGTGTCCAGATAAGCCAGGAGTCAAGCTACTTCTTGAATAGACTTTCATCTGTCTATCCAGAAGCTGAAATCTGACATGAATATTTAAAACCTTAATAATAATTCCGTCAATTGAATTGATTTGCACAGGAAAAGGGAATGTTCAGTCTTATGCCCATTAGTGACCATTCTTAAAGATTTCATTGAATGTTAGTGAATATTGCAGACGTTGAGAAGCTCATGAACAAATCATTCCTGATTGAGAGTACACTATTCTGAATTTTGAAAGCTGGCTCTTTTTATGGTCATGTCTGTGAATACCATTAGCACAAACTCTTGCCATTTTAACACTTGGCAAAATGGCTCTTTAAATATTACAAAAACCCCAAATTGCACTGAAGTGTGAATATAAGAAAGAGCAGTTGCACATTCATTACGTTATGAGCTTCTTATAAGTTGTCATTAAAACATAGATGAGGTAAAACTAGTGCTTTACAGAAGACTACCTGTGCTTTTACAAGAGAACTTACGAAACTTTGTACAATTATTTTTTATTTTTAAAAAAAATTTGTTATGGCAAATAATTGCACAAAGAAATTGTGCCTTGAAAACTTACAGTGGAATATTATTCTGTGTAGAGTAATATGAAACAGGAGATTTTTATATTGTCATGAAGTGATGTGCCTGAGATTGAAATTTTGTAATCATTAAAAAGGATTGTTTGCGTGTCAGTGAACTGGGGTTTAATGTTAGACAGTTTTCACATTTATTATTTAAACTTAACAGTTGTAGGTTATTTGATACAAAAAGCATTTGCTGCATCGAACTCAGATGTGAGGTATGAAAAATCTTGGAACTGCCGACATGCCAGCTGTAGGGTGAGTGGGGAGGCGAAAGAAACTGTAAATCAAATGTAACTCTGAAGATGGATATGTGCATACTTGGAATTTTGTTACAGATAAAAAGCTGAATAAAAACTATTTCCTAAGCTCTGTTTATTGTTGCTCAGCAATGCAGGGTCAGTTCCCTGTGCTCCACAGTGCTAGTGCAGGGGTGTGGTGTTTGACTTAGAGGGCTCCCTACTGGGAAGAACTGCTTTGTTTCCCTGTCTGGTTCCAACAGCTGTGGGCTTCCAAAAGAACCAGAAAGTTCCCTCTCAGAGATCAATGATAATATCAATGTAAAAGGTCGAAAATTCTTTCCATTGCAGACAGAAGGTTCCGTAGTTGAAATACACAACACGATAGTTTACTAGTCTGTGGTCCCAGTGTATATTGACATAGAAACCCTGACATCAATAAGGGTTGGTTTGTGAAACAAGGAAGAAATGAAGTATTTCTAATACTTCAGCTCTGCCAGGGGAAGTTAAGGTTGGATATTAGGAAGAAATTTTTTATGGAGAATAATCAGACATTGGAATGGGCTGCTCAGGGAAGCGCTGGATTCACCATCCCTGGAGGTTTTTAAGATGAGACTGGACACGGTACTTAGTGCCATGGTCTAGTAACCATGGCAGTGTTGGATCAAGGGTTGGACTTGATGATCTTGGAGGTCTTTTCCAATCTGGTTGTATCTGTGATTCTATTTCATGGAAAGTGCTGTATTACAGCACATAACAGTGCTTCTGATTTGTTTCGTTGGACGTTCAGCATGAAATGACGCTTTCAAAGCACCATCAGCTTCTTTGATGCAAGCATTTCTTTAACATAGATCAATTGAAACAAAGTAGAACAAATCTTGAACTTATCTCGTGTCCCCCTGATACTAAAAGTAGCGACCTAGGCGGGCTGTGAAGGAAGGGGCCATTTTGTGGCGGTGTGCCGTGATTCCAGCCGTGTTCCCGGATTAAATCCGTTTTCGTTCTCCATCGGAGGCCGATCCCCCGTTCCCGCGGCTCCACCGCCCCGCCCCCCCTTCCCGCCGCACAGAGGCCCCGCCCCGGGGCGCGTGCGCGCGTGCGCGAGCCGCGGCCTCCGCGCGCCTGCGCACGGGGACAGGGCCCGGAGTCGTACGCGGCTGTTGGATCATTTTGGGGGGTTATTTCCTTTTTTGGTTTGTTTTCTTTTTTCCCCCTTTTCCTCTGGCCGTCGCTGCGCCGCCCTTCTGTAAAATGCAGCACTCCGAGAGACTTTCGCAGCCCTAAAGCAGTAAAGCTCCGTGAATCGGGCCGTGACCCCTCACCCGCCGGGGTCGGAGGTGACCGCCAAGATGGCGGCGGCTGCTGAGGGGCCGCGCGCGGCTGGGGCGCGGCGGCCGCGCTGCTGAGGGAGAGACCCGCCGGCCCGACCCTGCCCCGGCCCCACCCGGCCCGCGCGAACCCCGCACCGCCTCTCCCGCCCTCCGCGGGCGGCGCTACCCCAGCCGGCGCTCCCGGGAGCGCGGACACCGCTGCCATCCCGATTCCGTAGCTCCCGCCTCCACTGCCCGCCGAGCCGGTCGGTTTCCGCAGTTCCCGCGGAGAGGAAGCGCCTCTGGACTGGTACCGGACCCCCTGCGGCAGAAGGGCTGCGTGTGCACTCACAGAAGGTTATGTACAGATACTGATTGTTGGTGGTGTAACGATGGTGCTCAGTCGAGCTGAAGATTCCTGACTGCTGGGGGTCACGGATCCGCTGAGGAGATGAGTGATGAAATACGACGTGACTCGGGGAAAAGGCGAAGGACCCACTGAGCGAGGATGGTGTTGGTGCCAGTCTGACAGTCAGCAGTGTGTGTTGAGCGCTGCGGTTCAGGATGAACAGGAAGAAAGGAGACAAAGGATTTGAGAGCCCAAGACCATATAAATTATAAGTATCCATTTTTCTTTAAGTTGCTGTACTTGAAACTAGTGCACACTGAAACAGGCCGAGTAATTATTTAACTGAGAAGGTTGGAGCTATTGTTTGTGTTCTTGCATTCAGAAAACGTGTGTTGCAGGTGTATGTTTTATTGTGTAAATGGACTTACCCATCGAGTGAGTCTGTCAACCATGCAGTCTCATCTTTTGAAGATATTTACGTTGCGCTCTTCAAACTTCGGAGATTTCCTACACAGTGTCAGTACTACAGACCATACTACCATGTTCCATTCTTACTGCTGTGTCAAATCCTTTTCACTTAAGGGCTTTTTTATGTATTAAAAAATACTTGCCTTTGCAGCAAGCAGCTTTGTTAAGCAAACTGTCATTTTTACACATTCACTATTTTGGTTGTAACCAAGCTGCAAAGCAGTTGGTGGTGGATTCCAGTCCATCTTCGTATATTTCTGTCTATACCCCCTTGAATCCTTTATAAATCACACGAATGTATTTCTAAACAGAATCATTCTTATATACAATTAAATGCAGGTAATGTCTGAATCGGTTTTTAGGTGTTGCTCTCTTGTAGGAATTTTTGTCATACTTGATCTCAGCTGAAGCAGTATCATTTTTTAATATACAGGGTACATAAGTATGTGCATATAATGTGTGATGTGTCATAAAAGTTGAATTATTACAAGGTTGTATCTTGAGTCATGAATTGCACTACCTTAATACCAGTCTTGATTAATATATAACCATTATTTTAAATAATAAGTTCTTACAGCATGTTCATTGTAAAAACACATGCTGCATGTTTTAATATGTAATACCTGCTTACATAAATTGTGTGTGAGAGTCAACTCACCAGATAAATTTTCTGCAGGTCTCTGATTGCAATGGCTACAAACCGTTTCTGATACTGCACATCACTGCAATGTTAGGCCTTGACACTAGGCCATTTTTCAGCTTTATTTTTGCATACAGATAACTGATGTTCAAAAAAGATGTTGCTATCTTCTGTAATTTACCTACTAATACTCTTACTGGTATGATACTATGTTTGATTTTATTTGAACTTTCTTGACCTTGTGTGCAACTTTTATTCATTATTTGATTTAGACCATGTAAGCAATTTAGACAACCATTAATTCTTCTTGTATAAGTATATTCTATATGCAGTATTTATCTATATGTACGTATATCCTGTATAGCTCTCTTTTTTTTTTTTAAACTGGGTTAAAGTATCACTTTAAATACTGGCATTTATGCAAAACCTTACTTATTTTAATTTTTTTTTTCTTCCAGTACAACTCACCAGGTAGTCTGTATCAACAACATAAATTTTCAGAGAAAGTCTGTTGTAGTAAGTATTTCTTAATAAAATGTGGAAGTAGAAATTAAACGTGTGGGTTTTATTCATGCTCTTAGAGGAAACAACTGCACATACAAGCTAGTTATGTTGCTCAGCTTCTTCATATGTTGTATTTTCTAATCTAATGCCTCTCATAAGTCTGTCATTCCTTGTCGTGCATCAATAAAATACTTTCTGATTGTGAACACTTTAATCTCTGTACAAAAAAGCTGTCGAAATGAAGGCCACTGCATTGCAAGTAGTATTACAGAGCAGTTTACAGTTCAAAATCGATGTTCACGCAGTAGTGGCTGATGTTAGAGATAGGCTTCTAGAGTTTTTTAGCCTATATGTGAGTTCACTGGGCCCTTGAAGAGACTGATGATTTCAGACCTAAAGTCACAGAGGGTCTTTGTGAATTTAGATATCTGCTTAAATGGATTCTGCTTAAGTTTTAGAAATTTTCTCAAGCTCAGATACCAAAACCTAAATCATAGTGATGAAAAACGTAGTGATGCTAATAACTTGAAATCTAGTCAGTAGAGGCAGATTATTTCCAGTAAAAGAAACATTATTGTTCAGTCATGTTCGGTTTTTTTGTTTTGTTTTGTTTTATTTGACAGGTGGGAAAATTCACCTGTTAAGTAGCAGGAAAGACAATCTACGTGTCTAGAAGGGCAAACCAGTTTCCTTTTAAAATAAATATCTTCCTACCAATGATTTTCTTTGAATTGTGCTAATAAGAATGCTTTTATATCTCCCTATTTTGTGAGTTGATAAAGATTTTACAGAAGGTTTTGTTTTGTGTTTTCATAGGGTTATGTGGAACTGACAATATTTCCCACGGTTGCAAACCTGAACAGAATCAAGCTGAACAGCAAACAGTGCCGGATTTACAGAGTCAGAGTCAACGATTTAGAAGCAGCTTTCATCTATAATGATCCAACGCTGGAGGTTTGTCACCATGAGTCAAAGCAGTAAGTGGTGTGTTTATCTGCAGATGTAGGGTTTTCTGTTGCTCTTAAGCATGACCTATTTTATTTTACTCTCAAGTTTTACCTGGTAATTTCCTAATGGTGACTTTTGGTATGGTGACCTAATTTTGGGGAAGTATTCTGGCAATAATTTTTCTTCTTTAGAATTTCTTTTACTAACATACCTTTGCATTGTTTTGTAAAAGAATCAAACGCTTCTTTAAAAAGTACTTTATAGTGAAAACGTCGTTGGATTTGAACTGTTTCTTTGTGACAGACACTCTGTATTCCTTTGTTGCATCACTTTTGCAAAGCTTCAATAATTTAATTTATAAATACAGTGTTCATTTATATGGGACACTGAGTTGGTTATCAGAGCTATGAAATTTTCCTTTGAGTCCTGATACTGAACCACTCGAGCCTATTAATTCTTTAATTCTATTTGTTTTGTGATTTGATGTTTTTGTTGTTGTTGCCATTGCTTGTTATGTCAAAAATTCAGAATCCTCATTGCAGGGATTCTAAATTGTTATGAAATGCTAGAAGTGAAGCTTTGGCCTTTCTTATGGAATCAAGCTTCCATTATTTCTTGTTGCAGATAAGAGTATAAGTCCTAGCAAGTTACCTGAACTCACTTTGAAATTTGAAAGAAAAGTTTCAAATTTGTTTACCATCTGATATTGAAGAGCAAATTTAAAAACATGAATTGGCCCACATGTTTTGGGGAACTAGTATGGGAAGGGGCTTCAGCAAAAATTTTCTCTCTGTTTGATTTTTTGTAAGAAAAGCACGATGGGCAAATGTTTTCCCTAAATATTCTCTTCTGATTTACTGAAACTTATGTTCATGTTCTCACACCTTCTTTTGATTGAATTTACAATTTGCTGACTTGTTAAAGAACTTGTGGTGAAAGTGTTGTACATATTAACAACACTTGATATGAAATCACAGAGACCTTTATGTTGGAAGAGACTTACTGACACTCAGTCTAACTCACCTGCTCACGCAGGGTCAGAGCAGGTTGCACGGGGCTGTGTCCAGTTGGGCTTTGAGTATTTTCAGGGGTGGAATCCCTGCAATCTGTCCAGGCAACCTGCCTGTGTTGATGACCCTCACAGTAAAAAGCATTTTCTTGTTTTCTGATAGAATTTCATGTATTTTAACTTGTGTCCACTGACAGGACTGGAGGCAGTGGGCACAAACTGAAACACGGGAGGTTCCCTCTGAACATCAGGAAACACTTCTTTGCTGTGAGGGTGACTGAGCACTGGAACAGTTTACCCGGAGAGATTGTGGGGTCTCCATCCTTGGACATACTCACATGTCATTTGGACGTGCTCCTGACGTGGAGGGCTGTAGGTGGCCCTGCTTGAGCTGAGGGGTTGGACCAGATGACCTCTGGAGGTTCCAACCTCAGCCATTCTGTGATTCAGTAGTAACTGGAATCCTGTATAACTTCTGGAAGAAGTGAGAAAGGAGCAGCATTTAAAATTATCAGAATGAGTAATTCATTATGTTAAGAAAGGGATGGGGAGAGGTAATTCTATAATTTTGTGCAGAAAGTTGAGTTTCTCAGTTCAAACTATTCAAACTTAATAGAAAATCTCTGTGTTTCATAACTCCTGTGTTATTCATAGTTATGAAAGACAGAGGTCACCAAATATTCATAACAAAAAATTATTATGCCTCTTTCTGTATCTCAGAAGTCAAAGGCAACATAGGATACAGAGTATTAGATGAAACATGTATTTTTCCATCGAAATATCTGGTCACAATTGGGTAATTAAATACAACATCTCTGCTCTGAAGGCAGGATTGCAAACAGAAATACTAGAAATCTAAGAACTCCCCAGAATTAGGATCTCAAAAAAAAAAAAATCATCAGAGGGTTTCCTCTGCCCTTCATGACAAAGAACTGCTTCTAGAAACAGCAGTGGTTTATAGTAGTCTTTAATCATCTCATGAGCACTTCCAAGTTCTCTTTTGTTATGGCAAGTTTAGTGATGATGTCATTTGTGCCCTTGCAGCTGAACTAGGCTACAGCAGTTATTTTGAACAGGACACAGATTAGACGTGATGTTTCGCTTCTGATTTTACAGAGACAGTTACCTTTTGCGCGGTTTTCTTCAGTAGTCTGTTGAACCAGTAAATGTGAACGTAAGACGGTTCTTGGCAACCTGTTTATTTAATTTGTTTTCAATCTTTACTCAGTCCTGTTGTGTGTAGCAAGTTGAAGTTCAAGTTACAAGGTTTTATATACAAGCATTTTCTTTTTTTTTTAATAATGCTTTTAGTGCATGAAATCATTAAAGTGCATAAAATCATAAAAGCATTAAAGGTGGAAAAGACTTCTAAGATCATCAAGTCCAACTGTCAACCCAGCACCACCACCATATTGACTATTAAACCATGTGCCATGTCCACATGTTTTTGAACACTGACAGGGATGGTGACTCCACGACTTCTCTGGACAGTCTGTTCCAATGCTTTACAACCCCTTCTGTGAAGAAATTTTTTCTTAATGTCTAATCTGGGGCATAAGTATGTAGAAAAGTTATCAATTTAATGGACACTTTCCTACCTTTTTATCAAAGTTAAGATAATTTAAAGACTTCTTACTCCCTTATTTAGAATCAGAATTCCATTAAAAATGGAAAATTCTGTGTGGAGTAAAGTTTAGAAGACTTGCTACAGCTTCTCTGAGATGATTGAGAGATTATGTTTGCTGATATGAGGTGAAAGTTAAGAGAAATGGTTAATTGTTTACGTTGTGCAAATTTTGGCGTGCAAAAAAACCCATAGTTAAAAGGGATTGAGAAATTCCAGATTAAAAAGACCTTTATCTATGCAATTGTTTCTGCCTCAGCATGATATTATATGCTACTTCTTAGGTGAAATCCATCAGATGTGTTCTGAATTTAAATCTTCAGTATGTTTTCAGTTCAAATAATACTTTCAGGTTTTATCATCTATTGCTGCAAAAATCATTGACACGTGGTGCAGGACGTGAAACAATTTTTTTCGGTCTTGTATACTGTCACTTTTGAATATCCCTCCCTAAAAGGGTAATCGCTAAAATTTGTAGGAAACATTAGAAACTGTTAATTAGTGCATTAGGTATATTTTCAGCTTTGATGCCATTGCCGGTTTATCCGTCAGTCCCAAACCACAGTTTCAGGTAACAAGTGAACGAAGTTTTAGAGGCTTATCTAGAAATAAAGTCAGATTTCCACCTTGTAATTTCCTTGGGGGGCTTCAGGACAACATGGCTTTTTCATATCAGAACAGATGGATGAACTCACATAACGCAGTCACTTCCTGACTGAGCGAACACCCGAGTAGTGCTGTAAGGTGTGGAACTATTCACACTACTTTCCCATGTGTACACAAGGTGGCAGAGAATCCCGCTTTTGCATGTGCCTTTCAGGAAGAATTTGAAATCTTGCCAAGACTGAAAACGGTGTTGAAGAATGTCTCTTCAGGTTGTGTTTTAGGACTACTGTTTTTGAGTGCTACAGCTGTCTCTGTCCTGCTTATCTTCTTTCTTTTGCTTGTAAATTGTTGCTTTCTTGATTCTGTCAATATAAAGGGAGCGGATTTGTTTTTTCTAGGCTATAATATGTAGAAATCCCACAGTGTGTGTTTTTAATACTGAGACAACTGCTTGTATCTCAGCCCTATTTATTTAAAACTGACAAGATCTGTTTTTTCTTTATCATATGGGTGAGACTGTAAATTTAAATAGGTGCAGCAGAAGTTCAGAGTTTTGATGCAGTGGTTTGATCTGTGGTGAGTGAAGTTTTTGGTGATCCTGCTGGTGCCTGGTTATGTGCTTCACATGTTTGTGGGATAACTAGGATGCTGGGCTGAGAAGCTACTGCATTTTGTTGTTATTTCTGTGTAAAGGAAGCAGTGTTTTTGCATAGCTAGCTAATGTGCACATAATGCTTTCCTGTGCATTGCCAGTTCATTTGTCTTTTTTCTAGCTGGAAGCCTGTAGTTTTTAAAGATAAAAAATATGAATATGTTTTGATATTCATGGTCTTCACTGTTGCTTTAGTTATAAGCAGCAGTAAGCTGTGATAGAGTGCAATGTGGCAGCCTTCAGGGCATGTCTGTCTTGCAGTATTTGTTCTTCTGAGAAGTCAGTGATCAAGCCTTTAGGCTTTGCACAAAACAGAAAAATTTCTGCTGGACTGAGCATGTGCTGCTTTACTGCAGTAAGTAGCCCTCATTTCCACTGCTTGGATGCCTATATAATTGTAAAGTCATTATAGACTTCATTAGAAATAAATGAAGTGTCCTGGTTCTGGCCAGGACAGGGTTGATTTTTGCGGTAGCCAGAAGGGGTTGTGGCTAGGACCCAGAGGTTATTCTGTACCACCTCGTATCATTTTCCAGGGATGGGTGAAGGACTTCCTGCCTGGTCAGTGCTGGTGTAGCAGGGTATTGTGTGTTGTTGTTGGGGTTTCTGTGTGAATCGTTTGCCCATTTCTAGTACCCTCTGTCATTAGTATTGTTGCTTTTACTGTTAGTTTTCTTATCTTGCTATTTCCTGTGTATTGTTCTTATCTCGACCTGGGATCTTTACCTTCTGTGCCTCCAATTCCCCTCTCCAGCCCACTGAAGGGGGAGGGGGAAGTGATCAGTGATCAGGGACATGGTTTGGAGTATTTCCGTGGGAACACTAAATTAGGGAATACCATTCCTAAAACACAACAGCCTTATTTGGTGCCTAATGTTGGGCATGGAGAGTTGAGATAACGAGAGGTCTGTGTAGAGTGGGTTGGAAACAAATTTATCTAAGGATTTGCTGTATCAGGTAGGGAGCCATGGTCACAATGTTGCTTGGTCTGTTCATGTCGGTGAGGTTCCTAAACCCAGATATGTTTCTATATATGCACTATGTGCCCATCACGGTGCTCTTTTTCAGAGTGGGACAGAGATCAGGATTGCTCTGTTGAAGCACTGTGTGATATCAGCTTATGACATGATAACCTTCAGAGCAGTGAGGGTCATTTGGGATGTATATTCAGTGTTATTTTCCTACCCTTACCTCAAGTGCTGCCTTTGGGAGTCCATTAATAACTGTAACCAGTCTGTGGGGAGAACAGGGGAGGAGGATTTTTTCCCCAGCTTTTCATCCCCTTTTTCTCCTTCAGGCCTGTTACAACAGCTTTTGAGAATTTTGATTTCCTTTGGATGTTAAGGATGTTAATGAAAGCAGACCAACAGGCACTGTGGCCACTCAGACTGCAGCTGAGCCAGAGGAACAACCTGTGCTGGTAGCAGTCGCCGCTATACCGAAGAAGGAATCCAAGACAAAATCAGTTTGCTTAGTGAGGGATGAAGAGGAAGTAGGGCCCTCAGAACAGGAGGAAGAGGCAGGGCCAGAGATAATCACCTGATACCTATCCCCAGGTGAGCTGTGAGAAACGATTTTAGCTGCCAGTGGGGTGAGCCTCTGGTGACCTGGCTGCTCCAATGCTGGGATATCATGACCTACGATACGAAACTAGATGGCAGTGAAGCCAAGCAACTGAGATCCCTGTCCTGGGATGTGGGCATTGACAAGGAAATTGGGAAGAGGACAGAAACTCAGCCTCTGGAGGCGACTCCTGTCAAGCATGAGGGAAAGACATTCTCTCAAGGATGATCTAGTAGTGCACATCACACCCACAAGAGTATAAAACTTTAGTTGACACCAGTGCACAATGCACCCTAATGCCATGGAGATACGTAGGGGCAGAATCTATCTCTACTTTTGGGGTGACAGGGGGTTCCCAACAGCTGACTGTATTGGAAGCTGAAGTGAGCCTGACTGGGAATAAATGGCAAAAACACCCCATTGTGGCAAAAACACCCCATTGTGACTGGCCCAGAGGCCCTGTTCGTCCTTGGCATAGATTACCTCAGGACAGAGGAAATCAGAGCTGAATACCTTGCGTGGTCTCTAGAGGACCCTTCTGCTGTGGGACTGCTGAGGGTCGAAGAACAGCAGGTACTGATTGCTACCACAGTAGTGCACTGTCAACAACACTGCACCAACCAGGACTCTGTGACCACCGTGCATGAGATGATTTGTGAACTTTTGGGAGACAGGCGATCAAGTCAGGTTGCAGAGCTGAAAGCTGTCCAACTGGCTTTAGATATTGCTGAACAAGCAAAATGGCCAGTGCTCTACCTCTGTGATGACCCATGGATGGTAGCAAATGCTCTTTGGGGTAGCTGGACTGATGGAAAAAGGCCAGTTGGCACTGCAGAGGGAAACCCATCTGGGCTGCTGAATTGTGGCAAGACATCTCTGCCCAGGTAGAGAAGTTGGCTGTAGAAGTACATCCTGTAGACACACATGTACCCCAGAGCTGGCTGCAGTCTGTAAGGCTGAATTGTATAATATTGGTTATTCAGTGGCACTGCCACTGTATGCCAGAACTGCCGTGGACAATGAGTGTCTGCTCCACATACACCAGTCATGAGCTCCTGGTGCACCGTGCAACCAGCCAACAGCACGCCAGCCCTCCTGCCCTGGAAGACATCTAGGATGGATAGAACCCACAGTCATGGACTAAATGAACTCAACAGACATCTCAGAGGAATGGCCATTGGCTGTGGAAATGATACCTGTGCGTGTGTATGTATATGTGTATGTGTGTGTATATCTGTATACACATCCACGTGTATAGTAGGAAGGTGTAGGATTTGGGGATGACATAGATGGTATAAAATAAGGAGTGGGTAATGTCCTAGTTCTGGCCAGGACAGGGTTAAGTTTTGCAGTAGCCATCAGGGAACATGGGCAGGACCCGGAGGTTATTCTGTACCAGTCATTTTCCAGGGATGGGGGAAGGGCTCACTTCCGCCTCGGGTAGCAGGGCAGAGGGAGCAGTTGGGTATTTTCGGAGGTTTTCTGTGGGGTGAGCACTAGTGTGTGAATTCTTCGCCTCTCTCCCTGTACACTCTGTTGTTTGTATTGTGGCTTTTACTGTTCCTTGTCTTACTTCATTGCCGTTTCCAGTAACTTGTTCTTGTCTCAGCCTGGGTTCTTTACCTTTTGTGCCTCCAGTTCTTCTCTCCAGCCCATCCCAGGGAAGGGGGAGAGGAAGAGGGGAGTGATTGAGTGGTGCATGGTTTTGGAGTGTTGCAGTAGGAACAGTAAATTGGGGAATACTATTCCTAAACCATGACACAAAGATGTAGAGAACTTTTTAAAAAGAGAGGACAAAGTCCTTAAGCTTGGGCAGGAATGAAAAGTAGTTTTTTCAGTGTGCTAAAGATTCAAATCATTGCCTTATTAATAAATTACGTATATGTGTACATATTATCTATTTAAAATATGCTGTATATAATATGTGCTATGTCATGTACTCCAATAGCAAGTGCTAATTCTGTCTGGGAAGCAAAGTGAAATAGTAAATGACTTACAGGTAATGAAGAGTAATGGATTGCTTGTAGATCGAAGAACTTATTTTGCCAAGTTGATGTTAAGTACTGTAAGAAGACAGTGCTTTATAGACATGTTTAGCACATATGTTTGTAGCACTGATGCAGGTAATAGTGACAAATGCTATGGAAAGTTGACATGGAACTATTTGAAATCGTTAGTAGCTTTAAAAAATAAGCCTCTGCAGAATCCCTTCTTTACAAGTTGCATGTACTTGGGGTGTAATTAACAGTGTTTGGGGTGAATTCTGATAATAAAATGTATCTCTACCAGGAAGAAAACATGAATGGTCTATTTGTTTTTCCTTTTCAGTCTTCACTTAGAATAAGGAAAGTTTATCATTGTTCCTTGGGCTGTCACTTTTGGCTTGTGCTTTGTTTTTGTTAAAATGGCCATATCCAGTTTATGGAGAATAGTTCAACCTATGAAAAAATTAATCTGTGGTACTAAGCCTTTAATGGATTCCTTTTACAATGAATCACCCATTTGAATTAGAGCACTTCACAAAAATAGAAATATCAGAATAGACTGTTTTCCATAAATTGTTAAGCTCTGTGGAGTCTACCTTTTTTGCTGTAAAATCATAACCTTTTCCTGTCTGTGAACTCACTGATGTTTGAAGTATAGCCACAAGCTCATAACAATCCTCAAACTTGGAACAAATTGTCACTGATGTATTGGAAAGGGATCCCCTATCAAAACCAGTCATTTTTCAGAACCAATTTAGATTAAAATTAAAAACTTTCAGACTTTACAGTCTAAAAGAATGTTACTGTTGTTTGCTGTTGCTAGTTTTTTTAATTACTAATATAGTTCTTAGTCATGCAGTCTTTTTTTAAATTGAGTTTTTCCAGTGGTATTTGTTTGCTTTTCTGCCGTTTGAAGATAGATTAAAACAACATTGGCTGGGGTGTTTCTTTGACCCCTCAGTATGACAGATCAGGGAGGTAAACCAACTGAAAGCTGTCTGAAAAGAAAAGACTCTTTTTCCATTTGGCACTGTGAGCTGGATCCCCACAGGGTCAGGTGAACAGTAGTCTCCTTAGTGAGTGAGGGAGTAGGAATGAGGGACTTGAGACTAGGAGACAGCACATCAGCTGGAGTTTAAGTGGGTTTGAATTGCTCTGGAGTCATAGCTGAAGTTATAGTGTATTCCAGTGTACAGATTCAAACTTTTGCATTTAAAACTTGTTGGTGTTAGATCCTATCTATAGGTACACTTCATCTGTGAAAAAAAGGGAAAAAAAATGTATTAAAACTTGAGATTTGGGTGTTTCTCTGCTCAAATGGTCCCATTTACTATTCATGTCTGATTTTCAGAAGCTTCCAAGCAAAGTAGACAAGTTTACTGCTCCTGACATTCTCAGTCCTGGTGGCGGTGCCAGGGAATTTGTGCACTATTATTGCCAAAGATGAAGAACTACATGAAAATATGTTCTCAATATATTTCAGTGTTTTAGCAAAGTTTTTTATATGTGGAAGACTAAGAATATTAAGCGTGGTGTATGACATACCTAGACTTACAGAATGATGCTGGCATGGTTAATTACACTTCGTTCTTCCAAATAAGGTACTGTAATTTGGGTTGTTTTCTCTGTGGGTGGTGAATAGAGAATGGTTAGATGAAAGCAAAATCCTGAAATGAGATCATGTCTACTTTGTGTGGACTTCAGATTCCATGGAAGGCGGAGTCCCTAGCCGAGAGTTAATTTACTCCATTGTGGTATACCAGTCCTGCACCTGGGTCAGGGCAACCCCCAGTGTCAGTACAGGCTGGGAGATGAAGGGATTACAAGCAGCTCTGTGGAGAAAGACTTTGGGGTGCTGGGGGATGAGGGGTTTAACATGAGCTGTCAAGGTAGCCTCACAGCCCAAAAGGCAACCCTGTCCTTGGCTGCCTCACTGGCACGTGGGCAGCAGGGGAGGGAGGTGATTCTGCCCCTCCCCTTGGCTCTGGTGAGACCCCACCTGGAGTGCTGCATCCAGCTCTGGGGTCCTCAGCACAGGAAGGACAGGGACCTGTTAGAGCAGGCCCAGAGGAGGGCTATGGAGATGATCAGAGGGATGGAGCATCTGTCTGTGGTGAAAGACTGAGAGAGCTGGGGCTGTTCAACCTCGAGAAGACACAACTCTGGAAAGATCTTACTGCAACCTTCCAGTACTTAAAGGGGGCTTATAAGAAGGACAGGGACAGACTTTTTAGTAGGGCCTGTTGCAATAGGACAAAAGCTAATGGAGGGTAGATTCCGACTAAATACGAAGAAGAACTCTTACAGTGAGGGCTGTTAAATCCTGGAATTAGTTTCCCAGGGAGGTAGTAAATGCTCTGTCCCTGGAAACACTATAAAGATGTGGTTGGATGGGGCACTGAGCAGCCTCATCTAGTGCAAGATATCCCTACCTATTGCAGGAGTATTGGACTAAATGACCTTTAAAGGTCCCTTCCAACCCAAACTCTTCTGTGGTTGGATCCTCACAAGTCTATGGGACCAGATGGGATCCATCCTAGGGTGATGCGGGAGCTGGTGGAAGAACTCGCCAAGCCACTCTCCATCATTTACCAGCAGTCCTGGCTCTCTGGGGAGATCCCAGGTGATTGGAAGTTGGCAAATGTCACACCGATCCACAGAAAGGGCCAGAAGGAGGACCCAGGAAACTACAGGCCTGTCAGCCTGACCTCAGTCCCTGGCAAGGTCATGGAGCAGATCATCCTGAGTGCAATCACACAGCACCTACAGGATGGACAGGGGATCAGACCCAGCCAGCATGGGTTTAGGAGGGGCAGGTCCTGTCTGACCAACCTGATCTCCTTTTATGATCAGGT
>JAWWES010000081.1:138092601-138133445 GCA_035583135.1 Lophotriccus pileatus | reverse complement strand
GTTCTGGGCCCCTCAGTTCAAGAAAGACATTGAGGTGCTGGAGCGGGTCCAGAGAAGAGCAATGAGGCTGGTGAAGGGTTTTGAACACAAGTCCTGTGAGGAGAGGCTGAAGGAGCTGGGGTTGTTTAGCCTGGAGAAAAGGAGGCTCAGGGGAGATCTCATCACTCTCTACAACTCCCTGAAAGGAGTTTATAGCCAGGTGGGGGTTCGTCTCTTCTTCCAGGCAACTATCAGTAAGACAAGAGGGCATGGTCTCAAGCTGTGCCAGGGGAGGTTTAGGTTGGATATTGGGAAGAAGTTCTTTACAGAGAGCGTAATCAGACATTGGAATTGGCTGCCCAGGGAAGTGGTGGATTCACCATCTCTGGAGGTTTTTAAGATGAGACTGGATTGTGGCACTTGGTGCCATGGTCTGGTAACCATGGTGGTAGTGGATTAAGGGTTGGACTTGATGATCTCAGAGGTCTCTTCCAACCCATCTGATTCTATGATTTTACGATTTCTATGTTTTGTGTATTAAGGCCAAAACTCTAACCTGTAGTATTTTATGTGATATTTATAAGTGCATAAAAAAACCCCTCTTCCTATCCATCAAGCTAAGGGAGGAAAAATACCAATGTCAATCTAAAATCTTACTACATTTAGAAAAGCAACATAAGAGCAAAACTGCAATATATGAGGAAGCAGATCTTCAAGACAGATCTTTAGAAAAAAGATAAAAACTTAACCCAAAATTAAAAACCCAGAATTTTAAACTTCTAGCCCAATAAATGTAAATATTACTCTTATTGGCAAGAAAAGAACACTGAGTATTTTTCACTTAATTTATTGGGGATTATTGCTGCTTAAGTCTTTTTGATCATAGATCACTTCTGCAAGAGCCACATTTTAAGTTCTGGTTGTTGAAATCTAAGCTTTACTCCTTTTTTCTTCCACTGCTTTAAAAACAAAACAAAACATGTGGTTGAACATGCAGCTTGAAATTCAGTATAGAAATTGTATAACTGCCAGAGTTGTTTTTTGTGGTTCAGCACAACTGCAGTTTAAGAATTAACTGGGTATTTCTGACAGGAGGAATCTCAACTATTTTTCCAATGCCTATGCTGCTGCAGTCAGTGCTGTGGACCCAGATGCTGGAAACGGAGAACTCTGCATTAAGGTTCCCTCGGAGCTGTGGAAACATGTTGATGGTAAAGAGACCATACTGAAAGTTTAATTTAAGATGCCGTAGAGTTGTTAGCTACAGGTTTGCATAGGAGTACAGTAGATTTAAATAAGTAGAAATAGTGTTATGAAATTTTGATTACTGTTTCCTTTTTCATCACCTGTATCTTTCCACTTGAAGTCTGAAAAAATACCTTCACACTTCTTGGTAATATGGAGAAATGGTAGCAAGATTTCTTAACACTCTTTACAAACATACTCTTGGGTGGTCATGACCCCAGAAGAATGTTTGAGGAAGTGGGAATAATGGAGTATATTGGGTGCTAAATTGTAACTTTGAGGTTACTCACAGTGTATATGATCCAACAGAGAAAATAATTTAAAAGGATATAACTATATCCATCTTCATACAAAGCTATAGCAATTTTATCCCACCTCACTTTGAAGAATGGTCATTTTAAAATTGATTTGGTAGTGAAAGTAGACTGTGTTATAAACTGGTATACTAGATCCTGGGGTAAGCAGCTGTTTGAATAAATTACCCTCTGGTGTTGACTGTTTTGTTACATGGATCTTACTAGTTTCTTGTATGATTTTCTTACATGGTTTAGTCAGGTTTTGCCATGGATTTATGAGACCTATGAGAAAATAATAACAACTGAATCATGAAGCTGACTCACACAGTTTATCAGATGCACCTTAATGGGAAAGACATCTTTGTTTCTTTTAATTTTTGTCTAAGTTCCTGTTGCCTTATTTGCAAGCCTAGAAAGGAATATATTCAAGCATGTATAATTTCACTTTGCAAATTTGAATGCCAAAATATGGTGAGACTTGAGGGATAAATTTCACTGTATGCTTGAATTTCTTTTCTTGCAAGTCTGTTCATAGGTGAAATTTCTGTGAAACTAAACCAAAGCAAAGACACTTAAGTTACAGGAAAAGCATTAACTATAATAAGAGTTTTTAAGCAACTGCAAATGACAATAATATGTCTTTTAAGAAAGTGCCTGCTACATGCAGTTTTTGTAGAACATTATTTCAGCAAGGTACAAAGGAGATCATGATTAGGGTATAAAGATGCTTTACTGTTGGGAAATTGGAAGATTAAATGTAGCTCCAATTGCAGCTGTATTAATTAATAAAGATTCCTATAAATTCATATCCTGTAAGTTATGCTTAGGAGGTCTCAGGTTTTAAGCTTTTGAGCTGTGCCTTTCTAAGTGGACCCAGAAGTCCATGAGAATGAAGTAAACACATAATCTTGAAAGACCAAGAATCCAAAACTGAATTATTATTCTGAAATAACTTTCATGTAAGTTGTATAAATTTACTTCAGTTTTGGTCTTTGTGCTGCTGCAGAGTTAAAAGTCCTGAAGGTGCATATAAACTTTTCTCTGGACCAGCCAAAAGGAGGCCTTCATTTTGTGGTACCCAACATGGAGGGCAACATGGCAGAAAGAGGGGCTCATGTCTTTTCATGTGGTTATCAGAATTCTACAAGGTAAGAAAACTGTCTTTGAATGTTACACTGTATTTCCTATTTAGTGTAGGAAATACAAATAATTTCTTTGAATTCTTTTAAGTTTGAAAAATTCTAGAACTTAATTTGTGCTTGAAGGGATCTTACCGATGTGAAGTAGCATCTAATGGCTAGTAATTAGGATGTCTAGTCTTTATAGCTCATCAGGAGGTAATGGCAAAAGACCTTGTAAATCTTTATAAAGTTAATGTATTGTAGGAGTCAGTATGTCAACATTCATATATTCTTAAAGTATTTAGGAATATAGTTTGGAACTTGAGAGAAAAATCACGTATGAAAAAGAGTCAAGTAGAATTATTAACCGTTTTCCCCCCCAATTTTAACTTTCCCAGATTTTGGTTTCCTTGTGTTGATTCATATTCTGAGTTGTGTACCTGGAAACTTGAGTATACTGTAGATGCTGCAATGGTGGCTGTTTCAAACGGAGACTTGGTGGAAACTGTGTACACCCATGATATGAGAAAGAAGACTTTTCATTACATGCTGACTATTCCAACTGCAGCTTCTAACATCTCCTTGGCAATAGGACCTTTTGAAATCCTTGTTGATCCATACATGCATGAGGTAATAATCTCCATCATAGAAGTCTCCTTTTTAATCTTTTTTTTAAAAAATTACTGACTTTCATGTTGCAACTGGTATATATTGGTCAAATGTGAATATGTTTAGATCGACCTCCATTAGTACAGTTAAATGATAAAGCTTGTCTAGTAATGCCTGTATTTAAATTTATCTCCAAAATAAAGCCTATGAATGAGTAGTAATCCTGTTTGTCTGAATTTATGATGTGAATTTAGTTGGAGTTGGGTTTTTTCTCTGTTATGTAATATGCTTTATGTATATGAATATATTTGTAGGCCTTCTAAAAAATTTTCCTGTGTTTTGTAGGTGACTCACTTTTGCTTACCACAACTTCTCCCATTACTCAAACACACCACGTCATACCTTCATGAGGTGTTTGAATTTTATGAGGAGATTCTTACCTGCCGCTATCCATACTCCTGTTTCAAGACTGTTTTCATAGATGAAGCTTATGTTGAAGTAGCTGCTTATGCATCCATGAGTATTTTCAGGTTAGTATTTGAGAAAATTACACCACAGGCCTAGAAGCTCTAGATCCAAGACAGTTGAGAAATATCTGAAAATCTGGTTATTTTTGTAGCCTGAGTTTTGGACTCTTTAGTTTGAAAAGGCTAATTTTTGTTGGCATTACAGGCTTTTAACACCATTGCCATTTTTATCTGTTATAAAGACGTTGGATTTGTATTTACTTTAAGAAAAAACTTGCAGTGATTTTCCTTCTGAATTGGAAATGCCATGCATGAAATAGTTAATCTCAAATTAAGTGCAGAAGTTTGATTGTGTTTTACTTTTATTGAGCTGGAATAGGGTATCAGGAATCCAAGAGAGTTTCACCAGTTACACTACTTAGACTCTACACAGAGAGTTGTATATAGATGCATGCACTGATCTCCTGTATAGCAGGAGATCTGCCTGATTTATAAGATTATTTTAAAAAGATATTACTGTCTCACTGGAAAAACAGTGAATGAATTATTTTAAGTTGTTTTGGATTTTAAAGCAAGGTCTCTTGTGTTTCTTTGGAGCTGGTGCTCATGTTGTGTTATTTTCTTTTTATGGGGGTCCAGCACAAATCTCTTGCACAGTGCAATGATTATAGATGAAACTCCACTGACAAGGAGGTGCTTAGCACAGGCCCTGGCCCAGCAGTTCTTTGGATGTTTCATATCCAGAATGTCCTGGTAAGTATTTTACCATAGTATTCTCTGGAAAATGGGAAAAACCTAGGAAGCTAAAATTTTAATTTGCATATTGCAATTATCAGCAAAATAAGCAACACCCAGATTGTAGAAGAAAGAAAAAGGAAAAAAATAATAAAACCAGCTCAATAAATGAAAATCCATTAGTATTTTTTGTTTCTGTTTGAAAAGAGAATGTGAGAGATAAAAGTTCCAAAGCCTGCAGAGATTGGATATGTCTTCCTGAATGTTGCAGTGTGCTTTGGCACCTGGACATTTTAGACGGGAGACTCTTCTACATCATCAGTAAATTTCTGTCAGATATTCTGGATGAAGAAGTGTTGCCTGCATAGAAAGTACTTACAGAGCACAGAACTAATAAATTAAGAAGTTGTTCAGGGAGGACAATGCAGAAATTAGTGTCAAACAGGAAAATTCCTGCTAAGGTGACTATAACTTCATTGCTCAGAAAATCTCCCAAACTGGCTCTTGCAGTTATGATCAGTTTTTATTTTAAAGCCTTTTGCACGCACTTTATATATTGGGGACAATTAGCCCATTACTTTTTTTCGTTAACAAAAGTGTATGTCCCAGAGGATCCTTATCTTAAAAAAAGGAAATCAAAGTGTTCTTTAATTGGTGTTCATTCTATAATAATTTCACCTGCTCTTCTTTATTCGTAGCCTACTTCCATGGTGAAGACGATTTTTGGTGTCTTTCATGATTCCCTTTTTATATGTTCTTGTTTTATTCACTTCGTCGTACCCTGTGTATCATTCTTCTGTTTACAATTCTAGTTCTTGTTGTAGTTTTTGTCCATATTCTTCTCTTCTAGAATTGCAGAAGATGTGTTTAAATGGATGTCCAGCAAATTGTGAGATAGGTATTTTGTTTACTTGCTGTCCAAATCTTCTGCATTGAGATGTTTATCAAGAACTTAAGATCCTATAGATTAGCAGTTGCTTTAGCCTTGGTATCCATTTCCACTCATTTATTATTACTATTTCAGCTAAAATAGTTTGGGGTTATATTTTAATCTGGATTTCTGTGGTAAAAGTTCAGTTTTCACTGACTTTTCAGTTTCATTGGTCCCATCCAAGTGCCAAGATCCATAAATTGGTTCACAGCTCATTAGACTCCTATTGACTTAGAGAAGTTATATAACCTGTTGAAATTTGTGGCTATTTTTGAGCTGGTCAAAAATACCATCCCCTACAAAATATCTTCTGAAGTGATATAATTCATGCTTCTTTCTTATTATAGGTCAGATGAATGGGTGCTAAAGGGAATCTCTGGTTACATTTATGGCCTTTGGATGAAAAAAACCTTTGGTGTTAATGAGTATCGCCACTGGATTAAACAGGTAACATCACAATAGTAACATTTTCTATACCTTTTAGATGTTTTGCATTGAATAAGGTACAGTATAAAACCAGAATATAAAACAGCTTTTTATTGCAATCATTGCAATTTTCATTGCAATCTAAAGACATGTTTAGTAATGACAAAACTTAGAGCTAAAATATTTTTACCACTTTCCACAAAGAAAAACCCCAAACATAGGAACCAAAATACGTTTTTCTGACTGCCATATGAATAATGAGTAAGAATTTTCATTGTCTCTCTGTGCAATTAGTTTTCCTCTTTTTGTTTGGACTTTTACACCAAAAAAAGTTCAAAAAAGGTATTACTTTTTGAATATATAGAATGTAGAATTCATAAGGATATGTATTTGGTGAATTCATTATACTGTGGTGGCCATCCATATAGCTCAGAAAGGCTCCAGTATTAGCTGAGATCAATAGTGGATCAGGTAACTTTTAATATAGTTCAAGTGCTAGATGAAATAATGAAACAGTAAAAAATCCCCGTTGAAGGCATTTCTTGTCTTGGAAAAGAAATTTCTGTCTATAGCTTACGTTTCCAAATGTAATGCTCTGAGACAGATACTTTCCAGTGATAGCAGCAGTGACTCCTCATCCTTTGCCAGTAGCATTCATTCACAGAAAGATGTGTATCATCTTCCTCTCCTCTCATTCGCTTAGTCTCCCTGTTCCAAAAAAGTAAATTCCTAACCCCATGGGCTCCATTAACATCCCTTACTCACATGAGGACCCAATACCAAATCCTTGTCTGCCTAATGTTCCTTCAGCTCACCAGTCATGTGCTGTCTATGCTGAAGGTGTGGGTGCTGCAGAGACCAGCACAGCTGGCTGAGGGGCTGTTGCAGCGTTCACTGCTGCGTTGGTCCCCATGAGTTGCTAAGGGTGTCCACATAGAACTGAGAGGTGCTACTGTCACAGCCTCCTGTTCTGCCCTTCCTTCTTGGAATGTGTTACCACTGTGTGAAAGTGTGTCAGTTTATATGAATCAATAAATGTCAATACATATCAACATTTGAAAATTCTTTAATTAATGTTGGGTTGCAGACAGACATCGGTTTACGCTGATCTGATTCATGTTGACTGTTGAGTGACAGTGAGCCCATTAAAGTGTGCTTGTTGACATGGGCACAGCATCACACAAATTCAGATTCGTGTTCCTGTGCAGAGCCTGGGCCAGATGTATATATCTGTATATTCATATTTTAAATATTTAATTTTGTTTATGTATATTGTATACATACATACATATATGTATGGGGAGGCTGTAGTTGCTTTCTGCTGAAAGGAAATGCTGATCACCTTTATTCCTTTTGGTTAGAGACAACTTATTTATTGAATAATAATACTCTTTAGCTAAAATGTAGTTCAGTATTGTTGTGGGTTGACCCACTGTCCGGACCCAGAACGATTTCTACTGTTTTATTATTGTTTGTCATGCAAGGAACATCCCTGATTTTAAAATATGTTTTCTCTTTGTAAATGAGGTTAATTAGGAGGAACAGCTTGAACAATGATAATAAAAGCTTTCTTGTCTTCTTTAAATAATTGCTCTTGAATTATGCTTACTTACATATGTTGTTCTTTTTAGGAGTTAGATCAAATAGTGGCATATGAACTGAAGACTGGTGGAGTTTTACTGCATCCAATATTCGGAGGAGGAAAAGAGAAAGACAAGTATGTTTATTTAAGCTGCAAGTCATTGCAGGGTATGTTTTTATGGGGCCATTAATATATGCCTTGGGTGTGTTGTGTAGCACAAAGCCAAAGGCTGAAGATCTTGAGCTGCCCAAGGCGTGTATTACCAGTCTCATAAAGTACATCTTGAGAATATTGTAATAACTGTGGTTTTATTTGTCTTTCTTTAAATCTCAAAGGGAATTAATTATAATGAATGTTTTTAATGCTGTTACGAAACTGCTTTTTAGTAAGAGGATAACAGAGACGAACGAGTATGATTCCAGAATTTTGACCTGAGCTATTTCTGGAGTGGGTAGTAGTTTTCAGGCTTTTTAGAGTATCCCCAGCGTTCTATTTCTTTGCTCTGTTTTCTTTCCACTCTCAAATATCACCCTTTAATCTTACACGGGGATTTCTTAATATATTTGGAGGGAAAAAAGTACTAGATCAGTGCCCTGTAAAAAGAACTATTGGTTTCCAGTGTGAACAGGCTGGCTTTGTATTTTCCCAGTAGCTGTAGCTTCAGTATTTTTAATTTAAAATTATTCCCCTTACCTCTACTGTAATAATCCAATACTACTACCCACTGAGTAGTATGAACCATTGGAGGTAGAAAAATATTACTAGATGTCAGATCAGTAAAGTTTATCAGGGTTTCAGTGACAAGATTTTGCTCGGTTTTACTTTTGTTTCATAAATTGATCTAGTTATGACACAGCCTCACAAGGAGTTGCTCTCTGTAAACTCATGAGCAGCATGTGCAAAACTGGGAGGTTGAGCCTGTGCAGGTAGAGTGGGAGAATATGTGATTTTCTTGTCTTTACTACAGCAGAAGCCCCTGTTTTGTGAAAATACAACCAAAATGTATATAACAGTGGTTCTCTTGAATTTGATTGTATGCAAATCCAGATTTTGTTAATTTAAAATTAAAACTCTGGTTTTAGAACTGAATGAATTACGAAAATCACCATTTAAAATTTGAATGGTGTTTTGGTTTTTTTTTAATATATATGAAGTGTTTACTGAAGTCAGAAATAGGACATGTCTTGTTTCACATGTTCTCTGGCTGTTGACAATCACAGATGCAGCTTGTATGTGCATGCCAAGCTGTTACTCAGTTTTGTTTGTCTGCTCATGATGGATTTTGATTTAGTTTACTGTCCTGTTCTTTCTTTTATGCAGACCAAAGACCTGGCTGCTTTTGTTGCATGTACATCTGAAAAGCAAATTACAGTTAGCAACAGTCATTTTATGGCATGCTGTTGCTTATGATGTCTTTTTTAAAAGAAAATTTGAGGAATAAGGTCTTGGCAGACTTTTTAATTGGCAGCATTACAATTCAGCAGCACACTCACCTATACAGAGAAACTAAATTCATAGTAATAGGATCAGATGAAACTAGAGATAAGGAGCACATGTTTAAAAAAGGGAAATTCACTAAAATCCAAGTCACTTTGTAACTTAATTTTATTAATTTTATCATATTTATTGTAGAATTGGTCACAAATAATTGACAAAATCTTGTCCTGATGCTCATAAATGTGTTTCCTCTATGTGATGTATTATTGGACACTGTGTTTTTACAGTTATTTTACTACTTCACTGAATTACAGCTTGTTAGTAATAACCATCACTTAAATATAAATTACAACTTGCTGTTTCTTGTAGATTGCAAAGTTCCCTTGTATGTAAATTAAGTATATGTTCCTGACTCTGGTAGATGATTCGTATATAGGGGAAGTATTTTCATAATCATGTCTACAACATTTTTTCTCCAATATATTCTATGCATTTCTTTGTTCTTTTTGTTACGATACAGTTTTCTGCCAAACATATTTGTGGTACAGCAATTCTAACGAATAATAATAATAATATGAAGAAAATTTGCATTAATTAATAATCTTTTTCAACTAAATTAGAAGTAGGATATGGTAATAAATCATCAAGGAGAAAAAAAAACCACCCTCTTTCAGACACATTAATTAATTTCTATGCAAAACAGGATCTTCCTGTTTATGTCAGGTGTAACACAGACACTGCTCTGCAGAGCCCTTGTTCTAAAAGATAAAATCCCAGACCTTGAGCAAATGAAGGAAAGGAAACTGCAGGTTAACTGCTGTATGGATGAAAGCTTCAGAACAAAGCTTTGTGGGTTACGTTTTCATTTTGTGTTCTTCTCTCTCAGACTTTGGTTCTATTGAATTTTGATTGTGCTGGTACCACCCTACTATAAAAACTAAAAAGTTAAAGCAATTTATACAGATATGCTTCATATGGAAGAAGCTTAATTGAATGCTGTGAGTGTGTTCAAGAGCATGATCATTATAAATTTCCATGGAAGTGTTGGTTCAGTTTCCACTTTGACAAAGGTTCTAGGTCCATATTGCTAATTTTAATTCTCATTTGGTGCCAATTCAATAAAAATTTTAGAAGTGTAATGATTGAAGAAGAATATTATCTGAAGAAATGTACTAATATTGAATGAACTACAGAATATAACTGTCAAATGCAAAGTTGCCTCAGTTTGTTTTGCAGTTAAATAATGTAACCAGTACCAAAATCAATCAACACTTAGTAAATTTAAGAAGGCCAAGAATGTGGGTCCTGGCTTGGTTGTAATTTTCAAGAAAAGAATTTTACCAGGATCAATCAACTGTATAATTTGAAGCTGGATAAATAGTGTTTATACTGAAACCAAATTATTATATAATGTCTGAGCCACAACCTCCATTTCCTCCTTGATTTTCAATTCTTTGATTGTTGCTGAACCTTCCCTACCTCAGAATAGAGAACTATCCAAAAGAACGGGAGAATTGTGATAAGGAGAATTTGCTTATCAACTAGAAACAGCAAGGAGTAAAGCTATATACTTCTTTTTCATTTAATAACTGTACCTAAGAAGGGCTTAGATTAGGGCTTAGTAGTTGCTTAGATTTAGAAATACTTTAAACAGATATTCATAAGCAAAGTAAAAGGAGTCTCCCAGTGAATAGAAAGATGGAAAAATTATTAAGGTACTGGAGCTACCTTGGGGTTTGTCATCTCGTGAAATCTTAGGGGCTGCAGATAAGGAGCTAAGTGCTGGTGCTGTCCTGCTAGAATACTTGCTGCAATATGTTTTTCAACTGCATGGAAAGATTGGTTGAAGTTAAAATGCTTTGTTTAATAGGTCTTTAAAAGTTTGGGAGAGCAGTTTCTTCCTGAGGTAGCTGGCATGAAAGATCAGGCTTATAGCACTTTGATCATTACGATCTGTAAATCATTTTGTTATGTATTGCTGTGCCTTCTAAAGTCTTTGGACAATTCTGGTGTCTGGTTCATCTGGAAATGGTTTAGTTAGGTTATCTATAAGGGAGAATCACAGGGGAAGAATCCAGTTTTGAACCCAGAAATTTTAAGTTGCTGGTATTTCAATGTTGCAATGGCCAATTTGTAATTAACCACCAACCAGCATAAAATAAGTCTGGATTTCCACTTATTAAGAAGTTGGCCTGACGTTATGTGGGTACAGTTTCTTCAGATGTTTGTTATTCATTCATGGAAAACTGAAATGTTCTGTGAAAAAAAAATAAAAGAAAAAACATAGCACAACAACATAGAGTTGCCACAGACTTGGTTCATTAATAAAATTAAGCGAGACTTTTAATTATTTGTACTTCTCAAGAGAAGTAGCCTCCTTGAAAGGAGGCAAAAAAAGTCTTATTTTTCTCAAGGATTACTTATTACAACTACTTTTTTACTTTGAAACTGGACCATAAGTCAGAGTACTTGTGTTCTGAAATGTAAAACTTGGTGGAGAAAATTAATTTTGAAGCTCACCAAAATTAAGTCTTTTGGCGCTTTATTGTTGTACAGCTACTAAGGCTATTGAGAAATCAGTTCTGTTTCTTAAAATTTCAGGGTTTTCACCATTTTTGTCTTCTGATATGGAATGAACTTAAACTATTTAAAATATTTTGCTTATAGTCATGAAGAGTATATGTTCAAATTATGTAAACAGTGTGGTAGCTGTAATGTGATGCCCTGCCTAGTCTTTCTTGCAATGTTATCTGATTTAGAAGATATCAAGTTTGCCAAAATATTGAAAGATAAAGTTGCTAACTAAAATAAGGAGAAAGCAATTGCTTTGGCTCATCACATGAAAGTCTGCTGTGAATTGTAAAACTCCTACTTTTCTTTCGTTGCAACAGTTATTTATTTAAATCCAGAATATTTATATATGCAGTCACTCTGAAAAGAGAAGTGGAGCAGGAAGAATGTTGATTCATTAGTAATTTCCAGAAAGTCACAGATTCCTTGCTTAGTTTGTTAGTGCTGCCACTCTCTTTACAGCAGGTGTGGTGTGCCATTAGTCCCCATCCAGTACTGCTGGATCCCAGATACATAACACCTTTGTCACCTCTCTGTACAAGTGAGTGGTCATTGCAAGCATTCCATTATTTATAACTAAAGCTGCATAAGAGATCTTAACTCATTGTTGGTACAACTCTAAGCTTTGGGCTAGATCCATTTTAAGTTTCATTCAGTAAAATGCCAAATAGAGAACTGTTTTGGTTTTGGTTTTTTTCAGCCCTGCGTCACATTTACATTTTTCTATCAAACACCCTCATACACTGTCCTGGGAGTATTACACCATGTTCCAGTGTAAGGCACATCTTGTTATGAGACTGATTGAGAACAGGATTAGTATGGAGTTCATGTTACAGGTAGGTATTTAAATGATTATGCAGAATGTAGAAAACCTTTTGTCTTTAATTGCATTTCTAATCATTAAATGGAGTTTAGAGAAGAACAAAACAGGTCATCATAGGACTCCATTTGTAGTTTTATTTTTAGGAGGACTGAATGAACATGAAATGTAGGTCATTTGTGCTAGGATAAGGTTAGCTATTATTCTTATGCATATCCTATAATACTTTAGAATATATTGCATATTCTCTTTAATCTTAGGGTATTTCATTGGTTTGGGTTGTTGTGATCGGTTGTCAGAACTGAAAGCCCTAACTGATGTTGCTGTGAGCTAATCTCATGAAATTATAAATAATGAAAGTAATGAAAATCCAGCTTCTGCTCTTTCCACTGTATAAAACTATCAGTGCTAGATGGAACATGGATATTTAGATCAGAAGAAGCAGTTGAACAGAAGATTGTAATTTTATTCTGAAAGGCTAAACTTCTGCAGTTTCTCTTCTTTGCTAAATATCTTTTGCGACATGCCTTACGAAACATAGGGTGCTACAAACACCCAGTCCGAAATGGAATGGTATTTTCATATCAATTTCAGGTTTTCAGGGGGGGTTAGCGTTTTTTTGTTGTTTTGGGTTTTTTTTCAAGGAAAACATGTATGTTGTTGTGCTAGAGCTGTTGTAAGTAGTCGTCAGGTTGAAAATGCAGCAGAGAACCTGATGAATATTTTATTTCTGAAGAAGGAGATAATGATCTGTTTTACTGTAGACAGTTTTTGAAAGTTGATGGATTTTTAATGGATTTTATGTGTGCATATATATATGTAACTTTGAGAAAGATATATTTGAGACTACAAAGCACAATTTCTGTGTTGGCCTTTAGTTGCAATTCAGCTGCACCTAAACATAAAAGCTTATTCTATATATTGAAATATTTAGGGAAAGTAGTAACTTTTTATCATTTTAGGTTTTCAACAAGTTGTTGAGTCTGGCCAGCACTGCTTCATCTCAGAAGTTCCAGTCACACATGTGGAGTCAGATGTTGGTTTCCACATCTGGGTTCTTGAAATCTATCTCAAATGTCTCAGGCAAAGACATCCAACCTTTAATAAAGCAGTGGGTGTATCCTTTTTATTCTTGGTCTGGATTGTTTATATGGGGAATGAATTTGTTTTTTTAATTGGCACTATTAAAGGAATGTGGAGAAAGGTATGAAACAGTTTGGTACATTATTCTGTGAATTAGATGTATATGTGACTCACAGGTTCACAATCTTTTCATAGTCCTTTGGACTATGATGGCTTTTTGCATGTTTTTTACTAGAAGGGATTTCATTATTTTAAGTTTTACTTTGAAAGAAGCACAAGAACTCTGTGGGAATTTAAGGCCAAATTATACTAAAGGGATTCCAGAGGACACTGCCCATAGAAATATGCTGAAGTCTGACATGGAAAATGCTATAGTCTGGTGCATTTTAATATGTGATTTCCAGTAAATCCCCATGAAATAAGTAACCTAAAGCACAGACTGATAGTTTACAATACACTTTAATAGATTGGTAGCTGGTGTTAATATTAAAATTTCAGGTAAAATAAACCTCTGTGTGTTAACTCTTCAAATTTCAGTGATATTAGGCAAGAAATAGGGTTTTTTAGTTTGGAATGATATAAGGGTAAATTTGAATTTGCTCCATTTAACAGGTTTAATTGTTAGTTTTCTCTAATGTGACTGCAGGCTGGAATCATATGTGACTGCAGCAAAAACTATTCTAACAGACAACAAGAGTAGGTATTTATATTTAGACATTATTTATCTGAGCTGACTTAACAAAGGTCATGCATCTCAATAGCTAACTAAAAAGCACTGTGTAATTAATATTTATAGAGTAATATGGGAAGTTAGCACTTCATTTGCATCAGAATTTATTCATAAAGTATAAATATACATTATTCTAATTTCCATATTTGAGGAAATACAAGTTCTATATGTACATATATTCCCACTGTAGCTATACCCTAAATGTCAGCATTACTATCTGAGCAGGATGAATCTTAACTACATCTGTTCTGTAAGCAAAGAAAGATTGTAACTCTCAGATTTTGGGATTTCTGAGCTTCTGTGGACTTTGGCCCCAAGTCTTATCCTGTTAACTGTAACTTGCATTTAATCCTATGATTGCAACCTCCCCACTGTGCTTGAAACACTGTTACACCTGTGACAATAGATGTTCCACCCTGTAAGACCACAGCAGGACTTTTTGGTTTTTTTAGAGGAGATATTCTTAACTAGCTCTGTCTTATGCTCTTAACGAGGGCTGTGTTGATGCTGAGTTTAAACCTTGTGCTGAAGAAACCACCAAAAATGCCTTAAACTGTACCTGATGTCAAACACATTCATGTTGTATTCTCTCATGAATGAATATATGAACTCATATACACATACACACATGAATGCTCACATGACCCAGTTTGAAAAATTGGAATAAAATAATTGGGTAGAAAACAGAAACTGTTGTCTACATATTCCCTTTAGTTTCATTTAACTAAAATATATTGTAAACCAAACAATGTTGAAATTACTGAAGTCTTACTCAGTTACTTTCTCTGAGAGCATGTCAAGGACATTGGATGTGGTGGAGTCCAGTATAGTTTTTCATAATTAATTTTTTCTTACTGGTAATTTTCATTGTACTTCAGTTTTTCTCCATAAGAGATGATCCTGGAATTAAAGAACTGTTTAAAATAAAAAAAACCCCACAGAAATACCAAAACCTCAAAAATCTTGAAAAATTTATGAATGAACATGTTTTCATTTCGTGATTTCATTGGGATGGGAAATTCTAGGAATAAAAACACAAAAGCAAGTGTAAAGAATTGAGAATTATGTTTGTTTATGACTACTGCGTTGTACACTAGAATTCCTATACTGCTTATTAGGGATCAGAGTGGAGTGGTAAAATTTTATGGCAGCTTTGCATTTAATAGAAAACGGAATGTATTGGAATTGGAAATAAAGCAAGACTATACATCTCCTGGGACTCAGAAATACGTGGTAAGGTCCATTTTCCGTATTTTACCTACACGTACAAGTTTAATATATACATTAACAAGCATAATTTTAATGTTAGTAACAAAATCTTGTGAACTTGAAGGGTCCACTCAAAGTGACAGTGCAAGAACTTGATGGCTCATTCAACCATACATTGCAGATTGAAGAAAACAGTCTTAAACATGATATACCTTGCCATTCTAAAAGCAGAAGGTAAGAACTAAAATACAAACTGCAAGTATTTTTAGTATGGATATATGCAAACATACAGTGCATTTGATCATAAATATATGCTTTTTTGGATTTTGTGTTTATATTTTTCTGAATCTTACTCAATAAGATTTACCTGTAAGGGGAGAAAGTAGAATTTCTTACTGTTCAAGGACAGAAATAAACCTTACATTTTATATGCAGTTCTTTAATTTTATAAGTAATTTTGTAAAAGTTTTGTAAAGAGATTGCTTATATAGAATGAGTTGAATGAAATCTAAATTATTAAATTATTCAAAATGCCTTTGAATGGGAATCACAAATTAGGGGGAAGACAAATGTAGGCCAGAGGAGTGCCTCAAGGGAAGATCCAGGAAAGAAGCACTTGCATAGTTTTCTGTTAAGAGTACCAGTGCTGTCCAGTAAAACTAATGAGCAAGAAAAGTGACATACTTCCCAAATAGATTCTCTCAGTGTTCTGTGCATTTTCATAGCTACTTTGAATTCTGCTTCTCAAAGTTGTACCTTTGTGTGTAACTGTAAAAATGGTGGGAGCAGAAATTATAGAAATGGAAGCACAGCTCAAATTTGCAAATACTTTTTACTGGAGAGAGCACTATTTTTTGGTGTGCTGAAATCCACAGAGTACTTTTCAGGCTTATGCTCCATTTATAAACTTATATTTGCCAGTCTGGTAAGTAATACTGTTTTTTCCCTATTTTCTCTATTTTAATAGAAATAAGAAGAAAAAGATTCCACTGATGAATGGAGAAGAGGTGGACATGGACCTTTCTGCTATGGAGTAAGTTAGCTTGTTGGAGTTTCTCAGTGTGAGTCTGAGTCGTGTTCCCCTTGTCTAAAGCATGCTTTTTTGAAGAACTGGATAATAATCTTGTACTTCATTATATGACTGGCAGATTTCAAGACTATACCACCTTTCCGTTTCATCTTTGAGACTTTTCTTCTGCGGCTGAGGAAACGCTGGCAAAGTGTAAACAGTGTTGGTTAACCAGAAAAATCGGTTTTTTTATAAAAAATCTTGGGTATGGTAAGGTGATAAAATAAATTACTCAATTCTTACACATTTCCAATGATGCCTTTCAGCTGATTTTATAGGTAAAATGTAGACAAGAATTAGCTCAAAACAAAGTAAGGACAGTTTTTATTGGACCTTGATGAGGACCATTTAACTGTCCTAAGAGAAGGTTCTGAAATCTATGGTTAATTACAAAAGAATCCTTTTAGATTAAAAATAAGGATGAAGTGCTTCATAGTGAAATTTACACTGACATTAGTTTCAGTTGGAACTGTTAAGCTCTTTGGAAGCAAATTGTTGCTCAATATAAGTACCTGCCTTACCTTTCCTGAGTTGGAGCCCGTAGTGCCTTCAGAAATAATGAAGGTATTGGTACCTTGTTTTCTGGCTAAGGGAAGTAAATGATCTGCTCTTGAAAACCAGTGGTGTCTCTTTGAAGAAGGGAAAATTGCTTGTCATTTTAAAAGTGTTGGAGATTATCATAAATTTAACCTATCTAATATATGATGAGAAAAAATTTTCTAAGGGATATTTACGTTGAGCAAGTTATTGCTACCATCTCTGTATGACAGTTGACTTTTGAATAGTCTTTTAATTGTATTGAAGAATAATTAACATAAATATTTGTGAGGATTTTTTGTCAATTATGTTCAGATCACTGTTGCTTTACACTGAGGTGAGACTTTAATGATCTTAAAATGACCTTTGAACTGGTATATGACTTAGACTTTACCTGATAACCTTCTAATCTGTGATGCAGTCATTCTATTGTCAAGTTTGTACTCCTCTGCTCCAAAAATACATTCTTTTTTATTCATCTAAATCCCATGTATACACTTTTTCACTGTTCTTCTCTAGCTACTATCTTGATGGTAATTCTAGATTCTCTACACATGTACAAAGACATGCACCTCATATTTATAATGATGCTTTTTTCACCATTCCAAACTTTCTAATTCCGTGGTAGTATTTTAATGTTGTAACTTTCATGTGGAAAAACAAGTAAGAAAATTTACTGCATAGTTTGTGCTTGTTGCTCCCATAAATTACTTCTACAGTCATGGTGCCCTGTGAGTACTAAAGCATAAAATGCTTGTTCGGATGAAATACAACTGAGTCATTTTATCTGTAGGATAACTTTAATCCTGTCTATTGATATTTTTACTTTTATCATCATTTGCATGGTTAACCTTGTCAGCTTCCAACATCATAGCATGTATGTGGTTGTAAAGCACTTTCACATCTCTTAATTAAAAAAAAAATGGGTGTTTACCATCAGATTTTCTTCCTTGGATTTTGTTCTTTGGTAGTCTTAACCTTTAGAAGGTGATAAATTGCTTCTCACTTACAGCATCTGAGAAAGTAGAATTGAATATACTGGGATTACACATTAGTTTACCGTAAACACAGATCTGTAGGTTAAAAATACTAAAACACTGTGTTCACTTTGATGTATTAGAGGTTTGGACAGATTGCCCTGGCAGGCTATAGAATATCCATCCTAGAAGCAGGAGATTGGACCAGGAAACTTGCAAAAGTCCCCTCTAACCTAGATTTTTTTTATAGTTCTTTGAACCTAAATACAAATAACTCATAGCAAGTTGGAACATCTTTGGAATTTCTATAGTTTTGAAATTTTGTAAGCTATTAATGCTTCTTATGTCTGTCTTAGTGCTGATTCCCCCTTGCTCTGGATAAGAATAGACCCTGATATGTCAGTACTGAGGAAGGTAGAATTTGAGCAGTCGGATTTCATGTGGCAGTATCAGCTTCGATATGAGAGAGATGTGGTGGCACAGGAAGAAGCCATTCTGGCATTGGAAAAGTTCCCTACTCCAGCATCACGTCTTGCACTGACTGATATCCTAGAACAGGAACAGTGTTTCTACCGGGTGAGAATGATGGCCTGCTTCTGCCTTGCAAAGGTGAGGTTGTCAGGGTGGGAGTAAGGGAAGAAATCCACTAGACTTTGTAAATGTTTGAAAATGGGTCAAAACTCATCACAGTTCTTAAAATGGCTTGATATTTAGCCTCTTAAATGTATTTGCCAAGTATTTTTAACAGGACTGATTTGAAAGGAAAGCTCTATTATTTTAGTCTGTAAATGGAGACTACATAAGGCTTTCATAATTGTCAAAATTGAGATGTCAGACATGAAAACCACAAGGGATTTTTCCAGATTTCATTAAGTGGCAGAAATAAAAGACTTTTGTTTCTTTTTTTTTCCTGAACCAAAGTGTATTTTTTATTATTTTACAGGGAAGTTCCTTGGCCAATTTGTTAAGAACTCTGAAGTGCTGAAATTCATCTTTGCTAATATGAATTCACATTGGTGCTCTATATCGTTTTAGATTGAATAGGGTCACAAAACAAACATCAAATTGGGCTACAATTAGATATTAAAAGCCAAATAATTGCCTTGAAAAGGGAAGATCTTTTTTTTGTTAGACACAAAATTAACATTAAGAACGAAAATTAGAAAACCCCATAAAACAACTGGATGGAAAAACAGAAGAACAAGAGTTTCTGAAAAGGCATGTTGGTGACATACTTTTATGGACATGAAGACATATTTATTGACAATTTGTAGAGTTCAGATTATTGGCATCTTTCTGCTGTATTCCTGTTGGGAATAATTCAGTACCTGTATAGAAATAAGTCCTTAGGCCATATTTTAAAAACCAAAATCCAAGAAGTGTTTTTGACAAAGTATTTCAATATTATGAAGCACTGCTGTAAAACTGCCAGTGTATGTGCTGGTATTGGTGCTGCCAGTATCTGACTTGAAATATATGCTTTTTGTAGTAAATTGGAATATCTAAGAGTGTATATCCCACAGAGAAATAGTAAAAGAACAGTTTTAAACGTAATAGTTTTTTCTGTCTTTACTTTGAATTCTTAGGCAATTGGGCTGCAGATAATCATTACTGGTTTTGTTCAGTTGTAATTGTATGGAAAATCTTGGGTCTATGGATAAGGTGGTTGACTTACAGAAAAGAGGATTTTAAGGCAAGCAGAAAACATGGCTGTGACATTGAATCAAGGTGAAAGAGCATGGCAGAACAGAGTTGTACATATGTTTATGTAAGTTACCTAGGAGGAAAAGTGTAATAGATTCTGTTACTGATTCCAACATCAGGGTGTTAGCAGGAATAGCTTCCTGTTGTCATTAACTGTTTTTCTTTTCTCGCCTTGTAAATATTCAGGATTTGTATTCTTTATTGAAAAAAACCCAAGCTCCTCATGTTTATTTGGGGGGAGGGTTCTTTTTAGTTGATTTGCAGTTTCTAGCTGGATTGCAGTTACTGTTGTCAAATGTTCTTGGTGTATTCCTGTTGATAGAGAGAAATGATATGTGAAAATGCAATTATCAAACTGAATTTGCTACACTTTCTGAATATACTTCATATTAAGACAGCACTTCAGTCTCTCAGCCATAGAGTATCCAGGTGACGCATTAAATCCTCATCCATAAAGAATTTAAGAGATATGTGTGCATGTGCACACACACACTGTGCAGAGTCCTCCACAACAAATAACGAATACAGCGAAAGGAGAAAATGATGTCACAATATTAATTCCTAGGAGTATGCAGGTTGATTTAACAGTTTGAATCCATTTCAGTAATAGGGATACACAATAAAGTAAAAAAGGAACACTACCATCACAAACTTTTCCCTCCCAAGCATTGAGGAGTTTCAAAGCTGTGCATGACAGTTACATCTTAGTGCACTTTTTTATGCTGTACTGAATTAAATGATGCAGAAATGGAAATGGTACCTGCTGCCTTTTCAGGTAGAAATAATGCAAGACAGGAAGGCAACTGACTTGCATTATTGTTCAGAGAATGTGCAGATACATTTAATTCCGTGTGTAACAGATCAGTAGAATAAGTAGAAAAATTGGATTCTGTCAATGAAAAGAAATTCAAATGACTCAAAACACATGATAAGACCAAAAAATACTGAAAAGATGATGATTTCTGTATTACTGATTTAACTTGAAAATACTGTTCTTCATTTGCAGATTTTGCAAAATGAAATGCTTAAAATAAGTTAATATTCTAAAATGTACACCCTGATATTAATGGAATAGTGAATATCATGTAACCATAGTAAAATTAGATATTTTGGGTGTTGGATTTTAGTTGACACTGCTACATAAATTTCCTGTTTGCAGTTTTAAGTTCTTTATCACGGTTTCTAAGCAGTCTCTAGGATTAAGCTTCCTCTGCAGGAAGAGTCATTGTAGCTTACAGAAAGAACTATACCTGCATCTTTAATTTGAACACTTCAGTTATTGCAAAGGGAACATCGAGTCTGACTGGAGTATTTTCCCTCTCTGGCTTTCCTTTGAAGCCTGACTTAATGGGAAAATGGTTTTCAGTAATAAAACACCCATCTTACACAAGAGCAATGGTGAAATGGATTGGTGCCCATATTGGATAGCCAGCCTCTTGCTTTTCTTTCACTTACTATGTACGTAATAGCCGTTGAAACAAGCTAAATAATTTAGAAGGAAATAATCAAATTCCTTTATTTCTGTGTGAGAACAGATTTTTCCTTAGCTTTTGGTGGGTGTGTAACAATGGAAATTCCTGCCACATTGTAGGGTGCATTGGTCCCATTTCTTTGTGTGCACACACACATCAGGCACATTAAACATCAGCAGACACAGGTGTTCTTGTCTTCAGACTTTCAGTGCTCCATACAGCAAACTTAGGAAACTCAGGATGCTGGGAAGGCACAAAAAGCAGTCTTGTGTTTGTGGAACCAAAGCAGACTATAGCAATAAATTGTTCTCAGTGCACAGTCTTTATTAGTAAATTACAATTAAAGTTAGAGGGAACTGCCTTGCCGTTCTCTTTAGGGGTGGTCTTTTATTCTTAGGGTGGCTGAGGCCTATTTTGAAGTCTAGGCTGAGGTTACTGGCAGGGTAAATTTGGGAAGTTGGTATTGCAAAATCCTCTTCTATCACTGGCTTCTGTAGAGTCAGAAATCTTGGCTTAGCAAACACAGGATTTTCATCTGAAAAATATGAAAGAGAAAATAATTAATAACAGAAGTTTATCATGTAAAGATAATTACTTGCAGACATCTTCCAAGTGGAACAATTTTCATAAAATTTACCTTCAATGTAGAGAGGCTAAATGGGGACTGATAGTGAAAACTTAGCTAATATAAGATAATACAATGATGAATATAAGTATCTATTTAAAGGAGAGAATGTTCTTGGCAGTTATCCTTTTTGATTATGGGAAATGTGTACTTTTCTACAGCCAAACTAAACTTGCAGTGGTCATGTTAATATGATTTCCCTTCCCCCCTGCTTATTCAGATTGCAAATTCCATGGTAAGTACGTGGACAGGACCACCAGCCATGAAGTCACTCTTTACCCGAATGTTTTGTTGTAAGACTTGTCCAAACATTGTGAAGACCAACAACTTCATGAACTTTCAAAGCTACTTTCTGCAAAAGGTAAAAGTTATTTTTCTCAATGAAGTTTTAAAAGAACTGTCAAAATAGGAAAATGTTCCTACAGTTGACAGTTACAGGAACCTGAATAGCACAATCCTGCTTTACCCCTTCATTAAAATCAATTAAAAAAATTTTAGCATTTTTTTTCTGAGTAGCTGAAGTTAAACTAACAGTTTCTTGGGAAGAATAGAGTGCATAAAATAATTATTTACAATTATTTGTGAGTTCATTCTTAAATAGCACTGTAAGGAAACTACTGATTTTATCTTTTAGGTGAATTCAGCAACTGTCTTTTTTCTTTAATAGCAATTATAATCTCATAAATCTTAAATCGGTTGGCTTTTTAGTCCAAGGCACTGCATAATCCTTCTTACTCTCTTCTTTCTGTTGTAGACATCATGTATTGCTGCAGCTTATTTTGGTGTTAGCACAGGTTTTTTTACTGGAATCTATAGTTTTTGGTTGTGTAGTGAATAACAAAATTAATTACAATGGTTTTCTCTTAAGATTCACTTTATAATTATTGTGTGATTGAGTTCTTATTTCATAGATTTCATATCACTGATTATAAAGAAAACTCAAATTTTGGTTTTCGACTGTCCAAAACCGGTTTACCCTTCTTTCCACATCTCTTTCCTGGACCTTCTCTTGCATTTTTCTGTCTTTTTGTCACTGCTCATTCTTACCACTAAATCTTACACTCTTGTCCCTTTTTAATCCCATGTCACAAGTTTGTAGATCTAGAGTAAGATTCCTAAATCTGTATTGAGTGGATCCTAGAGATCTGCTTAGCTCATTCTAAAATAAATACCTGATCAGAGTAATACCCATCTGGCTAAAAATTCTTGAGGCTTCACTGACCCTGTTGGTTCTGTAGGTCTCAATGGTACTGGAAGCTTAAATGTCATGTTCACATGAAGACACACAAATTCAGTGTCTGTCTCAGAATTAATTCCATCATTATTTTCTGTCTTTCATTGGTTTTCATTACCTTTTTAATAGTGTTTTGACTTGGGAGTCTGTTCTTGGATATACATCTTTCTTTTTGTGACTAATTATTGAGCAGTAACTACATAGTTTATTTGATCTGAAAATTAGATAGCATGTGGTAAGTCTTTCAAAAGTTATTTAAGTTCAACTTTTCAGAGATTTGCACTTGTTAATTTGTTAATTGCTGATTTTCAGGATGTACTTTTTTCCAGGGTGTAACTATCATTTCACTAATGTAAGAATAATGCTAGTATTAATTTCATTACACAGACTATGCCTGTTGCCATGGCCCTTCTGAGGGATGTTCACAATCTCTGTCCTAAGGAGGTTTTAATGTTTATTTTGGATTTGATCAAGTATAACGATAACAGGAAGAATAAGGTAAAGAATGTGTTTATTTCAATCTGTTACTTTTTTTTGCTGTTGTTGAAAAAAGTCTTAGTTAATGCACTGCATGATGTTTTACGTCACAGCTGTAAATATGTGGTTAGGAGAGTTGATGGAAAGGTGATACACTAAACTAAACAGTAAATGTTACAGAATGTTCTCTAGCTGACATTTCTGTGGAGGCATTTTTTTGATGTTTCAAAGCCCTTTGTGCTTGCTGACTTACTAGGGACCTGCCTGTCTCCATTTACACACATACTTTTCTTGCTTTACTCTTTTCCATTCAAAAGATCCACGTGTTTTGAAAAAATATGCATGAGGCTGACACGTAGCACTAGTTTGTTGATGTTTTCTTTCGCCTGGAGAGGAGTATGTGAAAGAGCAAGGAAAGGAAATAATCTTTTTTTAACAATATACAAGACTGTGGGATTCTGGGTTCTGAATGTCAGTTCTAGCTCACAGAACTGGATTGTTTTCATCTAGTTAAATAACAGGTAAAACCTAGGTTAATACTATTCCATCACTAAACTGAAGCATCTGAGTTTGAAATGTTATCGTCCAAAGTTCCTTCTCACAGACCACTTCTGAAGGATGATTATATGACCTCTAATATCCTGAGATGAGAAAAAATTCCATCTCCCTAGCTAGTGGAATTGTACAACCATTAGGAACCTAGCATAATCTTCCCAGTGACATATCCGGATTTGAGTAGAACTAATCTGATGTGTCCTAAGCCTCACTTTTTCTTGTATGTAGAAACACATGCTGTAACAAAACACTTGTTGCTTATTACTGAAATAAGAGGATGGTGGAGGGTGGAGAGGCAGTTTCAGACACATGAACACAAGTATCAGTAGTCACAGAAAGCGGTGAGTTGTGCCAACATCTCTCCACCACTAAAGGAGTGATCGGGCTGTACTTTTCAACCTGTCCCTTCCACATATGTTCGACATCTACTGGATCTACAGATGTTGGGTTTGTTTAGAATGAAGTAACTAATATTCAAATCCGGTACTTCTTTCTGCTTTTTATAAATTTTATTTTTGCATTTTTTGCTGCTTACTAACACAACCAACAGATGCAAAAGCCAGCATAATGGAAAGGGTCAAACTATGAGCCCAGGTAAGAGGAGTGAATGAATAAGCAAGATTTTACCAGCTAAGTAGCAGTGAGCTCATTAGTTCTCTTCAAAATCGTATGAATTTGCTGGCTGGATAAACTGTGTGATTATCTGAGGTGCTAAGAAGCCATTAACCTTTGTACTAAAAGCAGAAATAGATGGGTAGGTTTAGATGCTCACATTTGAAAGAATGGCTTTTATTGTCCATATCTGGAAGACTCTCAATGCCTGATCTTTCGATTTTTATAAAACAGTGTATTAACATTAATATGCTTTTATTGCAGAGTGAAGATTAAAGATTGCTGGTATGTCTGCTTGCTCAATCACTCTCAAATCCATTTTCAGAACAAATTTGTTCCTGGTTTGCTTTCTTCTGCAGTTTCTCTTTTGTTTTAAGATCTTGTTCTAGGACGGGGCTTAAGCATTTCTTAGCTTTGACAGAATAAATATTGTTATATTTGAATGTGTTAATTGTTGTTTTTATCTAGTTTTCAGACAACTACTACCGTGCTGAGCTCATCGATGCCCTAGCCAACTCTGTGACTCCTGCAGTCAGTGTGAACAATGAAGTTCGAACCTTGGATAACTTAAATCCCGATGTACGACTTATTCTCGAGGAAATCACCCGTTTCCTCAATATGGAGAAACTTCTTCCCAGTTACAGGCATACCATTACAGTCAGGTATGGTTTAATGATGCCACTTTTCTTGGATTTTATGTACCCTTCTGTAGTTAGCTTTTGAGATTTTAGCTTGTATGTCTCAATTTTAAATGTCGAATTCCTTCCAATTTTCAAAAGCTGATAGTGCAAATTTGTCTTGATTGATTTACTTTTCAACATTCATTTTAATAGCAGTGATAAATTGATTATGCCTGGGCGTCTTTAAGAAGAGCATTTACGAAAGTTTTGTAAAGTGTAGCCTTGTAACAATAGCTGTAGAGCTATTGTTACATCATCTGTGCTGTGTTTTCTCTGAGTTAGTGCAACTCTACTGAAACTGAACAATGAATTTGACATGGTGGAGGATTTTGTTTGTGTGAGGTAATGAGAGCTGTGTGTTAATGCTCTGAAAGTAGTTGTAACATGTTAACGTGGATAACTACTCTAGAAAAATTGCAGTACTTGATTTTGAGAAAGTAGTTTTAATTTCTGGGCTGGTATTCCATAAACCTGTTGTACATTTTCTGTTTCTACCATGTGTAGCTGTTTAAAAGCTATCCGAGTGCTTCAGAAGAACGGTCACGTCCCGAGTGACCCTGCTCTCTTCAAGTCGTATGCAGAGTATGGGCACTTTGTCGATGTCCGAATAGCAGCACTGGAGGCTGTTGTTGATTACACAAAAGGTACTCTCTTCCAAGTATTTTGACACTTTGTAACAATTCCCAGGCAAATGTAATGCTTACCTCATGAATACCAGGTCTAAATAGCGTCCACCTGAAGAGCTTGTGTAATGACAGGTCTATCAATAAGAAGCTGAGCTTTCTGTTAATGCTTTGTCCTAGCAAATACAAAAATTTATGAAGATGTGCTGAGCATTGTTTCTCAGTGTTTTGCAAATTGAGTCAGATACCTAAGTTTTGAAATAATGAGTGGATGGCACAATGAGTCGTGGTAAGGGGTTTTGGTAATTTCTTTTTAAAACTTCATTTTCAGTGACTTTAATTCAATTGATTTCAGCCATAATGGCTAGTCAAAGTTCTTGGTTTTGCTTTACCTTCTTGCTAATATCCTTATTTTGCTTTTTGCATGGATCTTACGGTTATAAATTTTAGAAACTTAGATTATTGTAGTGATTTTCTGACTGATTCTGCTTTGCCATTCCTTATACATAGCTTATGTTTGTGAGATGTTTACATTCTTTTAATACTGCCTTTATATTGGTTGACTGCTGCAGCTCCATGAAACAAAATGCTGGGTAGTTTCTTAAATGCTCTTTGAAGTTGAAACTCAATCCTGACAGATGTTTTATTATTTGCATTTCTTAAATTTAATTTAGTATTGCCCTTTTCATTTATTTGGGTTAGTCTTTCTCTGTTCAGCAGATTTGTAACACTTCTTGTGTTTGAAGGTTTTTATCAAAGTGGCCAAATTCTTCAGTTCTTACTCTGAGAGCATACTGGTGAATTCAGATTTCTAATTATTCTCTGTCAGATTTCATGGTTTTATTTTGTTTTCTGGATAATGGAGAGTTGCCTTTGCTTGTTGCATGAATAATTGTTTTCTCCTTTTTTTAAAGGACTCTATTACTTTGAAATTACTCCTGTCATTCTATCCAAAGACTTCTCAAACTAGATAGGCAATGGGAGGTTTTAAGGCAATTGGAATCTTTGAGTGAATGCATCTGGTGGAATTCAGGAGTACACTTAGAGACTGAAACCAGGCTGTCAGAAAAGCTGATAACTTCAAGGGAGGTTCTGCACTGAGCATCTCTCTCAGGCTCTGTCCTGTAATCAAGACAGATTACAAGACAGATCCAGTGCAATGGATACCAGGCATTCTGTATCCATAACCCACTGCACATACACTATTTGGCGACCCTGTGAGTGATACACAGCTAGAATTCAGAACTGTGCTGGTGCTGTGCATCTGTTGTACTACTTGCTTTATTCTTCCCTTCATATAGTGTTGGTGGAAAGATTGCTGGAGAATGGAAAGCTTACTCATCAGCTCTCTTCCTTTAGAATAGTCTCCTCACTAATTCATCCCACCCTTTGGAAAGACAAATGTTTTCTCAATAAATTCTTGACCTTTTTTGGATTGTGTTTATATTTAATAACTGGCTTGGGTAAGAAGTATATTACAAAGTAATACAGTACATCTTTAAAACAACTGATCAGATGGGGGGATGTATAAGCAAGATAATAGGGTGAGATGTTTTAAATATTCTACAGAAAGCTAACACTTGAATGGTAAAAAGTAGTAGAAAGATTACATCAAGAAATCAGTGATTGAGCAGAACTGAGCTCACTGTGAGCGCTGAAAATGATAGACCAGAATATTTCTGTACCTAACTGCCTTACCTTGCCACAGCCTTTTCTCTGATGCAGAGGTAGCAGATGCAAATATCTATCTGCTATGAAGTCACTACAATTCACAGCCCAGCCTGCTATCTAGCTGGTCATCATTGTCATTTCTCAAATACAACCTTCCAGCACTGAACACAGTAGCCATAGAGAAGTTAGCAGTGCTTGTCTTGCAGAGCCCTAAACCTGGCTTTGGAGGGAGAAATGATTGGCCATCTATTGCCAAGAGATCTGATTCTCATTGTTCCCAGCTACCTGGTTTCCAGTTCATACTGGATGCAAACCAGCAGTTATCAAATGCCTGCTGCTTGTGCCAAAGCTTGCTTTGAACAGTTCTAGTAAAGGAAGACGAAAGATTTTGTAATTTCCATAAAAAGGAAAGTCTGTATTTTCTGGGTGGAACATTCAGGGTAGGAATAGCACTGCCTTTTTAAAGTTACTTGAAAAGAAATCATTTCTCCATGGAACTCAATAAGTTGTTTTCTTTGCTGTTAATAGTGAGGGTTTTTTGAGACATGGTAACTTCGTAAAATGCTTGAGGCAGCATATAAGGCTTGGACAGTTGATCTAAATTGGCTTGAAGTGAACAGGGTTTATTAACTTTTTAAAGTTAGCTTCTGAGAGTTATATGACCAATAGCAGTTATTTGTATAGAACAAAGCAGTTGCATATTTAAAGGAGATAACAACAAACTATTCTAAATAAATATCCGTTATCAAATCTCATGAATGTTAAAGTTTAGCATCCCAGAGATGCTCTGCCGTAATTGAGAACTGATACACCATCTCTTGTAATTGAAAAAAAAAAAATCTCAAGAGGATTTTAATTTCAGAAAGCAATCCCTTGTTTCTATGTCTACCAGAAGTATGAAAAGCTACACATCTTTCCTTTCCCACAGTCTTCTCCTAGACAGACTGCCAAGCTACAGGCAGGATGGGTGGTCAGTGCAATGGGGAGGAAATGAGGTCGTGGGCCACACTCAGAGGATGATGATCAGTGGTTTTTACTGAGGCTGGCAGCCTGTCACAAGTGCCTCAGGGAGCATCTTCAGAAATTACGTGGACAGCAACATTCAAAGCAGCTTCACCAAGTTTGTTGATGACACTAAAGTGAGTGGTGAAGAGGACATGTGAGAAGGGAGAGACATCCTACAGAGAGACATGGACAGGCTGGAAGAGCGGGCGAGCAGGACTGTATGAAGTTTAACAAGTGCAGGGTCCTGCACCTGGGAGAGCACAGCAAAGAGCCCAGAACTGTGTGCCTGGGGAGCAGCATCGCCAAAAGGGACCGGGGGGTCCTGGTGGACAACAAGCTAGCCATGAGTCAGCAGCGTGCTGCTGCAGCCAACAGATCCTGGGCTGCATCTGCAGGGGCAGTACGAGCAGAGACAGAGATGTGAACATCCCACTCTTAGTACTCAGTCTGTACTTGAGTAGTGTGTATAGATGTGTCCCCCACAATTCAAGAAAGATGTGAACAGGCTGGGGACTGTCCATAGAGCGGCCATGAAGGTGGATCAGAGGGCTGGAGAACCTGCTTTCTGAAGGAGGACTGGAGGAGTTAGGTCTTTTCTCCCTGGAGAAGGCTCAGAGGGACTTCACCACAATATTCCAGTACTTCAAGGGCAGCTATGAAGTGGATGGAGTGTCTCTCTCTCCTCCACATGGAAAAGAGAAGGATTAACAAGTACAAGTTTCAGCAAGAGAGGTTTCATCTTGATGTAAGAAAAACATTTTTTACAGTGACAACAATCAGTCAGAGGCACAACCTCCCCTGGGATGTGGTGGAGTCCCCATCACTGGAGGTTTTCAAGATGCACTTGGACAGAGTGCAAGATAATCTCATCTAGGCTCCCTTGCCCATGAAAGGTTGGAGCAGATGATCTTTTGAGGTCTCTTCCAAATGAGGCTGGTGTATGGCTGTCCGGGCTGATAAGATTTGTTCTGCCCAAGGTCAGGTTTAATTTGTCATTGCTCTCCAAATTGTTTCATAGTTCCTGTATAAATTTGAAGAACAGGTTAAATGCATTAGTAGCAAAGCTTTGGAAGTCTAGCAGCCTTAGTTTACGCTGTAAGGCAAATAGCAGGGAAGACTTACTTTATTTCAAATAGAAACAAGCTTAAAATGCAAAAGAAGAAATTTTATTCTTTAATCACAAAAGTATGGTGCTTCCTGGTTTTGTAATCCAGTTCTCGAAGCCTAAAGGATTCACCTCCAAGACTTCTCATTTTCTAATTAAAAAAAAAATTTAAAATCCCTTATGTTATCAGTCAAAGGAATTGCAATTTGCTAATGATTGTGACCCAGTGTTTGCCATGTTGCAATTCTTTGCTGTGTAGTAATACAATATTGGTTTTGTTACATGCAAAACAACTTGTGCATGCAGCGTTATAGCTGCCTTCTGTCCCAAGCCAGGAAAACCAACTGTGCCTGGAGCTGAGCACAGGCAGTAACTAATCCCTTAAAATGCCTTCTAGGCATAGTTTTTCAGACATTTCTCCGATGTTTAAGGCAAATCTGAGGTTGTAGTGCTGGTCTGTATGGCTACAAATTTGTCCTGACATCATCCAGAACTGTGTAGCCATGCTCTAATGGTGCATGGTGCAAGCTAATACTTCACAGAATCATATGGGTTGAAAAGGACCTCTGAGATCATCAGGTCCAACCCTTGATCCAACACCACCACAGTTACTAGACTGTGGCACCAAGTGCCACATCCAGTCTCTTCTTAAACACCTCCAGGGATGTTGAATCCACCATCTCCCTGGGCAGCCCATTCCAATGCCTGATTACCCTCTTCCTAACATCTAACCTAAACCTCCCCTGGCAGAGCTTGAGACCGTGCCTTTTTGTCTTACTGCTGGTTGCCTGGGAGAAGGGACCAACCCCCACCTGGCTACAACCTCCTCTCAGGGAGTTGTAGAGGGTGATGAGGTCTCCCCTGAGCCTTCTCTTCTCCAGGCTAAACAACCCCAGCTCCTTCAGCCTCTCCTCACAGGACTTGTGTTCAAGTACCTTCCCCAGCCTGGTTGCTCTTCCTGCCTCTAAGCAGGGCTTATCAGTGCCTCACCAGTGTAACCAGTTTTGGTTTGGTTGGACTGTAGGAAGAGCAGTGCTGACTTGCGAATGGCCTGCACAAGACTCTTCAGCCAGCTTCTAAGCAGTATTACAGTGGAGTTGCCTTCTCCCAGCCCAGGAAAAGATCTTATGTTCTAGTTGTCCAAAGTATTTTTAAAACTTGTAATAGAACTGAAGTGCTTATTCTTATGTTATAAATAAATGCATCTTGTGTTAAAAGCAACTTGCCCTAGTGAGGTAACAAGAGAATAATAGGTATTAGATTTGGTTGGACTCAAGAAGTTACATTTAAAAATTGTTGACTGAAAACTGACTGAAATCAGGGTGGAAAGTTGAACTGAGGTATTTAGAACTAAAAATACACTAGACTAGGGGAAGAAAGAAATACATTGTTAGGACCACAAAATGGAAAGCAACAGAAATGTTCTTGGACCTGTCTATACACACCCTCTTTATTGTTTTGAAGACATGAGAAGAGAATACTGTTGTAAAAATCTTGCAGTTATGCACCTGGGAAAAAGATGAACATTCTTTCATTTTTTTTGTGTGATCAGTGATGATGATATGCCGTGTTGTTTCCTCTTCTGCGATGTTACTCCGATAATCAAAGGAATTTTGTGATGTAACTTATGTTTTAAACTAACAGGCTGACTTTGTTTCCAACGGTGTCAAGCAGAAATTTTCTAGAAGCATATGCTGATAGGTTTCAAAATCCATTTTAGTTGCAAGGTATACTGATTTAAAAAACTAAAGAAGGCTAGTGAAGAGAGTTTGATTGTAGTTCTGTATAAGCCCTGTAGTATACCTCTTTCTATCATATTTAAAGATAATAACCATTCACAGATTTCTGCGTGAAATGAGAATTCCCTATTCCCTACAGAAAAAATTATGCTTGTGGTTGTTCAAAGGATATTTGAATGTGTTCCTTTTAGGAAGCACATAATGTCAAGATGATCCTTTACTCTGATCTTCCCAATCAATGCTTATGCAAATAGTCAACTTGGTTGTTATTGAACAACTAAAGCATATAGGAATTTCATAAATGTTTCTATTTCAGTGTGGAATAAACCACTTCAGACTGACTTTGCACTATAATAAATGAAATTCCTCTTTAGTTGCAATGATTCAAGCTGTTTATGTGCTAACTCAGGAACTCATGATTGTCTTGATCAAAATCCTTCTAGTTTACATCTATTTATAGGCATTTTATTTTATTTTGCTTTGCAGTTGATAGGAGCTATGAAGAATTACAGTGGCTGCTTACTATGGTTCAGAATGATCCTGTACCCTATATAAGGTTAGTGAGTTAATAAAGAGCCAGTATTTTTACTAATGCTGAAACTACTAAATAAATTCTTGGCCTGAAATCACTAGAATAAATCAGATGCTTAACTGCTTAATACTTCTTCGCAAAACTGTTTTTCCTCCTTCTTGTTTTATGTTAATTGAAATGCATTTTGATGTTTCAACAGTTTCTGTCTCAAAAATTAGCACTCTATTCTTACTCTGCATTATATTATTTTTGTCTTTTATGTACTACCCTGAAGGCAGAAGTCTGAACTTAGATGTTATTTCATCATCATAAACTGTATAAATCTGATGTTGCATATGGTAAAAAAGACCTTGTGATATTTAGAAAGGACAGAGGTTGAGACATAGTGCACACAGTATTTGGACAGCAAGGGGTGTAAAGCAATTGTTAAACTGTAGATGGGGTGAAAGGATCATGTGAAAATATGGTGTAATTTCTAGTACTACCTGTTTCAACTTTGTTTTCAGGCAAGTGATTGGACATTTTAGCGTGTGAACGCCAAGGTTCATAATAATTGTTTTTCCCCAACACTTTCTTATGGCCACCATTAAAATACCGAGTTTCAAAGATAAATAATATTACTTTCACTCTGTCTCTGTAGGTGATATCTTACAAAGATCATAGCTGCAAGATTGTTCTCTATTTATTTCTGTCATTCTTGCTAATGAAAGTAAATACAGTTAGACTCACTAGAGGAGGTTTAGCTTCAGTATAGGAAGGAAATTGAATTTAATTTGTATCCTTTTAAAGAAGAGTTTAAATTTTCAATTGACTGCAATATGTTAGCCTCTTCCTCTAAAGGAAAAAAAAATGTCTACAAGGGTCTTCTTGTTCCAATTGTGTAAGACAGCAGGGGGAAAGCTGGCTATGCAGAGAAAAATCATTAAAATAATAAGTAATGGAACAAAGAACTATTTGTTGAATGTTTTCAAGGCCAAATTTTGAAGAAAGAAAGTGGAGGAAAATGTATCTACTTTCAGCACAGTGTGTAAATATTGTAAGCAAACATGGTAAGTGAAGAATCTTTATACACCAGTGTAACTTGAGAGGGGGCAGTGTTTCTTTCCAGGAAAACGTTCAGCTCACTGGTTTTGGTCCTGCCATTTTGCATCAGTCATAAACATTTAAAGTTATTTAAAAATTCTTTGGTGTCAGTATGTAAGGAGTTTATTTGCCAGTGTTGCCTCTTCTTTGTAATTACCACGTCAGTGTGCAAGAAAATATCATTACTAAACATCCTGCTGCTTTGCACCTTACTTTTTATTTTTAAGTCATGTTGCTGATGGTAAATCTGTGTCAGTGCATATTGTGGACAGAAGGAAGAGCTAAATGCATAAAACATTGATTAAAAATTTGGAAGAAATCCTGTTGAAGACGTTTGTGAGAATATTTCAAACTGAACAGACTTGGTATTCTTGATGTATTTCTTTTGACTTTAATAAAAATCGTTTTTTTCTATTTCTTTCAGGCATAAGATTTTGGATATGCTGACTAAGAATCCACCTTTCACCAAGAACATGGAGTCCCCTTTATGTAATGAAGCTTTGGTAGATCAGCTTTGGAAACTGATGAATTCAGGTTGCGGTTTTTTGGAGTTTTGTTGTGTTCGATTTTTATTGTAAGGTCTTTTGGAATAAGTGTTAAAGACATGCTTCAGAATATGCCAAGAGCTCTCTTAGTTTCAATAAAGTGAAAATTTAGTCTCAGAGGTTGAATATCACATATGTACTTCCAGAACACAGGGTACTAAACCTTGGTTTTCATTCGTCTGCTGATGTAGTGTGCTTGGATGTACTTTTGCACAGAATGATTCTTTTAACCAGATGTTCAAAGCAAATGTTTCCTGAAATAATGATGTCTGTGTTACCTTTTTCTCTGTAGTTTGCTTTAGATCAGATGGTCTCTCTTTGTCCTCTTTTACTAAACTCTGAGAGAACACAAGAAGATAGCATTGGTATAGATAATTTAAATGAGATTTTTAGAAGTGCACTATAAATTAAGACTCAATTTTTCTTCTATGATTAGGAAACATCCTAATGAGAGAAGGACTTGCATCTTTACCATTGACCTGTTTTTTGTTGCTGAAGCAGTTCCATCCAGTCCTGACAAACTGCCCTTTAACATCTGGCACATTACTACATAGATTACATATAAACATTTATATAGCTTTTTTAGGTCCTTGAAGGCTTTCTGTTTTCTGTGTGTCATTATTTTTAGTGTTTAAAAGTTTACAGCTACACTCCAGGGTTTGAAGTGGGGAGACTACTAGCAGTTCAGTTTCATAGGATTTGCCAAGTGTCAGGCACAGAAAATAAACAATTTTGATGTTCCCATCAGAGAGTTTGTTTTTGCTTTTTCGTGAGAGAAGAGTGTATGCAGTGTTACAACCATTACCTCTTTTTGCAAGTAACAAATAGGGTATACTTCCTTATTATGATTCATGGGGCTTTAAGCACTTCAATTTCTATACCTCAAGATGATGTAATGTTTCAGTTTATTTTCTGTAAGGGGTAACTGTAGCATTCCAGGGTGCCTTGAAAAAAAAGGCTTCTTAATGTGTGACAGCTTAGTAGCCAGGTTTAAAGCTGCATGATTCTAGAATCCTGAGTTGTTTTTATTTAACATAAACACATGCAATAGAAAGCAGACTCTGGTTAATTTATGTAATCTTTTATTTTTTTCTATGTTAATCTGCATTAAATTGATAATACTCACAAGTTCCAAAGATTGCAAAGAACTTCTGCAACCAATTGTACTTAGGCTTAGCTGTTCCACTGAAGAAGGAAAGAGATGCTGAATGGGAATTCGTCATGTCATTTTAAATGTAGTAAAGAAACTGAGCAAATTATTTGTTGTTAAAGTATTACAATAGTTTTTAAATTAATATTTGTGAATGTGTCATTCTCTGGGAGTATTTTAATGTTATAAATGTCCAGATTAATATTCATACTGCTCTCATTTAGAACTGAGTAAGTGTAACTGGTAATTTGTAACTGGTAAGGGTAAGCTAAGCTTACTCAAAACACTATTTAGCCTCATAAAACTACTATTTACAGGGATAGGTCTTGTAATTTTATTTTGTGCTAAGTCTTACACAGCCACGTTAACATGGCAGTTGGCACATCTGTGTCTTGTTTACCAGATATAGCTCAATTCCTCCTGGGGAACAATATGTTCAATAAACTTGCAGTCACTCAAGAGCTGGGCTGAGTTAACACCAGAATCACTGTCTTTGCAGCGTTGCACCAGATGTTACACGTCTTTCTGTTGAGATTGGTGCCAAACGGGCTTTGACTATCTGTGTATGATGATATAAAAACAGTACACAGTTTGCAGTGGAAAATACTAAAAAAACCCAAAGCATTGCTTTGTGCAGTAATACATGTCTCCAGTATAAATACAAATTAAAATACTGGGTATCCAGTGAAGTACATGACATAGTAGTGATATCAAACAAACGTGCTTCTGCATTTCTCTGTCAGTGCAGTTCCCGGAGGGTGTAGATCTTGGCCTTAATTATGGTTTCCGCTATATTTCATGGAATACCTGGGCAAGTGCAACCAAATCCATTGATATGAGAAGCCAGTTTGGTAATAAAATGTTCTATTTAATTGTCCAATAGAAAAACTTAAGGCACAACTTGAAAAATAAAAGCATATGGGTGTGGTTATTTTTCTGTTATTTTTCATTATGTTATTATACCACTTTCCCAGACTTGTTCTACTAAACATGTCTAACTTATAACCCAAGCAACTTAAAGCCTCCCTTTTAACCAGGATGTGGCAGGTGAGTTAGAGCCAAGAAGAAACAAGAATAATGAAGTGTATCTTAAGCACAGAGAATGTCATGCTTTGGTAGCCCCAGATCACTTAAACTGTTTTATTTGTGGAAAAGCAGAAGATTGTATCTCTGCATTAACAACAATCTCTTTTGGATTTTAGGAACTTCACATGACTGGAGATTACGATGTGGTGCTGTGGACCTCTATTTCACACTTTTTGGCCTCAGCAGACCATCTTGTTTACCATTACCAGAGCTTGGACTTGTTCTTAATCTGAAAGAAAAGAAGGCTGTACTTAATCCAACGATTATCCCTGAATCAGTTGCAAATAATCAGGAACCTGTGAATAGTACTAACAATCATGGACAGTCAGTAGGATTTCAGAACACCGTAAGCACAAACCACCACTTCCCATCAGCTGCCTCCAAGTCCTTGCTTTGGTTGCTGATTTCATTCTGTACTGTGTTCAAGCCACTCATGCTTTACCTAAGCTGCCTTTTTATCTTGTTGCTCTTTATTCTGTCCACTTGAAAAGCTGGCGTGTACCGGCTTTTTTGACATTTTTAAACTTTTTTGCGTAGCATATACAAGCTTTTTACTTTTTTTTTCCTAGTTTCATCATTTCTGTTCTTTACGAGACTTTACTTTTTGTATATTGCTTATGAGACATGAAGTGCTTCACAGAAATGTTTGATGCTGTAATGAAAACTTTTTTTATTAGACCAGGAATATTTATTATAGGCAAGTTATGCAATTTTCCAAAACAAACCCTGTTATCAGTAAATTTATTGCATCTTAAAATACACAGATACACCTGTTTTTAAACAACTTTAAGACATGTGAAAGTTGGAACTTTAATACATTGAACGCATTTGAATCTGACTGCTTAGTACTGTACTCTGAAGGATTTGTAACAACTTCTGAAAAATGGCATACACTCAGCTTGATATCTTTCTGGATCTGGAGTCTCCAGTCCTAACACATAATACACTGTGCAGTTGCAAAATAGATTTTATAAGCTATTAAGTTCATTCTTTCCTAAGAATAACTGCCACTGCTGCAAGATGGAGTATTTTTGTTGCACATATTTAATTATGAGGGGAAAAAATCAACAGACATGGAAATAATGAGTGATTTTTCGTAACGGTTTCAAAAACTGCATTTGATTGAAACTGTTCAGGGATAGATCCTGAAAGAGAATGTGAACGTGTGATTAGCATGTTTGGAACTCTTTCCACCTCTTTGAATGGGATGGTTTACTGTTACTTTATCGGTCCCATAATTAATGTCTAAATAGTTTTTATTGAGAAGTATACTGAGAGTACTAATTAATAGCACCCCGCAGGCCCTTACCAGCAGGGGGAGAAAATGCTGGTAGAGTCAGATATCATTAGAGTTCTCCTGCATATTTACAGAGCATGGAGTAAATCCTAATTTGCTGTGCATAATCATTAGAATTAAATAGCAGGAGGCATTTTGTTGGCAGATTTTTAGGTTGCAGTTCAGTGAACACCCAAACTGTTTTTGGAGCCAGACTATCAAAGGATTTCCTCTTAACTCTTCTTTTCCTATACTGTTCTCTTCTTTGTGCTAGCATAGTAGTTGTTGCTGCATAGTGAGCTGAATCAGGGGACGATCTGATTGAGCAGTACCTTTTTATGAACAGATATTTCAGGTTCCTGGTCTGGTTCATCATGAAGTTATAAAAATGCTTGTGGCACCCCAGGACAGAACCGTGTGAGGAAGAGGCTGCTTCTTTTAGCAGCAGTACTGGCTTGGACTATAGCTCTAGTATAAGCCTCAATTTATACTTCATCCCTCGTATCTTCTCCTGTGCCTCATCTCCGTTCTCCTACCCCTTACTTTAAGGTTACTGTTTTCACTGTAACTCCCCCAAAATTCAGGGAACTGATTTTCCTTGTAAAAACAAAAATCATAAAGACTGCCTCTCATATCAGGCAAAGTTTATCCAAAAGTGTTTCACCATAGCAGTGTATTGGCCTAAATAATAGGGAAGAAAAGAAGGAAATATGTATTTGAGGGGTAAAAAAGAATAAACAGGTGATAGAATTTATCACATTAATTAGATTCTTTAAAGTAGACGTAATCTGAGAGCATAAACATGTTAAAATCAGTATCGATAGACTTGTGACACTGAATTTGCTGAGAATGGTAAAAGTTACCTGATCCATAAAATAGAATTTGAATTGTTCAGGGCAAGAGTCTGTGGGCCTAGAGTGCCCTTTGTAGGACAGAGGAAGAGAAGTTCAGTGGAGAAGCATATGCTCTTGAGAGTCTATGATATATATGCCTTTTATCTAGGTTGTAGTGACCTTTTAATTATGTTTGCTTCTGTGGATACTTTATTTTCTGTTCTATATTTTGTGTATTGGACTTGTTGGAATACCTGTCTCCTGTTTTCATGCCTATATGTATAACTTAGTAGGCTCTCCTATTTTTATATTTTTTTTACCTTGATATTTTTGTAAGCTAAAGAGTAATTACAAAATACTTTAATTCTTTTTAATAAATATAGTTGTAAAATTGAAAAAAAGCTATAAGTACACATTATGATTTGTACTCAGTAAAATAAGAGTTAGCTTTTATAACTAACTACAAGAAGATTTAGCTAAATCCCATGAGTAGGTCAGAGGCTGTCATAGTTTTTCAACTGAGATTTGGCGTAAGGAGAGTCCACGAGGCACAGATTTATAGAAAGGCTATTCAGAGGCAGCAAATGTTGTTGCACACCAACAGTACCATGATTGTGAGAAGCAACAGAAAAGATGCCAATGCTAGATATGCAGAGGGAGCAGGGATAGAAGTAAAGAGAAACTGGTTTGTAGGAGTGGTTGGCACAAATCCATACAGGGTTTTAGAAAATACTTTTTGCCAGTACTGCAGGGAAAACTTTGTTGAAATCACCCATTTTACTCAGAAGATTTTTCAGCTATCAGGTCTCTTTCTCTGAAACATGGATCTTGCTACCTTCTAATTTTGGTCTTTTAATGCTGCTTCAGGAGGATGATCATCTTATTAAGGAAACAGCATCCAGCATTTCTGGTCATCAGCAGGGGGTGAAGAGGAAGGCTGATATGCCACTCGGGTCTCCATTGGAGCCAGGGCAAATACTAGAGAAGAATGAAGACAGTAAAGTCAAACTCAAAATCAGAGTAAGAAATGGAAGTTCAACTTGCACAATATGTAGGGTGTTCAGAATAACAGCAGTGCTGTCTGCTGACTTCCCTTGAAGCTGTGTTCAAACAAAAGACATGCTGTGTATATGTGTACAGCAGCTGTTACGCTTACTTTGGCAACATCATTTCCTATCAGATCCTTTATTGGCTGGCTAGAACTAAAGTTGACAGATAATTCTCTTGTTCACACAGCTTCACAGTAAATTAAAAAGAAGAAAACTCTCACCAACCCTTTTTAACTTTATTGAATTATTATTCCTTTGCAGTGGTAGATATCACTTCCTTTCCCTCTCACCCCCAGTTTACCTCAAAAATTAAATATTTTAAGTTCTATTTAGTGATGTTTTTATGAGTTATTATCGTCTGCTTGTTTTTTTTCCTGGTATCTTAGTTCTCAAACTCTCAAGAGGAGGAGGAAATTGATATGGACACAGTTCATGACAGTCAAGCCTTTATTTACCATCATTTGAATATGCTGGAGAGACCATCCACACCAGGTATGAGTAACTTCATTGGCAAAATGATTTTATGGTTTTTTAACTATTTCAGTTGGGGAGTGATTTTTGCTGCTGCTTATTTCCATACATATGGTGTTGGTAAGTGTTAAATGTTATCAAAATTCCAGGAAGTGTATAAAGAACATTTCTTTACCTTCCAGCATATGTATAGATAACTGTATACATGTGTATTTTCACACATATCTAAGAAAGACAAGTATATATCATGCTTATAAAAGTGAAAAGCTAAGGAATGAATAAAAGAGCACAAAGTTGAAGTAGAATCCCATATGCAATTAGATAAAACTTCTTTTGCCATAGATGTCTTTTAAAAAGTAATAATTTTGGAGATTAAAAAAAATAGCAGGACTCTTTCAGGTAAAAAAATCTCAAATAGTAATGATTTATGACTTAACATTAGCGGATAAAAAACATACAAGCCTCAAATATACTTAAAAGGCCTTTCAAAGTTGAAAAGATAGCATCTGTGAGTAAAATTGTTTCATTTCAAGCGCTTCTTTTATTACATCTTACTATCTTTTTTCTTAGAATACTTGACAAAATTATTATCAAAGCATCGTGTTTCTTAGAAACCTTAAGGCAGGCTGAACTTCACTGATGAACTTTCACCTTCTTTGCTTATCTGTCAATAGCAAAGAAATTCAGTGGGCAGTCTCATTTTCTCAAAATATTTTAGCCACATTTCTAAAGTTTAGTTCCAGAATGTGCCAGTGGAGCTGAGTTAATGTGATGATGTACCAAGCGTTCTGAGAGATCTTCAGAGAGATCCAGAACAAAGTTTTAGGGTTGCAGTACTGCATTGTGTAAAAGTGAAGTTTTTGGCTTTAGAATTCAGCATAATTACTCTCTTCCTTGTTTTTCTGTTTTTATCCAGTGACTGCCTAATGTAAAACAGAAGTAGGCCTTAGCAGCAGGATGTGGGGTGTTGGTTCCATCCTGAGGGCCCCTAGGTCCTGAGCTATGCTGACAGGTGACCTCATCTACTTTCTCTGTGACCTGGCTAATTTAGTAGCCCCATTTAAGAGAAGGACTGGGGGATGCTCTTGCTCTGAGAATCCTGCTGAGGCTGGTGCCTTAGTGCTTGCCAGCAGTGTGGAAGCTGTATAAATTCCTAATTCCTAATTCCATTAGGGCCTAGGACTTAATGTTTTTACTTCCTTGGCAAATGCTCCAGCCATTAAGGAGGTTTGTTTGTTTCTTTTTAATTTTTATTTTTTTTAGTACAGGTAACTGTTGTCACTGCATAGCTAAGCAATTAAGTTCATGTGGGGACATTAAAACACAGGGAGGTCTGGTTTCTGGATTCCAGATGGTCTCCAGTTAATGACATGTGCCTGTACAGCCAGCTCCACCAGGATGGCTTTGCTGTTAGAGATAATAATAATATAATGGCCCGTCTTCGCGAACGAAGAGCCGGGGAAGGTCCTTACCCGCATATGCAGATAAGGCCT
>JAWWES010000081.1:138038268-138092501 GCA_035583135.1 Lophotriccus pileatus | reverse complement strand
TGCTCGTTAGCCCTTAAGGCAATCCATCTAAGAGAAGGTCACTCTGAAAACAAACCTACGTCCTGAGGACCTCGCTGTTAGAGATGCAGAGTAGCAAAACTCACAACTTCTTGCCTGATTTCAACAGAGTAAAGGGGCAGGCTGCATACAGGTTGCTCTCATAAACTTAGGAGCCTGTATCTGCACAACCTTTACTTTAAAGCTCAGACCTGCTTTGAATTTTGTTCTCAGTGCTATAGGCAACCATCACATTTTCTGTTATGGCAAAGAATGACGCATCCAGGGCAAGCAACTGGAAAGCTGATCCGTTGAGGATTAGTATTTACAACTCTTACATGATATTTTGCAACAATTTTTTTACTGGATTTACACACTCCACGGAATATCAAGTCATAAACAAAACTCTGCCAAATGCTTCACAAATAGGACTTACGAGACGCTCTCTATGCCAGCTCTGTGCTCCAGGACTGTTGCAGATTAGGTTTGCACTTGAGGTCAGAAAGGGTAAAGTCTGACCAAGAGTCAGAGTAATGGCCAGTTGACTGCTGCTTTTGTAGACCTACAGCAGACACAAGCTACTTCGAGTTTCACTTGTGTGCTGAATGACCTTGTCACCTCTGCTGTTTAGACATTCAGCTCACTGGAATACATTTTCTTTCCTAGATAATAAATGAGACAAATGCTGGGTTTTGCAACAGAATTCATTTTAAATAATAAGCCTTTGAAAAGCATTGTTTTGAAACACTTCAGATTATTTTATTCTTTTCTTTCATTTGTACAGTTAGAAACAGTTCCACTTCACATAATCTTTGCTTCTAAAATTTCACCTGTTTTTTATTCATACCATTTTTCTGAGAAGCAGAGATGTATGAATTTCAGACTGAGTAAATAAAGAAAGTTCAATCTTTAGGAAATGGTATACTTCTGAGGAGAAACAGATGGGGAAAAATAAAAGCATACATAAACAATTTTTTTCACACATATAGGAGTGTTTTGTTTTACAAAGGAGTTGCAGATAATGTTTCCTGAGGGCCTTTGAGGTTTTGCAGCAATGACAGAGGGTGGGGGCAATTAAGAGAATGATTATTGTGAAATAGATTGACAGCAGGTTCAGAAATGGTCTCAGTATCTTAGTAAATCTGTAAGATCTTGTATCTGCCTCAGTTCTGTGACTCGTACTTGGAAGGAGTGAGCTCTTAGTCCGTATGCAGTTTTCTTCCCACAGCTGTGGGTTATGTCCCCACATGTCACATGAAGTGTTAGGTCATCAGCCAAACACAGCCTGCGAACAGCAGCTGCCAGGAGGAAGTTCACGTTGGGTCTGAGTTCTGCCGTATCTGTGGTTTTTTGTTGGGTGGTTGTTTTGGGTTTTTTGACTCCCCACACCACCCCAAATGATAATTTGGATTTGTTCAAGTTGATGTAACCCCGTAAAGCCAGGACAATGTTGTTTTCCCTTAAAAGTTTGTGGGGTTTTTTTATTGTGTGCTTCTGCCTATGGATGTGAAAGGTTAGGATTGAGACAATACAAGAAGTCTTATAATGCAACTGTTGGTGGATTACAGGTTTCAGTGCTTTAATTACAGCACCTTTCCTGGTTCATATAGAAAATAAGTGTTTTAAATCCTACTGAAACATCCTGACTGTGATAATAGAGCTGTGGACTCTGGTAGTTACGAGGGAATCTAAGCATTTTTTCAAGAAATTATTAAAACAAACAAAACATCAGTTGTGAACTGCCTGAAGAAGCTATTGTGCTGATTACTCATCTGCCCTAAGGACTAGAAAGTTGGTAGCCTACTTTGAGTCTCCAAAGCTGTGCAAGGTAATGTTTCTAATGTGAGAACAGATTTTATTTGCTACTAAATCATCAAGAATAGTAGGAATGCTCCCTATTAAATCTTAAGATCAAAAGAATTTCAAGATCAGATTTTGTGTCAGCAGCAGATTTAAACTTTCAGACTGTAAGGTGACTTGTCATGTGGTGTTGACTTCAGTGAAATCAGATAAAGATACGCTTCTTTATTTCAGTATTTCGCTGATCTGAAAGTACAGTACGTCAGAAGTAACCTTTAAAAGGTTTTGCTGTATCTGTCAGTGGCTATTGATTTGCCTCGTCTTTTCTGCTTCCAAAATAAAAGCCTAGCTACAGTCTGCATGATCTGCAAGTGAAGTTACATGTCATTGTGGCTCATCACTGATAAACACTTCGTTAGAGTTTCCTAACTAGTCTTGATGGATTGGAAGTTGATAAAAAGCAGTATCCAGTTCTCTCTTTTCTGTATTTCTGCAAAGGAAACAAAAGAAAATACAGTGATGTTCTCTTTGTGCATTGGCAGTCCTTTTTCTGATCACATTCAGAGTCAGTGAGCTTCAGGGACACATCCTGAGCATTCAGACTCAGATCAAACAAATTCCTTGGCCATTCTGTTAATACTTTTGTAGTTTTCCAGGATAATCAAATTGGAAATTTCCGCTGCTGACCTTGTAGGTTGCTCTGTTTACTATGCAGATGTACATGAAACTTTGGAGGTCTAGGCCACACACATACATGTTGATTGGATTGTGGTTTTGTTTATCACAGTTACTGTCTACACTTTCAGGAAACTATGATTTATCTGGACTGACTTTTTCTGGAACAATTTGAAACTGGATGTACTGCACATGCTCCAGTAAAATTAAGGGTAAACTACTGTAGTTATTACATTTAAAGAGTACATTTCCAACAGCAGATCTGAGCCTGGGGTGAAAGTCACCAGATTTTTGAATGTGGATGCAGCAGTAAATAGAAATGCAGTAGTAAATAGAAATCCAGTCTGAAATGTGTAAGAAGCCCTGTCCTGCAGCTCTGCAGGTCCCCGAGTTAGCTGTTAGCTCACCAGTTCATCAAAGTTCAGCCATTAGTGGTTCTCTGCCAAAAAGGGCTGTGGAAACATCAGCACACAGACAAATATATAAATGAACACTTCTTGGATATGAGGGCACCACTGACAATGATGAATTTTTGCTTTTCTGTCTAAGGAGGTTGTTACTGTCTAAATGTTGTTACAACTGTTCTGTTAGAATACCTTTTAATAACACATAATATTAATATAGTATCTGTTTGATAGTAGCCCTTACACATAGGTTGACTTTATTACCCAAGATATAACTGTTTCCAAAATGGTAACTCATAGGCTTTGAGGGTCTGTAGATAATTTTGCTTCACTGAAACAGTGTGTGTTAATTGTACACTTCACAATGAAGGGTGTTTTCCAGTGCTTTATCCTAAAATAAAAAAGCAGCTTTAATAGGAACACAAGCACTGCAGATAGTGACAGTATAAGTGAGAATTGCATCAGTGTGTGGCTGCAGTGTGTCAACTACATAATTTAATAAAAACAACATAATATTGCAGCTGTGACTGTCTCTGAGAAAACAACTGATCACTCTGAAACCCGGAAGATGGATAAGGATAGCAAATTTTCAAGTGGACTACCTGAAACTGTTAGGGGCATAAAGTATTCTGAATTGGCTTGCTGATTTAAATGTTCTTTTTTTTCTAAAATAGAGATTTCACTAGAATTTGTACAATATTAAAGTAAATGTAGTAAAAATAATAACACAGGCTATTATACAAAGCAATATAGTTGTTAAATGAAAGTCAAATGAAGAAATTAATAAAATGATTACCAGTTAAAAGTATATTTTAGTTAAATCACCACCTTGCCTATTCAATACTTTAGGTATATCTTTGGTACAGGTATAAGGAATTGTCTGTTATAGATCCCACTAAAAAATGAAATCAAATGAATCTGCAGAGTGGAACTAGTTAAAATGTTTATGTTGGAGCCAAACTATGTGATTTGCTTAGCACATCCTCAGACAACTTCTGGGTGGTTTTATTTTTTTTTAACTAGACCCTTACTTTTTACCCTCAAAATTTAAATTTTCTCCCATGGACCTTAAAAGAGCGTTCTCCTAGAAAGAAAATTGATATCTTTCTCAGAGATATATAATTTGAAAATTTGGCTTCTTTAGACAAATTACAAGACGCATTCTGGAAACTTGAAATCATTTATGCTTGGTAACTTTTTCTTTGTGCTTTGTTGATGGTTTAACAGATGCATAAACATAGCATAAAAACCAGTGTGTCTTGGATGTTTCCATGGTAACACTAAAAAGAAAAGAAAAAATAAAACCGATAATTTTGAAATAGTTTTTATGATTTTCTCTGTTCTTTAAGTGTTCTCTCTTTAGAGAAAATTCCAACCAGAGCTGCAGTTCAACTGCTAGGCAAAGGGAGTGCATTATCTTTCTCATTGGTAAGCTTTCTTTCCCAGAGCTGGTTGGTGTCAAGTTCTGGAGCACCAGCCTGTCCTCAGTCAAAACACTGGACCTGTGCACCTTTGCTATGATTTGTGAAGTTGGTTTCTCCCTCTCTGACGTTCGAATAAATAAGGTTGCAAATGGGATTGTTTCAAACAAGGTCATTTCAATTTGTAAAAATCCTGTATAAGCTGTTTTACATTGGTTGTCCATGCAAAGAAACAGAGGCCGTAAGTATGTGGTGTCCCACCCTCTTTACACAAAATGAGAAACATAGGAGAGACTGTATGAAAGATCTTGTGAAAGCTTGCTGGCATGTTAAATCCTCAAGTTACATGTCTTCAAATTGTTAAAGTTCAATAACAAAATAAGAGTAAATAGGTAAAACACTCTACCCAACAACATAGTTCAGTGTTAATGCACCCATAAGTCTTAAATAGAGAAGAAACTTACTTAATAATTGAACAGGATGTTATCATTGTCTAGCAGCGATTTGTATTATGACAGAAAATGTTACTTTAAAACTTAACAGGATCTAAATCCCTTTTATTCTAAAACTAAGATAAAAGATCTATGTTTTCATATTTTATTCTCTCTCACAACATCTGCAGCATTTGTACTGGTCCCTGTGACAAATTGTACACAAGTTTCTGATCTTTCTGCCATCGGATTGTCATTAATCCTGTCTAATTTTAAACACCTACCCAGCTAGCTGGAACACCACAAAGCCAATAATTACATTGGAATCTCCACATCCTAAACAGAAGGAGATCCAAGTGGATAGACACATGTATGTGCATTTTCTTCCAAGGAATGCTACTAACCACTTCAGAAGCGAGCTGCTGGGCTCACCCTCCACTTATTGTGTGTTTTTGTGATTTGAGAAACCCAGGTTCCAGTCCTGCTCCCTCTGCCAGGAAGAAGTGGGTTCCCTGAAGGAAGAGGGAGTGCTCTGTGCCTCCTTGCAGCAGTCCTGCTACTCCTGTTGATATAAGGATGATGATATTGCCCTGTAAAGCAACTGCTGTTTAGCCTTGCTTTCCTTAACTATGTTTGGCATGTTCCTGACATTGGCTCTAAGTAGATACTAATTAAAAGCAAGAAAAAAAAGTGGTGTGCAGTTTTAACAGTGAATTTTATGGATACAAATCTGTTACATTTTCTATAGAACTTTTATATGTCTGTCCATTTTAAGACACAACCGAGTTCGATAGTTTGTGCTCAGTCTCTTGGAGTCATCTTCCAGGATCAGAATATCTGATTCCTGGTTTCAAAGCACTCTTTAACAGTAGGAGGAAGTTTTCCAGATAGCTGTTATTTTTACATTTTATAAAACCCAACAGATTAGAGTCATCATTGACCTCTGTGAAGAAATTGTACGTGTACTCAATGCTGGCTTAGTAAAAGTAGATTTTTGTAATGACATTCTTTCATTTCTTGCTGACATCTGTGCCATATTACCAGTATTGGCTGTCTCCTTCATTGTCAGTAACCCTTGAGTTGCAGTTGGATCCCGTTTCTCCCCTTCGTGAAGATCTTCCTGCCTCTTTAGGTGGTCACCACCACCCCTTCAGTCCTGTTGCCTTGAACTGCAGTTGAATTTGCTCCTCAGCTTAGTCCAGTCAACGGTGTTTAACTGCTTTAAGTAATATAACTTTTTAATATATAAAGATAAGTCACCCAAAATAAGTAACAAGTTGATAATACAGACTGTTGCCTTAGCAGAGCTGGTAGTTCAGTAAACTTCAGGAAGCTTGCACAAGTTGCAGGTCATGCAACAAAATCAGAAGGGTCTGTTTGGTTGCATCTTCCATCTTCCTCCGTATTCACTAGTGTTTGACACTTCTGCTACATCATCTCTGCAGACTTAAGGCACTCTCCTTATACCAGTTCTATTGAGTTAAACTTTTTAAAGCTTAGAGGCTTAGCTTCGGTTTGAGGTTGTTACAAATGTAGTATCTGGACTTACAGGTTTAGTTTCCGTATAAAAATAACTCCACAGTTTGGAACTAATGCGGCTGTGAAGTTTGAAGAGTTTGTGTTGTGTGTGTGGGTTTTTTCTTTTCTTTTAAGTTGATTTGGTTTTGCCTGGTGTATTTTAATGTATCATGTGCCTGTGGCTTGCCAACACGTGAGAATGTTTCTGTATTTTGGATAATCCTTTGTCCATTTTCTGTGGATGAACACTGACCAATGTTTTCTGGGCTCTTTGCCATGACCTTTATTTCTGCCTTACTAGGAGCTCTGCTTGTGTCACTGTCACAGTTTACATTTAACTACTGTAGCCTGTTTTAGTGGTGTCAAATACTGCCTGCTTTGGTTTTCTAAGGTATGGCCTCTGCCTTTTCTAGTGGCTTGAGCCAGATATGCTCCTTATCCCACTATTTTGTGTTCTGTTTCATGGCTGCTTTTGCATCCTTGCAGCTGAGAAATAAAGTTCTCTTGACTAGAAGCTGTATGCTTTAAATGAATGAGCTCAGGTTACAGGGATAGGTTTAGATACAGGTTCCTTAAAAGAAAAAATAATTGGAAATAGTTACACTGTGAAGCAGTCTTGTATCTTATCCCATCAAATGCTGTGTACTTGCACGCTGTCTGCATTGTCAAAAAAGGCTGCAGATAACAATGTAAAAAAATGGTAGAAAGTGTGCATCGAATTCAGCAAGTAGAAGTTGGAATCGGTGTGTATATCTTTGCATTGATGACATGAGCTTACTGCTGCAGAATTCTGATTAAATGAGAATTCAAGCTTTTTTAAATACTTGTATATTAGAGGTTTTAAGTTTATAGGAAAGTATTGTACTCTAGACTCCTTCATCACCTCAGCAGAATTTTATTTTGCACCATATTCACGTCTTGTGGTTAAGACCAAACATATTTCTAGAAAGACATAATTTTGCTGTTTAAGACTTCAAGCAATAGAGATGTCACCATGTCCCATAGTAAGTCATTGATTATCCTCACTGTAAAAACGTTTCATGTTTCTATTCTGACTTCTAAATACTTCATACAAATGTAGAGTTTGTTTTCTCCAGACGTATTTAAAAACAAACAAACAAAACACAGAACAGCTGTACCAACTAGAAACTTTCCTATAGATGTGCTTGATTAAATCAGTCCTTAATCTTTTGGGTAAGGCTGAAAAGAAATTGTTCTCAATACTCGTTTGTCATACAAAGGAGCTGGCTCTTCAGACTTACAGGAATCATTACCATAGACTGATCATTCTTGCCTTTAGAAATACAAAACCAATGAACCAAACAAAAAGATATACTGGAAAGTAAACATGTTTGCAAATATACAGGAAAAGATAATTGCAAACATAATTCCTCATTATTTAATGGGGATATTTTCACCAAAAACTAGGGGCGGGGGGGGGGAGGCTGATCCCCAAAGATTTAAAGCAACTGTGAAGAAAATCTGTTTTAAGTAAAACTTCAGGAAATAGTTGCCTTCGAAAATCTGATACTGCTTTTCTACATTTATCTAGTTATTAAAGCACATTCTCGCACTGTGATTTGATTCAATTTCTGCCTAAAGGAATCCGAGCCTTCCTACCTTCCAAGCACTTCTGTTCTTTAACAGTTATCCTTACATTAATGCCCCTTTAATCCCTACTATTGAAGCTATTGCAGTCTGTGTGAAATACTGAAATATTAAATGGGTCAAAGAGAGAATGAGAAAGTCATTCCTGGATTGAGATGTCATGGATCATATTTTCCTTCCCCAGGTTCAGATACAAGGCTTGCTCAACATAAAAGTAGTTCTAGTGTATTTGTTAAATATGTACTGACAAAGGTGATGTAATTGTCTTTACTGAGATTTGTTTTTGTTATAGAAAAAAAACTTTGTAAAAGCTTTCAAATAGGCTAAATTTGTTATAAGATGCATTTTTAGAAAAAACAGTTTAATTCTTCTGTTCATGGTCAAAAGGTTTGTATGTTCTTGCAGGGAGTTTTAACTCCTGACTGAAAACGGTTTACATCCCAAAGCCTTGAACTTTATATCAGAATTTTTACAAGCAGCTATATTTACATTATTCAGGGTATAGTGGCCTTCCTACTCTGTTTAAAAATGAATTTCGGGAAGCTTGTATAACTTGGAGTTTCTTAGCTCTTCACAGTTCCCAATTGTCTGAGATACCTTTATGCTGTTCAAGAAGGAAGGACTATCTCTGTAAAAGTTGTCAATAGTATGGGAACTTGACTGGCATGTTCACAGCCTTCCTTGAGAAAAACCAAAAAGCTAATGGTACAAGTGTCATAACAGATTCTGTGTTAGCATGTTTAAATGATGATGTAGGCTTTCTCTACTAATTCAGAATTTATCTTCGGAAACAATGCAAGTTAAACATTTACTGATCCCACTATATCCATTCCTTTAGGTAAAGAACAATCTTCAGGAGAGATAAACATGCACCCTGTCTCAGCAGCTCCACTCTCCATGTTTAGTAAAGAATCAAACTCCTCAAAACACAGCGACCACCACCACCATCACCACCATGAGCACAAGAAAAAGAAGAAGAAACACAAGCATAAGCATAAGCATAAACATAAACACGATACTAAAGAAAAGGAGAAGGATCCCTTTGCTTTCTCTAACAGTCCAGCCAGTGCACGATCAATCCGTTCCCCGTCACTTTCAGACTGATATCGATGGAGTTCAACTCGCAATATTCTTGGAGTGCTTAGAAGGATGTATATAACCATAGCTTCTATCTTTTTTTATGGAACTAAGAATAAGTGAATTGCCTTAGCAATTCAGAACCTCTGCCACCTTTGAAGCCTTCTATTTGCATATGTGGTTGTTGAAATCTGATTCAAAAAATATGGTTTATGATTCTGACTCATTTTGTATTTCAGTGTTCTCCACACCTCCCACTCTTTTTTCCGTTTTAAACAAAGAAAATGGCTCTTTATGTAAGGGCCCCATGTCCACTGGCAACCCCCTGCACATCACGCTGACCATGTGTATTGCCAGAATGAATTATGATTTAATCCTTTGAAGAATGTTAGGGGCAGAGGATGTTTTAAGCCGAAGCCAATTGCCAGGCCTTTGGTGACGGGCTGTTTCCAGAGCAGTATTGTATGACCTCCTCAGAAGACAGGGATTTTCTGTAGTCTTCAGTTGGGCTGTTTCTTGCTTTAACCATTGCAAAGTAATGTCAGACTTTTAAAAGAACAGTATATATAACATTTGCATTTTTCAGATACTAAAACTCTTGAAAAATTCCAAGCTGCTTTTAAGCTGATGGTATTTATTATGGACATGAGCCTTTGAATATGATGAAGTTCTGCAATTGTTTTTGGAATTTTAGCAAAATGCATAATGCATGTTTTGTCCTGTAATCAGGCTTTTAAAAATCCAATAAAGTTTGTGAATTATTTTGACAGAGGCAGAATTTTTTCTTCAAGCTTGACATTGGAATATGCTTTTGAAAGATGATTTTGCTAAAATTTAAAAATAATTTTGAAAAGCTTAAAAATTAAAATACTGAAAAGTACATATTTCTTCCTGCTGAGGGGTGGTTTGCTTGGAAGCATTCTGTATGGTCAGCTCATGAATTCACTGGAGAAATACATCAGTAGATTAAACTAGGTCTGGGATTTGAAATGATGAAATTTAAATTTCTTTAGGTATGTTTTATGCAGTGTACTATTTACACGTAGGAAATGTGTTATTTAAAAAAATAATTTTTTAGATGTTTTAATAATAGAGAAAAATAATCTCTGCCACATTTAGTCTCTTTCCTTTATATGTATGTAGAGACAGTGTTTTATTTCCATGCACTGGTTGACTTCTGTTGCCCAGAGCTCACATAGCTTTCTATAAGATGGCTGCATTTGGGTTAATTTTTTATTTCTTTTTATTAATTTTCCCAAATTTCCATGAAAGACTGATCCTTCTTCTTAGAGCAGGGAGGGAAAATTCAAGAGGGACTCAAGAGGATTTTTTTTAAGCCATATTCTGTTTCATGAAAATTAATAAATACTTTTCTATTCTATACCTGCTGTTGAATCCTGTAGTTTTTGTAATAACAAGTTATCTGTAGAATAGGAACATGATAGGCTCAAGTATTTTGTAATATGTATATATTTATTTTATTATTCAGACACCATATCCCTTTAACAGTGCGTGGATAGTTGTGCTGCTAATCCTTGCACTTGGACACGTGTTAAGGGGTGTTTGGGCTGGATTCAGGTGCAATGGCCCTGGGCAGCATCGCAGCCTCTCCCCATCTGCTGCTGTGCCACAGGCGGGGAAACTCACCTTGGTTTTGTTTCCTCCTCGCAACCACTGCAAGCTCAGGTGAGCTAAAGGTGCAAGAGGAAAGCTAAGCACGGGTAGAATGAGGTACTGGGCCTGTTGTGGGTAGACTAACCACGTGTGCAGCTCAGCTTGGCACCCCTGGTGAAGCAGCGAGTTCATGTGAGCACCATGAGCTGTGAATCACAGGCAGAGTCTGGGAGACTGCAGTAATAGCTTGATGGAAATACTTCGAGGTGTTTTTCCCTTGGCTAAGGAGTGATGTAACACAGTGCCAAGGGTGTTTGTGGGAGACCTGGGCTAATAAGAAATGAAAGGTGGCATTGTTTGGGAGAGTGAAGGCAGATGCATTTATGTTTTTAAAATGAGGTCATGTATAATTTAGGCTGGTGTAGTTCCTACTTTTGGAGACATGGATTTACACTCTTAGGGTAAGGGAAAATGTATTGTTCAGTGATACAGGCAGAGAACTGAGGCAGAGCTGTAACACGTGAGAATCAAGGAATTGTTAAGGAATTCTGCCATCATATATTTTGCTGTATGGCTTTAAGTGAACTATTGGATATATGTTATGGAAATATGGCAAAGATACTGCCAATAGAAAATTGGAATTGGGGGAAAATCTAAAAAAGCTTTTTCCAGTGCAGTTTCTGAGGTTATGTCATGTTCCTAGTTCCAAATATCCATTAATGTGTTTGATGGAATACAAATTTTGAGGTCTGCAGGTGGTGCAACATGGACAGGCAATGTTCACAAACTGATAGATGTGCTCAGAACTCAGAATAGTTGAGCAGATTGCACAGATGATTCAAAAGCAGCAAACTGAAATTCAGTACAAATGAATGTGAAATACTGAACTCCAGGGAAAATGAAGTGCCTGAAAGCAAACCATTTGCCCCATCTTGTAAGAGATGCAGTGAGAAAAAAATAGCATTTGGTTGCACAGAGGTGAGCAGTTTGATACTATTGCAACAGTAAAACTCATTTAAGGATTAAGAGGAATCTTTTGTGTAAGAGGTGAAAATCATTATTATATCAAGCGCCAGTGATTGCAGGCAACATATTTTAAAAATAGGTGGGCAAATGGAAACGAGATAACATTGCATATAAGAAAATAAATAAAGGGAACTGAGTATTCCTGGTTTAGAACAAAAGAAGTCTGAGGAAGGAACTCACCCTTCTCATACCTAAAATATTGCTACAACGAAAAATGTTTATCAGTTGTTCTTGATATTTCCTGTGGGAAGGGAGGGATTAGCTTTATTTGCAAGAATAAATATTTTTGTTGAATGTTGGGATGAAAAACATTCTAACGGGCACCTAATGATGATGTGAAAACTCATTTCTTGTAGGCTTTTAAGCAGCAGATTGTCTGGAGGGGATGTTTATGGGATGCTTCACCCTGCCACAGTGCAGGGTGGTTTCTTTGATCTTCCTTTTTTGTCAGTGAAGTTTCTGCAGTGACTCCCTGGACATGCCCGGCACTTGCGGAAGGTTTTGGAAGTGGAGGTCTTTGCCTGAGAAAGGTCTCACCGATTGCGGTTTAGCCTGGGCTTCTCTTCTGCTGAAAAATTGATGACTATTTCAAAGTTATAACCTGACACTGATCCAAGTTAAAACTTGGTATTTGGACAGTGGATTAAAGCTCTCTATCCTCTTCACCTTCATTGCCTGTAAGCTGTGCAGTTGCTTTTGGTCTGGGTTCTGTTTTTGGTTAAAACTTCTGCTTTATAGTGCACTCAACTTTAAACACAAGGAGAAGCATTGTATTTAAGTGGAGTATTATCCAAATACTGGAAGAATGTACATTACACACATAAAGTAGAAATTAATGTTGTTGAAAATGCACAAAGCCGTCAAAGTCTGGAGAATTTATTTTGGTATCTCAGCTTTTAACCTGAATTCCTTCATTTTGTTCAATATAAACGTTATAATACACATTAGTGTAGGGCAAGTATGTAACATTAAAATATTTATATGCATTTTTAATGCAGACTTTTCATTTATCATGGGGTTTTTTTCTTTATTTCTCAATATAATTATAGAATAAAATGTCCACAAATTAGCTACTGGATCTCTTAGATTTGTAGGCATGCTCACGTTTCTAATGAGGATGTAGCTTCTCTCCTTAGGTGCCCAAATAAGCACATGGTTCAGCTTTTGTCAGTCACTGCCAGGCCCTGTCCCAGTGCTGTGGAGGGAAGGGACAGCAGGATGCAACTTCACTGAGTTCTTGGGTGAGCTCATAACATCTTTCTATCATAAACTGTCCTGTCCCCTAAAGCACTCCAGCTGGCATTAGGACTCGTATCAATGATAATAAGGTGTCTTATATTGTTTAGCTTTTGGGGATAGAAAAGCTTTTTAGTTTTGGTTGATTTCATATTCATAGAAATATGATAGTTATTGTAAATAACATTTTTAGTCTTTATTTTCAGTTCCTTATGATAGTTTATTCACAGAAACTTAAGAACCCAGTTTTTAATGGAGCATCGGTGTTACACAGGGGCCCTTAAAATACACAAGGTAAGTAGAAGTGTTTTAGATGAGATTTAATTACTTCTATGTGTTTACATTTTTATATAGGCATTAAAATACGTATTCTTAAAATATATGTTTACTTCCTGATTTTATAATTTTAAATGGCAATAATATGAGTATTTGCATATGAATTAAGTCATGGCAGCTAAGTGTATTATTCCATAGTCATCTGATGCCGTAAATATAGTTTTTCTAAACACATTTCCAAGGTTTTCTTTTATTATTATTATTTTTGTCCTGATAAATCTACAGTGTTAGTAATCTCTGTTGATGTACATGAGTCAGGATTTAATTTGAAAGACTCTTGTATTTTATTGAAAAATACTTCAGCTGGTATGGTGCTTAGGATGTGGTCACCATCATAAAGTGACAGAACAACTTGAAAGCATATTTAGCTGGATTTTCTTAATTTCTGAGTGAAAGTGAATTGGTGTGGGTATGCTTTGGGCTGATGTAGCAGCTTGTCCCTGCTGCAGCAAGCAGCTGTTTTTCCCCCAGCAGCTCCTGACCCCATAGTCCCATGTAGGATTATTTTGCTCACCGGGGTAATTCTTGCAGCATTAGGGATCTGAAACTTTTGGGCAGAGGCTGAATAGGCAGCGAGGCTGATGCCCAGCTTGTGAAGCCAAGGGTGGAGTGGGAAGAAGGAGGGAGGGAGGGAGGCATGAGTGGGAACAAAACCCTCTTTGGCAGGAGCAGCCAGTTCATTTGGCTCCACTGCTCCTTGTGACTTTGCTCCGAGAAAACAATACAATAGGGAGAATTCAAGTTTTCACATCTGCGCCTCTTTGGGAGTCTTAATTTTGTTGTGAATTGGTTGAGTGATTGTTTTGAATCAGATTCATTTTGGAAATTTTGGAAGGCTGGAGTGAGATGAACTTACATGACTGGCAGTTATTTTCTTTCTTGTTTTAAAAGAAAAACGGTCTCAACCATAAAGGACAAAAGAAACTCACTTCAAAAATTACCCAAATGTCATTTCAGGTCAATTAGAGTTTTATGAATTATTTTTAGACTCTTTTAATTTATTACTATTATTCTTGTTTGTTATATTTTACTTTTATCCACAGAATTCAATTTCACAAGGGTGTTAATATGAAGCATTTAATTCTGAAAATGCATTTTTCCTTTTCTGAATGTTCCTGTATTTTATAAATAAATCATACTGTAAAGTGTAAGTAACTGATAAAGCTTCTAAATTAAAATATTCCCTAAAAAGAAGGAAAGAGTTTGAAATCACATAACGAATAAAAGCACGTTTCCAGACCTGATTGATTCTTCCCCTTTTCAAAACCATCTTTCCAGGGCCAAAAAAGCCTCTTCTGGAAGTTACCTGTTCCTCACCTTTTCAGGAAAAGGAGGGATCACTGAGACTGGCTCTCAATTTAAAAGCTATTTGAATTCATGTCAGTAACCCTCTGTTTGTCGTGGGAGCTGGAACTCTCCTGCCAGGCCCTGGGGTGTCTGCCTTGGTGTGAATTCCCTGAGGGACCCAACAGGACACTGAGAGCATGGAAAGGGGCCGTAGTTTTCCTTCACCACCCTGCTTCAGCTTGTGTGGGGGCAGTCATGGACCTGTTTTATCTTACACTTCTGGCTCTGCTCAGCTTCTAGTAATTTATTTTGCTAAATTTTTCAAGTTTTCAAAGCCTTAAACTTTGGCACTATACAGAAGTCTTTGGTCTTTTCATGGCTCATCTCCCACACAGGAGCTGAACTGAAGCGTAAGGGGAAGAAGGTTTCTTACACGTTTTTTAACTGTTTGAGTACAACTTTTCACATTGATATGGCAGTCATGGAAGTCACTGACAATGCATTATTGTTTTGCTAGTTTTAGTCACTTAATTCCTAATTTTCCTGTACAGTGAAAAGCTAGAGATAAGGAGGAAGGAAGAGAAGGGACTGGGATGGTCTCTCACCTCAGGTAAGGGAGACTTGGAGAGACTAAAGGTCTCACATCACCTCTGTCACGCACCCTCTTATGGCAGTCTCTGCTGCTTTTAGTTATTATGGAGCTGCTTGTCTAACTTGTTTTCCTCTACTATTTCTTTACCTCCAAGTCTTCTTCCAGTTTATAGATGTAATGGACATCAGAGAGATGGCCAAGCTTCAAGAAAGACAAATCACTCAAAGACATCCACTAAAGCAGAGGGTTTAAGCTGCTTACGAGCAGGTACCTTGATAACCCACTTGAGGTTTGAGGCTCTTGTCATGGTCTTTCATGGTCTGTTCCCATCTCTGTGGCCAGCAGGCTGCTACAGCTTTTTTTTCTCCTCTCTGAGAACCAGGTACAGATGTTGTCCCTTATGGACATTTTTATGGTTCCAGAGTCTGTGCAAGCATCTTTCTTGTGTTTGGAGCAGTATGTATAGAAAATGTTTCTGCATCTCAAGTGTCATTTTACAATGTTGGAATTCATGTGTTTGTTATTGAGTACTTGAGTAATTTCAAAATACTGAACACTTTCTGTTGCTTTTATTTTGAGAGTCAGATTTTTACAAAGAGACATTTGTTTTTGTAGCACTGAAAATCTTCCAGGTGCTCAATAAAACACTCAGCACTTACAAACTAGGGCAAGACACAGAGGAGGAGAGAGAACAAAGCCTTTTTGTACATCTCTTCTTGGAAGAGAAATGCAATTATGCTGTAGAAGAACTGATAAAGGACTTCAAGGAATTGCTTATTGGCTACTGCTATGATGAAGAGATCTGAAAACCTCAGAGTAAAATAGCATGGAAAGGGCAGTTGAAAACAGTGCTCTCATTTCAATAAAAGTTCTACAATTTAATTGGAGACAAATGCATTTATATAATGAAAACAAGACACTTGTAAGGTATATAATATACAACAGCTGCTTAATTTGTGGCCATTGTCCTTGAGTGCTGTATTCCTCAATTGAGAGTGTAGCAAAAGCTCCATTTCTTTTCCAGAGTCAAGCACTGTATTGTGACTGAATACCCATCATCTAACTAAAACTAGCAGCTTGGGGTTTCACTTTTGATTTGCCTTTAATGATTTATATTATCAGGAATAGAGAAAGCTTCTAAATATGTGGCTTACAGTTGTTTTCCCGAAATCAAATATACTTTAAACCTGATTTACCTGTTCTATAATAATGTATATGATGTGTACTTGGGCTGCACAGAAACACAGTCAGGGATTGGCCTTTGAGCTCTGTTTCTTTCAGTATATATTTCTGGTTGTGGTTTTGAGTTGAGCCAATGACTTGTACCTTTCCCTAGAGTCTGAGCCAATTCTGGGCAATCAGTATCACTATTTGAAGCAGATATTACAAGGCCATTGATCTTCCTTCCAGCTTCCTCAGTTTGAGTGCCAGTTTTTCTCATTCATCTGCCTTTCTTGTACTTAAATATGATGGAAGCTTCACCTGAGGACGATGGGAGGATTCAGTCTGAGCAGATTTTCAGGCTGGGATGATCCTGCTCCACATGCTGAGCTCCTGAAGCAACTCCTGACAGTTACCTGTCTGCTACAGAAAAAGAGGCAAGCTGTAAATCTTAGAGTGTTTTTTGGTAACTCATATTTAAAGTAAAGCTGAATTAGTATAAGACATCCATAATGCTATCACCGTTGAAGGAAGCTCCGGGTGCTGAGATTTTGTATGTCTAATATTTAAGATTCTTGGGGCTTTGACATTCATTGGATTTTGGATCCTGGTATAATTAAGATTGTTTTTAGTTTCTTTTTGCATTTACAGCATTCCTCTCTACAAAGACAGCATCTCTCTCTTCTTTCAAATTACTGCTCAGGTCCTGTGTTCACTTACAAATTACTTCTCTGCCCTTTGAGAGAGGCAGGATAAAGTAGACAAGAAGCACTTGAGCTCACCCGAGCTGCAGTCATAACTGCCAGGGCTTTTTCTCCAGTCTGCATTCTGCATCGTGACTGAGCTGTTCATCAACCATGTCTGCTGTTTAAATGAGCTGCTCTGGACATTTCATGTGGCTGCATGTGCCGCACCAGCACCTTGCCAAGCAGAGGAAGGGGGACAGACTGGAAGGTGAACCGTTGTGTATCTCTCATGAGCTGAATACACTTTACAGACAAGGGGCATCTCACACCCCATCAGCTCTCAGGCACCTCTTCTCCCTGGCCCCATCTCACTGCTTTTGTGTCTCCCCTTTTCCTTCGCTCCATTTTCTTTTTGTTTACTATTTTTTTACATTTCTACAGCCTCAGACAGGAGCTGTTCACAGTGTCAAAGTTTCAAACCTCATTGGGATGAAGAGTAGGTGGCAGTACTCTTTGCATAGGACATCAGTACTTGCCACCAAATAGGCTTTCATGCCCTTGAGACAATTACAGAGATCGCTAAAACTGCATATGCATGTGTGCAGGTGAGGGCACTCTGGTAATTAGCCACTGTCTACACCCAAAACTTCTTGTTTTACTTTTTCAGAGACTTTGACTCCTCCAGGGATTTATACAGCCCAGGTGGATTGCATTCTGCCCTTGGCACAGCTCTAGGGTGGTGGAGAACACTGGGGAGATGCGCCACTGCCTGGCACATCTCTGCTTTCTGGGCTGAGGGTTATGCTGGTGCTCCAGCAGCAATCACAGACTTGTTTGATCAAAATGAAGGCAGCAATTTACCTCTAAATGCTGCTCATGTCCAGCACTGTGTTTACAGGCCCTCCTGTGAACAGGCAGCTGAGCAACATTTTCAGCCCAGACAAAAATAGGTAGTTTTGTTTAGGAGTGGGTATTTTTTCTTTTTATAAGGCTAGTCTTCTGTTAAACATCTTAAACATGTGAAGTTGACCAAATAATTTACTATGTCCCTTCCATTCAGAGACTGTAGATTTTTTATATATAAAATTTGTTCTGAATGATTGCAGGATTTCTATATAAATTGACTTTATATGGCACCGTGTCCCTCTGAGTTAATAATGCTAATACTAGGGTTTGATTCTGAAATACAGCAAAATCTTAGTAAAGCATAGGGAAATGAGAGGCCCCATTATGAGCCAATGATCTCTGTGAAGGAATGAACATGTCAGCACTGTAAAAGGAGATACACTTAATAGCTTTTTAAAATGGGTGCTTGTATACGATACACATCAGTGTACTGTGAAGTGGCTTGTTATGATAAGACTATAATATAGAACTTTTCTGTTGAATGGTTCTCTCTTCCTACTTCTTGGGAAATATTTGTTCAAATAAATATGTGGGTTAGTGAGGCAACAGATAGTTATTTGTCTCTCAAGTGTGAGTAATGTAATATGACCAAGCATTAATGACCTAACTCCTTAATTGAACAGGAGATCCTTATTTTTCTTACACTCTAGCTTATTTCTTAATATTTTGGAATCCATTGCTCAGTGCGTGTTGTGTGTTCCCAGGGGAGCTGAGTGCAAGTTACAAGCCTTGGATTAACTCTCACTTTTGCTCAACTTTATCATCTCTTGCACTCTCTCTGGGGCTTTTTCAACTCAGTGGCTGGCAACTATATGTATCTGCACCCTGAATCATCCACTAACAGCTGCCTGAAATAATGAAAGACTCACATTTTTCAGTGGACATGACAGGTAGAACTGGCCAAACCATTCATGTGATTTAGAAGTCCTTGCCCATTCTCCAGAAGAGACTCCAACATGGCAGAATCAAAGCCCTGTGAATTTCTGTGAGACTTACCACTTTGTTACACAGCTGAAGCAGTTCATATAATCGCTGCCCCAGGGCAGCGTTAGCAGAAGGGAATGGGCACTCTGCTTTCAGCCATTCCAGAGTGAACTCTGGTGGTTTAGACTGACCTTGAAGGTGAATCAAATGTGAAATAAACACTTAAGCTAACCCAGGGGATGAGGGAGCTAAGCAAATGGATGAAGACCTGGAAAAAGAAACCAGTGACAGAGCATGAAGTCAAAGGAATATTGGAGGGGCGGTGGCACTAAGGAAGAAAAGCTGGGCATCAAGGAACAATGGGCAAAGATGACTAGACAAAGTAATCTAGAACCACAATCCACTGGGTTGTAACCAGACGTTCAGGAATCTTGGTGCTTCTGGGAAACAGGTTTCATATCCATTTGCTTGAGATACTTCTTTTATTCCTCTGTAGGTATCAGTTACCAAAAGGATGGCAATCTACAACAGCTGTATTTGCCAATCTCTTACCTCATGCAAATTTGATGTGTTCCAGTGCTGCTGTTGAACCATTAGAGAGGCAGCACATCACCAAAACACTAGGAATTGCTCTTCTTCAAATCCAGTCTTTTAAAATAAAATTTAAAAAAAAAAATCACCTTGAAGAATATGAATAAGGTCCAGTTGAGTGGACATAAGACCATCTGGGCAACCTTATGCAGTGCCTTGGCATTTAAGCATGATGAGACGATCTCAGAGCAGTGTGTTGATTGGGGAGTGGGGCTGCAGGAGAAATCAGGTCATGCTCAGATCAGCTCAGTCTTGTTCTGGAGAGTGAATCCTGTTTCTGTGTCTCCATAGAGAGAATCATTATGAGGTGCTGCCAGGTCATGTCAGCTATAATTTTCAGAAAAGGTCATTTTTTAAAGTCTCTATTCAGCGCTCAGCTTGAAATGCTCAGCTCTGAGTAGGAGAATTGCTGAGACTTGATGGCTTCATCTGGACTTAACAGGGGCCTGACTGCACACATCCAGTGCAGCCAGTCACTGGTAGTGCCTTTTACAGACGGTGGTAGTAGTGCTATATAATGCTATGAACTCTTGAAGCTGATGCTTGAAGTCTTAAGGCAGGCTCTTAAAATTAGTGAAAATAGTTTGTTAATGTCCCTGAGTCTCGTTTGCAAATGGCATTAGTGCTGCCTTTACCTCAAAGGAATGTTGTCAAAGTATTTTGGAAACTGCTTGGACACCACTGCAAGGACATTTCTTGATCATCTGGTCCAAAGATAAGCTTTGAATGGTGCTCCATAAGAAAGGAGTCAGGACTTCGTATGCAGTGACTGTACTGAGCCACTGTTGCTGTTGGTGTTATTGACAAGGCCTGGAAGATTCAGCTGGTCCTGCAGCCCCAACGTGCAGCTCTGCAGTGTGCAAGCAGCAGTGGTGTGGTCTGTGCCCCTTTCTTCTTGGCAGCATTCAGCACTGAAAAATGGATGTGTCTGAGAACAAGCTGCCTTGGCATTTCTGATCTGGAGTGGCTGGCTCCCTGCCTTGGTTTGCAGTGTGGTGTTGATGTGGGGGAAGCAGATGGAGCAAGGGTGCTGTCAGAACATCTGGCTTGTTGAGGTGGTTGATGTTGTTTGAAACATGGGCCTGCAACGCTGGGACCTGTGCAGAAAGCGCCTGAATAAACAGGACACACACAATCCAGAGCAACAGAGATTACACAGTGTCTTGCCAGAGGACAGATGAAGTGGCAGTGGGAATCTATCCTAGTTTGAGTGATTTGGAGTACATTTTGGGTGATATATTTTGCACTTAGGTGATGATGCTGATACTCTAAGAGCACACTAAAGCTGGTTATTGCAGAGATATGAATATGCTGAAAGGTGAAGAATTGTTGGCCTATATTTGGTGTCTTCTGCGACATAGAACTGGTTGCTGTCTTGATCAGGTCCTCAGTAACATAGAAGCACAAAACCAGCTGGGAGCTCTTCCGCATTAGGCAAGAGGTTGTCCCTCAGCCATACTTCAGGTTCCCTTCAGCCTTGTGCTGAGTGTTGAACACCATGTGGCTTCTCAGTACTGATCACTATTTGTATTTGACAAGCGACCTTGGAGCTGGGATGAAATACAATTCAAGTCAGTGTCTACTTGCCATCCCTTGTTATATCTGCCTGCTCTAAGGTCATTGAAAAACATTAGATGGACTTCTGGTGCATATAATTGGTTTTCTCTTTGGATAGCATTCCAAATTTAGCACATCTTCTCTGAAGCTTAGCAAAGCACTTTCCTGGAGCTGCATCAAACCCCAGCACTCAGTGTTTAAAGCTCAGTGTTAATGCCTGTTAGAGTTGATGTTGTAACAGTTAGAAACTCCTGTCACACTTTGAGTGATGGTTTTGTTTTCTTAAAATCTCTCTGAGCATCTTGGAGATGTCAAATTTTGGAATCAAACACTGACTTTAATGCAGCAGTGTTCCCCATGGGCCCTGATGTTTTATCCAAAAATCCCAACCTTTGTATACAATTGTTGCAGTTGATTTCCAGTCTAGGGGATTATTTCAAATTCCCCCCCCCAAGTTTGGTGTCACCAAAAAAAGCTCACATCTTTTTGCAGCTAATCAGAAAGAAGGGCATTAGGAGATCATCTGAGTTTGCAGACACTGAAGGAACTCTGTATTAGTGGCTCTTGAGCTGAAGATTTATAAAGTGGTTTTGTGTATTATATTCCTTTTCCTGGAGGGACACTGAATCCCTCTCTTGACAAAATGAGACATCCCTTTTCTGCTTCTCTGTATTCTGCACAGTTCATGCTCTCCAGGGATGGGAGGGGTTCCTTCAATGAAATACAAACAAAGGAATCAAGATTCAGTTGCTACATAGAGAATAGCAATTAGCACTTTGATTGCTTAAAATTCTTTACGTTTTAACCCTCTTGTTCTTATTTTCCAGGTGAGGAAATGGATTTAGTTCAAAATTCCCCAGAAAGCCCTGGGTAATCCTGTTACTGAAACACAGAATTTCTTTGTGTAATGAAAAGAGTATGAGCTGGGGATCCAGCAAGTGCCAGCTCCCAAGTTGTTTCCTCAAACAATCGTAGTGGATATGAATTCAGTCAAGGAACTTCTTGGTTTTGTCATGAAGTGGGAACTCAGCCATCACATTGTTGCACCTCCAGCTCAGAAGTATTTTGATGGATGTGAATTTTGGATATAAAATTCATATCCAAGTTGCTTTGTGGCACCATGTGGAGGGTGAGATTTAGTATCAGGTAAAGGAAGGAATCCCTGCTCTGAATGAACAGCCCAGCTAGGCCTGTTGCTAATGTTATTTCTGATGAGGCATGTTTACTTACTTTCACCATGACTGTCCGGAAATCCCATGGCAAGGAACGTCAGAGCATTTGCCAAATCACTACTTCACCCATCAAGCTGATTGTTTTGTGTTATTCGGTCTGGTTCTCATTAAGGGTTTGCTCCATCACTGCCTTTGCTCTTTTGGGGTATATTGATTACTTGTGGTGGGGTTTATAACAAACAGCCCTTTTTGAGGTATTACTCTCCCCTTCTCTCCCTGAGCCTGTGGCATGTTAGTAAATAAAGAACTAATCTTTTTGACTTCAGACACAGTCTGTCTAAGGCAGTTCATCCAAAGGAATCAAAAGCAAATACTTGTTGAATATTAGCAAACAAGAAAGAAACAGCCTACCTATAAAATGGAAGGAATGTAATAAAACTGAAAGGGGCTTAATTTCTTCTCCTGACAGGTATCTTATTTTTCCAGACATCAAAACCTCTGCAAGAATGAGAAGTCCTGCAGCTGAGGGAGGCCAGTGCTGCCTGAGAGCCAACTGGCTGCATGCAGGGAGGGTTTGGTGGCCTGGGGGTCTGGCTGGCTGGGGGTGCACACAGGCCTCTTCTTTGGCATCCCCTTGCAAGCACATTGCCTCTCTCTGTTCTAGTGTCACAGACCCCTGCCCTGTGCATGTGGACTGCCAAAAAAACCAAACCAAACCAAACCAAAATAAAACCCACCAAAAAAACCCCAAACCAAAACTCCCACCAAAAAAAAAATCAACAAACAAACAAACAAACAAAAAAAACCCCAACAAACAATGATGAAAAAATGGCTTTGTTTAGTAAAAGGTGCCTAAGCAAGTGATCATCAGCTTAAATTCACTGTGTAGGTCGTTGTCTCTGTTGGGACATTTTGGAATCCTGTTGAAAACAAATTGACAGAAGTAGATTGATGGTAAGAGATCCTGCAAGAACTAGATCAAAACCTCAGGACATGCAAATAAATATCCATTTCTTGGTATTCCTATACACTTACTTGCTGCTACTTGTGAGCAACATGGTGCAGCTAAGAAATCTGATCTTATTCCTTACTCTTTGCAGGGATGGGAAGGGATACAGTGCCACTGACTTGCCTCCTTCATTTAGGCTGCCATTCTGTACTATTTCATGTCATCATCCATCTAATTAAATATGCAAGCACTTATTATAAATTATAGCCTATCAGTGGGAAAATTCAGTTGCAGATAAGTCTCCAAATTTGATGCTGTAAATCTTGATTCAGTGGCTCATTGATGTATGGTTAAAACACAGCCATAAATCTCTTTGTGAGACATGTGGTGGGGAAGGGAACACACAGGAGTTTTTCATCACAGCAGCTACAAGGAAAAGGCTCAGAGCTCCTTGCTGCTGCTAAACCAATCCCGTTGGTGTCCGAAGTAATTAACAGATTCCTGGTTTTATACCAAGGCTGGAAAGTGATAAAAAGAACCAATCAAGTTGCTTTAACCTTGATTCCTGTCAGTGAGAAGTTCAAACACCCACAAGAGCCTTCAGATGTTTTCACTTGAGTTCAAGTTAAACATTGCAAAGTTTGCAGTTCCCACCCCCACTTTTTGATCTGGAGTATGATGTAATTAAACTGTTTATATCTTTACCTTAAAAGTAGGTGTATAGCTAATGTACCATCTTTGAAATACATTCAGGTGCTGCTAAAAATCTGTCCAGGTGCAAAAATTGCCAGTGTTTTCAGAAAAATCTGCACTAAAATATTTTCTTATATTTTTTGTATTGTAAGATACAGACAAAAAGGAGAATGTGCATGGAGATATGCACCAGGAAGGATATATGGAGGTGTGTCTGTCTCTTCCCTTATTTGGATATGATTCTACAATTAGTTGATACAGGACTGCTGAATGTGGTGGTCCTGTCCTACATCCACTCAATTTCTGGGAATTCCTGAGCATCAGCCCAGAGGCTCACCTTGATCTGATGAGTCAGCTTGCTAAATATCCAGAAATCCAACCAAAAGCGGGGGTGGGGGTGGGGGGAAAGGAGTCTGTGCCTTTTGGGGGCCTAAATTAAATCTCCTGGGAGCCAGGTGGGAGCCATAGATGGTACATGGACGGGCAGCAGTACCAGCTGGGGGCTGCCAGCCTCCAGACCTGTTGGGCTGTGGGTTAGACCCTGCTCTTGGGAACCAGTGGGGACCAAACCCCATGAGAGTTTAAGCACTTGGTGCCCAGCACTCAGAGGTATTTAGCAGGAGGCAATTCCGTCTTGTAAAGGACAACAGCACAAAGCTGTGAGCTGGAGGCAGCCGTGACGCAGTGGATTCTGTGAGCAGGTTTGGAAGAGAGAGCCAGAATGTTTGGGCACTACAAGTGGGAGGCTGTTCCCTGCGTGCAGTGAGGGGACACAGCTATATGAAAGGAGGCATTAATCAGGAGCGCAGCTGCAGCACCGGATCAAGAGAGCGGTTTGGTGCTTGCTTACGTCCTTTCCATTCCACCAAAGCTCGAGCACTTCATTGAATAAAGGCATATGGGACCAATAAAGCAGATTTAAGGAGATGGAGTCCAGGTGGCAAAAAGGTATAATGGGAAGTGACTTATGGGAAAATGTTGCATTCAAAACTCTTCTGTTAGTTTAGGTGACCCTGTAAATCCAGACCCTGCTTTTAGTCAATGGGACTACTCATGAGAGCTAAATTGCTTATGTTTCAGGATTGAGCTTACTGAAAGGAAGACTTTTCAAGGAGGTCCAAATAAATGTTCTAACTCATGCTTATAGTGTTCTTGTTTTTTAGCATGAGCCCAGTTGTGAACACAGGCAACCAATTTGCTGTAATTTGTATATTTAGTTGGCATGTGTTTACAGAGGGGAGATCTGGATTTATTTTAAAGAAGTACTTTGCCCGTAGTTTCTGTATCCTTACCTTACTCCTTTTCCACAAAAGAAGCTCAAACAAAACCCCCATACCCTCCCTCCCCCCACTTAACGGAAAACTTGAAAGGAAACCCTTCACAGTGTACCTTTCATATGCACAAAGTACCTTGCAGTGAAATAAGAAACAGCAGAAGAGCTGTGCAATAACCATGACAGTGTGCAAGCAAAAAATAAGCCTTCAGTAAAATACTGCTTCGTTAGATCTTAATAGCAGGAAAAATGCCCCTTAGAAATAAATCCTCAACATGATTCTCCTATGAAAGAGAACCCTTCCACGTTGAAACCAAATGTTCAAAAGCTCTGTTCTTTGTTGTATTAATGCCCATAATTTATTCTTCTTAGAAAATATCCCTCACAGGCTGTTAGAACACTCAGTGTGGTACATCATAATAAAAACAACTTAGAAGGCAAAAACATTAGAATGAAAACAAAGCTCTGAAAGCTTTAGTGAATAAAGCCATGCAGGGGGGTCTGGAAAAAGGACACAGATGTTGTGAGGAATCAAAAACAGAAGATAACTTGCAAGCAGGAATATAAACCAAGCTTTGCGAACAAACTGGAGTCAGTTTAGAATTCTCAAATAGTTGTCTGTAAAATTCGTTTGTGAACCCAAAAACCTTCACTGCACAGCCTTTCCTCTCTGCAGCATCCAAAGCTGAACAAGCCAGTTTGCTGTTAGTTTTTTTCCCCAGGATCAAGCACATTTCAGTGCAGGAGCAGCTGTCACTGAGATTGATACCTTCTCAGTCTAGCACTAGTAAAGCCCTAATACGTGTTGCATTTGGGCTTGTAGCTTCCTCTCACAGTGGATTTTCCTTGGATTTCACACAAAATGCAAGGATGAGTTGTTCAATCACTTGAAGCAGTTTTTATACCCCAACTGGAGATGATAAGACATAGGAAATATTATTATTATTATTATTATTATTATTATTATTATTATTATTATTTTCTTCTAAAAAAGGTGACCAATTTCCCCAATCCCAAAAAGAATGAGATGTTTATATACTTTTGAGATTCAACTTTCTTTTCAGGAAGATGAAAATCCAAGCACTATAGCAATGATGGCCAACCCTCTGATCTTGAATTGCAAACACTGCATGAACTACTCTCATCATGCCATGGCTGTTGGACCAACAGCTCTTTGCTGGCACAGCAGCTGATGGGTGGTCACAGTTTTTCATCATGCTTCAAAGGCTGGTCTTGGTGTATCGCCTGCAAATCCATGGGTGTGTCCAACCAGTGTCCTGTAGTAGGACCTCTTGGAAGTCATCAGTCCTTCCTCTGTAAGCCTTTTCTAGAGCTTCTTGACTTCTCCCTTCTCTGGGGTATTTTGGCTGTATTTGTGGCTGTGTTGGCTGCTCACCTATGGATCAGTGTTAGCATCTGGTGCATTGCCCTTTGGTAAAAAGCTTTGTGGGGAGTGTGTAATTATCATATTATTCTTTATTTAACCTTCATAACCCTTAATTCTAGTGGAATATCTCATTTCTGGCTTTTATAGTCAGCTTTCAACACGATTCTCTATAGCAGATAAGAGTAGCCTTAAAACTTGTTGTGTTCCCTTTTTTAGGGAGTTTATCATCTTGTTCCCTAGTTAATATTTGTGAGTTACTGTTTCATTTAAGAAATTTGTACATCTTGTTCAGGATGTAGAATTTGACATAACTGATATATATTGTACAAGACTAGGAACTTCAAAATTAAGTGGAGCTCTGTTAAAGAGATATTTGGGATAGAGCATAGGGATTGGCTTTGGGCAAGAAAACCAGTAGAAGGGAAGGATAGGAGATGTAGAAAGCAATGTTTTGGTGATAAGGAAAGTAGATAAAGGAGCCATTGTGTCAGCCCTGAAGCCAAGAGCAGGATCTTGTTTCATGCTGGTAATGCTCTGTTCTCCCTGTGGCCCTTTTCTGGCCTTATCCAGGACTTGGAGTGCTCTGCATGAAGGCCAAAGTGATAAAGCTATAAGCTATCTCAGCTACTTCATGCTCTCTCCAGGGAAGCCTTCAACCCATGCAGAGCCTTTTCATGTTGGTCAGGGAGAACTAAGCTTTAATTTGTGATCGTAATGATTCTTCACATATCCACACTTGGTCTCCCCAAACACATTTACCCCCAACTACTGTTCATGGCCATTTCTCTTCCATCCCAAGCTCCCCATGGCAGATACTCTCAGGGAGGTGGATCCTGCTGGTCATAGCCTGGTATAGTGTGGTTAACAGAGCTCAGGAGAGGAAGATTAATCTTCTGACAGATGATCTTTCGAAGCTCTGGGTCTGATGACTTTTTTCCAAGTGAAGATACGTTTTTGCATAAATGGAGAGTAAAGGGTATCATAACATCTCCACTGGTGGGAAAAGCCTCGTGGAAATAAAACAACATTTCATGACACAAAAAACCCAGTTGAACAGAAGTGGTAAACCTCTGGATCTCAAGCAAAGCTGTTATGCAGCTGCAACGCTGTAAACGAAGGGTTAAGAACAAGAAAATATGCCATGGCAAAGTGAGAGACACAAGACCACATAATCCATTCAGATTGCAGAAGGAGTAACTCCAGCCATGCCTAGAAGGTTGCTGGACAAAGTATGTTTTTTCCATTAGCTCAGCTCATGCAGTTATGCTTGTACAGAATTACATATTTCAGTGCAGTTCTGGCCACAGAAGCTATTTCTTCATGCTCAGACCTGTTTGCAGGAGGTGGAACTAAGCTGGGTCATTGGAGCAGCAGAGAAACTCCTAACGAAACAAAACCGCATGAGGCTGTACTTTGCAGGGGGTGGATATTTGGATTAGGCAGCGTATTAAGTAATCCCCCAGGGTATTTTTCAGCTGTAATTCACACTCAATGATCAAATATGGAACGGATTAACAGGAGGAGTTGTATATTTCTTGTAAGTCACAATCTTCTTTTATGTATGACTATCTGAAGCGCAGTTTTTTTAAGCACTGTTTTTCACGATTGGTTTTAGTGCTGTACTACTCATGGCATATTTAGCTGCCAGTATAGTTTGCTGATTAATTTATTTGCATCAATATTGTTTAAAAATGAGTGCAGAAAGTGCAGGGATTAAAAAGAGTTATGTTCAAAAAGTCTTTATTTCTAGCAGGCGGGCACATCTATAAACACAGCTTTTAAAAATAGGATCTTAATGTCCAGCCCTGCCCTGATCCGAGCAGCTTGTGCCTTGTTGCTACCTAAAGCCAAGTCCAGAAAGCAGATCCATCACCTCTGATCACAACTCACTGAGGATGTGCAGCAGGGAGAGGCTGTTTGATATTTTCACAAGGGCATATAGTGATAGGACAAGGAGGAATGGCTTCAAACTGAAAGAGGGCAGGTGTATATTAGATATTAGGAAGAAATTCTTTACTGTGAGGGTGGTGAGGCACTGGAACAGGTTGCCCAGGAAGCTGTGGATGTCCCATCCCTGGAAGTGTTCAAGGCCAGTTTGGATTGGGCCCCGAGCAACCTGGTCTAGTGGAAGGTTCGCTGCCAGTTGGCAGTGGGGTTAGAACTAGTTCAGTTTTAAAGTGCCTTCCAACTCAAACCATTCTATGATGGTGTGGAAATGCACTGTAAAAGCCTGTAAAAGAGTGGTGGTGGCACTGCATAGATCACCTTTTAGGGGTCTTAACTAAATCTTTATACATACACATTTAAAGTTTCTGTGTTTATGGCTAGAAATCCATTCCTAAAGCCATTCAGGTCAGGCACTGGCTTTCACTGGCATCATTTTGTGCTCCTCTGACTGTGTCCTGCCCCAGGCCACTGCCCCTTCTTGAACTGTGCTAGTTGTTGTGCATTAATTCTGACGAAGCATTATCTAAAGCAATACCCACTGATCCCCATGACATCCTGGGACAGCAGCGTCTGTTTTGCTAAACAGCCTGAGTCTGTTTATACAGAATGAGAGTTGCCCAAGATTTATTTTCACTGACTGTGACTCAAAAGAAGTCACTAGCTGTATGACCAAGAATAATGTGGTGTTAAACTGATGTAAAGACCCACCAAAATATTTTTAGATTGCAATTAATATGTTGGGAAATACTAAATCCTGCTAGTTCCAGCAAACCATGCTGAAATGAGACTGAGTAGGGAAGCTTGTGCTTGTCTCCAAATACAGGTATAATTTAACTCTGTAAAGGTGGGGAAATCATTTAGTTTGTAAATGTAAACATGGCTTTATTCAACAGAGCACTTGTAACAAAGAGTTTAAACCCCTCTGCTGCAGATCAGATGTATTTTCATGGGGCAGCAAATACTTAGAAGTGATAAGCTAAAATTAAAAAAAGAGGAAAATTACATTAACATGAGATGGGGATAAAAAGTTGTCAATGGCACAGCAGGCTGCACATTAGCTTCTAAGGAAAGTGAGATGCATCTCTTTTTACTTGGAATTCAAACAAGTATTAGGGAGCACAGTGTTGGGAACAACCTGCTATGAGGTGCAGATCTGTGAGTTTGCTAGCTTGTTTCTCTGTCTTCTGTACTTTTCTGCTCTCTTTACTCAGATATTTTGCTTCTAGATATTACAGAATATATGTGTATTTTTATTTGCTTGCATTTAGTACTTGTAGAACTCTAACTGGATTTGTATCTACAATTTTTTGACCTCACATGCAGGTGATATTTCTCAGTCAAACACTTGAAATCTGTCTGCTTCTGTGGTCTCTGTGCATTATCACATACTCTGTGCTGTCTTTCCAACAGCAGCCCTATTTCATTTATGATACAGGACTTGCTACCTATGCAGTAGCTCCTCAGAGCTTTGAGTTTATCCTCCTTTTTAATGTTTGCTCTCTTAAAGGACTGATGTTGAGGGAAGGGGCTGTAGGGAACACGGAGGCTGAGTGGGGAAATTTCACAGTGGCGTTTGATTTTGACTGGGGGGTGGGGCAGGATTTATTGCAGGACAAGAAATTCCTTTTCCCAGCATGCACACCACCACATCTTTTTCAGAGAGATGTGAGTTGTGCTGAGGGGGTGGTGTGTGACAGACAGACAGCCATGACCCCGGTCCTGTATCCCGTTGTGACTGTGAGCACCTTTTAAAACTCCTTTCCTTTGAAATAAACCTACAGTGTGATCCATGGTCTGTAAGGGGCTCAAAGATACCCAGAGAAGATGATCTTCGGAGAGGTCAGCCATTAAGTGTGAGCAAGTTTCACACAGTGGTGAGCATACACAAAGATCTCTTAAAGATTTATAACTTGGCAAAATCTGTGCGGAATTTGATAGGGTTGGGTGAATGTATTCACTTGACAAAGGCCATTCTTTCCTGGTCCCCAAAATCTGTTGCTCTAGGGTATGCAAGCCTGAGTTCTGTTTATGGCCAGGACAGATAATTTTGTTTAGCATTAGCATAACAAATAATGCATCCTTTATTTTAATCTCAAAAGGGTTCAGTGTATTTTGCTGTAAGACAAAAATAGATTAAAACCCCAACTCCTTTCACCACGAAAATGTCAGTGCAAATTTAAGTTTGTCAAAGCAATAAACAGCAAAAATAAAGGTCTTACAGAGGAAAATTTGCCTAACCTGAGGGTCACACTGCTATTAACCTTCCCTGTGAGCTAATAAAAAATCACTCTGAGGGACCATCCTTTCACCTGCAGCGTCCACTGACACATCCCAAAGAAAAGGTGATAAACTCTGTCTTCACCCCCCACCTCTGGCCCAGCTTGAGAGATATTTGGGTTTCATATGTGCTGTGTATTGACAGCCACTATTTTATATTCCATGAAGTAAGAAGCATTCAAAATACTTAAAAATCACAGTTAGAATAAATTGATTTATAATAAATAAGTCACTCTGATTGATTAAAAACTCAAAGGCCCTGCCATTCTTATCTGAGTGCATAAATTTAAAATTATATGCACTTTAGCAAAGGTGGACTGAGCTTGGAAGTGGCTCCCAGGCTGGCTCAGGGCATGGGATTGGAAGTTAGGGTACTCTGGTTTTGTAGTTAAATTCCTAAAAGCAAAAAAAGCACTCCAGATAGCAGATTCTGCTGGAGGATTTTTCAAAGTGAAGAAAATAATCCTATCCATTACTGAATAGCTCTATTAAATGATCAGAAAGAGCTCGGCACTACCTTGTTATCTGCACATGACCTCTCCTGAGGCATCTGTGGCAAAAAACCAAAAAGGACAGATTAAACAAGCGCCTCAGACCTCTGCATTTGAAAGCAGAGCTTTGGGACAGGGACACTCTCCACAGAGTCATTTCAGGCAAAGGTCACATGTGTGCATATAAAACCATCCCTGAAAGCAGTGCCTTTGTCCCCAGCTATCCCCCAATGGAGCCATTGTCCCGCCGGGGGCAGCTGGCACCCTGACTGCAGCCACGCTGTGCTGGGAGCCGAGGCCCAGGGTGGCCGGGCAGCCCCTGGGATCCAGCCTGGGGCCAGGGCAGCCACGACCTCCCCAGGGAAGCTCATCTGCCCGGAGCTGCTGTCAGGGGCAGCGCAAAGCCAACCTTCCACCTCGAGCTTCGGTCATGGAGAGAAAAGACCCACTGGTACGGTAGGCGCATCTGCCCTCCCCTTCTGCCCCTTGTTTTTTGCTGGCTTGATAAAGTAGTCTTTAGTAAATATAATTACAAGCTCCTGAAGATGTTTTCTCTCTTAACCTTTTTAATATAAACTGACATTCATATATATTCTTACCTTACAGCAAGATCAAAATTGGCAGCCGGCACAGACAGGAGTAAAGTATCTTGGGTTTTGTTGATATTTATGTTCTATTATATTAATATTATGCTAGTACATAATTATGAGTTTAAAACTCCCACATCACTTGACTTTTGATTTATATTAAAATTTCCAGTGTCTGCAGCTTCACTGGTAAAGTTTTGGGCTTAAAGGCAATCTGTCTCAAAAAGGTTCATATTACAGGCAACTCGCCCTAAGCCTTTTTCTCCAAAGGAAATACATGGATTTCTTTAATCAAGGCAGTAACACCCCAAGGATCTGTAATTTTTTTCCATAACTCCCTATGCAACAAATGTAAAGTGCTGATTAGAGAGGCGAGTTGATAAGCAGTAATAAAACACTTCATGCCTGGTAGTTCCCCTCCATATGGTTGGACTCATAATGGTTTTGATTACTCTGATTTTGAAGTGTTTGTCATTGGGTCTCTTTTTTGAGTCTCTTTTGCTTCTGATTTGCTTAGACTTTGATTGTGATTTGCTTTTAATTACTGCTGATCTATGCAAGCTTCCTGTCAGCATGTGTTGGTGCTGTGCAGGCTCCTCATTGCCACCACATCTGTGATGGGAACGCTGAACTCTGCAAGTGGAACTGGGATGCTGACTTGTCATTTTGAGGGTGTCAAGGATTCTGTCTAAAGCTTACATGAAAGCTCCAGCCCTCCCCCCTGGATGTGTGGTGGGTGCTGGGGAGGTGGGCTGGGGGCTGGCAGAGAGCACTGGCTGTGCCTGGTGGGTAGGGAGGGATAGTGGGGGTTACCTGTAGCTAAAAGAAAGAAGAGGCTGACTCTGTCCCTGACACTGGCTGCCCACAGCTGAACTGTTCAGGGACAGCAACAGACATTTTTAGATTAAGAGCTTCTCATCAAGTCCAAGTTTGTAGAGATGTTTCCTCCTAGGAGGCTGGTCTGTTTAGGATGCTAAAAAAGCAAAATAGTTCTCCATTTGTGTAGCAATATTTATTCTCCAAAATCTTAACCTTATTTCAGAGTTTATAGTATTAAGGTTAAACTATGAGTTTAAAGTCAGCAGGGAGTTTTCCAATTGTTCATCAAGGATGCCAGCTGAGTTTGAGTGCCAGACAGCTGAAGGTATGTTAGCATCGTTCTTGAAAGCTGGAGCTGTTAAAATCGTGCCCACAGAGAAGCCTTTACCAAAAGATGCCGAAGGTAATCCTTTGACATCAGCTAAAGTGGAAGTGGGGGTAACGAATATTTGTGAGAGATGAATGAAGAGTGGTGGCACAAGACTGCTGCTGGCAGTGCTGGGGTAGCACCAGCTGTCCAAATGTGCTACTCTGAGCACTCATTTATGGCGATTTCCCAGATTAATGGACCATCTGTGGAAACACAGCAGAACCTGCTATTGCGGGCACACCAGTAACACAAATTGGGTTTCATGTACTTGCAAACCTGGCAGAACCCCTGAGTTCTGCAGCACCTTACTGGATGGGGACTTTTGAGCCTCCCCAGCATCACTCTCCCCATGCCACCCACACCAGCCCAGCTGGGGTGTGCCCTCCCTTGGGCTCATCACCGGCTGAGATGACGGCTCTGTTTGCAGGGTGTCAGACCAAATGGTCTCACAGGCTTTCTTTGTTCTAATACCCACAAAATTGCATTTGCTCCACTTTGGTACACAAAAGAGATGTAAAGATAAAAATAAATACATATGGGCTCTATCATCGTTGGAGAACTGTTTTGCTGTTGTGTACTGTTTAAATTCTGTGAGAAAGATTCACAGGAGATGGTCTTTTGTCCTAGCAGTCTTCATATTTCAAAGTATTGAAGAGTTGCTTAGACATTCCAGTTGATAGTGCTGTACATAATAGCAGGTATGCTCAGCTCCTGTCCTCTTGTCCTAAGCCAGACAGAACTTTTCTCCTATTGCAGGTGGACCATCCTTACATCTGGGACTGGGAGATTGTCAGATGCCTCCTCTTCTAATACAATTCCTATCCAGCCACTTTTTCATTTCTGTGGGGGACTTCACGTCCTTCTTACATGCTTTTTATTGTGAAGTTTAATCTGTAACCTTTCTCCTTTGTTTATATAATTTCATCGTTGGATTTCATCATCTCTTGTAGAGATTTTTAATAGGAAGCTGTGGTGGGTTGACCTTGGCTGGCTACCAGATGCCCACCCAGCCGTTCTTTCACTCCCCCTTTTGGCAGGGCAGGGGGAGAGAATAAGATAGAAAAGATCATGGACTGAGAGAAACACAGACAGATCACTTACCCACTTAGTGTCATGGGCAAAACATACTCCACCTGGGGAAAATGAATTTGATTTGTTGCCAATTTAAATAGATTTAGATAGTGGGATGCAAATAGAAAAATTAAACCAGCACCTTTCTTTCCTCTTTTCCCAGTTCTTCATTCCTGGTTCCTCCACCCCTCCCCATCATTCCAGGCAGCACTGGGGAGATGATCAGTCTATAACAGCCCCTCTCTGCTGCCCCTCCACACACACCACCCTGCCCCACTGTGGAGCCGTGGGCCACAGTCCTTCAGGACAAACCTGCTTCTCTGAAGTATTTTCCATGGGTTTCAGGGGAATCTGTGCTCTGGTACCTGGACCATCTCCTCCTCTCCTTGCTTGATGACCTTGGTGTGTGCAGAGCTGTTTCTCTTACGTTCCCCCTCATGCCTCACTACCTGCACCATGTTTTTTACCCTTTTTCTATATGTTCTACAAGAGGTGCTGCTGTCTGGGGCCCATGAGAGGCTCAGCCATGTCCTGCCATGGGACCAGCTCTGTCCAGCCCAGGGCAGCCCTGGTCTCTCCAAGTAATGCACAATTGTACATATTTCTGGATTCTTACCCTCCAATCTTGTGTTTCAATTGTTTTTTGGCTATTTAAAGATTTTAACCTGAAAGCCTTCTAATTTTGAAGCCATCTCTGACTTTGCTGTCACTCATCTCTTCAATAGCTTTATTTTGTTTTTTTTTTTTTAAGAAGTTATTGAAACTCATCCTTGACTATAACTTCATTTTTTCATCCCATGTCATCTGGTCCAGAAATATCATCTGTAGGACATGGCCAGAATTGTTCCTGCTGTTCTTCTCCTGAAGTCCTCCCTCCCACAGCAATTGTCTCCCGTCCCCATCACTGAAATTTCACATTTTATTCCCTTTACGCATTTCTGTTTCCTGCTGCTGCTTGTTAATGGCGTGTTCAGCTGAGGTTCTGCCTCTCATCCCTATGGTGCCCCAAAAACTTGGGATATATGGATTATCCTGGGTAATAATGCTTTGTTCATGCAGGATTTTTGATCTAATGCCAGATTTTAAGATTCTGGCTCTATACTGGCATAAGTGGCTGTGCAGGCAGCCACAGCCACAGGGACAGGGCAGGATGAGGTTCTGAGGCTGCCAGGCTGCACATGCACTTAGACAGGACTAGTCTGCTGGTTCCCAGATGGGTCCAGGCCCCACACAAACCAGCCCACTGGGTCATTCATTTGTCAGAAACTGATAATTTGTAAGGGGATAAATGTGTTACCCTGAAGTAAGGATGACTGTACTGCTCTGTCCGTGCAACAGCAGAAGTTGTCAGAGCCAGTGCAGGCAGGACTTCTCGAATGGGCTCCACACGCACTCCGGGTTTTAGGGAGAGCCCTGTGCAAACCTGGGATAGGATTGGATCCCTTCCCTCAGCTTTTTGCCAACAGCATCACAAAGCAGAGGGAGGGAATTCAGCTCAGGGACAGCCAGGGGACACCCCATCCCACACCCTGAGTTTTCAATTATTTGACTCCAGCAGCTGGGCTCAGCAGAATTGCTCCAAACTGCCTTATGTAAGTGCAAGTCCCTAAGGCAGGAGGAGATTTTGGTGTGCAGGATGCACCAGCACTCAGGACAAATAGCAGGAAAGTGGGGAAGCTAGAGGAAGATCACTCAGGCAGTGAAACTGCCATGCTTGGTGTGGTGCAGAGGAGGGGAAGAAACAGCCGGGCTGGGCAACTCCTCTCCCAAAATGAGGAAACGTTGAATTTGCATACCTGAACAGGGACAGCAGGGCCCAGAGGCTTTCCCTGTAGCTGGCAAAGCTATTGCTGGAAAAGGAGGTGGCCCCATTCTCTTCACCAGATCAGTAGTTTTCTCAAGTCCTTTTTACATGGGCTGAATCAGACTAGAACAAAGGTGTTTGTTTTCAGTGTCTTGCAAAACTGTTAGCAATGGATAATGAAAGGATAATAAATTCAATAGTTCCAGCTGTTTTGCAGGTTTTGTAGATGCCCAGGAATGTCTATCTCTGCCTTGGGAATCTTCAACAACTATCATATACTATATATTATAGTATATGTGTGTGTGTATATATATATATATATATATATATCAGTCTTATCTGCTGTGAAAGGAGATTTACCAGGGTGGGGAGCCTTCTGTGAAGGCTGAGCAAAGCAGAGCACTTTTAGTCTACAGCATTCAGCAAGCATTAAACCAAGGAACTGTATTTTTCTGAAAATCTTGTTTTGCTAGATAAAAAAGATGAGTTAAACAAAACAACTCAGTAAGATTATTTGCTTAAAAATAACTACGAAGTCTATTAATATTTAAGTGACCTGAGTTTCCCTACAGCTTTTTAGTCCATTATATAAAAAAAAAAGATTCTTTATTCCTTTCCAAAGTTTTATGCTGAAAAGGTGAAAAAGTATGTGCATAAAACTCCCTGATAATTCTTATGCAAACCCATGCTAGCAGAGTTAAATATTTTTGATTTCTTCTTTTTTTTTTTTTTATATTGCATTCCTGCAGAAATTTATTCAGTTATAGATTATGATATGGATTTAAAAAAAAATTTCAACAACGGATCACATTGTTTTGTTGTTGAAATGTTGCTTGTACTTTTCTCACCCATAGAAAACAGGGAGTACTGTTCCAACAGGATGTTTTTCCCTTTGTACTTACATTTGTCATCTTTGCGCTCAGCTGAAATCAGAAAAAAAAAAAAAAGCTGGCCTTCAACTGAACTGGTGGTGACATGTTTCAACTTAGCAAAATTTGCGATGCTTGGAAAGTGGCCCATCTGTCCGAAATGACCTAAAAAAGCAAGATGCAATTGTTTGACGCTTTTGTGCTTTGCCAATAAAACAGGCAGCAGCAGATGCACGTTAAGAAATGCGGGTTGGTGAGCGTGTGCTGCGGTGACACCGCTCCCCGGGGAGCAGAGCGAGTCGGGAGCACAGAAGAGCCGGTCCGTGCCCTGCCTCTCCCCGGCACACGGCGATGCTCCTGAGTTACAGGGCCCGGCTTGGGGGTCGGAAACAGCAGTTTGCAGCTCACTGTGTCTCACAGACACACTGCTTCCAGGGCTGAGGACCACAGCAGAAAACTCACCCAGCTGCAAAACCTGTCAAAGGAAGGGTTTTAACCTGTTCTGACTTGCAGTGTGACCCTAGGAGTGGTTGGGGTGAGAGGATGGAAGTGACAGCAAGAACTAGCCAGTCTGCCAGGTGTTGGTGGTAGACACTTGACATCTTGATTCTACTTGCTAGGTTTATTTCTGTTCTGAAGGAAAAGGGCAGAAAAGCCACTTATTTCCAAGGTAGTGGAATACCTCACCCCTCTCAACAGCTGGGGATAGCTTAAGCTTGTGTAAATCATAGAGATGAGATAAATCAGTTCACCCAAAAAGGGGTTGCAGATGGGATTATGTTTGTGACAGTGTTAGCTGTGTTCCCATTTATGCATTTTTCTATGAACAAAAGCCTGGACAGTTCCTATTGTATCCTCCTCCACATAAATGTTCATGGAGCCACTCAGTGAATCAGATCACGCAGTTCAGGCAGCATTAATAGTTGTTATTTTAATTCTTCAGAGAAGTATCTCTTCTTTGTCAGCTGCCCTAACCTCTTTGGGATTTCCTTGTCTTTATGCTGGACTGATTGCATTCAGTGGTGCAGTTTTGCAGTCCTCATGCAAATAAAATAGCTCCGCTTGAATTGGACTCACGTGAAGTGGGCTCGAGCTTTCTTTTTCATCTTAACTGCAACCCTGCCCAGGCCTGTTCTGTGTTCATGCATTCATTTATCATGCCCCAAAATAAAAAGCTTTCATAGGTGCCGACACTTACAGGTCACTGTAACAGCAGCCCTAGATACCTCTTATATGTAGAAACAGGAGCAAACCTGAAGGCATATCCCTATTTCCTGGGGGGGAATCCTCTGTTTCCAGCCTGATCCCTCTGCTTTTACTGCAGGAGTATTGATGCTGCAAAGCATGGACGTCCAAAGCCTCAACTGCAGGCAAGTTGAGAACAATATTTATAGTGACAAATCTCTTTAAACTGAAATTAAATAGGATTTTGCTGTTTTGAAAATACCAATAGTGGTTTTTTTTCAGATTAACTAGAAGAAAAATATTAATTAAAATACTTCTTTCTTGATCCAAGTGCCAAACACATGAAAAAAAAAATCCATTTCAAACAAACAGAAACTCTTGTTTGGCAGATAAGACAAAGTAAACAAAACAGTATTAATTATATCCACATTTTACTTGTAGGGAAGAGATTAGCACTTGGAATTTTTTTATCATATCTAAGCCTTGAGCTTGAAAATTGTGCCAAAGTAGAGTTTGAGCTGAGGATAAATGTGATTAAGTAGGAGAGATATGTTACAGGATTGTTGTAGAAGTCCCCAAAATAAGTTTTATATACCCAGAGATTCAAAGCTAATATTCTACTGAGAAAGGTTCAAATAAGGTAAAGGATGTACAAGTTACACAAAGAAACTAAACATATGATTTGAAGTCTAGAAAACCTGCTTTTTTACATTTTTAAGTAGTTTTATCATTTTTGTGGGTTGTGTTTGTTTGTGGTTTTGTTTGGTTTTGGTTGTTTTGGTTGGGGAGGGGTTGTTTAGTTGTTCTTTTTCTCATTTAGCTTTAACTCTTTGTTTCTAAAGGTCTGTGTTTTTTGTGGGACGTAATAGGTTGTGTAACTTACAAACTTCAGATAAACTAACAGTGATTGTGTGTGGCACATGCAAGGCCCTTGAACCTCCAGACTACTGCCTGGGGGTAGGTGGGCAGATTTCACACCACTGAAGTCTACAGCTCTTTTAAAAAGACCCTGGGGGTAGGTGGGCAGATTTCACACCACTGAAGTCTACAGCTCTTTTAAAAAGACGGATGTGAAGCTGTTGGTAGGCATCTGTGACACCCATCACCAGTTCAAGCAGTGGAAAACAAGGATGAGGACCTGAATACATACTAAGCCTCCCACGAGCTGCACTAAGAACACATATGGGCTCTTTGGCTCTGTGTTTAACCCCTTCACATCCTCCCTGAAGATGTGATTTTTCATCACAGAACAGTTTTTATTCCGCTGTTGCTAAAATTTTTATATATGACTATCTTAAGAAATATAATTCTGAACTCAGTGCATTTTAGTGAAGTAATTGTGCATCTTCATAATAATAATACTGTTCATAAACCAAGTTGGGTAAATATTAGTTTCTTTGAAGATGAGGAATTTGTTGGAGGTGTATTTGTTGGAGCAGTGTTGATGCTGCTGCTGTCCTGTGCAGCTCACAGCGAGAGGTGCAATGCCCTGTGTTGGAGTGGGTGGTGATTAAGCTGTAGTGCTGCTGGGAGACACAAGCATTCAGGCACCCAAAGCTTTCTTCACTGAAAATTTATCTCCTTTTTCCAGCTGACCTAGCTGTCCTGCTCAAAGACAGGACCTCACTTATAAACCTTGTTCTGCTCCTGTGCCAGCACAAATGGTGACTGTGAGGAGGGTGCACTTCAGCTAAGACATCCCCACAGGCATCAGCAGCAGCTTCAGGAGCTGCAGTGCTGTCACCAAATTCACATCCTGCATTGAACAACTGAAGCTGTTGTATCTGATGTTGGGTGTTGAGAGAATTTATTTCTCTGCTTCACTGTGCCCTCCTTTTTCTCCCCAGGCTGCTCGTGCGGGTTTCAGTCCCTGGAGAGTATACTGGTGTTTTACATAAATGAAAGTAAAGACTGGGACTCAGGTCCTCCCTTGGCCAATGGTTCCTCTTCTCTCTCTGGGAAGGCAGAACTCAGTTTTAGACAGGCATGAACCTGGTACACCTGTGTTTTGTGCAGGACACGTAGATGAGGGTGAGGTGAGGAGCGATGCAACGTGCTCTGCAGGTCGACGTGCTTTGTTGGTTGTCCTCAGTGAGTTTTGGGCTGGATATGGGTGCTCACTCCCCAGCCCTGTGAACCCTGAAGGCGTTATGTAGGTTGCTCAAAAATGTTGATGGGCCTCTATGTGCCTAAGGGACTTGGTGCCTCAGGATTTGGGCTGCAGCAAACTGCAATTTGGAAGACTTTAATTTGTCCATGACTGTCCCTGAGGGTCTGGTGATGATGAGCAGGCAGATAATTGGAGACTGCTGCTGTTGGGTGGTGTTTTGAGGAACTGTGGTGAGGAGGGTGTACTTTCATGAGCACAGCCTGGTTTGTAGGTCTTCCCAGTCTCATGGAGAAGCAGAGGGTGTGGTGGTGCAGCTCCTGGGAAGTCAGTCCTGTGCCTTCTGCCTCCTTGACAAAATGAAACTTTTATGTGTGTAAGTACAAAAGATACTTGCAGAACATTCTTCAACTCTCAAACATGTCCCACAGCCCAAGGAAAAGACAGTATGACCTTGCCTATGGTAATAGTTCCTTTTCCTACCCTGTCCCACCTACCCCTTAATGCATCCATGTGAACATCTGTGTCATCTCCTACCTTTTATGACCAGGTGGTAACTTTTTGTTTCCAAGCCAGCTGCCATCCACTTGAAATCTATTACTTGCTGAAGTGTTTTTCCTCCAGCAGATAAAGAGGACTTCTCAGTGACCCTGTTGTGGGGTCTTCAATGGTGCTCTTTACAAGCTGAGCAGATACAGGTCCCTGATCCTTCAGCAACTCTTGTATATTTTTTCCTGCATCCCCAGGCTGTGCAATCACCATTCTGCACTTATGTATCCAGCCCTGGTTCCTGGGCTGATCTCTGCTGAAGGACTGCTTAGCACAGGTCATCACCCTTCTGCACTGACTCTTACTCTTCCTGCCCCTCTTTTTGTCATCAGACCTGGCTGACCTGACCTGATAACTGGCTTTGCTGTCCTTTTGCCATCCTTGCCTTCAAATACACCTTCCCTTCCTTCTCTGCCTTGTTGTCAGTCACTGCACTGAGTGCCAAAGATACTCACTTTTGATCTATAAAACCCTCTAAATTCCACCACCACCTTGGTGATGCCAAGCAGTAGGACAAGAGGCAAGGGCAGAACCTGGAACATGGGAAATTCCACCTGAATATGAGGAAGAACTTATTTACTGTGAGATTGACTGAGCACTGGAACAAGCTGCCCAGAGAGGCTGTGGAGTCTCCTTGGAGATATTCACAGCCCTGAGTAATGTGCTCTAAGGAACCCTGTTTAAGCAGGGAGGTTGGGCTGGATGACCTCCAGTAGTCCCTTCCAATCTTAACCATTCAGTGATTCTGTGATAAAAATATGTTTTAGAGTCCTTTATACGTGGGAATCAGCTCTGCTTGTTATGTTGTACCTCTTTGATTTTGTTAAAAGACTCAGGGAGTCTTCAACAAGGTATTTGACTCTTCCCATGCTCACTTTGGCTCCTGGAAGTTCATTTGGTTTCTTAGTGCTTGTATTTGATCTGGACACTGTTTGAATGTTTACGGTTTACCAAAAGGTTTTGTTCTTTGAAATTGCTATTTCGTGCACCCAACTAACCATTTTTCTGGCCCACAACTATTTGTGGAAGCTGCGTTTGGGAGGCTGAGAGTTCTGTGATGCTTCAGAGAATCCTTCAACTTTCTGCCTTTCATGCTGCTGTCTGAGCTTTCTGGAGCTTTATTGGAGCTTTCACCCTGGCCTCTCCATCACCTGGTGTGGCTGCATCTGGCATCCAGGGCAAAGTGGAGAGGAGTAGCAAAAAAGGCTCATTCCTTTAGAGCCCACTCCATCCCCAAGCTCTGACTTAGACAGTATATTTGATTTCTCTGCATTTCTTTTCTTATTAAAAAAGCTGCTCAAGAAAAATCAGTTTCATATAGTACTGTAAATACTGCCTTGCTTATATTAACTCTATGGAATAGCCTTTGATACCATTTCCTGTATCATTCTTCTGGAGAAATTGGCTGCTCATGGACTGGATGGGTGTTCTCTTCACTGGATAATAAGCTGGATGGGTGACGGGGCCCAGAGAGTGGTGGTGAATGGAGTTAAATCCAGTTAACAGCTGGTCACAAGTGGTGTTCCCCAGGGCTCAGTATTGGGACCAGTTCTGTTTAACATCTTCAATGATGATCTGAACAAGGGCATTGAAGGCACCTTCAGTCAGTTTGCTGAACAGTGTAAAAGGACCTGGGGGTGCTGGTCAACAGCAGCTGAACATGAGCCAGCAGTGAGCCCAGGTGGCCAAGAAGGCCAATGGCATCCTGGCCTGCATCAAGAACAGTGTGGTAGCAGGAGCAGGGAAGTGATCTGGCATTGGTGAGGCCTCACCTTGAATCCTGTATTCAGTTTTGGGTCCCACACCACAAAAAGGACATTGAGAGGCTGGAGCGTATCCAGAGAAGGGGAATGGAGCTGGTGAAAGGTCTGGAGCATAAGTCTTATGAGGAGTTGATGAGGGAGCTGGGGGTGTTTGTCCTGGAGAGAAGGAGGCTCAGGATGGACCTTATTGCTCTCTGAGAGCTACCTTAGAGAAGGCTGTAACCAGGTGGAGTTTGTTCTCTTCTCCCAAGTACCAAGTGATAGGATGAGATGAAATAGCCTCAGATTGTGCCAGGGGAGGTTTAGACTGGATATTGGGAAAAACTTCTTCTTGGAAAGGGTTGTCAAATTGCGCAGGGAAGCTGGTGGAGGTATTTAGAAGACATGAAATACGTGGCACTTGGGGACATGATTTAGTGGTGGACACAGAAATGCCGAGTTAAGGGTTGGACTCAATGATCTTAATTTTTTTCCAACCTAAACGATACTGCGATTCTGTGAACGTTTGTAACTCTGAATGTTTGTAACTGTGAATGTTTGTAACTGTGGAAATGTTACAGCATGAACTTCTCATGTAAAACGCCATCTGGTGCCTGGTTGGAAGTTTTGCATCCAGAGTTGAATAATCAGTATAATAGAAGCCAGAAAATCCAAAGGCCAATTCGTATTCACGATAACTGATGAAGAGGCATTTTGTATTCTGCTGATCTTGTTAAAACTCCTTTTAAATGTGTTTCATTTAAGCCTTAAAACTTGCACTGAATTGCTGAATTCTTGAGCCAGGAATATATTATTTCAGCTTTAGTCCTTTCTATTCTGATGAGTAAAATGGCAATTAGGTGCTGAAAAAATTAATTACCACTGATTCCAGCAGTGAAATTTTGCCTGAACAAAATGATTAGGCCTTGTTTATGCTAATAAGTTCCTTGTGCATCTCTGGGATGGCTTCAGGCACAATCTTTGTGACAAAAAGAACATTGTACATCTGAGTATGTGTTCAGCTGAGAGCTACTGGAAATTGCATTACACAGATGAAAAAGATTAACAGTTTCAGAGTCGTCATCATCTATAGTTCTAAAGGACATTACAAAGGACTTTAATTTAATATACTTGTAACATGGATCAGAAAACAAAATGAGCTCCTCCATTTATGTAAACTTGTGGAGCTTACAAGCTCCAGAGAGGTTACACAAATGCAATATGTATTTTCAAATCAGGAGAAGTCATCTGTGATGCTGTATTTCTTGGTTTTGTTTGTTGCTTTATTTTTCTGGGTGGCCATTTTTAAAATATGTAGGAATTTTCTTTAAGAAGAACTTCAGAGAACTGAAGACCTGTGTGTTAGGAAGATATGCAAGAGCAGCAAAGGCTCTGGATCTCTGAAAATGAGACTGGATATATCAGCTTGGGTACTCAAAACTGGCCACCTGATTTGAAAATTCAGTTGTGTTTTCCTTGGTTCCTCAGTGACCTGAGGGTCCCAAGCTGGAGGAGAGCTTGGGGCTGCTGATTTCCATATTTTGCCCATGAAATCAGGAGCTTCCTTAGCTAAGATACATAGGGAACACCACTGAGCAATTTTATTTGTGACACCTTAAGTTTCCTGTCTGCTGTGATCACGCACTGCTGTACTTACCTAGTGCTTTGGGGTGAAATTGTTTAACCACAGGATATACCAGAGGCTAAGGGCAAAGAACTTTATAGGAATACACATTTGTTGATTACAATTTTTGTCTATGCTCAGCTTTTTGCTAGAAAAATATTGCCTATTGCCTATTTTTTTTCTTCAGCTCAGCTAGTGGTGAAGTGGCCATTAGAAGATGGGTCTTGAATTCATAGTCTCAGTCCGTGCAAGTAAAAGGAATACGATGTCCTGGTGTGGCTAAGATGAAGGTCTTTTCCCGCTAATTACATTGCCTTGAGCCTTGCAATACAAAGATGCAGCTGCACAATGGAGCCACTTTCGGTTAAGAAACTGCATAAAAAAGGATCATCTCCTGGCAAAGGCTGGCGGGCTGATGAGGTGTGGGCAGCCAAGAGAAGGGCTTTTTAGGCGCTGTCCTGTAAAGCTACACGGTGGGGAAGGGGAGTTATTGCAGCAGGTAAAAGGTATCTCTAAACAAAACTCAAAATTGTATGTGTTTATTATTGCAAGTTAGTTTACAGAAAACTGTACTGTGTCTCTTAATGCCAGTATAGAATATGGGACAGGTCCCAAGAGAAGCTCAGTCCATCTGAGGGCTTACAAACCTCGACTCTGTCCCTTTAAATGTAATTGTTAGTAAACAGTTTCATGAAAGAAGCTTTCATCAGAGAAAAAAAAAAGTGGCAAACTACACTGGTAAATAATTTGCCTTGGCAAATAATATTTAAGCCACTGATTTCAACCGTAATTCTGTTCAGCATTATCATTTGCTTTGTAAATAAAAGTGCTTATCCAAACAGCCAAGCTTTCTGTTGTTGATGAAAATGGGGGAATGTGGGGCAGAGGGAACGTGTCAGTTCCCTTCCTTTCTGGAAGTCTGGAGTTTCCAGCTATTCAGATGGAACTGCTTGTGTTTCCATCGATACGAGCCTTGCCCTGCCACAGCAGCACGGCAGAACAACGTTGAAAAATGCCCCCTCGCTCTGGGAGTGTCTCCAGTTTTGAGGGGCCTCTGCTCTGCAGCACAATTAGAAATTTGAGGAGCACCCGTGGAGGAAGAGAGGGGGGTCCCCGAGCTCCCAAACCCTTCCGACCGAGAGGGATGAGCGGGGACTGAGCCCACCGCGCTGTCACACCTGACACCGGGGCACTTCTGAGGGTGGCATCGGGATGTTTTCACTTCGCAGCCCCCCAGTGAGCTTCCCCCTCTTCTTCTCCGAGCCAGATGGAGACGCATTTGGTTTTTCTTTTACCCGTGCTACTTTTGTGAGGAGAATAGAACGAGCAGGAGGAGCTATTGGCCGCCGCGGCTCAAGCAAGCCCCGCTCTGCCAGAGCGAACCACATAAAAGCGCGCGGGTGTGTTTGGGGGGAGGGCGCAGCGAGGGATGATGCCTGGAGCTTCTTGCACTCGGAGCTGCGATTTGTGAGTGAAACATGATGAAATCACCCCCTGGACAAATCACACGAGCCTGTCAACCTCACCAGGTGGGATTACTCGTAGCTAATAGCCCGAACTCCCCGAGCAAACAGAGCTCTGCGCTCACTATAAAAAAAGGCGACGGTGCGGCGTAGGCTTTTCAAGAATTCCCTGGTATGGCTAAGCAGGGCTGCGTCCACTCGCACCAGGTAGGAGAGCAGAGGAGCGTGTTTGCTTTTAGGGGAGGACTAGCAGCCCGTCTGTCCTGAATAAGTTCCTACAAAAAGGAGCGTTTCAGCTTCAGAAAGAGATGTTTTATTCATAAACCCCTTCTGGTTTGTGTTACTCTCCAACGGTGACGCTGTCAGCTGCTGCTCCGGTGATGGGAACTGCAGTGCTGGGGAGCCCGAATGTACAGAGGACCATTTCTACCCTTTATGCCTAATGCTCTTAGCACCAAAGTCCTGCTTCTTGCACACTTCGCTCACTTTGCTGTTTTACTTTGCAGGTTATATCCTTGTTTGCGTTTGCCTTTGGAGTAAATGTCTGCATGGGATTTACAACAAATCGGTTTAGGAGATCCGAAGAATGGGATGAGGGGCCGGTCTCAGGTACAGTAACGGACTTAAGTTGTGCATCGCCATACCCTTATGTTATAGGCTGTGGTTAGAAACCATTCCTACTCCGTAACAGTAGTTTGCTTGTTCCTTTTCCCTCTAGGATACAGAGAAGAATAAATAACTCGCCGAGCCCGAGTCAGTTGACCTTTGGGACTCACCTATAGGTCTCCTATTTACTTAAACTTTTGCTCTGTGTGCATGTGACTACGGAAAATGTAGCTTATTTTAGGACTGAGCACTCTCAGTCTCGCGGAGATCGGTCTCATCAGCTCCTCTGAAGTGTTTGGCTTGTTTTGTGCTCTGCACAGTTTCCTTCTAGTGCTAAGAGAAACTCCCTGATGGGTTTAAGGGTACTGGGTTTATTTTGGTAGCTATTGAAGCGGTTTCTAGAAACTTGATGAATGCTTTCAAGAGGCGCTGGTGAGAAAAGCTTTGGGGATTTCTGTGGCTCCTGAGGTCATGCTGGTTTGTGAACAGTAGACGGCAGACATCTGACGGCGGAGAGGGCCGGGAGAGGAGAGCAGGTGTTCGTGCAGATGTGCTGTCACCGAGTCCTCTGCTTTTCTTGTGCCTTTGACTTTTTTCTTTGGAAGATAGCAAGAACATGTCACAGAAGGAACTGTTGTTTGCGTTCTGGGGCAGTGCAGCGTTTTGTGAGCTCAGACGTTCTCCAAATGGAAAAATGTATAAACCAGAAAACTAGTCCTTTTTTTCCTAAAAACAAACAAACAAACAAACAAACAAACAAACAAAAAACAACCAAAAAAACAACAACAAAGCAAAAATAAAAACCAAAAACAAAACAAAAAAACCCCCAGGCTTGACTTGTGCCTCTGTCCCTTTGGCAGCAGAAAGAAAACCTGCGGTCATTGACTTAGACATGGTTAACGTAATTGAAGTGAAAGGGTTTCATTTGCAATGCCCGTCTGTAATGATAGCTTGTGAATTTTAATTATAAAATTGTTTACGGTGGCCAGAGTTTGTTGTGTTCCTGGTAATGTATCTGTGTCCTTCTGTCCCCGGCTTTGACAGGAATTGGCTGCTGATCACTGAGCAGAGGCGTTTTAGGTAATCAAAAAGATAGTGGCTGTTGCCTTTGATCTTTGTATCAGTTTAAAAAAATGTTTGAAAAACAGTTGGGGTTTTTGTTGTTGTTTGTTTGGGTTTTTTTTTAAATCTTCTAGTATGTTAACTGCAGAGTAGTTGTGTGGCGTGTGTCACAGGAATGGGAAGGATTTGCGTTTCAAGTGTTCAACATCTGACTGCCAGCCGCTTTGACTCGCTGGGGACTGCCTAGGGCAGAGCTGCTCACTTGGCTTTTACTGAAGTTCCAAAGGTCTGATATTGGGGACCCATTGCAGCCCATCGGGTGCCAGCTCTGCTGAGCCAACCGGCACCGTTCAACACTGCCAGGGCTGGGATCAGTAGCTGTGTGCTGCTTCCAATAGCAGGAGGACTGCATCAGCATTACAGAAAAGTAGGAAGAAATAGAGGATCTCTTGCAAAAGGGCAGGAGATGGGGGATTTTTGAAAGTGTATTGAGAACTTGCTTACAGGTGGGATTGGACCTGTACCTGCCACTGAAGTAGTCCACTCTCACTGTAACAATGAGAGACAAAAGTAATGGAGGGTTTTGTTCATTCTGTGTTTATGCAGCTTGGTTACGTTTATTGCAGGAAAACAAACAAACAAACAAAATAATAGCAAATAGTAAAGTTTTGTAGTCACATCTGTCTAAAGGAGACAATAAAAAATTACTTCCAATTATACTTCATTAGAAGTCCAGTGCAATGAAATATCCAGAATAAAAGATTAGTATAATTATTTTTCAACTTCACTCTTCCTCATCTTATTTATTTCCAAGTTTCTCGGTGTTAAGAGTTAATTATTTTAGATTAACAAAACAGTCTTTACCAAACATTACTGTGGAAAACAATTTGTTATTTCTGCAGAGGTGTACCATGATTATAAACAAATTTTAGTCTTTATCTAGCATAGAACTCTGCTATGAGAAAAAAACAACTTGTTTTTTTTCCTAATCCCTTATAAATGCATGTCAAAGTATCACATAATGCCTACCCCACCCTGTTGTCTTTTTGCAGTGTACAGATGTATGTCTTTATACATTTGAGACATTTAATATTTGTACCCAACAAATCATTTAATTGAAATAATTTTTTTGCCTAAAATTTCTGAAAGACATTAGAGAACCAAGACTCATAATTTTGCTTTTGTAAGTTATTTGCTTCTTGAGCTTTGTAAGGACTTTAAGGGAAAATAGCCTTGGTAATCTCTTGAAGCATGTTTCTTGGTTACGAAGGGGAATTGGAGCTCTGGAAGGAGATACACTGAAGTTTTTCTATCCCTTTTCACTGAATTTTCAAGTATGTCATTAAAAATGGAGTCCTACCTTTCTTGTACTGGAGTCAGGATGTATTTTTTTCCTTTATCTGACTTTTCATTGAAATTTTGCTCATGGCAAAAATGAAATGCAAGTTCATAGTATGAACATTATCTGGCAATATTTGAGCTCCAAATGTTTTGCATCAGCATTTGGTTGTTTCATATGGCTTCCATATAGGATACACAGGATCCAAAATGGCAGATTGTTACCAGGTACTCTCCTTCCTGTAATGACTGTGCAGGCATGTCTATATTGTCCTATGTCTTAAATACTACTGGAAATAAATGGATATTACTCTTTTTTTTTTTTTTTTAAAAAAAAAGATATCATAATCAGACAGAGTCAAAGAAAGTAGTTTGATATGGTACCTGTTAAGATAAGTATAACACCTTTACAGTGAAAATGTAGTAACCCTCACGAACCAAATCACAGAGGCATTATTGCCCTGTATAACTTTGGTCTCTAACCTATGATGTAAAAGTCAATTAGATGGTTGTTTTGAGCTTAGTTGGCAAAAAGAAGAACGTACGGAAAAGGATGTGAAAGGCTTTATGTATTAAATAAGAAGGGGAGAATCTTCATGTTGAGATCCCTCTGCCTGCTGCACAGTCTGACTGCAGGAGCTGTGGAGGGATGCAGGAGTTTTGAAAAGGACTTTTAAGCTCTCTAAGTTTGTTCTGTATAAGGGTTTCTGCTGGTTTGAAAGTGCTCACCAAGGATGGAGTTCCCAATGATATATTTTCAAACTATTTTGCATGCACCAGTAGCCCTGCCATGGCATTGTGCACGACCTGAAAAGCATGGTCTGGCTGCAAAGGCAAGGTCAAGCATGATAAACAAAGGAGTGATCTTAATATATTGAGAGAAATTTAGCAAGTCCTCTTTTGTGCTGGGATACAGAAAGTGACATTGACTCGGGAGGTGCGACTTGAATTTGCTAAGTGATTTGGGGTAATTTGTCCCATCAGTAATGAGGTGGTTGTTAAGAGATATGAGAAAATAACAGACAAGGTAGTGGGCTAAACCTTTCTTGTACGTAATGGAGACCCTACTTGCAGTTATAGAAGATGGAGCTAGAAGGGACCTTGAACAGCTTTGTAGACCTTCTTCATATCCTAAGACATGGTCAGTTATTACTGAAGAGATTCTGACAGATCTTGGCCTAACCTGTTCTTCAAAATCTCCAAGGTCAGAGATTGCACAGCCTCTGTGGGCAATTTGTTCCAGTGGTTTCCTGACAAATGAGCTGCTCTTTACAACAGGTAGACATTCCTTCGGGTGCAGTTAACTGTCTCTTATGTAATCTGCAGTCAGATTTACACCTTCTCTTTCCTAAATACATGATGATGTGGATTTTTTTACCTTCTGATAAGATCTCCTCAGCCCTTTGAAATGAAGAGGGTAATGGCAGTGTAAGGGTTATATGCTGATATGTAATACCTTCGAGTTCACAATACCTTTGATTTGAAGCTTTCACGGGTCTGTGATTATATATTGCCTGGCTTCCAGAAGAAAAGGTAGTGGAAGAGGTTAAATAACATGAAAATATTTTTTGGTAACAGATTTTCAGAAGCATTTGACAGGAATCAGCTGTCATCAAAAATAAGGGAGAAGCCTTCATAGCTCTGAAAGTTTGTGTTGTTAGCATGCTTTGAAACAATTCTCATGTGATTAATTTCTAACATAGCTTTGTGACCTACTTACCTGAGCAAAGAAAGCACTGGTCTGTGTATTGACAGCACAGATACACAACGTTTAGCTCCTTGGAATTTCAGGTGGCCAAAACATTCATGTCTCATTAAGAACATGCTTGCAGGGTATGTATCTGCAGAGCGAAAATTAAATATGTGCAAAATGTTACTCGCACTGAGCATTGCTGACCTGGTTGAAAAAAATAAACTACGAAAGCAGAGAGACACGTGTCTGCTACTGCCTTTTCCAGCAGATATATGAGTGTGCCTTGCCATAATCCATGACTGCAACCGTGGCAGGATTGGGTTTCTTACCTACAATCTTGCTGTAGGGTTGATTTGCAGACAGGTTTATTCCCTGAAGTGGTTCATGCTGGTGTCTAACTAGTGCCAGTGCTGCTCCAAGGGAAGTGGTGGAGCAGTAGTGCTGGGGATGGGTGCTAGTGAGACATCAGCTACTACAACAGCACCTCTGAACTCCTCTTTCATCATCTTTTACATCCATTCTCATTGTTTGGTTAATGCCATCTTATTTGGGAAGAGATGTCCCTTCAGTTTATGTGGCGACTGAACTTTCAGTTATGTAAAAGTGTAAGGGGAAAAAATATATAAGAAAACATCAGAGCAACTCTTTCCCAGAAATGCCATTGTGTCAGTCCTCTTAAAATCATACTGCTAGTCAAGGTGACGTTTGCCAGACCCAAAACCAAACCATGACCTAAAAGAAAACAAACCCAAGATGATTTCAAATACTTAATTTTAATAGGTCTCTCAAGGAACAAAAGGTATTGTGAAATTTTCCTTGGAACATCTCTGTATTTAAAAAATAATGTACATTCATTACTTTATTTCATAAAATACAATTAACCCCAGAGAACAACACACAATTTTCCTGTTTCATATTAGCTGCTGTGTAGGATTCTCTTACAGGAGAAACTTTGAAAGTATATAAAGAGTACAAACCAGTAAGTTTTGAGAAAAGAGCAGACACATGCATATCAGCTTTGACATTCAGGACCCTTACTAATAGATCATTGAAGTCTAATACATTATTCATGGCTTTCAGATTGGCAGTCCTCCATTTACTTACACACATAATAATATATTAATTTCTTAAATACGTCTACATTTCTAGAGTTTTTATAATTTGGTGCTCTGCAGAAGCCCATCAAAAAGCCTTGCTTTATTTCTCCATTGATTTATAGAGCATCCTAAAGGCTTTTTTCAAGCTTCACGTTGATGTGACGCCTTCCAGTATAGCAAACCAAGTCCTGCTGTTGCATGTAGATTAATTGGAGTCCTTTCCTATGCAAACTGACCAGCCAGCCATGAAAATGTCACTTGGTTTCTGAAAACAAAGGCCTGCTTCTGTGGAATAACTACAGCTCCTGGAATGGGGCCTTGGAGACTTCAATACATTTCTGCTAATGATCTCTTGATTGTTACAGAGGTAAAGCCAGGGCTGTTTCTTTGCAGGATGTTGTCACAGCATGCTGCTTCCTTTATGTTTTTTGGTTTTTTTTTCTCCCCTAAAAGAACAACTCTTTTGGAATTTGTTCTTTCTTTTTCCCCTCTCATTTCTTCAAGCAATCCTTTTCCTCTCCCTGCTCCCTTCCCACTCACAGAGCAAGAATCTGAGGTTTAGCTCCTTCGAGTGGCTTGGGGCTGAGCTGCCTGTCCCATTGCTGCTGGCCTGACAGATGTTTCCCTGTTTCTTGTTCACACAGTCCTGTCAGATTCCCCCTGGATCAGTACCTCTGGCTCCTGCAAAAACAGGTGCTTTGAACTCCAAGAGGCAGAGCCTCCTGGCTGCCGCTGTGACAACCTGTGCAAGAGCTACAACAGCTGCTGCTTCGACTTTGATGAGCTGTGCTTGAAGACAGGTATGATGGGTCTCCTGGCCTGCTCTGCCAGGTGCTGCTGACACCTGGTTCCTGCCAGTGGTCAGGACCTACTTGACAAACCCACACTCTGCCATAACTTGCACCTCCTCCTCACCTCACCTTGCTGGGCAGGCTCAGCTCAGCCCGAAATGCAGCCCATGTTTCCTTGCAAGGAGCAGTAGCAATGTGCATCTATTGCTCCTCTCTGTGGGGGCAGAAAAAGCAGGGTGCTGTTCATTTTACATGAAAAGTAGATCTTCTGGTACTAAGTTAAAAGCAATAATCAGTTTTCAGGCACCAGTTTGACCTCCAGGCTACAACTAAAAGCTATGGTAAAAACTGGAGGTTGGTCATTTTGTGTCAGCCATCCTTTTTCCCCCCAGGTGATAACTTAATATTGGAGCAATTGAGGCTCATTTGTGGCATGAATGTGCCTTGGAAGCTGGGAGCATTAAAGAGGTGTGGGTTCTCTTGGAGCAAGCCTCAGATGACAGCCTGGGCTTGCTACCTGTGCCCCAGACTCTGATTTCTTGTTTTCAGAATGCTTATAACGCACTGGTAGAAACATTGGACTTCAATTCATTGGACCCTGGGGGATGGAAATACAGCAATGTGTTCACTTTCCTTTTTTTTTTTTTTTCCCCCCATGAGTCATAGGCAAGGAAAACGTCAAAGAGGGCCATGAATTATGTTTTGCTTCTTAGCACAGTGCATTTAAATTATTAGCTATACCCTTCTTTTTGAGTGTTTGCACAGTGCTCAGAGTTGACACAGGTGCCTTCTACTTTTGCTATTAAACTTTTTCTAGATTTATCCAAGTATTACACTAAGCAGCCAAAAGAGAAGCCTGATGATTAAATATATAATTGCCTGTGGATGTGCCATGCTTAAAAGCCCTGATTTCCTCAATCCTGATTATGATTATATAATTTTCACAGCTCAGTACCAAAAAATGGTAAGCTAATCTGGTATGAAAACCAACTTTGGTTCCAGGCCAAAAACTTCTGAATTTTAGGCTCATGCTGTTTCACCCCCAGTGTAAATGACTGCAGAATGAGAGGCTCTTTTTTAAGACTTTCAGCTTTCAGCAAGATGTCTTGCTACCTAAGGGTGGATTTTCACTTCCTCAAGCCTCCTGTCTGCAGCAGACACATGGTCACATATGTGTATGGGTACCTGCATAGCACTTGGAACTGTTGTGCTAATCCTCATATACCACCACTGGCATTTATTCAGGCAATTATCACGTGTATAATCTGTAAATATTACATACTTACAGAAAAAAAAGCCCCAAATGAAGGAGAAAATGAGATAAAAGACGTTTCTCTCATGTGATGTGGGTTTTTTACTGTGTGCATGTTGTCTAAGCTGATTTTTAAAGTTTCTTTATTGAGCCTGGATGTGGAAAATCATCCTTAAAACCATAGACCCTGTTCCAAAATGTAGCGATGTACTATCCTTGAGAGAACACCTGCTTTAGACAGGCCCTTAGATCCTAACTTCATTTGCAAGATGAGAAGAGCTGGAGTGTTTTACAGGAGGCATTCCATGGTTTTCCTCGAAGAACAGCTCTTGTTTTCTTGAAACTATTCCATTGTTGCTGAATCTTGCATCAATGAGGATGAGGAACTGATCGCTGCATCGACATAATCTCTTTCCTACTTTCTCTTATTTTCTATGGATTGAGCTGGGGACTGTAGTTGTGATGAAAAGAAAAGATTACCCAAGAAATACCAGAATTCTTAGTTTGTGCTTCAGGCCCCCTGATTTATCTGTCAAGATTCCTTTTTGTCTTTTCTTTACACACCTCTTCTGGCATTCAGATTGTACAAAGCCTGAAATACAACACCTGAGGGTAGCAGAAACACACGTGTGTTGGGTGGAGGAGCCCTCCTGTACTTGCAAATCGCAAGAGTCTCTTTTGGTTTTGGTTGACATACTTCAGAGGTCTTGAAATCGCTAAAATAAGGCCATAAACTTTACACCCAATTTTAAGGACTAGAGTGTTGTCATTATGGCTTGAGTGGCTACTTTGTTTTGCTTACAATCTCTCGTTCTTGCTTACAATGTGAATATTGTAGCTCGGGGCTGGGAGTGTACCAAAGACCGCTGTGGAGAGACCAGGAATGATGACAATGCTTGTCACTGCTCTGAAGACTGCTTAAGTAGAGGAGATTGTTGTACTAATTACCAAGTCGTTTGCAAAGGTACGTCTTTAATCTTTCTTCCTTTTATCTTTCCAAACCCAACAGAAGGCAGCCCTGTGGGTAAAGGGTTTTCTAAAGGAAGAACACTCCTCGTTTTGATTTTCTTTTTTGTGTGTGTGTTGGTTTTTTGTTTTTTTTTTTTTTTTGTGGGGTGGGGGGGGGGGGTGGGGTGGCATAGAACGGGGAATTGATTTTGTAATATTA
>JAWWES010000081.1:137993274-138038168 GCA_035583135.1 Lophotriccus pileatus | reverse complement strand
TGTTTTTTTTTTTTTTTTTTTTTGTTGTTTTTTTTTTTTTTTTTTTTTTTTTTTTTTGGGGGGGGTGGGGGGGGGGGGGGTGGCAGAGAACGGGGAATTGATTTTGTAATTTTCTGGACACTAGCAGAGAAAAATACGTATAATCTGTTGGTCGTAGAAGGATGTTATCTCTGCCTGTAGAGATAAAATGATAGAAAGAAAATAGGCATAGGAGGATGAAGAAGAGTTAAAAGCAAAACTCTAAAGTGTTCAGATGCATTTGTCTGCATCCCAGGGAGAGCAGGGATATCTGATGGTCTCGGAAGGAATGGAGCATTCCTAGATATGTTATCTCTGTCCCAAAGACATTTCTCCACCCCCACCACAAAAGCTCCTGCTCAAACTATTTGGCCTGACACCCGTAGGCTTTGTTTCGTGTGGGAGCGGAGTTGCAAAAGTACAAGGGCTGTTGCTGGCGGTGGATGTCATGGGCTTCAGATGATCATCACACACCATGGCTGCAGAACAGCCCGCACTGGTTAGCAGGTGGATGGGCTGTGAAAGCTTAACTTTCATCCACTACCCCGCTCTTTTGGAGCGTATCCTGCCCGTGTAATGTGTCTGCCATTCAGACCAGGTCTTCTGATCCTTGGTAATGAGTTCTACATGTTCTGCTTTTGTGTTTCAGCTAGTTCTTAGGCTTTTTCATTCATTAACTTCACTGGGGCAAGGGTTACAGTTTGAAAGTGTTTCTTCCACACCATTTTGGACAACTGTGTATGTTCACAGAATGATAATGGTCCAGATCCATACACTGAAAATGGGCTTTTATTTTCTTGGTTTTGTTGTTGGGAATCCAAACAAAATATGTATTTTCCAAAAAATCCCCATAGGTTGTTCTTCCCCTTCTCAAAGAAACTCGAGGCTGAGATCACTTAAATACTATTTAAGTTTTTCATTTCCTGCCTTTTTTGTGAGCTCCTTCTCACAAGTGTCAAGACAGAGGAATTTACATGTATCCAGCTTTAATGTACATAATCTTTGTTTAATTGACTAATAACAAATTATCAGAATGACCCTGGAACTCTGACAGGAGTAATCCTTATGTAAGAACAGTGTTTCCTCTTTATTCGTGCCTTTGCCTTTCTGAGGATGGTGGGTTCGTTGTTTTTTCTTTCTTGGAAATTGTCCCTCCACCTCCTGTCATGGTCAGTTGGAATTGCTTGCAGCACACATTTCCTGCAGATCTTTTCTATGATGTTTTTTTGCTTTGTCCTTTTCATTGAACTGCAGTTCCTTTAGTAGTGCCAGGTTCAGGAAGCAGGCTTGTTAGTTAATAATTTGTTTTTCAATTGACCTGTGAAAGTGCAAGTCATGAGCCACTCTATAGTCAGCATTCAGCAGTGAAAACCTTAAGAAAATAGTTGATTACATGAAGTAATTTTAACTAATCTAGCTCTGAAGGAGTATTAATGCTTTTTTTAGCCTGAGTCTCACCTGATCCATGAGCTGATCGGCTCTCTAAACCAGCTGGAAACTATTTAGAGTTGTTTTTCTTCCCCAGAATGAATTTTTTTTGTGTGCCTTTAGCCAGCTGAATCAGCTCATGGAGACATCAGAGCTGGGGGGAGGAGGGTGAGAATTCACAGCCAGAAGAAGCACTACCTGTTTTTGACAGATCAAAAATTAAAAAAAATTAAAATAGATGACCACTGTGACTAAAGTGTCACCACTGTCTCTTGTGGTCAGAATTACTTTCAACTCCGGTTTTAGGAGCTACTTGTAGGGGTGCTAATTTGAATATTTTTGTTGAATAGAATATAACCAGGTCACTTGTTCAGCCTTGTGAAAAGACATGCTCATTATTTATGGAAAGTATGACAAGACAGTCTATAACTGGAGCTAGACTTTATTTTTTTTTTTAATATATATTTTCTGTGAAACCTATAGCTCTGTCCACAGATATTTTGATTTTTAAGTTTTTGAAATGCCAATGTGACTTTTCTGGCAGGAGAAACCCACTGGGTGGATGATGACTGTGAAGAGATAAAGGCTCCTGAGTGTCCAGCAGGGTAAGTGTTTTGCCTCCAACCGCAAAGCCAAATGCAGCAAAGCCAGTGATCTCCAGCTCTGCCCACCACACTTCTGCAGTGGCCCTGTCATGCAGGCTGAATGGCTGTGGGTTGGATGCTTTCCTGGGCTTTTCCATTTGTACAGTTAAGCTCATAATATTGTAAAGCATTTGCCTTTAATCTGCTGGGTGAATGTTGTATAAAATATGGGTTTGAACTCTTGGTCTATGATCACCTGCTGCTGAGCTTTCCTGCTTCGCTTACATTGGGAAGGTAACCAGACTCATTTGAAGTCAGTAGGAAGGTTTATGTTGTTCTGCTTGCAGTAAAATTCAGGTTAAGCCACATGTGAACACAGACCATTTTTTTTTAAATAGAATTTTGTGCTGCTAATGTTATGCTCCTAAATGCAAGGAGTTCTAAATTGCAGAGTGATACAGGCTTGACTTAGTGAGGAATTTGAGCACACGAGGGATATGGAGAAAATAAGCACTTCTGAAACCAGTTGTTGCTATTATCCCTAAGCATCTGCTCAGGTGCTGTGTTGGGTTGCAGCTCAGTCTGTGCTGTTACCAGAATAGTTTGGAGGAGCTTCTCCTGGTGACAGTGACAGCTGCTCATCCCTGCAGCAGTTGACTACCATTAAAAGCCCAGGTGTGTCTGTCTGTGACAAATCTTTGCCTGCCTGCAATCAGCTCTCAGTAGCAAATAAAAAAGTAATAAAATAACACGAGATACTGTCATCTTTAGTATGTGACAGTGAGCTGTGCCTCACAGAGCTCACTCAAAATACTACATGGACTTCTGTTTGTGAAGAGAGAAGACCAGTTGTCATGTGACATGTGGTTTTTAACTACAGATAGTGTGCTAGGCTGGGTACTCATGCATACTATTTTTTTTCTTCTACATCTCCTTCTGTAAGCACTTGCCTTGAATGGGCTGTATGTTTTTAGCTGCTCAGGGAAGATGGTTTTTTAGGTTGGATATCAGCCCTTTCCCTGACTGTGAGTGAGCACGAGGTGTTACTAAGTATGAGGATTATCAGTTTCTGATGGTCTGTTAATTATACAAGGGATTATAGGCATGTAGTATATACAGTAACTGCGCTTCAGATTCCCTGGAGTCCCAGTGAGTAAGTGGAAATATATAAAAAAAATAAAATTTAAATGCTGCCTTATACTCCTGCTGCTTTTGCTTCCAGCTTCGTTCGTCCTCCTTTGATCATCTTCTCTGTTGATGGTTTCCGTGCATCATATATGAAGAAAGGGAACAAGGTCATGCCTAATATTGAAAAACTGAGTGAGTACATCTATTTTCTTACAATGGATGAAAGACTGTCTCTTGCAGCCCAGTTTTTTCTTTGTTCACTGAGCAACGAAAGGTCAGCATGGAACTGGGATGGCAGAAATCCCCTCTGGTTTAGATGGTGTCAACTGGTCACTTGAAAGCAACCTGGTTGATGCACACAGAAGAGCTGCCGGTTTGGGAATTGCTGCTCAGAATCAATGACCTTCATGTGGTTTTGTCAGCAAAGAAATGCATCTTCAGTACCTGACATGTATCATACACTCTTACAAGCCCACAAAATTTTCCCCTTGATTCAGAAATGTCAGAGGTTTGGATAAGTGACTGCAGGAGCTGTGGTGGATGCCTGTTAACTGGCATTGCACTCACCTCTGGGGGAATGGGCATCCACCTGGGTTTGTGGAATACTGGATGCACTGCGTATTTGAGCCTCTCCGTATAGCATGGTGTTCGTGTGTGTGCCCATATCCTTGAAAGGGGTTGGGTTTTCTTCCTCCTGTGTGTGTGCTGGTCCTTGTATTTGTGTAGTCATTTCCAGCCTGAATGATTCTAGTGGGGACTGAGGTCAAAGCCCATTGTGAAACTGCAGCTTTAGTGTATTTATTACTTAAAATAAAGCTGTGTTTTCTTACACTGTTTTACTTAAGAAGATATTTCTAGTGACTCTGGATAGAGACTAGCTCAGAAAAGAAAACAGTCTATGGGAATGCAGCCGGTTCAGTAGTCATCTGGCTGCATTATTTCAGTTGTTTACTGTGAAGTACAAAGAGTGCATGAGTAGATTTACCACTGCCCCTACTGCTGACCACTGCTAAGCAGCAGAATGTTCATTTAAATTGGTTAAAATTTAACTAGTTTCTGCATAATTTTAAGTCACAGAAATTTCTTCCTGTTTTTTTGTTTTCTGTGTCTGAGAGCTTTGCTTCCTCATGTTTGCATTTGCTATTGATTTTTCAGGATCTTGTGGAACACATTCTCCTTACATGCGACCCGTCTACCCCACAAAAACCTTCCCCAACTTGTACACCCTTGCTACTGTAAGTCCCTGGGGAGGATTTTTTTGATGACAAAATGTTGTACTGGAATAGAAATGTGGGTTGTGGGAAGCAAGATTAAGGAAACCCCAAACTGCTTCACTGTCCACCCTTTTTGGTCTTTAGTTATGTTAAGTATTTTCTTCAGTATTTTGAAGTGCTGAGATGGAATGTATCTCACCATTATACATTGTCACAGTGTTCCTATGCTTTCTTGTGCCTGCTTTTGCAGTTATTTGTACTGCTGTGTAATTACAGGTCAAAGATTTCCTAGAGGGGGAAAAAACCCACCCCTGAAATCCTGCCCTGAATACAACCAGCAGTTGTTCCTTCGTTGGAGCAGCTGAAGTCAGTGGGGCTGACGTAGCAGTCAGAGTACAATTTACAGCTGCTGAGCGTGTCTGGGTGCTGTGTTGGCCCCGCAGCAAAATGAGCCATCACATACTCCTGTGGCAGAGCTGGCAGTCAGGCTGTCCCCACACCCCTGTGTGACACTGACAGTGCTCCCAAAGCTAGTCGAAGGGACTCTCTACCTGCAGCTGCAATTTTTTCCCCTTTTTTCTGTGCAGCTGCTGCTCAAGTCTTAAATGAATGAGAAAGGAGGCGATGGAGAAAGAATAGGTGGGGATGGGAGAGGGCCAGGAGAAAGGAAGAACAGAAACTTCAACTGCTTTTACTGCAGAGCAAATTGTTATATAAAGCCATGGCTTTCAGTGGCCCCCCTCAGTTATTTTCTTGGAAATAACTTATCTCACAGAGACTCTCATGAAGATAAAACATTATAAAATGTTTTACTCTTGCAACCAGAGAATGAATTACTGTGTCCAGAAAGGGCATTCATGAAGAGGAACTGAAAATACAAATCAATCTTCTTTTCATACATTTTTGCCTTTTCCTTGATGGCCTCGAACTAACTTTTCACCAGTGTGAAAAACTTTAAAGTATCAAGTAATAGGAGTTTCTAATTTTTTTTTAGCACAATTCAATCATCTACTGCTTTCATTACTACAGCCAGTTTTAAATGTGCTTATCTGAAAGTAAAAACCTTTTCTGGTGTGTAGTTACAAGGATACTTATTTTAAAATAATTTAGTGGTATTTGCAGATAGCTATGAAGAACTGTATTTGTGTGTACTAGGGTTTTACTAATTAATCTACTTCTGCACAAAGGGACTCTATCCTGAATCACATGGGATTGTTGGCAATTCGATGTATGACCCAGTGTTTGATGCCAGCTTCAGTCTTCGAGGGCGAGAGAAATTCAATCACAGATGGTGGGGAGGTCAACCAGTAAGTTTCAGATTCCCTCCTCCTCCTTTCCTCCTCCCTCTCCTCCCCTCCCCCTGTGCTGTGGAACATAGCCAATAATAATAATTAGAAAAATACATATGTGAACAATTTGTACCTAATCCCCACTCCCCCCAACCCCAACTGGCCCTCTGTCTTTCAGTTTAATGTAATGTTTTGAGTTGGATTTTGCCTTTCAGAATAATAAATCCATTGAATATGGAAAGGTATTTACATTGATAAGTATAAATTAGATGTGGCTAGGAAAAAAACCTCACTTGAGGCAGCAGTATAACACTATATTTTTGTTACTATGGCATCATGTTTCCTTTTCGTTATAGGTTTCTCAGGGTTTTGTCGTAGTAATGTTCTTGAGCAGTTTTAGTATAAATGTTCTGTCAGCACAGCATGGCAAAATTTTATAATTGTTATTTATTAAGTCCACAAGTGATCACTGTTACATGACTTACTGCAGAGGCTGTGGAAGCTTGGGAATTAGTTTCTGCCTCCAGCAGAGCAGCAAAGGCTGAACTAGGTTCCCTCTCTCAATTTGGTGTTGGACTTGGCTTCTCTAGCTCTGAATCCTTATTCTGGGCAAGGAAATGGACTCCTTCAAAGTACACTGTGTTACTACAGCTAAGACAGTCCAACCATTCCTGCTGCACTTTACCGTGTTACTGCCTGCTGTGGTGTGCTCAGCAAAAGTGGGTTTAACTTAAAAGTTTTAAGTTTTAAGTGCAAGCAGCCAAGAGGCATGCACATTTCCTTGCACTGATTGCTTAGGGAACTATAGTTTGAATGCTCTCTGACCACTTAATCTCACAAAAGAGTGGGATGATAGAGGTGAGAAAATTGGAAGGCATTTGGGAACACCATAATCTGTCATTTCTGTTTGCTAAATTGATCAGTATCATCCCCCAAATCTCTTTAAGACAGAAATATCCCAAGAAACTGAAGGAAGTTACTCAGATGGTTTTAGGCTTAGCAAGTGTGTATGTTATTTGTCTGCACGTGGTTTTAGTCTGCAACAAATGTGAGACATGAAAATTTAGAGCTGCAGGCAGGCGTGTGGCAGGCAGATGTCTGGCTGTAGCTGAGCCAGAATGAAGTATTTGTGTCCTTGTCAAATCTGTCAGTGAGCATAGTCACTCCCTTGCCTAAGACCTGGGTTTGGCATGGGTTGAGTGAAGAGGAGAGGTAGAGTAGAGCTCATAGACAATCCTGTGACTCAACTGCTGTGTGACAACTTGTTAGGCATCTGTAATTTAATTATGCACTTTTAATTTTGCATCTTACACCTTAATCGTTATTAGGTAGGAGTTAGTGAAGAACTAACTGTTGGGGCTTGTACAAATGTCTCCTTTTAAACTGTGATATTTTAAAAGTACAATATAAGTCTATGAATACTTCATCACCTGCTGTGTTGTGTGGGGAACATTAATTCCCACACCCAATTGTTAGCAACACCTATGCTATTCCAGAGAAAAAAAGATTTTCTGGATTGTGAACAAGGATCATGAAAAAATATCATCTGAGAAGAGCTCAAGAAAATTACACAACAGTGGATGACTGTATGCTGGATGAAATCCTCAGAGAATGAGGGGAGTGTTGCGCACACAAGTGGGGATGATAAAATAAACCAGCTGATCCGAAAAATTTTTGAAAAGGAAAACCACACAAATCATGTGATAAACTGGAAATGTTTTTTGAAAATTGGAAGCAAATGCATAGAGATAGGGCTGTAATTCACACCCCATACATACGTAATATGAGGGAAACCCGTAAGTTTGGCAAACCTGACAGATAGAGCATAATAGCCGGGTAAGGAGGTGGTAGATCTCTTGCAGAAATATGATATAAATGATACTCTCTCTGCATGTGGAAGAATTGCACATTTGATTGCAGATTTTTATAAGAGAACAAGCTATGCCCATATATGTATCAAGATTAGATACAGTTAATTTCTAACTCCTTTTTATAATATTCTTAAAATACGACATTGTCACAGAGTGTCAAAAACAGCTGGGTATTGAAAGATAAGACATTAAAATTAAGGATTAGGAATAGAAATCTGGTTTGCATATCACAGGTCCTGTCTGTCATATCACATTTTCAGCTGGTTCTTTTTACATCTTGGGTCTCAAACTGGAGTACTAAAAAACTGCAGAGTGGTTTGTGGTTTGCACAGGATCGGGAATTATTATTTTTCTGTCCAGGAAGGCAAGAAAAATGTCAGAGACCCCCAGCCTTGTATCACAGTTAAAATTGCCTGGAATAGAATGTCACTTAACGTTGATAATTTCTGAAATATTTTCTTGCTCCTGAAGATTGGCCTATTGTATGTGGCTTTATTAAAATGTGGAGGGCGTGGTCATCTTTCGTTCATTGTTCTAATACTTAGGCTTTTGCTGGGAAACATCCAGATTACCAGTGTGATTTGGCAGATGAGTATCCAAATGGTTCTACTCCATGAATTATGAGAAATTAAAATTAATAGCATTAGGAAAAGGAGAAGGGGGGAGAAAGCAGTTTGAAAGTGTTTCAGGGTGCTGTAGCTGGTTGTGGGACTTCCTGAAATCCAGTCTTCTCACTTAGTATACAACCTTGATTTATTATACAAGCTTAAAACCACCATGTTTTCAAAACAAAAGTGTTTCATAGGAAACTGCTGCAAAACCACTCCTCATATTGCCACAGCATCTCACAGAAATGGTGAGCATCAGGGCCCATGGGGGAAACTAAGTTTACTGCTCATTTTTCATGACACTGACATTCTGTTTTCATCCCAAGTAACTTTAAGCACTAAAATTAGGCCCCAGCTGCCTTTGGCTTCTGTTAAGCAGTAGTTTTCCATGTCTTGTTTTGATGTAGTAAGTTTAAGCTTGCACTGCAGACACTACACTGCTTTTTTTAGTGATCTCTCATGATCCTTAGAGATAACCCAAGGTCAGCAGATGAAAGGTATAAAACTTCTGGTCTGTGGTAAGTGGGGAGAGAGAGGCTCCTTCAGAAGGTATCCCAGCTTGGATCTAAGTTCGAGTCCAAGGGATGTCTCTTTCTTCAGAAATATCATAATTATAAAAGTATTGGTGGTTGTTTAGGGTGCCTTGTACGTAGCTTTATTTCCACTATCAACCTTTTAAAGACTACAACTCTCAAAAAGGGCCCAGTCTGAGATGATGAGTGATGAGATAATCCTTAAACGGGGTGGTGACATTCCTTAGGTGAGTGACAGCAGGTTATGAAGGTGTCTTAAAGTCTGCAAAGGTATGCCTGCAGACACTAGCCATCATCACCATGCATCTTAACTTGATATTCCTGATTTTATCCAAGTTTATGTATCAGTATTTAAAATAAAACCATTATTAGAATTTTGTTGATTTTGCCTAACTATTTCAGAGGGAGCTTCAAAAAACTGTGATCTCTCTTTCCATCCTGAACATGTTTTGCAGTCGATTGGTTGATTGATGGGGGAAGCAGAAGGAGAGATGTCTATAATTCTATTGTATGAGTATTTCTTATTATACAGTTTAAGCCATGAACAAGCAACAGGGTTCTTTGAGTCTGTCTATTTATTTAATAGGCTTCTTGTATGAAAACCTTCTGTCTGAGCAAGAAGGCAATGCTTAGTTGCCAAGCGTGTGAGAACCTTTATGTCCTGCTAAAGAGTAAGAAGTGTAAAGAGTACTAAAGAGTAAGGAAGGGGCTACTCCATGTTTTACTTTGTTGGCAGAACAAGTTGCAATGGTACAGGAGTGGTATTAATTTTACATTCTTGCACCAGTCTTGTACGTGTTTTTTTACTGGGAAATGCTGTGATTTCCCCTTTCCCACCTTTGTCTGGATGTGGAAAGGATTTTCCGTTCTTGCATTACCAACTCTCCACTGCAGGGAGTGTATGCACTTCCCCTGCTCCTTACAGGAACCTCCTTCCCTGCTTGGCCAATGGGAGCGTGTTTGCACGACCTGGCCCAAGGGCTGGACTTCAGAACCATCCCTCCCAGCAGCCCCGACCCATGATGTGGTCCTTTCATAGTGTGACAAATACAGGGCAACCTCTGCAAGATTATGGGCTTTTGTTTACTCATGGAAGATTAAAACTAGGGAGATGTCCCGCTTCCTGTGCAGCTTTTTAAAAGAAGATTCTGCAGCTGTCTTGAATAACTCCTTTTGAAATATCTATGTGCAAATGTGTCTAGCAGTCAGAGGAAGGGAGAATTTTGGAGTTTTGTGTTTCATATGGTATTGACACCTAAACTATTGCTTAGCCTTTTATACTTTCATCCATAAATAAAGGAGGAGAATTGTAGTCATTCAACACAAAGGATATAAAAATAAAAGTAATTCAACTTGTAGGATATGTTTAAATTATATTTATGAAAGAATGTATATTATTTCTTGTGACATTTGCCAGTGTACTAGGGTTGAATGTCATTGCATAATTTAACAGGTCTTTCTGCATTGGAAGAGCTAGATATTATTAATTTCCTGTGGCATGGCATGAAGACAAAGTGGTTGATCTCTGATTATTATTTTTTAAATATTTATTCCTCTCCTTTCTCCTTAAGCAAATTAATTCAGAAATATGGCCTTTATGCTTCTTGCATTACTTGTCTCATATGCAAGCCAGGAGTGAACATCTGACATTGTTAAACATCTGACTGTAAAATTCCAACGTATTAACAGTTAAACCCAATGTATTTACATATGGCAAATAACATAAGCTCACAAATGGTACTGACCTTGCATCACCTAACACGAGCAAACGTTATAGGTGACCTGAACAGATGTGACCAGCCATAGAGTGCATATAACACATTGCATTTCATGCTGAGTGCTGGAACATCTAGAATGGATTAACTTTAGGACTGTGACTCTAAGCAATGGGAGGAAATAGAATAATAACCCTTATTTGCTTCTTAATTTCGATTGTTTTAAACGGATAAGATTGAGAGGTCATCTGCTAACTTTTTTCCTATCCTACCCTCTTCTATGACTTATAGTTTGTCTTGAAAGACAATGAGTTTGGTTTAAAGACAGTGAGAGATGTTCACTGGTGATTAGGCAGCAGTAAGCATTTGCTGCTAACTCTTCTCTGGAGTTACTACCCTGTGGCTCAGGGTGCTTGCACGCTCCTATAAGCTGATCCAGTCTGTTGTCTAATTTTGCCTATCCAATAAAGCATCTGGACAACCAAGGGCACTTCTGATAGCTAGTGTAGAGATAGCTACCACTAGATTCATCAGCGCTGTCAGAACTTTAAAACCCCGGATATTTGATTTAAATCTCATTCATTGCAAATAGAAATTCTTCCTCCTGGGTAACTGCTACTTCTCTTCATGCTCAAAGACACCTCTACAAATGTACTGCTATGAGTAGCAGCTTTAGGTATGAAGGTGCACAGTGTTGCATTTTCTTAGTTTGGGTTTAAATAAACCAAAAGCTTATCCTCACCCCCACCTTAAAAAACAAAGGAGGGCAGAGGTCCAGTAGTGTTTTGTTGTAAGCTTGAGTTGAATCAGGCTCTGCCTGGCAAAGTCAGGATGGAGTCATTCAGATGTTGTGGGCAGATATGGGCCTTTTGATTTGCTGATTTTTGACTTAACAGATCCTTGTCTTAGCTACTGAGCTTATTTCAAGTGCAGCAGACACATGTACTCATCCAAACAGTTAATGCCAATGTAAATGGCTGCATTCCTGAGGTGAAATACCTGGGAGCAGGGCAGGTGCAGTTTTTCCCTCTCTGAAGCCAGTCTGAGTGCTTTTAGGCTGCTCCTACTGCTCTCAGGAGTGCGTGCATTGCTCCTGGTTCAGAAAGTGCGAATGCTGTTTTCATGTGACATTTGTGGAGCACACTCTATGCTCAACGTGAATAAAAAATAGCTACCACTTCCTCGCAGGTGTGCTGGCTACCTTGGCAATTATTCATTTGCCAGAGGGAGGGTGTCTTTTGGCACAGGTTTAAAATCATTGGCTAAAACACACAGTGTCATGGGTAAATCCAGAGTACTAACAGCCAGGAGCAGGGCAGAACATCTTCAGCTGCTGAGAGTGGAACTTGGCTGCTCTCATTTAGCCAGTCAGGCAGACTGGACTGTTTGGACCTGTGTAGGACAAAGAAGAAGTCAAAGCAGAGTTAGCAGATAGTGAAATCCAAACACTGAATTCCCTGGACTTAGTTTGTTGGTACCTTCCCAATGATATCTGCAAAATTATTTAAACTTTGCAGGAACACAAACGCTTTCAAAGAAAAATAAATTTACTCCAGCTCCATAGGGACAATGGTTTTCCAAGCAGAGCAAGACCAAAGAGCATAACAGCAGTGGAGCTGACACATCTCGTGATGAATTTGTATTTGACCTCCTTTCTCTGCCATGACTGGGTTCTCCTCTAGGAATAAATCTGCAATGCAAAGAAAAATATAATTACTTTAATTGGGGGTCCTTTTTCACCTGGGAATACCAGGAAACAGTGATGAATATGTAACAAATAACTGCCTTAGTTAGACCCAGGGGTCAGGCTGAAGTTATATACCCTGTGCTGATTTATATGGCACAAATAAACATCCTTGTATTGCAATTGCACCTCTGACTGTGTGTGTTGACATGGTCACTGGATTGTAGGCACAGGCCCTCATCTCTCCTCTTCACTTGCATCCTTCTATCCCATTCTGTTAGGGCTGGTATCCTGTGAGCTTTAAAAACAATATCCCTGTTATTCAACCACAACCCCCAAATTCCTGTATAAATTAAAAGCCGTTTCCCTCCCCCCCTCCCCCCCTTTTTTTGGCAGCTACTTTGCAGCCACATCATCTTGTTATCTTTGTCACCATGAAAACCATATGCTGGTGGAAGGCTTGGGCTGTAGGGGCTGGGGTAGATGTTTGGGGAACTCAGTGTTTGGTGGCAGCTTGAACGAATGTTAATATGAACCAAGCCTGAAATCAGACACTTGAGGAGAAGCACCTGAAAACAGAGAAGAGTGGGCTGCAAATCTGTGGCCTTTCTGCCCCTGCTGCATTTATTTAGGAAAATATCTTTTCTATAGAGCTACTCTGGATGTATTTTTCTTCCCTGGAAAAGAGGATTCATTACTAAAAAGTTAGAATAAAGTGAAAACAAATGACCTTTTATAGCTGTGATTTTAATTTAAGTGGACTGAGTTCATTAAGACTTGCTGGAGGAGATGAAAGGTAATGGGTGTGTCCGGGGCACTGGAAAGGCAAGCACAACCAATTTTCTCATAAATAACATTACAATATCCAAATTTAATTGCTGTTAACTATAGCCTCATTGTGCAAATGATCTTTCATCAGACTGTGCCGAATTTATTTCAATTAAGACTGATGTGTGAATAATTCAGGCATGTCATGAATAATGCATGCCCAGATAACAGTTTACAAGTGCCTGTTTAAACAAGGTAGAGTGACTTAGAATGCACTTTCAAAGAGTGGATTTAAAGTAAACTAACAACTTTGCAATTATTAAGTAAAGGAACTACATTTTGTCTTAACTCCTCATGAAGCAGATACATTGCAGTATGCATAAATAATGGAAAGAAATAATCTATCTTTATACACAGTGCTGGCCTTTAAGCCATTGTCACTTTAGAAATGAGTTTTGAGATAACTTGGATAGTTCTTTGCAGGGGAGATTTAGTTCTGCAGGGCTACAAAATGATTTGTTTGCTTTCCTTGATTGTGGACCTTTCTGATGCTTGGACATTCTCATTCCCCTGCCTTGTGCAGAGTCATAGGATAGAAAGAGGGTGAAGGGAGGCAGTAAGAGAAGCTTGATGAGGATAAGCAGGTATGGGGTTCAATACAAAAAGAACAAACAAACCAGGAATACTTATGTTTGAAAAGGAATAAATAGAGGGCAATATCATGAATGTTGCACAGAAGTGGGAAGGGAAAGGATTAGTAACCTCTTTTCAAAGTATGAGAACAGTACCCTAACCCCGGTGAAACTGGCAGGTTTTAAACAAAACAAAATTAGAAATTCACTCTTATAGTTTGTGACTACATTGTGGAATTTTCTGCTACAAACTGACTTATAGCCAGAAAAATTTATGGGAATTGAAGGATTGAAAAAAGGGTTAAAAAAATTAATGGAGATTTTTTTTGTCATTTCCATCAATCACCATGTTGGGTGAGTTCAAAAAATTCTTAAACATCTATGGAAGAAGGTGTCCCTCCCTGCTTTCTTAACACCTACTGACTTGTCTGCTCCCTCTTTTGTGTGCTCTTTTCTAACACATTTTCTGTTGATGGCTACTGGTGGTAGAATATGGGGGAAAAGGGATATTTATGTAGACACCAATTAGTGTTTAAGGTATGTTCCCCTCTAACTGAGTATCCTCCAAAACCTGAACTGTTGAACATTAAAAGGGTCAGGTTAGCAATGGCTGGGTTTTGAAAATTAAATTATATACTGAAGGAATTCCTTGTTTTGAATCTTAATACTTTTAATTAAAAACAATATAAAGATTTAGGGGTGAAAGTCTACAGCACAGCAGCTGACCCACTGCAGCAGAGTTTGCACAGTCTAGTCAATCCACATTTTCAAATTAGGACTGCAGGCTGAAAACTGCAATTTCCACTTTTAGGCTCAGGGTAGAAGAATGTGTCTTGAAAACATTTTCTTTTGATTTCAGAGAGTCATTAAAGATCTGAGTGCACTCTAATCCTCTTATATTTTCCTCATTAGATTTGGATTACTGCAGCCAAGCAAGGGGTGAAAGCTGGCACGTTCTTCTGGTCTATGTAAGTGCCTCTGTTTTCTGAAGATTTTAACTAATAACTCAGAATTAATTTGATGTGTTTATTAAGTACTTTTCGTTTCTCTAAGCATGTGGTAGCTTAGAGACTGTATCTGTAATCCTCCATTGTCTCATTTGTGTGATGTTTCTGATGACTAAAGCTGATGCTGCAGTTTGCTGCTTTAGATTCATGCACTGATTTTTAGCAGCTGTATAAAGAAAAAAATGTGTAACTGTCTTTCATTTCACAGTGTGGTTTTTTGCCTCCTTAGTGTTGCTAGCAATGTTTCCGAGTCCTCTGAGAGAGGAAGACTCTTGCTGTCCTCTCTGTTAACTGACATCACCAGCATATTTGACTCAAAGATCTGACTCAACTCGTTTTACAATACAGTCTGACCTTTGAGTAAGATATCCAATTTCCCTTTCCTAAAAGACAGCCCTGAGGATCTTTGTTGTTTGTTCTTTTGTTTAATGATTCCAACCTATTTTTCTTCTTCCCAACTAAAGCCACAACCAAAAATGAATGCATTTTGATAATTTTTGAGTTCTGAGAAGTTCGTATGGATCAGTCTCCCATTATATTTTAGTGGCAGGATTGCAGGAGCTAAGGTTTAGACTGCATGATTGAAACAATACGGAGATTTGCCTATTTTTTTGTGATTCCATTAGGCATAATACTCTTTATTGGTCTAAATATCGTATATCATATGGAGGGAATATAAAACATACCACAAGCCAGTGATAGGTTTAGGCTTTCAAGATGGTTATCTGACAGAGCTCCAGTCTGGTGCTCTACAAACCAAAGAAATTAACATGATTCCTGAGCTCTACAGCTACATAGTCTCCATAAACACCCTGGCCAATGCATGCTTGGGGATATAGAATGTTACAGAAAGTAACCACGGATATGCCACATGAATGGCAACAGTAAGGGAGTGAGACAGCCACTCCATGTATGAAAGAAATAGGTATGCCTTAAATATATATGCCTATGTATTATTTAGTTTGGGACACAGAATGTTTTCGGGGAGAATTTTCTGGTGAACTCTTTTAGGAAAACAGAATTGTTAAAAAGATTTTAGTAGAAATGAGTTAATTGCAACTTCATATTGCACAATTAATAAAAATACAAAAATTAGGCAGTGCCCAAAATTATGATTCTGCTTTAAAATATTGCCTTATTTGCAAATTTTAGCATGAATTTTCATTTTTATAGTTGTTTTTACAGCTCAAAGTTCTCCATGTTGTTGGAGACTGAGGCCACTGTTATTTTACAAGGCATTAAAAATTCATGTATTTCCAAATGACTGTTGACATCTCTATTTCTCTGTGAGATGTTTCCAGAGAATGCTGAATTCAATTCAGCATTGTGGCTCTGATGGTTGTCTTTGATTCCTCCCTTGGAATTCTGTTACTGATCTAATGGAATCTGGACTGACTATGCTATTGTATTAAAATAACCGTGGTCACTGACCTGCAGAGTTTTCCTAAGATGACCAAAAGATATTTGGAATTTTAACAGCTGTTTATAAGGTTAGTCATTTTCATAGCATGAACTTGGCCTCAGCAGCCAAGTGAGAATGGCTATCACTATACAAACAGTAACTAGGATGAGTTTGTTCTGCAGAGGGAGAAGCTGTCACAGTTGTGCAAGTCACCGTGCTGATGGCCTGATGTTTCAGATTACTCTGTTCTGATTTACACCAGCCTAGCCCTCAGTTTGGTTACTGTTAAGTCTGTGAGAACTTTTGCAGTGTCTCCGAGACTACCAGAGCAGGATGGTCATGTAAACCTGTACTGCTGTGAGTAATGTAATGGTTTTTGCTCATGTCGGCTGCACGATTGTGCGCAAAAAAAAGGTTCATCCGGGTTAAAGCTACTAGAATGGTTCACTCTTATTTAGAAGAGTTAGATTTACTGCCTTGAGTTCTGGCTGCAGTTACAAACTTCTATGCAAATTAAGAATTGGTGTTAAGCAAAAAAGAAGATACATCATGCTAAAAGCCAATTATGTTATTATATTTTATTTTATTAGTTAGAATCAGTTCATAACAAAGTTTTGTTGATGCTTTTTGTATCCTATGATAACAAGGTATATTTCTATATTTTGTGGTCTAGTGTCATCCCCCATGAGCGCAGAATATTAACAATACTGCAGTGGCTAACCCTTCCAGACAATGAAAGGTAATTCACTTACTGTCATCTGCTAGTTTGTCTTCTCCTTAAAAGTAGTTGGCAGAACAGGGGGAAATTTTATTACAAAAAAATTTTTTATGTGTTACAAGCTATCACTGATTTCAGGATTTGTTCAAGTTTTGTGTTTAGTGGAAGATTTTAGTATTTGGGTGGTTTTTTTTTTTTGTTTTGGTGGTTTTTTTGTTGTTGTCATTTTGTTTTCCAATATTACCTCTTCACCATCAGCGGTTTTATTCTTCCAAATAAACGTATGGTATGAATTTATTTCTTACCAACAATCCAAGATTAGCTTGGATTGTTTTTATCCTACTGAGTCTAATATTGTATAACAACCTTACAGACAATAGCATTTGCAGAACTGGACACTGAGCACTAGGAAAATGTTAAGATTTTAATTATGAGTGGGGTTTAGTGCACAGCTTCCCACATGCTGCTGTTGTGATTTCTCCTAAAAGATTTAAAATGAGTGTGTGTCCTCAGATGGTACCCCATGTGCCTCCCTGTGTGTGTTCTTGGATTTAATAAAGCTGCAAAACAAGTAATTGCTTAATTATCCCATGGAAACAAAGGACTTCTAAATGATTCTGTGATTCTATGACTGAGAAACAGTTCTTTTTCCATAAAGATAAGACTCTTTGGAAAGTTGGCTTGATTTGACTTGACCTAGCAGGCCCATGTTTTTGTGTTGTCAAAGGAAAGCAAACCTGAACAAGACCTTTCTTTCTTTCAGGCCTTATGTTTATGCTTTCTACTCTGAGCAACCAGATGCTGCTGGCCACAGATATGGACCTTTCAATTCAGAGGTTAGTACAGGTTTGTTTTTTTTTTTTCTGCAGAAAATGCAGGTCTACCTAATACTTGAGTTTTGAATAATTGATGCTCCTCAGGAGTAGCATTTTTAGCAACTTTTTCCCCACCTGTTTCTGCAGCATGAATCCCCTCTGCCAAAGAAAAACTGATTGTTTAAAGGATTTATCATGTGAGATTCACTTCTGGGAGAAGGAACTGCCCATGTGTGATATGATTATGCAAAAGGAAATATTTGGCAAAAACCAAATGTTTGTGTGCAACAGCGTAATTTAACTTTTCTCTAGCAATTTGTCCTTCTTAAAGGCAATTAAAATATAACGCAGAAAATATTGAGAAAAAATACAGAGCAGAAAAAAGCTTTCTTTAAGCTGATAGCCTGCAGTAGGCAAAGTAATAAATGCAGTCTGTTGGGAACTGTAAAAAGCTGCTAGTTCCAGTTTCATATAGGCCCTACAGGGGTTCAGAAAGCTTTGCCAGTACTGTTCCATCAGGACCATACTGTTGAGTTTGGAAAAAGTTCTGAAGCACCATAAGGCGTTTTAATGAAAAATTATGTGCAATGTGCTGCAGTAGTTTAACTCCTTGTTTGACTTTGGATAGCTGGCTGGGACTGATGGGTATTGTTTCCCTTCCAACACTATCCAGCTGACAATAACTTAAAAATTATTGCTATTTATGAGGAGAAAAAGTAAATTCTGTACCCAAATATCCTACTTCATGTGACTGGGATCTGGCATTTATAGGAAGATACTAGGAAGAAATTCTTTACAGAGAGGGTAATCAGGCATTGGAATGGGCTGCCCAGGGAAGTGGTAGATTCTCTGTCCCTGGAGGTTTGTAAGATGAGACTGGATGTGGCACTCAGTGCTGTGGTCTAATAACCACGGTGGTGGTGGCTCAAGGGTTAGGCTTGATTATCTCAGAGGTCCTTTCCAACCCAGCTGATTCGATGATTCTATGATTTCTAATTATCTCTGACATCTGGCAAAGGTCCCCTAATTTCAGTGCAAATGCAGATTCCCATTCTGCAGATTCCCATCACAAGACTTTAGGAGTTTTTATACAAGCTTTTCAAAGGGTAAACAAATGTTTGCAAACCTTTGAAAAGTGAGGAGTGTATCAGATGCCTACTTCTTGAGAGGCAATACAAATTTCCTTGAGCAGCCAGGTACCCAGCAGTAGTTTCTTATTTGTTTGTATACATCTGGTAGCTGTTTGTTGACCAGAGAAGAGAGCAAAGAGAAGCAGCATTAGTATTTTTTAATATGCTTGAGTGATTTGGGCTGTTGAAATAATTTGCAGTGGTCATGAAGTTGCAGTGGGTAGCATTCCTGTTGGAGCAGTTTGAGCCATGGTCTGAGAGCAGTGGGTGTGAGGAATTATTCCAAACCAGTGCTGAAACACCCTAGTGGATGGAGGGAAGCTGTTCTTTTTCTGGATGAGGGGTGGTTAAGAGCTACCAACACTCTTGTTAAATTGACAGGCATGGGTATGTGTCCATGTTGTCATTTGGCTCAGAATAAGAGGTATGTCTGATTCAATCAGGCATCATTCAAATGTACCAGAAATGAGAGCTCTTTGATTCAGTGATATATTTCTCAATAATGCTTTATAATTCCTTTTATTGAAGTGTTATCATTACTATATGTAACTTAAGACTGAAAACCATAATTTTATGGAGACAACCACTTCCTTCTGAACAGGGTTGTGGAGCTTTTTTCATGGACCTAAAGGAGAATATTCAGAAATTGTTCTTTAAATTGTGGTATTTAACAAGCCAGTTTAGCATCCAATATGGCAATATAGTTTCAGGTTAATTGTAAAAGTCTAAACAGTGAAGTTAGGAAAGTGTTAATTGTAAGAAAAGTCATTTTAAAAGAAAAAAAGCCCTCAAAGGCTCTTACTCTTTGGGGGCTCTTCTGTATAGTTACCTGAAGGTTGATCTCTAATTGCAAGGCAAAGCTTAGGCTCTTAATAAGTGTGAATTAATAGCTTCTAAAACTTTTGCAAAAGAAATAGTTTTATGTGATTTGTGTTAAACGCAAGAAGACTGTGAAATTGATTTTTAGCAAATTGAGAACAGATGAGTTAGAAGAACTTATTATGGACTCAGTTTGCAGTTCAAACAGTGGAGCTGACTTTGTGAATGGAAATTTAAGTAAATGAATACAGCTGTGTAAGTATAGAGATGCTGAGGTTTGGGAGGGGCCTGGTTTCAGGATTGAAAAGCTAGGAAGTATTTTATATTATTTGTCTTGACACTGCTTTCAATGTAATTTTTAGGAGCTCTGAAATTTACATACAGCAGCTGGAAGAAAGTCCTCAAAGGGATCCCTTTCAGCTAATTCCTTGATATACTGAGAGGGTGACCTCCCTGTGAAATCATTCTTTTCTCGTATCCTGCTGGCAGCAGTTAGACAGCTGGAGTAGTACTGATCATTTTAATTCATGCAAAGGCAGACCAGCAAACAATAATATTTGAAAACAAGCTCATAACAAATCTGTTATATTTAAATTGGGTTTCTTATTTCTTCTTTTGAAGAATGAATATTTTATGCTGACTTTTTCTTGCTGTAGTTAGTAGTTTGAGGAATAATTTTATATCTTGAAAACCTCCAAATCTTACAAGTTTCCTTTATAATAAAGTGAATTAGAGCTTATTATACCAAACAACGTTCTAAATATATTTTGAATGTATAATCTTAAAGGTCTAATGGCATCCATTACTGGTAATTTTCAGCTTCCAGACTTCAGCAGATGGCACTCAGAGCTTCCCAGGACATACACAACATCCTATTTGCAGAGTGTCTTGAAGGGACTTAGAGACACATAAACCTTTGGTGAATTGCCCAGGTTTTTTAGATAAATGGAACTGATATTATGGCTAGCATCCACAAGTGTAACTTTGCATGTACTCTAACATGAAGTTCAATGTAAATGAATTGGTTGTCTAGGTTTTGTCTGTTGGTTGGTTTTTTGCCTTGGGGTGGGTTTGTTTGATTGTCTTTTTTGTTTGTTTGTTTGTTTGGTGTTTTGGTTTTTTTTTTGTTTAATTTTTAGTATTTCAGTGGGTTGCATTATGTTTCCAGGAGCAGTTATGGGACATACAAAATATACGCTTGCTTTTGATTAACTTCTGCTTTTTTTTTTCTTTCCCTCTGTGCTTCTGCAGTTGAACTCTGGTAGGTTGGTCCATCCGGGTCAAGAAGCAGAGCTTTGGCTGGCTAGTTACCCTTGTGATGTTACAGTTTCCTTCTGTAAGCGGGGAAGGATTTATTTCCCTCCTCCATAACTCTGTTCTGACTCTTCTCAAGCAAGACTAAGATTTGGCTGGTTAATAAGGACTTGGCTTTTTGGTTTTATTCTCCTAGCTAACTTTTTTTTTACATAAAATATTCCGGAAATATACTACCATAAGAGCTCTAAAACACATCAAAATCTGGCACTGCTAAGCCATTTCTGCTGCTCTTCTAACATGCTGTCTTGAGACAGTCATTTCAGTGTTCAGACCTCGCGTTTTCTGGCATTGTGGAGCTCTGTTTGAGCCGATTCAGAGACAGTAAAATGAGAATCCTTCCTTTCCCTGCCGCTCCTCTCATCAGGACTGCACAAAGCTTGAAGCATTTTAAAAACAGAAAACTCTGGTGCTGCTTTATTAAAATGCCTTTCTGGAGAAAGACGAATGAGACTGGACTAGAATCTCCTTTCCAGCTGCTTGCGTTGGAAGCAATGAAACAGCATGGCAGATGGTAACATCCCCTTCCTCCCCTTCCCTGTTTATGTAGCTCTGTAACTGAACAACTGTGAGAAGCTGCCTAAGTACACAGAAGTTAAATAGCATCATAAATCTCCAACTCTTCTCAAGCCCATTCAGCGTGCTCTGTCACACACAGCATATTGTAGTTTATCTCCTGGTAGGTGTCACCTGTCAGTGCTTCACACACCATCTGAGCATTGCCAGGAGCCTCTGACTTGTGTTAAAGTCAGAGAGAGCAGGAGAGTTTAAAATTACAAGCAAGCTGATTAATGGGATAGTAGTTTACTTTAGCTATATCTTCTTTTTTTTTTTTTTTTTTTTTTAACTTCTATAATTTTTGTTTTCCTTCCATAAGTCTGTCCCAGGTAATTGTGCATTAGGAACAATAACAATACTCAGTGAGATGCCACACTGAAAGTGCTAGGAAATTAAGTTCTCGAAATTGCCATGGAGCTGGTAATGAGGCAGGTAGCAGGGCAGATGTCTCATGCACTGCTGCTAATGTGCCCTGCCTGGCTAATTTGAAGGATATGAGCTCCATTCTAACTGTCTCACCTTTGTAGCTCTGATCTGCAGACCCTGAAGAGTGGGTTCTAGTGATTTCAGTGGGCTACAAGGTCTGGCACACGATAGTGGCACCTGCTAATGCTGTGGATGAAGGTACTTGGTGTCAATGATTCAGCCAAAAAGGGGGTGTGGGAAACCTTGCAGACATCATTTAGACTGAGCAGGCTGTAATACTCATTCCTTAGCCACCATTCAATTGAAGTGTTGCATTTCCACCAGCACTCTACCCCCAGACACTTATTAAATAGTGTGCAATGAATTTTGCTTTAATTGAAATTAACTTAATTTTTTATATTAATGGATTAATATTTTATAACTAACACCCCCCATATAACAATATATTTTCAAAGCCAGAAGCCCCACCTATCTTCTGAAACACCAATTTAATTTGCTTTTATGCTGTCTGCTCTTGTAACTGCTCCGCTTTCAGTACAATTTGGTGGATTCCTCCTTAAAGAGGGACAGATCCTAAATTGTCCACAAGCCTAAATTTTTGAAAAGGCCAGAGCATTTATGCTTCAGGATTAGCTGGCACAGGTAGCTTTACTATCTGATGTGAGTTGAGACAGGCTTTTTTTCTGAGTCCAGACATCTCTCCCTGCCAGTACAGGAGAGTAGTTATGGCTCCCCTCTTACTGCGCCTAAGAGACCTAAGAGAAAGCTTCCTCCTAAGAGGAGACAGGAAAGACCTGTTGCAGCTCCACAGAAAAGAAGAAAAGTACATAGAATGGATCAATATTCTACGGAAACTCGTCGGAAGAAAGTAAGTTTCAAAAATTTATGATGGAAGTGCCACTTTTTAGGCGCTACATTGTCTTTATTTTTTTCAACGTGGGAGTTCATTCCATGCTTCAGGTTGGGATTTTGCAGCCAAAACTTTTATAAATGTGCTGAAGGACCCAAAGGAAAGCAGCCAAACCAGACCAAGACTTATGGGAGCTATGTTTTTCTTGTTTCAGACTGTTTGCATTAGGGAGAGTTGTCTTTATAATCCCTTTAATATTTTTAAATCCAGTCATCATCTGGAGGCAATGTCAGATAAATCCCCAGGAAGACACTACCACTGTTGCTAACCCTTCTGAACTATTACAAATTCTGCAATAGGCTGTAACCTCCTTAACTCCCAGCTCATAGGAGCATGGTGATTATTCGAGATTTTATGTCAAATCATGATGGTTGTGGAAAATGTGACTCATAAAATCTGAAAGGAAAAGGATATTTGTTTTAAAAATATACATTTTAAAGTAATTTTGTGACTTTGGAGGGTAAGGGATTCTTGATTACATGATTTCTGAATGCTGTATTTGCAATAGAGATGGGGCACTACTCTGTTTTCACAAGGAAAACGTCAAATAGAAATTGCTTTGTTAAGAACAAGTGCAAGTGGATGAAAAGGGTATTCCTTAGCATACCATCTTTCTCCACCTGGCACTAACTGACACACTAGGAGGGGTTATTGACTGCTTCGGTATTATTTTCGTTTCAGAAATTTAATTAAATAATTAAAAACCTCTTCAAATAAACAACCTACATATTTCTCCTTTAAGCTTGAAACCAAAGCCTTGTGACACTACACGGTATCCTACAAGAGGCTTTAAACATTCTTCTCAGTAGCTTTTTTTGTGAAGATGTTTTTGCAATGTTACCAACTCTTTATTGTAGCACCATCTTAGAGATCCATACGTCTTGAAAGATAAAATATTTCTGTACAGCCTTCCAAAGTTATGGTATTAACATATTGGGTGAAGAAAGATACAAGAGTTTTATTTATTTGCCAATAAGTCTTTGAAAGCCACATCTGGGAAAGAATGTGAGCTGTAAGAGGAGATAAATTGCTGAAGAGAGTAGCTAAACAAAATTGCCTTCACTTGAAATCTCTGTAATTATTGTTGCTCTATTTTTTTATCATTATTATTTCTAAAAGAAGCCTGAAGCCTGCTGACAAAAGTAAACGTTAATGGGGAATCCATCTGGTGCTGATCTCCTCATTCTCGTGACCAGTGACAGGACTTGAGGAAACGTCATGAAGCTGAGTCAGGCAAGGGTTAGGCTGGATATCAGGAAAAGGTTCTTCACCCAGAGACAGGTTGGGCACTGGGAGAGACTCCCCAGGGAAGTGGTCCCAACAACAAGCCTGACAGAGTTCAGGGAGCATTTGGACAATGCTTTTGGGCACATGGTATGATTCTTCGGGTGTCCTGTGTAGGGCCAGGAGTTGGACTCGATGATCTTCATGGGTCCCTTCCAGCTCAGTGTATTTGATGATTCTATGGATTTCCATCTTCCTTGAATAAGCTTTGGATTCTGAGTAAATGTTTTATTTTCTTATAGGATTGACATTGTATAAATAGTTTCATAAAAATGAAATTCCCCTTTTAGAAGAAATTTTTTTAATTTGAGAGTGAAAGAATGCTGAAATAGACAATTTGCTTTTTTCTGAACTTGAGTGTTTCAAAGTTTTTACTAAAGTGACTACTTAAGCTTTCCCGAATTAAAATATTTCAAAATTTCACCCTTTGTCTGAACCACTTCGATACGTTACAGAAACTTCTGTTCCCCACCGTGATTCCTTCTCTCATAAGTCACTTCTGTGTGTATTTATAGTGCCACATGGGAGCTGATATTTCCTGTCTCATCTTATAACCTCTCAGACTCATTTAACATCTATCTCTTACTGACTCAGGTAGAGGGAGAATTTCTGAACCATATCTTTCTGAGTCACAATAACATGGTGTTTATTTTGGAAAATTCTGCAAAAATCTAGTTTGTTTTCTCATCCACAGTTTATTATAATTCTTTTTGTCAGTGGGAGGATTTTTTAATGTGGATACTTGGATCAGCCAAATCAAACAGACAAGTGATGAAGAAGTTGCCATATAGTGACAACAAATGTTTTCTTCTCAAAATCAAAACAAAATCTGAGTCCTCTGCCTAATAATCTTACTTTTCCCTCCTCTGTGCCATCTGGTAAAAAATATTTCATTCTCTTAAAGCTGAAAACACAGTCCTGTATCCTGCTGTTTTCTGGGTTTTTTCTTAATGAAAAAGAAATTTAAATTAAGAAATCACAGTATTGTATTTGCGTCCTCTGGGGCCTGTTGACAATTTGGCCAGAACTGTCATTTGAGCTGTTGGAAACTCTTGGCTTTGAAGCTGAAGAACGTTCCCTCTGAGCCCCATGGGCTACTCAAGTGACGTGCATGTTGTCATCCAAGTATCAGATGTCCTTTGAAGTGAATTTCATTAAGTGGCTTGGCACATGAATCCCAAGTCCAAAGCTTTATTTCATGTTCGTGCTTTGACTAAACCATTCACATAAAATAGCCTTTTAAAAATACTGTTCTTTATTTATAAGAAACAAACTGAACCCCAAAGTCACGTGTGCTTTCCTACAATCTATGCATGGTTTTACCGACTGTACACATGTTCACAGGAGGCCCAGGATCAGCCATAAAGATCTTTTGCTGTCTTGTGTCAGCATCTCAGCAGGGCTTTCTCGTGACGAAATCGTGGTGCAGACATGCAAAAGGAAATGGTATGATAGTTGGGGGTGTAACAGCTCAGCCAAGGCTTTGCCTCTTGACCTGGATGGTGACTCCTACCAGAGTTTTGCCAAAGGACCACCAGTTGTAGTGGCAGGAAAGTCGCAGTGACAGAATTAACTCTTTTTTTTCTTTCTGCATATTGGTACAGATGATGGTGAATCCTCTGAGAGAGATTGACAAGACAGTAGGACAACTAATGGATGGTCTGAAACAGCTGAAACTACATCGATGTGTCAATGTCATATTTGTTGGAGATCATGGTAAGTGTTAAACTGTAATATTTATCAGTAACTAAATGCTTAAGCAATGTAGCTGTAGATATGAAAAGTGAAATGAAAGTTCCATTTAAAATATTTTTGTCCTGTTTTTTGTTTGTTTGTTTTCTGGTAGTTTAACACCCCCAAATGAGCCAGTTGGTATGGACTGGCCACTCATCTCACCTACTAGTTGTCATTGGGGGACTTTCATAACAGTGATCTGGGTATTTACATCTTCACTTAGAGCTTTTCTGATATCACATGCAAGTACAGCTCTTCTTGCATGTTTTGGAAGGCTATAATGTGCCTAGAGTAATATTTTTGTCAGTTTTTATGGAAGAAAAATATTTAAAAGCCCTGTTCTCCTGTATGTGAGGAGAGAAGTAGACCTTTAGACTAAGGAATTTCCATGGCAATTAGGGGATCAAGTTATCCAACTAGGAGAAAGACTGGAATATCTTTAGGAGACTGTGTTCAGCTTGGATGGAAAAGTCACCAAAATAATGGAGGAAGGAGGTAAAAAGATATTTCATGGTCAGATGGAGAGGCACTTAATAGAGGAGATATTATTTGGTAGGTCTCATTCTTTCAGACATCAGAAGAAACTTTACAATATAAGAAATAGTAATATTAGCAAGGCAAAAAGAGAAAGAGTTTTATTAAAGAAAAATGCAACCACATTTGAGAGAAACCTGATTTTGCGTAACTTTTTTAGCCATGCCACCAAAAAGTCCTGATCTGTTCCGATCTTTGTTCATGCAAATCTCCCAAGAACCACTAATATCAGCAATAAAATGGCATATGCCTCCTTTCTGGCTGTGGGCAGAGAAGGGTAAGGGGCAGGAAGGATTTCCAGAGGTGGCAGTTTTGTGCTGAGGACCTTCTGTGTCTGGCAATACATTCCTCCTCACCACAAATGGCTGCAAGAGAAAATTGTTTATCTGCTGCTGCCTTAGAACAGACCACCAACAGACAATACCTTTTGTGTGTGATTTCTCTTAAAATCGCTTGTTTAAAAAGAAATAATCCCCAAAGTAGTACACTAAACTAGAAACAGACTTTGATTTTTCTTAGTTTGGAGTTGTGTCAGTGCACACATGGTATATGTGGTGACTGTTTCTATGACTCTGAGACTGGTATTTCTCTTGTATAGTGCTAAAATCACTCCCATTTTGACTCCTACCACTGTATTATGTTGGAATTAGATGGCTATAAAGAGCAAGATTAATCATCCAAAATAATATATAGGGTGCTTGGGGTATCTTTTTTTTTTTTCTCTTCTGGAAAATGTGTTTGTTTTCAGGCTGGATAAGTTTTGCATTTTCCTTCTGCAGGGATGGAAGACACTACTTGTGAAAGAACTGAATTTTTAAGCAACTATCTGACTAATGTAGATGATATCATTTTGCTGCCTGGATCGTTAGGGCGAATTCGCCCTAGGCCTAGCAATAACCTAAAGTGTAAGTTAATTTAACCATTTCTCTTATATCCTGAAAACTAGACTTCATTCCTTCCTTGGAGTGATGTTACCCAAAGGGTGTAAATTTGCAGTGTGTTGGCAGGAATTTTAGAGGGAATCCCACTGCTCACCAGCTCCTTGCTCCCTTCCCAGTCTGTAATTCACAGACCCCACAGTGATAGAGCTACCAAGTGGATGGCTGAAATGTTCTGGGTTAAACCCCACTCTTTTATAATCAAGGAGGAATGGGAACTCCGAGTCAGCTTCACATGCCAGCTTAACGTGTCCTTGAGAGTTTATTCATGCCCTTTTCCCCTCTGTCAACAAAAAATGGACTTAGAGGGTCTGAGCACTGCACAGATTGGATATAAAAAAAACATCTCATACATTTTGAGCTAACAGGAAAAAAAGTGAATTGTTAATTTTGAAATCAGTAGTTTTATCAAAATTTTGGCTTAGATGAGAAGCAGTGTGGGTTGCTAAACAACAACAGACTGGAGATGTTGAGCAATATAAGAAAGATTTAGAGTATGCATTCAGGGCCAGTGTTGACAGTAAAACTTGTCCTTTTGAAACATGCTTTTAGAAATTCACCCTGACTTAGTCTTTGAGATTAATTGATCTTTGATCAGATCACTCAAGGCTCAGGCAGGAATCCTCTGGTGAACCTAACTCTGTGATTTCAAGCATTACCGACCCACCTGCCCTCCTGCTGCTCCTGAGGAATCCCCCCTCCAGGGCAGCAGTGCCAGGACAGGCTTGTGCCAGCACCATGGCTGCTCTGGCTCCAGGGCACCAGGGCAAAACTGGCTTTGCCAGCAGTTCATGCTACCATGCAAACTGTGTAACTCATAAACTAACCATAAGTACCCGTTTTTTGCAACAGAGCTACAAGGGTGACAACTTTTGATAGAGGAGTAGATCAGATAGTTGGGACAGCCACCTGTCCCTTCACACCACTTGGTTGAGGACAAATTTCACAGAAAAGCTGACCTTTGAAGATTAAATACTTCAAGAATAGTAGCAGAAATCATAAGAATGTGGTGAAACTTTCTTAGATAGTGATTTATGTATGCATTTATTTTACTATAAACTTATTTACCTGGGTATTTTTGCTTGAGGAATCCATGATGAGCATGGAAAGATCTGTTGATCTGCACATGTTGTTCAGACTTAGTAGTCTACTGTAAAGACCGAATTCTTACACTTCACAGTCTACTGAAAATAAATTACAGTTCTGAGAAGTCTTTCAATCTTTCAATCTTCAAGTCTTTAAAGATCTTTCAATCTTGAAGTCCTAAATTGCTGAGAAAAATACATTTTTCTTGGAGGGTGAATGGCAACATCTTTCAGAAAGATCAGCTTGTCTCACTGACCTCTGAGTCACACCACTGGTTTTCCTGAAATAGCATTTTCTCTTTTGGCCTCTGTCCTCAGCCTCCTACTTTGAATATTTGCAATTGCTTGTAAATTTTTGAACATAGAACAAAGAAGCATGTTTCTTAGCTTTAGAACTGGGGTTTACCCCCTTAAATGGTGAATTGTCAACTTTTTTGTTCCTCCTACGTTTTCCTGTTCCATAATACTGTCTCAGTACTGCAAACACACCTTTGCAGTGAAAAAACCTGTAGCTTGTGTTTTGAGGTTCAGTAGAGCCCATTCCAAGCTCAGCAAGATCATGCTTTAACCAGTCAAAACATTAGTAGTTAAACAGAGATTTTCACTTCCCAAGATTTTCTTTTAGCCTGTTTTTTATTCCCAGAACTGAAAAATGCTTTCTCCCACTCCCCAGAAGAAAACAGTATGGACTATTGCTGGTTTTGGGCTTTCTGCATTTTGCATGTCCCTTTAATAGTCCAAAGACTTATCCAGAATATTTTACTTTGGCTTTTCACTTACTCAGTAGTAGCCTATGAAATTGGTTGGATGTTAAAAGCGACCAAAAAATGCTACGTATTTATCTAACTGCTTCTAACAGAGCACATTGGTGCATTCAAATGTGCTTTGAAAATTTTTCAAGGAAAGTAATTGTGTTCAGGGATGATGTTTTATTTTAAAGAGAACAGTCAGAAGTCTTGAAAGTATATGCTTTCAGAAAATAGAATAAATATTAAGCTAAGGCCCAATCATAAAGCAGTGAGAACACTACAAACCAACTCCATATCACTGAGCCATCACACAGCATGTGAAGGACAACCAGGGATTAGGCCCATCCAGCATGGGTTTAGGAAAGGCGGGTCCTGCTTGACCAACCAGATCTCCTACTATGACAAGGTGACCCACTTAGTGGATGAAGGAAAGACTGTGGATGTTTTCTAACTGGACTTTAGTAAAGCCTTTGGTACTGTCTCCCACATCATTCTCTTGAGAAAATTGAAGCCCATGGCTTGGAGAGATGCACCTTCAATGGGTTAAAAACTGGCTGGATGGCTGGGCCCAGAGTGTTCCCCAGAGCTCAGTATTTGGGCCAGTTCTGTTTAATACCTTTACTGATGATCCGGATGAGGGGCATCAAGGGAACCCTCAATCAGTTTGCAGACACCACCAATCTGGGTGGGAGTGTTGATCTCCAGAGGGTAGGAGGGCCCTGCAGAGGGATCTGGACAGGCTGGATCAGTGGGCTGAGGCCAATGGTATGAGGTTCAACAAGGCCGAGTGCCGGGTCCTACAGTCTGTCACAACAACCCCAGACAGGGCTACAGGCTTGGGGAACAGTAGCTGGAAAGTGACCCAGTCAAAAAGGACCTGTGGGTGTTGGTTGACAGCAGCTGGACACAAACCAGGTGCCCAGCTGGCCAAGAAGGGCAGTGGCATCCCGGCTTGTATCAGAAACAGTGTGGCCAGCAGGACCTGGGCAGTGATTGTCCCCCTGTACTTGGAAGTGGTGAGGCTGCACCTCAAATCCTGTGTTCAGGTTTGGGCCCCTCACTAGGAGAACGACACTGAGGTGTTGGAGCAATGAAGCTCGTGAAGGGTCTGGAGCACAAGCCTTAAGAGGAGCAGCTGAGGGAGCAGGGAGTGTTCAGCTTGGAGAAGAGAAGGTTCAGGAGAAACCATATCGCACTCTACAGCTGCCTAAAAGGAGGTTGTAGCCAGGTGGGAGTCAAACTCTTCTCCCAGCTTACAAGTGACAGGATAAGAGGAAATGGCCTCAAGTTGCACCAGGGGAAGTTGGATATCGGATTAAATTGGATATTAGGAAAAATTTCTTTGCAGAAAGGGTGGTCAAGCATTGGAACAGGCTGCCCAGGGGTGTGGTGGAGTCACCACCCCTGGAGGTATTTAAAAGACATGTAGATGTTGCATTTAGGGACATGGGTTAGTGGTGGACTTGGCAGTGCAGAGTTAATGGCTGGACTTGATGATCTTAAAGGCCTTTTCCAACCTAAACAATTTGATGATATGTACAGAGTACTTTTAGTAAAGATCAGTGAACTATTAGGAAGTATACTTATGTAAATCTTGTATTTTCTTCTGTGAATTTTTAATCTTTTATATTTTTGTCTTCTTTTTTTCCTTTGCTTAACAGATGACCCTAAAGTGATTGTTGCCAACCTTACAGTAAGTACTTCTGACTGAGAAGTATCTGTCTGTATTGCCCTGTTCACATCTTGATTTGTGGGTTTATTCAGCTTTCTCTGTTCATTCTTTAGGCAGGAAAACAAACAGTTATCATGAATAAAGAGTTAAATGGTGCCTTTCATGAGTACACATTAATGTTTATCATACATTCCACTGTTTGATGCTATAGTAGCTTCTTTAACCTTTTTGGGCATCACAGACACAGAATCTCCTGGACCATCTTTACTCCCTGAATTGAGTCTGTTTATTCATTACTTCAGAAATGGAAAGTAATCTTTTAGGGTAAATATTTTACTAGCACTTTGAAGATGCTGAAAAAGTGCATTTGATAACCTTCAACTTCACTAGCTTTTAATGGAAGAAAAGTGTTTAAAAAAACCAAACAAAAACAAAACAAAAAACAAACCTAAATTTAAACCAGATGGCTTTAAATATATCTCATGCAGATGAGGTATATTTTTGAGCATTCATGTTTCCTCTGAAACTTAAGCTTTGATGCAGTTAGAATAAAATTCTTCATCTGTGAGCTAAGTAAGTGTGATTATTTGGATGATACTTCCAATAAGACTGTCACAAGAATGAAGCTTTTCAAATATATCTTTGAATGACTCCCGCATCCCTGGATGTAAGAAAATACTGCACAGAAATAACTGGCCTACATACTCCAGATGTACATTTTGTTTTCAAGACACCACCGGCGATGACCTTAACGACTTGATTTCTGTAGTTGAAGGTTTTATGTGTGCCTTAAGCTACTGACAGTGTGTCATTTGTAACCATTTATATTTCAGTGTAGAAAGCCAGACCAGCACTTCAAGCCTTACTTGAAACAGCACTTGCCCAAACGCTTGCACTACGCTTACAACCGAAGAATTGAGGATGTTCATTTACTGGTGGATCGCAAATGGCACGTGGCAAGGTAAGCCCTTGCTTTTGCTTCAATCCTGATTTTCAGTCTTTTACTCTGAGAAAAAGAGATTGTCCTGTCCGTTGGTATCCTGCTCCCTGTGAGCAAGAGGAGTTCCTAACTTCTGGTGAGGTTCAATAACATTTGGTGAGGGAGGATGTGGTTCAGAACACAAAATATTTTAAAGTTTGGGAAAATCAGTCCCTGGATAGAGGGCAAAAACCCAGACTGATTTCCTCAAGCAGCTTTGTGGGTTTTGACTGAAGAGCCCAACTGGGGAGCAGGGAATGTGGGAGGAAGGGGCAGGCTTATGTGGTGAGGGGATGTTAAGGAACAAGAGTCTGAGGGGATGCAACAGTGAATGCAAAGAAAATGGAGATACTGACAGAATGGGTGAATGCCTGAGAACATGTGTAAGGGTATGACAGGGTGGCCATCAAAGTGCTGTGCTGGTAGTGTGTTGTGTTTCAAATCCACGGAAAGCCAGGATGCTTTAGCTCAGAGAAAACCCTGGTTTGGATTGCTCTTCCCCATATGAATTTTCAGTTTTAAAATATGTGCAATTTTTACCACGTTTAACATTATTTTTAAATTTTAAATATTAAATTTTAATGTGTAATATTTTATAATGTTAAAGCTAAAAATTGAGTGAGGAAAACCAAGTTGGCACGTAACTAGAGTGAATAGGAGAGGAGTAGCCTTTGTTTATGAACTGTGCACAGCTTTCTGTTTTAATATTCTTTTGACACATGTTGTGTCTTACAGTATGAAAATGGTTGAATCTTTATGCATGAAGCTGATTCAGTGGTTCTTGGAAGATGACATAGCTTTTGGCTCATGCTAGTCTGTTACGAGCTTTAAATTATGGTAGGGTTTTTTGCCCATAGAGCTACCAGGCAAACACTCAGTGTGTTGTAAGTGCCTTGACATCTGTGCTTATCTTTCCATGAATTATGCAAGGATCACTCTGCTGAAGTAGTGAATGAGAAGGCCCAGTTGCTTTCTTGCATAGCTCCACTGGCTGGCTGGCTGCCCGGTGCAGTGGCTGTGGAAGGGGTTCATGTACATTTCAAGGAATCACACTCTGAATTTTAGGCCTGTAAAAGTTTCAGGTTTAAGAATTTTGCTGGAACTGATGGGATTGCCCAGGCTGATTTACATTTAGCAGTTTCTTATCAATTACATCAGACTTTCTTTGGTTTATTTATTAATTTTCAGAAATCTCATCCACAGTAATTCATTTGTTAATGTAACTGTAATTCATGGTATGCTCACAGCCAGGAAAATGGTAGTCACAGACCTGATTGCTGTAACTGTAGTAATTTTCAAAGCCAAAATCAAACTTTGGCTGAGCATTATTTTATTGCAGATAAAGAAATTAATTCATAGGATCAACTGGTCCACTGTATGTATTGCCTGCATATGTCCCTATAAAACTATAAAAAAGTACTCTGAAACAAGCTGGTCATTATAATTCCTGTGACACAATACTTATTTTTCCACTTATTTTGTAAAAAAACCTACCTCAGTAACAAGCTGATAATTAGCATTCCTATAGTACAGCACTTATTATCTCAGCTATTTTTCTTCATGAAAATCTTTCTCTTGCCTTTTCAGCTCTCTTTCTGCTCCCCATTTTTGTTTATTGAAGGCAAACAGGAGAAAACACTTTATAGCATTGTATGACATTTGCAGCATTATAACATCACAAATGTGCTTTAGAGAAGCCTCCATTGATCTTTTGAGGATTGGAATAGTATGGTCCAACACCTCCAGTCTGCAGGAGATTTTGTGACATGAGAAAGTCAGAGAAAATAACTGATGCCAAGATTTTTATCAATGATAAGAATTGTCTTTTAGTTTTGCACCTTCTTAGAGTGGGAGCAGAGGGAGAAACCCTGGAGATGCAGGATAAGCCTGCAGTTCTGCTGTTCAAGAAAGATAAACAATGCATTGCCCTGTAATGTTGTGCTTCCTGTTCCCAAAGCATATCGTCAGGTCAGCCACCTTTGAGGAGATTTTCTAATACTTTTTCAATTTAGGAAAGCTGTGGATGTTTACAAGAAACCAACAGGAAAATGTTTCTTTCATGGAGATCATGGCTATGACAACAAGATAAACAGCATGCAGGTATGAGCAACACAGTAATATTTGTGGGAGGGTCATTGAAGGCAGAAGAAATTTTGAAGGTCTCTGAAATATAAATACTCAGTGAAAATCCCCTACATTTTAATTCTCTTCTTTTGCATTCTCCTTCCCCCCTTTTTTTTTTTAAGACTGTCTTTATAGGTTATGGCCCCACCTTCAAGTACAAGACCAAAGTACCTCCTTTTGAAAACATCGAACTTTACAACGTCATGTGTGGTAAGCTGCCTGCCTGAGAGCCTGCACAAGCAGCAAGCTGTTTTGGCCAGCAGGGCTTCATTTAGGCACCTGTGAGCTCATGCCCTGAGTCCTTCCCGGTGTTCTTTTCCTGGTTCCCCTTTCCCAAGCACTCACCAGGTGGGCTGAAGACACTTCTCGGGGGCTTCAGTTTGCTCTCCTTTAGCAGCTGGCCAATAAAGAGGATTCTGATGTGTGCAGCTTGACAGAGATCAAATGGACACCACTAAAATGTGTGGTGTCCACATCTCAGCAGTCTAGGAAGGAGGTTTCTGTTCAGACTGCTTCTACACCTACATGTCTCATGCAGCAGCTCAGGTTCATCACTTAGTTCTCTGTGGCATCTTCTGGTACGATTCTGTCTCCTGAATTTGTACTGAAGCCATGAAGAAGAATCTGATAATGTATACAGATATTCATTCAGATCTTTAATACTGTTTTTCCAACACAATAAAACTTTCAAGGTGTTTTTTCCCCCAAAACATGTAATACCTAAGAGGTAGTTATCCCTCATTTATAGATCACTGTGTTGCACATGCCTGATGTAAGGTCAGTACATTGACAGCGGGGTTTGCACTGGAAGCTGAAGGAGTAGTTACAATAAAACTTTTCCAGTGTCTTGATGCAAATTAAACTTTTTGTCATAAAGGCAACAATACTATTCAGAGAGCATCTGAAATTTTATGGTTTGGACAAAATATCAGTATTTTTATTACGTTAAAAGTTTTCATTAACATGCTGTAGGCATAAACAGTATTACAAATAAATGTCTTGGCTCGGTAGAGTTGCTGTGAATACATACTTAGAATCTAACCATCATTCATATTTCTTTGGTGATTTCATAGATCTGCTTGGATTAAAGCCTGCTCCCAATAATGGCACTCATGGAAGTTTAAATCACCTACTGAGAGCCAATGTTTATAAACCCACCGTGCCAGATGAAGTTGCTAAGCCACTGTATCCTGTAGCCCTACCTTCTGCATCAGATTTTGATATAGGATGTACATGTGATGACAAAGTAAGTGTTTGGGATCTGTGGAAGCTGCCACTATTAGCAGTAGTTGCTAGTAAACGTGTAGCCATTTTATTTTTTTTGAGAGGGTTTGATCTGTAAGAATCCCACATATCCTTCCTGTGGAGTGTTTCTGCCCTTTTGGAACAACTATAGCTTTTTGTAAAGAAGGAGACAAGAAAATCATCAGTGTCTTATAGCACTAGTTTTGCTTTGCTAGATGCCTAGTAAAACAAGATGTCAGAATGCTCCAGTGACCCTAATCTTGTTCCTTTTTTCTGTTCTTGAGAAGAACAAATTAGACGAGCTCAACAAGCGCTTTCATGTCAAGGGAACAGAAGGTAAGAGCCTGGTACTCAGTTAATAAAATCTACTTCTGTTTTCTTTTGCAAATTACTTTGTGTCATTAAAAACAGAGCAACTCCTGTTTTGGTTTAGTTAATGTGTAATAAACTGTCTTTCCAAGTAACTGTCAAAATAGCACACAGACATGCGGGCAAGATGAAGTGCTGCTCACGTGAGGAAATGTACACTGTCTTGTGTTGTTACCAGAACTAAAGTATCACTCACAGTGATAAAAATTTTAGTTCAACCATTCCATTACTTTCAGAAGTTTTAAACTCAGATGTGGAAGCAGAGACATGAGGAAAGGAGAGGGAGCATGAGGCAGTACTCCATTCAACCACAAGCTATAAATGGGGAAAAAAACATAGACCACATCTGCATGCTGTTTTATCAGTGTTGTTCTGGCTTAGGTTTCACCTAGAAAGGATGCTACAGCTGCTTTGACAATCCCTGACTAGGTCTCTAGTGCTTGTTTCTTAGGGTGCAGGTTACCCAGTGAAACAAGTGTTCTGGTGGTTCAGGGATACTCAGCTCAATTCCATCCCTCTTCAGTGTTCAAGTCGATGTTAATCCCATGGGAAAGCATCCCCTGCTCTCCCTGCTCCTCATTCCCGCAACCTCCCTACTGTATTCCAGCGCTCATTTCCATGTGGCTGCACTCTCAGATGCAGCAGGACTGTGGTCCAGATTAAAGGGAAGCAACAGGAGCAGAGAGGAGGAGACAAGAACTGCTGATGGAAAGGCAAATCAAGGCAGAGATTCTCACAGCTGTGATCCAGTTCAGCATAACAATTCACAGCATTTCCCTTACCATAACAATTGTCCAAATTAGCAAATTCTGAAGCTTTGAGTTTAGACATGAATTTTTGAGGTACCTCAAATTGCATTGCTCAGATGATTAAGGAGATTTGCTTTGATTCCCTTATGAAGGTATTTTTTCAGTTTTTCTGTTGTGAAATGCAGCCTATTCTTTGGTTTCTAAAGGTGAAGTTGTTCATCTTATGTGAGTTAAATTGCCTTTCTGCAGCTTTCATCCTGTTAAGCTGATTTTTCCAGTTAATGAAGGGCTCCTCCTTGCTGTGGCAATTTTTGGCATTAGGAAAAAATACTCTTGCCATTGTAGTCTGGGATATCTCAACTTCTCTATTTTGGATTATGGTTTTGATGCTTCTTCCCTGTAGTAATATAAAAAGAGTATTTTTGGTATATTTTAAGATGAAAGCACTTAAACCAATTACACTTGTTAGTTTGTCAGTTTGCTGCTAAATGGAATGATGAGCCCCTTATTTAAACAACAAGGAGTTCTGCTAGGTACAAGTTATTTTGTTTTACTTCATGACAGGCTGTAGCATCTGCTCACAGACCTTCCTGCATTTATTTGTTAGCTCCCTTCTCCCACACAGTGCACCATGTTGTTGTTCACATGCAGAAGAAAAAGATGACTTCAGCTTCTTTTGAATAAAGCAAGTTTATCATCTCTGTCCTTAGACTAGGCTTTTCCTACTTTTTTTCTTGTGCCCTGTAAAAACATCCTCTGTTTGGACTAAAACACTAATAAAACATGCCCTTTTCTTTCAGGTTAAATGCCTATCTGTAAACTGTGTTAGGCTGCTTTCCTTGTTTCTAGGTTATAATTTCTAACAGCAAGCCAAGTGCTTTTGCCAAAAGGTTTATCAAAATCAGTGACCTGTCCAGGGCAGTTCAAGATTAGCCAGGAAATTTATTTTTCTTCTATCTCATTCAATGTTTTTTTTATAAGCAAGCTTGTCAGAGTTATCTAAGGACATTTAATTGTAACTTATCACTGAGACAGAAGAAAAGCAAGTTTTACAGAGCTGGAGGTGTCTTTGTAGCCAAAGTTAGGAAAAAGGTTTTTTTTCTTTGTTTGTTTTCTTTGATATTACTAATAAAAAAAATAGCACACCAGCCTTCAGAACAAAATCTGTTTCAGCCAAGGGGAAAAAAACCTATTCTTTTAGTGAGTGACCACTTCTGCCTCCCTTTTGAGAGGGAGTTTACAAAAAACATGGGGAAACAGAAAATCCATAGAGGAATGGCAGGACTACTAGAGTAGGGACTGATGTAAAGCTACAAAAAAAGTGCTTATCACCTCGTGTGTGACTGAGATATGGACACAGGGATCTTTGAGGAGTCTCCTGTGTTTGGAGACCTCTCTCCATGCCATGACCCCAGCAAGCTTTCAAGGTTAGAATGGAATTTTAATCCCAAAGCGGGTTGTGAGCCTGGAATGAGGATCCCAACCAGAACTATTGAAGAGCTGCTGCTCTGTCTGTTGCAAGGTTTTTCTTAGCAGTTATTCAGGGTCAGTATCCCATTAATGATGTCTGGAAAATCATGTGATAGAAAGCTGACACCCCCCCTCCCCTTTTTTCATCTTTAAGTTTTTCAATAATAAATGTAAATGTGATTTCTTCTGATCTGCAGAGAAGCATCTCTTATACGGGCGCCCTGCAGTACTGTACCGCACAAAGTACAATATCTTGCATCACCATGACTTTGAAAGTGGCTACAGTGAAACATTCCTGATGCCTCTCTGGACATCCTACACTATTTCCAAACAGGTTAGTGCTGTCTTTCCTCTTGAAAAAGTACTTAAAAATCCTGGGGAAATCTCTTTGGTACCTGTGTTCTTGAAGTCCTAAAATTTCTCTTCCCCGGGAAGATTTTCCCACCAGAAATTATGTCAAGTACCATTGCAAACAGTGCCCAAATTCTTTTTTTCCTTCACGAGGGAGGAATTTTAAGGCAGAAGGGTTGTATATTTCTATTCCCATTATAATTTTCTTTTTAAGTTTTGTTCAATAAGGGGTTGTTTTATTATGAGTGACTTCATTTGAATTATTTCCCATGGTGACTTCTGCTACCTGAAGAAGGGGCTCTGCAGCAAATGCAGGAGCAGGATTTCATTGTACAGCTAGGTGGTTGATTTCACTGCACACAAGCCCTTCCATATAGTCTGCTGACAGTATGAAACAGATTTCTTTTATCTATAAAAGCTGAAATTACTCTTTTTGTTGTTTCTGCCTGTGTTCCCCAATGCAGGCAGAGGTATCAGGTGTCCCAGAGCACCTGTCCAGCTGTGTGAGGCCTGACCTGCGCATTTCTCCAGGAAACAGCCAGAGCTGTGCAGCCTACAGAGGCGACAAACAGCTCTCCTATGGCTTCCTTTTCCCTCCTCGTAAGTTAGATAGCTTTTTAATACCTAGAGATTTTGTAATTTTCCTTTTTTGTTGGGGAAAATCCTTAGGAAAATCCAAGCACAGCCCCCAGATATAAACACACTAATTTTGAATTCAAACAGCAGTAAGGTGAACATGTTTTTAATTTATAAATCCAAATTAGACTGCTGCATACTCTAAAAATGTCTACCATCCTATAGAAACAGTGCTAGTGGAAATCCTGTGTAAATGAGTGTCCTGGATTGTCCTGGTGTAGTTACTTTGGTTCAGTCTTGGAGCAAGGATCTTCTGGGATTAGTAAATGTTCAAGAGATATAACTGTCTCACAGCTGTGAATTTCATTGTTCTGCCTTCCTCACTCAGTGGCTGAAATATTCTATGATGGGTTTCTGAAATGGAATTACTGGTGAGAGGCTTGCTCAGAACTAGAAGATAATCCCACACTCCTCACTTGCTCTAGAAATTGTTGGCCTTTTCTTAAAAACTTGCAAAACAGCTCTCTGACTTTTGAGACAGCAATATAAAGCTATATAAAAATATTGTGAACTGGTTGACAGCTGAAGCAAAGAGAGAATCCTTCCTTTCCATGTTCATCTGTTACATTAAAGACAAATTTAGTGTATGTAGTGTGTGCTTCTGAATATAACATTCATATTGCTGTTTAGATTACAGTATTCCTGGTGGTTAATCTCTGAAGCCATTTTCAAAACATTTTTATATTATTTGAAATTCTTATATTTCATCTTATTAACAGTTTTCTGTTTCGCTGTTTTCAGAATTAAGTTCCTCTGCAGAAGCAAAATATGATGCTTTTCTAATAACAAATATCATTCCAATGTATCCTGCCTTCAAAAGTAAGTGTCCTTTCCATGGCTGTACTTCTCTTTCCCAACAAGCGTTCTTTTACTGTGTGTTGGATTATGGGAGAATTTTAGAACATAAAGTTTAGTTACCTGTAGCCAGCAGATAATACCTGTAGGCACCTGTATAGTTTTAGGTATGGGCAGGGAAAATACGGCAAGAAAGGCTGAAGTCTTAAGAAAGGCTTATTTTCCTTGGTGCTGGGCTAAGGTAAGAGCACAGACGGGTCAGCGACTTTGCTTTATGACACAATAATTCGCTTTCTGTAAGACCATTGAGATTCTCTTGTCTGCAGCCCAAGCTAGTGCAGAACGTACTTAGGCAACATGTTTTTATTTCTCAGCTGGAGCCTGAGAGCGTGCACAAGCCTGGGAGCCCTTAGTGTGTTGTTGTAGGTCAGGAACAAGTGATTACATTTAATTTTTCTCTCCATGCCCTTAAAGGGAGACGAAACATATTTATTACCTATAAAGAAAAAAAGAAAAGAAAATAAATTTATGGAAAATGAGGAATGATTTAAACCTGGCTGAAACTTTCAACGCTTCAGGGATATAGTATTAACGTTTCTTTTGTCTGCACATCCGTTTTCTCTCTAGTTTTGCCAAGAGGTAGGAAAGCCATCAGGCTATTCTGGTGGCATTTTTGGCTTGGCAGGGATTGAGAAGCCTTGAAAGAATCTCAAGAGCCTGTTCTTGTGAGATTTCCAATTCAGATTTTAGGCCAGAGAGGTTTTGGATAAACATCAAAGCCTATGGGAGCCTTTTTCTTTTTAACCAGAAAAGAGTGTTTTTAACTGAAAAACCTCTGAGTAGGAACAAGTGGTGATGTTTGCTGGAAATTTGAGCAAAGGCACTTAACTGATTACAGAGTGCAAAATTACTGGGGATTTCCCACTCTTAAATCACTTCATAAAAATGTTCTTTATGCTAATGTTAATCTAAGAAATTTGGCTGAAATTCGAATCACAGGAGAACAACCCACCTCTAGCAGCTCATTTTTTATAGAGGCCTTCCTCTTCATCACAAGTGGGTGAAGGATTCCTTGAGAAAATATGCTGGCACTAATATGATTCCTGGGGAATTAAAAACCACTACATGTGTGCAGGTTGCAATTCTGAGAGCCAAGTATAAGCTCATTATATGGATCTTTTTCCACAGCAGGGAAAATACGAGGTGGCGGTTTTATGCTGTGCTGGCTTTGGTGGCAGTGCTGGCTGCAGAGGCCCCCTCCTCTTCTTTGCTTCTGCAATTCACTGTCCCATCCCATCCCATGGGCAATAATTCTGTGTCTATCTTTTCCATAGTGAGACTGGCTTGAGCAGCTCCTACTTTGCCTGAGCTACAAGAATGATGCCCCTGGGCTGGCCCCCCACTGCCCTGGCGTTGCTCTCTGTGTGGTTGCACTGGGAACGGGAGCAGGGAACGGATTTAGCTACAGAACTTGACGCAGTGGGAGGGAGGGGGAGTCTTTCCTTTTTGGATTGTTTTCATTGTTAAGGCATAGGCATTGGAGGAGTAAGCAGCTGGAGGAGTGGCACTGCCAAGAGGTTACTGCAGCTGAGGTTCTTGTTAGACCATTGCTGGGGGCTGTCCTGTGCATCAGCCCCAGCAGGGATTGCATGTGGCACTGAACAGTCTAGGACAAGGTGTACTGGGGAGCTTTCTGAGGCTGGCATTGCCATCAACACCAGGGAACCATGGACCTGACTGTCTGAGCTGGCAAGACAAGAGTTAAACTTTTACAAGTCTGAGAAGTTTTGTTCACACACACTTCTGTTAAAATGAAAAGGAAAAAAAAGAACAAGAAGAATGATGTAACTGGAGATTCCAGTGTGTTTCCCATCTTAACTTGTCGAGGTTGAGGAGGGCATAGTGGGAGAAAGTGTGTCATGCTTTTCCCGAAGGTTGCTGTAATGAGATGTTGTGCTTTTGTCATCCTTGATGGCACCTAATTTAAAAGTTAGACACTTTGTATCCAAGGAGAATTTAACTGTATGAATATGAGCTTTGTATTTCCCTTTCTTTTAAAATGTTTGGAGTTTGCATTTAATCATGGTGCTGTATTATTTTTAAAATTAAAAAACAACAAACCCAAACAAAAAACCACCATAACATTGTTCCCTGCAACTAGATAAGAAAGACAAAGACAGTGTTTACAGGGACATCAAAAGCGTGTGAATAGCTTTTTCTACAGCTTGGTGAAGGAACAGCGGAATCTCTACTGCAAGGCCAATGGCAATGCCAGCCTGGAAGTGGTACCGTGCATTTCGTTTATCACTAGTTGAGGGAAAAAAAATCAGCAGAGAACAGAAGTCTGAATAGGCTTTATTGACAAAACAGAACAGTAACTCTGTAATGTTTGGTCTTTGATTTCCCGTACAGTTTTGTGAATGATGTCCACTGGATCTTTACCTTCAGGAAAGAAAAACTGTTTATAATCTTGACATGTTTTGTCTTACCCAAATTTGAGTATGTTGAGGGTTCTTCTTGTTTGTTTGTTTTATTGATTTCATTTGGTTTTTTTACCCACAGAGGTATGGAACTATTTCCAAAGGGTTTTGGTGAAGAGATATGCCACTGAACGAAATGGAGTCAATGTTATAAGTGGACCAATCTTTGACTATGACTATGATGGTTTACATGACACACCTGACAAAATAAAACAGTAAGAGTTTGCCTTTAAATTGGTTTCCTGTTTCTTCTCTTAATGATGACTTTATCTTAAACAGTTCATTACCTGCACATTGTTTGATTTTTGGGAGGAAATTTGATTTTCTAGCTCTTTCTAAAATTATTGTTCATTAAAACTAAATGCCTATGTATGTAGGACAGTGGTAAAAATAAGGGAACGGCAATTCAGCACTTAATTGTTCACCCTGACTTTGAAATTAATTCTTCATCTTTGAGAGGAAGTTGGATTATGTTCCGCATTATCTGTTTTCTCTAAAATTCTCCAGAACTTAAGAGCAGCACTATTGAGTTACATACTCAGGTCTTTTGTTAATTCAGTAATGCTTTGTCTCTGTGTCCCTGAACTGAAGAAGCCTTTCAGCACTGCATGGGTTCTTTCTGTAGCACAGTATGAGCTAATTGGATGCTCATTTTCAGATAGCCTTCAGGAATCAAGCACATCTCAACAATGTATGTGTGTCCTCACATGTAGGAGAGCAAAGACAATGTTCTTTGTGTAACCTCCCTCCAGACAAGTTCATCCTTTGTGGATAAATGTTTGCTTTATTCCCACAGGTTTGTGGAAGGCAGCGCAATCCCTGTTCCAACTCATTACTATGCCATCATAACCAGCTGCTTGGATTTCACTCAGCCAGCCGACAAGTGTGATGGACCACTCTCTGTTCTCTCATACATCCTTCCCCACCGGCCTGACAATGATGAGAGCTGCAACGTAAGTCCTGCTGCACTACTCTAGCCCTGCAGAAAATGTATTCCTGGGACACATGAAAGCCCATTACTATTAGAGGCTAATGCTCAATGATGTGTTGAATGGCAACACGGGGTAGTGTCTCTGTCATGTTTAGCTCATTAGACAAAAGCACTCCTCTGTGATATCAGGGGAAATATGGAACGATCATTGCACCTAAAATTGTCTGGAAGAACTGACATACAGTATGCTGGCAGTAAACAACCTGTAGGATTCTACATTTTGGCAGACACTGTCAGTGTAACTTCAGAGCAGACTGGGGGGAGGTTGTATGTGTAGACATATTGTCCTGGCAGCCAGCCTGATGTTTTTATTGAGGCCAGTTTCCATATGTGGGTACAATATAGTCCGTCTGCTATGGCAATCTGGGTGCATCAGACAGCATGATTACATCCAGCCCACACAGTATTAAACGTATATGCTAAAACTTGCCAAGGGTAGAGTGCCAAATCTTACTGTTTCCAGAATCCCCTGATTCAAGGGAGAAGTTTGGGTTCCTATTACAGAGACGTCCAGACACCCTCCTGGTTTCTTTTCTTATCTCCCTTTAGGATGCAAGATCTTACACTGTAAGAAAGTTGATGTAGGCTTTGGTCTGGTCAGCACTGCAGAAAGTAACACACCCCCCTGGCAGCTGATGGTGTGACAGGAGCGTGGTTGGGTCCCCGTGGGCTCCGGCACTGTGCGAGGACAGCAGTCCCCCCAGGCAGCTGCATTTAGACTTGTCCTTCCGCCTGAACTTGTTCTCCCGTTACACAGCTGTGTGGATTCCTGCACACAGACACTTCACTATAGGCTGCCAGGAGACCGTTTCCTGAATGAACGCATTAATGTTATGAATTTTGTATTGGCAAAGAAGTTAAGACTCCTGTTCCAGCTACAGGCAGAAATAGTCACTCCAATTCTGTACACAATTCACCTGGAACACTGTTTCTTTCTCATTCATCAAACATCGCCTGCTTTCAGGTCCCTCTTTTTAAAACCACGCTTTTGGAGAAGTATCCTTCTCTCTTGACCAGGTCTGGCTTTCTCCTGTTTAGACTCGCAGCTGCTCTGGGCAGAGAAGTCTTCCACCAGAAGCCTCGTAAAGTTCTACATATATTTCATCGTGGTTTTTCTCTGGACTGTTTTCCTCTGAATCAAGGTCCAGTTGGTGATCTGAAGGTTACTAATCTGGCAGTTATTAGTACCTCTGCCCTTATAACTCTGCCCATATGTCATTTTATGACAAAATAATTTATTTTTTCCTCTCTCTATTGCAAGTCATATTTCTCTTAAACTGTTGAAATCTTTTTTATGAGCTCTTTACAATAATGGCCTCTTTTAGTCTTTGATTTCTTAAATCTCAAACCAGGCTTCTTTTCTCTATAGGTCACACTACTTATGGTACATGAATTTACAGTTCTGAGAGGAACTTCAGTGCTACTGCAAGGTCATTAGCAGATATTGGTCTATGAATTTTATATAGCAAAACACCACTCCAAAAATATTTAAATGTTTCCCTTGAATGAAAGTACAGTTAGGCAAATTTTTGCCATAGAAATACAGCATCAGTCTTCCTTTTGCACATGGTGTTCCGTCTTATTTTTTCAAAGAAGTAGTTGTGTAAAACCTCACCATACCTCATGGATGAAATTCATGGAATAATATAAAAATCTTGACTTAGCCTCTCCACAGTTTTCTTTTAAGATTGAAGAAATATTAGCTTTCCCTCCCACTCTGCTCTAGCTGCACACACTTTCTCTCTCTTCACACAGCCATTGGAGAACACCACTACACTTCTCATTTGAATTTGTTCCATTTCTAAACTGTGTTTATTCATGGTGAGGTTATACCCATTTATTCTTGTGTCAACATTTTTCTATGGCTTAAATAGTTCTTCACTGGGCTTCTTTGGGGTTTACCCCAGCGATGATTTATGATGAATCTCAAGGCATGTACTTGCCTCTATTTGTGGAAGACCCAGGATCTTTCTTGCTCTTGTAAGAAAGGATGAATATGGTAATAGTCTTCCTATACATCTCTTCTAATTTTTTTTAGGGTTTTTTTAGTGGTGCGTTGGTTTTTTTTCGGGGGGGGGGGGGGGGGGGGGGGGGGGGGGGGGGGGGGGGGGGGGGGGGGGGGGGGGGGGGGGGGGGGG
>JAWWES010000081.1:137963939-137993174 GCA_035583135.1 Lophotriccus pileatus | reverse complement strand
GGTGCGTTGGTTTTTTTTAGTGGTTCCCCCCCCCCCCCGGATCATGAATGAGATAAAGTACTGCAGCTCAGATCCCAAAATGAAAATATTTTCTTTTTCCTCTGATACTACCTAGGATTTGCTTCTTCCACAGCTGTTTTACAATGGTGGCTCACATTCATGCACAACCAGTATAGGCAGGCCTTTCTCTTCTGTATGTCAGATAACTCAGCTTCATACTATACTAGGGATTCCTGCATCTGCATCCTTCACTATACTATTCCAGTGTTGCTCTGCACTGACCGGTGTTCCCAATTGTTCTGGCTTTTTATTAGTACACTAATGACCTTGGCCCAAGAAGCACGTGTGAAAACATTACACAAAATGTTTTCTAAGACCAAAGCTGAAGGAACCCTGCTAGACCCTCCAGGCCACTATTTTCTGTTTCAGCAAAACCTTTAAATTTTTTTCATAAGCAAGTTCCTCACCCACCTGTCTACATATGTCATGTTCAGCTTTCCAACTAATAATTTGATATTCAGAGAGATTCTTGTCCAGAGTATCTGGTACATTTTCCACTGGATTTTAGGTTCTCCTCCTAATTGATTGCCTATTTCAATTTACCCCCAGATTTTCATTTGTTACTTTTTCCTTCTAAGACTCACTGTACTATTGACTAACCAACATAGGTGGAGAAGACTATAATTTAAAATGTACGCACTTCATTCATCGTTGTGTAGTAATGTAATACTGTAATAGCTGATCACTGTTTAAAATCCTTGCTACTTGACCTGAGGTTTCATGGGCCAGTTGTGGAATGGAAAAACTAAAACCTAGATCAGTGGATTGATTTCTGGAGTCATGCAAAGGCTGTCTTGCAGGACTTCGTTTAAACCAACCCCACAGTCCTGTGATTTATTCATGCTGCAGATCTTTTCCAAACTGATTGTGTTCAAAATAGTGAACTTCTCTCTGAGATCTGCAAAATGCAGATTTCCTGCTCAGAAGGAAGGCTTAGAGAAAACAAAAATGTCAGAGTAACTGTGTTTGCAATAACAACCCTGTCAAGGCCAGTTTGTGGACCGGCAACCTGACTGCCAGGCTGAAGGCTGAGCAGGGGGCACTCCTGGAGCACGGCACTGCAGGCAAAGTGGAGTAAGCAGGGTGTGCTCCTTTCCCTTCCCTCTTACTTTGCATCTTTCTTTTCTTGTTCCAGACATGGGTCTGGGCCTCAGGTTGCTGGTGACATGGAGAGGAAAGATGGTTTGTAGCTGAGAAGCTTCAAACCTGACAAGTGCTGATTAGGTCATGGACGTTTGCTTAAGAGCAGCCACCTGTGATCTGTCTGGTACTTTGTGTCCTCTCTGTGCAAACAGTCAAGCTCACCCTCCTGGCTTTTGTTGGGTGACCCACTTACTGGGCTGTGGCACATTTACTGTGTTGGATAGGCTTTGACATTGCTGAAGCTTAGTCTTGATCCATGAGAGGATCACTTTGTACGAGGACCTTGCTGAGACAATCAGAAGAGGATTCATTTCCAGGAGTAAGCCCAGAAATAGATTTTTAGCAGCAAGATTTCCTAGTCACACACATGGAGTCCAAAAGCCCAGAGACACAACCCTCCATTACTAACTTGCTTCCCCAGCAGCAGGGTAGACGTACCAGCCAGAGAGGCCAAAAGGGGAAAAGTCCTGTTTGCTTTGTCCGTTTCCCACATCTGTTCCCCGCTGTGCAGTCCCCAGGACTGGCTGCAATGCCTGTGGGACATGTTTTGGGCTGGTTAACACACTCGAACAACCAGTCACTGCAGTGTTTTGCAGAGCTGATCTTCTGATATGCTTGTGAGTTACCTTTGTTTGTGGATGACTCCAACATGTGCTGGTACTGGCACAAGGCAGGCAGCAGGAGTTACACCCACACAACTCAACCCCAATCACTCTGGCATCAACATCTTCCTGTTTTGTTTTGTTCTGGTTCATTTTTTTTTAACTGACATGTGAAAGTCTTTTTTTCTGTCAGTGAATAGTATACATATTTCAATAACGGAGGCTTTTAGGTACCAACATAAGGCATTGTCCCAAACGTGTAATGAATTGGAATGGTCTCCTAAAAGAAAAGTGAAAAGATTAAAATAATACTGTGTTAGGTGATGTGATGGTCAATTGAGAATGATGTGTAGGGGTAGGGTTCAAAGCTAAACAGCCTGGCACTTGGGCTTTGGTAAAACAAAAGTGACGAATATGTGAGCTATTTCTGTGAGATAAAAAAACATGTAGTGATCAGTGGATCTTCTAAAAGCATACAGCTCTTCTCCTGAAACACCTTTCAACTCGGGGCCAGCTTTTCCTAGATGACTGTGGTCATTGTCTCAGCCCAATCCTAAAATGAGCACTGATATAAAACTGTAGGATTCATCTTGCCTGTTAAGTTTCAAATCCATTTTCTTTTAACTCATTTACCTCAGTCATTCTTGAATAAGGCACAGAGATTTTTCGAATGTAACAAATGTTCAGGAAAGTTGCATTTGCTTTTGGAGTTGATTTTTGACAAAGCATATTATAACCCTGGGTTTGGTTTGTTTTGTTTTGCAGAGCTTGGAGGATGAATCTAAGTGGGTTGAAGATCTTCTTAAGATGCACACTGCACGTGTGCGTGACATCGAACAGCTCACTAGCTTGGACTTCTTCCGAAAGACCAGTCGCAGCTACACAGAAATCCTCTCCCTAAAGACATACCTGCATACGTTTGAAAGTGAAATTTAGCTTTCTAACCTTACTCAGTGCATCCTTTTATCAACTGGTGTATATTTTTATATTGTTTTTATATTTATTAATTTGAAACCAGGACATTAAAAATATTAGTATTTTAATCCTGTATCAAATCTTAAATATTAAACCTTTGTGTCATTTTTTTGTTTCTCTAATGTTTACTATAGGTATGTCTCTTGGTTGATTTAGTAGTGCTTGTAATACTGCAGTTTGAGTCCTTACTCTGAGCTTTTAAGTGGTGCTGCAAGGTTTGATGCGTGCATCAAGGAAATATTAATTTTCCATGCTCCTTTACCACACTTGTAGTCCTGTACTTTGTATCAAAATACTCAACATGTAAGATTACACTCATTTACTGTTAACTGTGTGACAGACATATTTAAACACTATAGACAAATAGCATCTTAAATATAATAAATCACACATTCAGTTTTTTTAATGTGTTTTGATTTCCTTTCACAGGGATCTTCAGAGGGGCTTGTGGGCAGATGAGTGCTGACAGGTCTCTTACTGGGCAGAGGCCTTCTCAAGAGCTTAGGTTTGCTGGTAAGAGGACTGCCAGGAGCCCAGGTGCCCTGCCCTGGTACTCAGCAGTGAGACCATAGAATAGACACACACAGTAGTCATTGCTGGTAAGGCTTTGCTGTAGTGGCAGAGCTGGGAGAGGAGGATGCCTGTTGTCACAAGCTACCAGGAGTGCCCCATGCTTGGGGACACGTGGTCCTGCTCTGGAGCTGCAGAGAGGATTCCTGATAACATCTGCTGTCACTGATGGGACTGTGTCACAACCCTTCTCTACCACAGCTGCTCTGGGCTGATTCCTGGAAATACCTGCTCCATCATCCTTTGCTTCGACTTTGATGGAAATTGAAATAAGGCAGATATTGAAGGAGATGACATTGCTAAACACGTAGCAGTGGGCTTTTAGCTGGGAGGGGAAAATCTGATTTTTGTCATCTTGTTCTAACAGCCAGAATCTTCCATGTATTCCCTAGTCTGAGTTTAAGGCTTAATAACAGCCCTCATTCTCAAAGGAAGCCCCTTGGCCTGATTGTACATGTGTAACTTCTGGTACAGTAAAGTCCATACAGTGAACATGATTTACAGCCATCACCTACCTGGTCAAGTGAGTCAAGTCTCTGTTTGCTAGTTCTGTGCAGTAACAGTCTCATAATCCTGGCAAGGCCCTAAAGTGACGCTGATGGAACAGTCCTAAGCCAATGGAAGAGTCTGTGTTGCCTGCTGGTATCTCAGTAATGGCCTGATTTGGCTCTGCCAGCTTTTATAGAAGGTGTATGTTATGGACCATTAGTGTTAGTGTAGTTGGATGATGTAAAAGATAAATTATTGTTTAAAATGCCTCTTGAAGCTGAACCCACTTGTGGCACTATCGCAAAGTCTTCGTTTGGGGTTACAGTTTTCCCTCTCTCTACAAAAATGTTTTTTTTAATTTCTCTTTGGGAGTTGCAGATACTGGAGGAAAGCGGGAAGGGCTGGAAAGCATTTCAGCCATGTACATAGATGAGTGGTCAGGCTTCCTAAGTAAAATTAATCTGGCATGATTTCAGCAACTTGCATCCCTGTAGAGCCCATCTAAGAGAAAGTAATAAATGGAATTAATTGTGTTAACCCAGATGATAAAGTTCTTTTGAACAGTAGACAAAAATTCAGTATTCTAGGTGCCAAACTCTGTTTAATTTAGAAAAGTACAAAACCTGAATGCTTTAAAATATCCCCAAAATGTTAGGATGGAAATTCTAATAACTGCACAAAGCTCTGGGAAACATTCTATTCTTGCAACTTAAAAATTGTCTCTTGTGGTTGTCTGGTAGCACAGAAATATTTTCTTGGAAGCTTTTGGCATGTCTTCTTGCCATGATAAACTTTATGTTCTTAGATGTACTACAAAGGGTATTTCCTCTGGATTTAAAAGGGTATTCAGTTAAGACCTTATTCCTTCAACACTGACTTCAGTGACGACTTATTGTGGTGGTTCATAAACTAAACTCAAGACCACCACTACTGTTTTGCTTTAGCATTAATCTGTTGCTCTGTTTCTTTGGGTTTTTTTTTAAATTAAATTAAACAAATTATGTAATTATTTTCTCTCAAAAATAAGATGACACTTATACCAAAAGAATGTTAAAGCTCTAAAAAATATTATTCCTGTGTTCAGAGAAGTTTGCTTTTGAAATACAGTTACAGATAATTGCTGGGAGAGACAGTTTAGCTCTCAGACTCACTAAAGAACGACTATTAGTGTGTAGGGAAATGTCATTTTTTTTTAACTCAGTTCTTTATTGTGACAATAAATACTCATAATTTACTTCTGTTCTACCTACTTCTCTTCAGCCCCTGGCCCCATGCTCTTGCAGGGTATTGCTGTTTTATTTTACTATGCTAGCAGAAATAACTGTGCTGGGAACTGTTTGTGGTGACTTCTGCGCATTGCATGGGGTACTTTTCCTGTTGAAAGATGCCTTATCAACACAAAAGCTCCAGTGCACAAAAGCTCCAGCTAAAGCCTTTTAAATCCCTCTGAGCAACATGAGCTCTGCAGGAACAACAGTCATTTTAAAGGAAACTTGTAATTTGCCTTTGGCATTCCTCGGGGTGAATGTTAGCTTAGGGCAGAGGGAAGGACCCCCTCTGCTTTCCATTCCTGTTAGAACATTTTGAAAACATGAAATACTACTTGTTTCTGTTACATGTTGCCTTGATATTAATCTGACTTCAGCAAGAGGTCCATTGAGGAGAACAAGCACTGAATTTTTCTGTTGAACAAACACTAGTTTTGGGGGTTTGGGTAATTACTGTTTGCAACTGGTGATATAAATTTTAGGCATGTTTAATGAGTCAGATTGATTGAGCAATTGCCACAACAACAGAAGCTGTATGTGTCCTGCACACCTAGCAAAGTCCTCTTGCTCTGGGAAAAATCCTCCAGAGGTAGTTATGCAACTAAGATAACCCTGCTACAGGAAACTGTTACTTTTTTAACCCCTTTTCCACAGTCATACATCCTTAATAGATAAGCACTGAAAGCAGGTCAAGTAACCCGACCGACAGCATTGCCATGATGGCAAAATTACAGCAAAAGTCACTGACTGGTCTGTGGCATCTTGTGAAGGTTTGCCAGAATTCACAGGGATATAGTAGGAGTAAATTTAAATAGCCATATTTAATTAGGCTAATCTTGCTGTGTCCCTGGAGGCTGCTCCAAAGAAATCCTGCCATAGTGCCTACATTCTCAGTGCTTTAAATGCAAACAGTTGGTCAACTAATTGTGTGAAGATTTGAAGACTTTAACAAATGAAAACACAAGTGCACTTCTTGTAGGAGAGGCTAGAAAACAAAAGCAGTGATAAAGAGAGAGGAGAGGAAGTTTCCTATTTCAGGAGACAGAAGCTGAACAGGTTGAAAGCCCAGGAGATGCTGCTAAAGGGAACTGGAGCTGCAGAAGATTTATTTGGCAGGTTTATGAAGTCCCTGTTTCCCCTGCATCCGGCTTCTTCTGATAGATCAGTCTCTCATGCACAACAGATGAAATAGCTCTCAAATTCCTGCACACAGCTAGGAAGCAGAAAACTTCCCAGGAAAGCTGAAGGAGCTCCCCTCTGAAGATACTGCTAGCTGCAGGAGCAGAACAGGGACTTTGGAGATGTCCAGCCTGGGCAGTGAATACAGAATGCAGAACCTGACCTGAAAGAAATAAGTTTGTAGCAGAAGGAACTGATGTATCTGCAATCCTTCAGTCCCACATCCACATCAAATATCTTCACTTACCCTTCCATTTGCATTACATTTCTGTGCAGCACCTCTGCTCCTCTCTGCAGGAGACAGGAAATATTGCTGGCAGTGCAATTGAGAAAAGTCCACTTTCAATTTTTTATTTTTTTTTTTTTTAAACTGGCAAGCCCCTACCTACAAAGAGGCAACTACACTTGCTCTGCCCTGTGAGAGAGGGAGAAAACCAAGCTTTCCCAGAGCAGGGGAGTGTGTGGGTGCTGCAGAACTGCCATCTCCTCTCTGCTCCAGTATGGTGCTCTTCCAAGGAGTTTGGCACTTATGTCAGTGGGGTTTATTCTGCTGGTTTGGCACAGAGGGACAAATGAAACTTCACTGCCTCTGTGGGAGGCTGCTGTTAGCACAGGCATGGATGAAACTGTGGCACGGAGAGGTTGAATAGTAGGTTTAAGGGCATGCTTATAGTATAGCCAGTAAAGCTGGTCACAGCGCTCCTGTGTGGGTTTAATATGTGACATTTTGAAATAACTTCTGATGGTGCTACCACTGGTGAGCGAGCACAGGGTAAGTTTTGTAAAGCAAAAGCCTTGGAATCATGTGGCTGAAATAAAATACGAATACAAGGCAATAGAAGCAAAACTCACTTCCTTTGGGGACAATCAATCATACTGAATTGGTTTTGTATCAATCCTGTGCATCAAAATGTTTTTGGGAGGCCTAGTTCTTTACCAGAGTCCTGTATCTCCAGAGGGATGCTACAGTACCTGCCTGTCCATCCAGTCTGTAGTCCTAGTCCAGCTCGGTTTTGTGACTAGTTTCAATTTCCCTTGCTGCTGTCTGGGACAACTGTTGCACTTGACCTGAGATACATGGTATAGTCATGAAAATACAAGTTTACTCTGACCAGGATAGACCTGCCAGCAAATGATTAGCACAGCACTAACTGTACGTCTTCCAAGTGGTGGAAATATGCTTGAAATGTTTAAAGTTCAGCCCTCGTTCAAGACGGGAGAAAAAAAGGCATTTTTTAAACATTGCGGAAAAATACCTAATCTCGTTTCTTTGCACTTGTTGTGTAAATACAAGATAAGAGCAGTATTCCCAAGGTTACTGCAAACAGCCTGTCACTACAGAGTACAAACTAACATTTACTAAAATGTATGTTGACATAAAAAACAGCATTGCTGCAGTCAGGCATGGTAAAAAAACCCACAGACCCCTTTGCCCTTACAAGTCAAAAGTTTGGGATATAACTTATTCAGATCTGCCCTCACAGAGGAAAATTCCTATCCTGCTTATAGCATGCACAGTATGTGCACAGTTGTTCTGGAGCCTTACCTTACCCCCTTACCTTATCTGCTGTTTTCTAAACAGGGCAGGGAAAGGCAGATGGAGGTCACCCAGGTTTCATCTGCAGATTTCACCATGGAGAGATCAGCCAGCAAAGAAGTTAGTAATTGTGGGTTAGTACAGCTGTAATTGATTGACCCTACAACTGGAATTTACTAGAAAAGAGGTGGGATTATTTGACATCATAAACCCTCAACTGAAAAGGATTTAATCCTTTTCAGGGGATATTTTCCTGAGTTTTCTTTTTCTTGGCTGTACGCAGCAACTAGAAAATTATTTCATCTGTTCTACGTGAAGGATTGATTTATCAGAAAAGGCTGGATGCAGGGGGGACAGGGACTTCATAAACTTGCCAAACAAATCTTCTCCAGCCCCAGTCCCTTCTGGCAGCATCTCCTGGACCTTCCACCTGTTTATCCTCTTCTGTCTCCTGAAGTGGGAAATTTCCTCTGATCTCCATACACGTTTTGTTTTTGGGTTTGTTGTGTTTTGTTTTGTTTTTTTTTTGTGGCTTCCCTGTTTTATTTCAGCTTTGATCTGTTGTCATCTGCAAATTGCTTTAGTGTTAGCCTAACCAGTGCCATTTCTGTGCACATGCACATCTCTACAGCATGCACTGCTACCGCATCTTAGCTCTGTTAGGTCTTACACACTCCTTCTGCAGAAAGGAGGATGTGGAAGATTGTGATATGTACCCAGTTTCTTCTCCAGTGCAGTTAAAATCCCAAGGTCAGCTTTTCTAGGTAAAAGCCCTCTTTGGAGTATTTAAGATGGTGGCCTTTACCCATCTACATAGGTTTTTTTGAGGCACTTAACGTTACTGAGGGTAGAATGTCAAATATCTGATGAACCAACCAGAACTTCTCCATGCAGGCCATGACTGACTAGACCATTGCCAACATCTGAGAAAATTAGATATTACTAAGTCAGTATTTTCTCCTCTGGGACTAGAAAGTTCAGACCCAATCCAGATGAATCAGAGTTCAGCATCTATCCCATCAATGACTGTGCGAATTGTGACAAATCTCCTCCTCTGCTCATCAACCCATTTTCATCTAATTAAGTCTCTAGGACACTGCTGATGGGTGTGGTTTCACCTGCTCTTTTCAAAATGCATGTTGCCATTTGTACTTGCAGTCTGTTCCGTGTTTCCAGCTGTCTTTTGGGATGTGCTTTGGGGTGCATGCACATGGTGTTCTGGGTCAACAGCAACTAAGTCCTCCTCTTCCTCCTCTGTTGTATAACCACATGAACAGTTGTTCCTGCTTCCCCATGCCCACGGGCTCCTGGCTGGATTCAGGATCTGTAGTACAATTACTGGACACCTCTGCAGGGTGTAGTGAAAAAGACAGTAGGAAGGAGGTGACAGATGATGTGTTGTCTTCTGGTGGGCTGCATCTGTCTTGGATGGGCTGCAGCCTGGTCAGATGTGAACAGTCTTTTCTCATATGATAAAAAATTAAGCTTCAACTGTCATTTGTTAGCAAAAAAAAATTATTTTCAAGGATTCTCCTGACTAGTAATACCAGAAGAAACACTGTTGCCTTAGGGATCTAATAACTGACATTTTTGTAATGATTCTTTTAAGGCAGTAGAGAAAAAGAAGTTTCTTTTGGTTTCTCCATTTTGCTGAAGACGAAAGCCATTGAACTAAGAGTGCACCTCCATGGCTTTCACCTTCCATGCCTCATGGTCTAATTCTAGCCTTTCTCAAAAGGTTTCCATATGCATTCATGAAACCTGGGAGCCCTCCTGTGGTCAAAATTATGAGCTATTCTTCCTCTTGTTACCCCAAATCTAATATAATCAATTCCATTTTAAACTTTACCTTTCGAATATTCATTGAGAAAATTTCAATCAATTAAAGACAAATTAAAAATTTAGATAGTTTCCTGGGTTTTTGGCCGGGAGACGTTCTCATTACTTCTCACTCCCCTTGGCCATTATGTGATGTTGTTCACATCTCTTTTCCAAGGTTGGGGTATTGCCTGACAATCTGTCTACCGCTTCATCTTTCTTTCCTCCATACTCCTCCTCCCTGTTTGCCATCCTTTGTAGGCTTCTCCTTTTCTACTCTGATCTAGTCAGGTTCTCACCACCCATGTCTCGGTACCTTTCAGTTGTGCATTAAATAATGTAATTAACACAAACTCCACGTTTATTGTCTTACTGTCTTCCAGGTTGCAGAAGTATGTGATTCAGAGGGCTTTGTTCTGCCTAATTTTAATGTTGTGCTGAAGTTGTAGAAAAGGTGTTACATTTCCTAGAGACTTAATTTTGTGTTCTTTGTACAGTCCCTCAGGAAAATTCTGCATCCACATGGGCAACTGCTTCCTTTTTAAGCATTTCATTGTACATGAGAAGCAAAACCATCACTAATCTGGGGCAGGTTTATGAGGAAGCAGGAAAGGGTAAGGTGAAAATGAGGAAGGGCAAGAGGAGAAATAGCCCCTTACTTTTGCCTGTACTGGGGCTGATGTTGTGTGTTTCTTTCCTGCTGTGTAACTGAAGAGGAGAACAACCACACAGCTGTGCTACCTCACACCCATTCACCATTCACCAGGGCTGTTTGTGGGCTGCATCGCAGATCCCAGGATGGTCCAGTGGAGATGATGGATTCATTACACAGAGTGACTAGCAGACAAGGTCTGAGATCCTCAGCTCTTCCCTCTTTTCCCTGGAATTTGTCAAGGCAGATGGGTATTCATGAGAGTAAATACTTCAAGGTTTGTCATTTGTAAGATAATGCAACACATACCACAAGGGCTTGAAAAGGATTTGAAACTTTTAGCTTGTTCTACTGTTACATAGTTTGAAGATACAGAGGATCAGGGAAAGTCCCCCACAAAATTTCATCACGTGTAAACTGAGTAGGTTGCACAAGACTAGTCTAGGATGGGGCACAGTTTGGAGCTTTGCTTCTGTCACAAGCATTACCTGAGAGAGAAAAAAGTACCCCAAACTCCATGGCCTTTGAGGCTGCACTTCTGAATTTCACTTGAAAGAGTGCACAAACATTTTCAGCAGTGAATTGTTTGGATCACTGCATCCTAACTTTATGCTGAGGGCAGCTGGTCTAGTAAGAACTGCAACAAGCTGCAGCTCTGGTAGAGTTAAGCTGTTGGCTTCACTGCTTTAGGTGAAAGCTGGATCCAGAACTGTAACGATAAAAACTGGCAAGTCTTATTGTGTTCATAGATTATATCTTCTTATCCCTTTTGTGTCAACATCATTCTTATCTTAACAAGCTCCAAGCTCGCCTTCCTCACTGGTATTTAAATAATCCACCCAGTCCTTCCCAAAATATTTTTTAGTTGATTTGTTGATTTTTTTTTTTTTTTTAACCTGCAAGCACATCTCTTCTGAATAAAAAAAGAAGATGTTGCAACTGATTCCTGGAAAGGAGGCTTTTAAAAATGGATTTTATGGATTTAGATTTATGGGAGCACATACCTATATTTTATGCCCTGGGTATCTTTACTCAGTTCTAGTTTTATAATATGGATGTCATTGTGAAGACTGTATTTTCCATTCTCATAATTAAATGTACACTAGCAAATAAAGCATGCACAAAGAGAACAATTCTTCAGCAGCCACTCAGTCTATCCCCACATAATTTAGTTTTGGGTTTTGCCTAAGGATATATTCTTGTGGGGCTTCCTAGAATGGTTTAACTAGTCACCACCTTCAACACAAGTTTCTTGGCGTTGCAGAAGCACATCATGTGATGTTCCTGGGCTTTGGACACAGACTCTTGGCTGCACTGAACTGGCAGAAGAAATTATTGCCTCCTCCTCTACAAAGGTTATTGTTTCCTCAGTGCCTGCAGAATTGCTTTCCTCTAACACACTGCAGGAGGAGAAACAGTTTATTTCATTGAAGGATTTAAAAGATAGAGATTTGCTCATGTGGCTCATTTTACTTGGAAGTGGATTAGGAAGCAACACAGGATATGTGTAGTTAGAAAACCAAAAAGAGTGGTAATTAGTGATTCAGGGCCTGAGTTGATCTAGTGCAGACTATGGATATTTTCATTTGAGACCGCTGGAATTAGGTGAGATGATCTTTCACAGCCCTTGTCTGCTTCAGACACAAAGCAGCAATTACTTTAAATCACCTTTACTAATGCTTCAAAGTAATTCAGTTACCCATATTCGTGCAGGCTTGCCCTGTAGTGCTATGAGGCTGAGCCTGTTAAACAAAGCATTGCCACCCAAAAGTATGGCTTTACCACTTAAGCTCCAGTGTGTTCTTAGCTCAGCCCATCTCCTGGCACTTCATGCTGGGGCTGCTCCCAGAAGCAGTAACTGTGTGCTCAGCTGAGGGGCTGCCATGTGTTAACAAAGTAAACGTCTACTGCTCTTCGTGGAAAGTAGAAATGAGTGTGTCGGCAGAGTCTTTCATGTCATCAGTGGCAGTGGGCCAGAGTTAAGCAACTTTTTTTGCTGGGCATTCTTCTAACTAGATCTATCCCTGCTCATTGCAGGGGAGACCTTTAAAGTTCCCTTCCAACACAAATCGTTCTATGATTCTAAACATCTCTTCTTTAAAAGAGCTTCAGCCCAAGCCATGAGGATTTTGGATATGTTGAGGTAATCATTTTACAACTTTTTAAGGCAGTTTCCTGAGTACTTATTTGCTCCATTAGCCACAGGACTTGATTTTTAACAGTGCACTATGTGCACTTCAGTAGGATTCATCACTTGCTCATAGACCTGAAAATAAGGTGCTGACACTGCACAGCTCTGTTCAGCAAAGCATTTCAGGAGCTGCCTAAGGCCAGATGTTTGTTTATTGCAACCGCTGGGAGTGCTCTGTGTATGAAAAATACACTCTTCTCCAGAGTGACAAATATTTCTGGTCTGGTAATGTGATTGCATCATTTTTGTCATCTACCTTCAGCAACCTTTGTTTCTGTGGACCTATTTCAACTCACATAATCATTGGGTCTGAAAAATCTGGGTCCAGTAAGTGCCATAGACATGATGGTCCACCTGGTTGATGGTGTTTTCCTTGGGTGAGGACCTTCACAGATGCATCAGCTGGTGGATCACAGACCTCCTAGTCAGGAGGAAGCAGACGATGCAGACACTGGGTGTATGGTTTGGTATCTATGCACTTTTGTGTCCTGTATATGACATTTGTCTGAAAGAAAACAACCAGCCTTGAAGAGTGGTGGGCCTGACAGGAATGCAATTTCAGCATCTTCCACTGCACCACAAACTATTAATGAAAATCCCTTGTAAGTTGCCCGTGAAAATGTTCCCTGCTGTGTGCTCTCACTTCACATTAAATGACCCAAGGGCTAGGGTTTAACACTTCACTGGCAGTCTGTTTCCCTTTCCCAAAGATCTCCTTCTTGGGACATTTTTCTGTACCAAACATTTTCCTTGCTGTTTCACACCTTGCTTCTACTGAAGTTCCTCTCACTGAGCCCTCACAGGCCCATTTTAGGCAATGCCATTTTTTTCTGTTAACTGTTTTTACCTCTTCAAGGGTATAACTTCAAGACCAGAAGAAGAGAAGAAGGCATTTTTGCAGCACTTCACTGAAAGTGACAGTGTACACAGGATCTCTTCTTCAAAACGCGCTTAACATTTCAATGAAAAAGTTCCTACTATTATCTGATTCATCTGTGTTTTCTTTGATACCCTGTATTTGTAATGTAAAAAACAATTTTTCTGTCTGAAAGGTGTTTAATCTCTTTCTGCCTTTCATCCTCATCTTATGCTGAATTATCTTTAGATCATGACTCCCCACTGTGAATTATTTTCTGTCCTCTCTATCTAGGTAGAGCATTGTCAAGCCATTTACAAACACCTTTTTTTGAGGGAAAAAGAAGTTCAGTTTTACACTTGGTCCTACATGTGGTTAAAATCTGAGATTGTCCTGGTTACACAAGATGTATAAATTATTAAATTTATGAGTGTAAAACAGTTCTAAGAAGTTCCTTCCAAACCAAAAGGAACTCCAGTGCTCCAGACATTTCAAGGAAAGATGAGCATTTAATGCCACACAGAATAATTTTTTTGCAAGGGTAGATGAACTCTGACTGCTATAGCAAAATAGCTGGAATTGTATTAAGTAACAGTTGGTCTTCTGGCCTGGCCAGTTATTCAAAACTCTGGGGTCTTGAAGGCTGGTTAAGTGAAGAGGAAGAACCAGTAATGTCATTCATCTGATGCTGTTTATTTCCAGGAGTCTCCTGTAATTTAGCCTGGCATTTGAGAAGATGAGTGCAGTGAGGGTCAGACTCTCTGTGGCCCACCCAGAGCCTGCCTGGGAATCCTGGATGCTCTGAACATGCTGAAGCTATCAGTGAAGCACCCCAGGACATCCCAGGTCCCAGACCAGGTGCACAGGAACAGCATGTCTCATCTTGCATTTGCTGGGACCAGAGCTGCATCCAGAGCCTCTGAAAGCCAGAACTGAGAGGCAGCAGTGACCAAGTAGCATGGCAGGTGCCTAGACAAACTTCCCAGCTGAAAATAGAGGATGAAACATGGCCTCAAGGTAGCTGTAATTAAAATGAAATTAAAAAATATCTTTCTAGATAAAGCCGGATATTAGCAAAGGATAAAACTCTTCTCGTCATCTGTATCATTCCTAACTCTTTTGTATGGACATCTAACCCTTCGAAGAACAAATCCTCACTAAAATACTGGGGTTTTGTACCATGGATATGTTTGTACCATGTGACAGCCTTGGCTTTAAACATATACCTGTAATTGGAATGTGGATTCAATCAGTCATATCAAATCTGTGTCTGTGTGAGATCCAGCACGATACTTAAATGTGTGCTTGGTTCACATCTGTATTCTTAAATCCCTTTGATTTTTGAGGGCCCTTGATCGTGTGTGAAAACTGTAAAGTGTTTTTCAACATTGGGTTTTACTGTGGAGAAGAAGTACATTGGGGAGTAGTAAAAAAGTATTTATAAACTGTGAGTCCTTTCATATCTTTTGGCTGATCTGCTCTATCCTACTGCAATCCCAGTGTAGGTCCCAAGCCTTGCTGGAGTCTGCTCTAAGATAATTCCTGTTACCACGGTAATAGGAGGCTTTGTATTGAAATCTGTTTGATCTCTTACACCGTGAATTATAAAACCGAACTCTTCTACATAGCGATTCCAGCTGTGACTGATACATATTCCCTTTGGAAAGAAATCACTGTTTCCAGTTTTCCAAGTCTGTCCTTGGCAAATCACTCAATCATTACTCCAGTTCCTAACCTGTGCTAAAAATAATGTTGATTGATTTTCCAGGAAAACGTAGTTGAAAACAACCTTGATTTTTACAAGTAAGTATTATGTCTGTCATCTACAAATTATATGAATAGATGTACTGGCCCATCACATTCTTGTATAGCTTCTGTACACTGGAATATAATGTTGTTCTCCTTTAGCTTAAGTTTATTCCAAAACACATGGGTTAGGGGGCCTCTTGTTTGTTTATTTTGTTGTTCTTAGTATGCTCACCTGCAGTAAATTCTCATATTCACTGATCATGCAAAACAGCAAAAAAATTAAATGAGAAAATAGTGATATCAAGAGTGCCTGGAAAACAGCAGTGATTAGTGTGTAGTGAGTTTAGTAGTTCATGGCCTACCAGGTAGTGAGTTTTTCCATTGTATTTTAAGTGGTATATTAATCTCAACTGATTTCTTCTTAGTATAAATGAAACTTTAAATGCTGAGACATGGAAGATTTTTAAGCACTTAACCCTCAAAATAGTTTTTAAATACTCTTTAAATGTTGAATTAAAACCTCTGTTTCCCATGAGATAAAAGATAAAATACACACGTAAGAGGTATTAAAGTTGTAAAATGTTAAGTAGCACCTAGGCAAAAGATATAAGAATGAAGCTTGCATCTTTTCATATAGCTGTTAACCTGTTTTACATATACAGCTCCAGAAATTTTTGACTTTGTGTTAAATCTGTTCAAATATATCAGTAAAGCTAATGTGTTAAGAAAATAAGATGACTTCAGAACATGAAAAATCAAGTAGCAGCTCATTTTCTTTATTTTTTCCCCTCACTCAGGAGGCTAAAACCAAGGCCTATATTTTCTCATCTTAAAAGATTAATTCAGAACATTAAAATCCTTATTTTTTTTTCTAATTTTTTAGCAGAGAAAGTCTCTCAGCTAAAATTTTCTTAAGCTATGCAAGGCATATTTTAAAGTAATAAATTTTCGTTAGTAATATTCCTTGAAATAATTGTTAGAGTGAGAAATAACTGTATGCCTGGATATGACTTAAACCTGGAAGCATGTCAGAATAGTTTCCAAAGAGAGCCCAACTGCTTTGCTCTCCCATCTCTTTGTCTTTCTCTGAGAAACACTGTTGTGGTCACCTTGGCAGGGTGAGAGGTTGAGATGAAGGAGCTCATGGAAGAGACCAGCTGTAAGAAGTGAAGAAACTCCCAAGAGGTGAGGGAACCCCAAGCAGTGGACCCCACCAGAAGCACCACTCCTTGAGCAACACAGTGGTTGCAAATAAAAGTTCAGTGATCTTTTTGTCCGGTCTGTATTTCTGTGTAGAAATACATAGAAATAGGGCTATATTTCCAGACCCTCTTGTTTCCAGGCCTTGCATGCCCCTCTGAGCAGTTTGCCCCACTACCTTCCAAGGGTTCCCATTGGAGCTGGCTCGTGTGCCTCAGCTGGGGTGGCAGTGGCAGGAGTGCCCCCACACCCAGGTGCCAGAGGAGCTTGTGAACTCCATGGCCAGGCTTTACTAGAAGAGAAATCATGACAAGAAAACTTCAAGGAAATTTGGGATTAAATTAAGGAAGTCGGAACGAATCTCACTCTTGCTCATTGTGTCCTTATGGACAGGTCCCTTCAAGCCTGGACTCAGCCCTGCTGCATGTACCTGCTTCTTCAACTGCATCCAGCCCTCCCAGTTCCCTCTCAGCATCTGGGAGAAGCATCTTGCTGCATGTCCCACTTTTGGTTCTGTTGAAAGGCTCCTGCTTTGCCAAAAGAGGGACATTCCCTCTGCTCACCACGTACTCCTGTCTACAGTTTTCTCCCCTTTCCAGGATTTTTGGAGAAGATGCCATCTGCCTTCCCCAGAATGACTCTGCCTGACCCACAGTGCAGCAGCCAGGATGAGGCAAACTGGTAGCGTTTCTTTCTGTTGTTCAGCCAAACCCTTTCAGAAGAATGTAACATATTCATGTTCAACCAGCCGTGATCCAAATATATACCATCTGTCACAGCAACTTAAACCCACTATTCTCATGGCCTGACTTCTTGGAAGTCATTGTAAATGCCTTGGATCAAGTTAACATAGAGATCTGGACTTTGCAGGCACTTTAAAGATGCAGCAGGGCAGTATTTCCAGCAAGCACCAGCACTGATGCCAATAGTCTTTCAAGGGTGGGGTGTCAGGCTGTATTAGAGGTCAAATGAACTGGCAAAAAGCCTACAAAACCTAAGAGGTTGAGTGCCTGTGTAAGGTCCTAGGCCCTGCCAAGTTGGGGACTGTGGGAGATGGATGTGAAGGGTGAAGGATATTTTGTGCTGGCCCCACTTGCACTGTCTATCTCTGCCTGATCTGCTGCTACCAGCTGTGGGGACCAGACACTGGCATGCAATTCAGAGGCCTGGCTTCAGTGTTAAACACATATGGCCTTGGGTAGGTCCTGCTTGCTCTTGCTTTCTGGGATCCCGAGGTGCTCTGAGAACAGCTTTGTAACTCAGCACACAGTCTATGCTGCTTTGGGCATAGACTTTGGGTGCATAGAGGTGGACAAATCTGCAGCATGGGAGAGGGATCACCTACAGAACATCTCCATCACCCTGCACAGCAGAAAATGAAGCCTCTTCCTCCTAACATGCATCCTCTGAGACTCCAGGGCCACTGTATACCTCACCTGGGGTCTGTGCTGAGACAGGGCTCTGCACACAGACAGGAGAGGTCCATCTTCACACCTTTCCTGACATGCACTGTCCCCTGGATCCTGCTGCCTGCCTCAGATGCACTGAACAGTGTGCCTTTGGATCAGTATTTCTAAACATATTTAGCATGCAACAAATTGAATTTCTACTGTTGCATTACTTCCCCCCCGTTCTTCAGTTCTAAATCAAAATTTCCTTATGGAGATGTAAGTACACAGTGACAATGTTATGCCCCTTTATCAACAACATTGGTAAACTCAGTAGAAAGAAGATGTGTGTTTGTTTAGCAACATCTATTTCTCATGTATCTCTTGCCACTGACATTGTTTTTTGCCTGCCCTTCACTCCCAGCTCTTCACTAACTCAGTCCCATCACAGCTATTCTGGGGTTTTTTTTGCCTGTATTCAGTGCCAGATAAATCTGCAATTCCTTAAACTGTCCTTGGTCACCTCCTCTGAAAATTGGCCAAACTTAAACCTTCTTATTGTCCTGTATGTTTCTTGGTAGTCTCAAAAACAGAAAATCACTTTTTAAAAACTTAACTCCTGGGTGAGACAGTTGATTGAAAGTGATGTGGGCTTGCAGCTTCATTTGGGTCTATTCTTCACACATTTTTCATGATTGCATTTCACCAGGATGCCAATCAGCACAGCACAGAACTAAGAATTTTATTTTCCTCCAAATGGAAAACAAAACAAGCAAGAAATCCTAGAACTATGCTTCTATGATTCTCTCACTTTTACCATCTAACAGTGAAAAATTACTGCTCTTAAGAGGCCTTTTTCCTCTAATATGCTTAGAAAAAAAAAAAGACCCTTCCTACTGTCATTCCAGTGGCCATACACCCCCCTTCCCATTGTTTCCCGTCACCTACTTTGGCTGATATCTGATACACAGTTGTTATCTGCAATTCCTTCCTTATTAATGATGATATATGTGGGTTTTGTTTGTTTTATATTTTGTTGCTGAGAGAATTGTGGAGGGGGATTGTTTGTGGAGACTTTTACAAAAGCTGATTTAATTTCCTCTCTAAGCAAGCTTGTGCTTTTGTTTTGTTTTGTTTTTGTTTTTAACTCTGCTTGACCTTTTTTGTGCAATTTGAGAATGTGCCTTTTGGGGCACTTTGTAAATTGTGTTTAAATAGTTCCCAATTATCACTGACATTTTTCCTGTTTGAATTCTTTCTCTGAAATAATTTGGCTCATAATTGTTTTCAGCTTTGTGTAGTTTGACTTCTTGAAAGCTCTAAGTGCATAGAGTTGCTGGTATGAATTTCATTCTGGTTACATGCAATTAAAGCAAACCAGTCTCTCCAATTCCCTCCTTTTTAAGTGTCAAGACAAGCCTCGTGCCAGTACTGCCTCCAGTTGGGTGCTGTATTTCTCAACTAAGAGTTTCTTTAGGTGTTGTTATATGTCTATTCCTGCAAGAACTTTGTGGTCTCTAGTCTTTTACAGTGTATTTTCCTACTGTGGGAACTCTCCTCCTTCCTTCTCAAACTGGAGGTGTTTCTTGATGCTCTCTGCTGTGATCAAGTAAGAAATACCCTTCCCCCTGCCTTTTGTCCATTGCCAGTAAGGAGTACTGAGAGAAGAGTGGAAGATTTGTGATAAAAAACAAATTATGGTTTCTTCTTGCCTTATTATGGACAAAGGAGAAGAACAATGGTGAAATTGTGAGTTGTTGCTTTTCATAGGAGAGCTCCAGCTTTGCACAGCTCTTTGTTGCAGGAGAGCAGGGTGTGCCGTGAGACCAAAGTGATTATTATCATGATGCTTTAATCCATTAACCTGATTTGATTTTGGGGCTGAATCTTCTTCCTATCCCCCTTTTGATCATCTATCACAAAGGGGAACCACAGAGAGTGTGGTCTGGCAGGACACACCCACATAAGGCAGGAAAGGGGGCAGTATGGGAGCCTGTCCCCATGGACTGGTGGTGAACACAAATGCAGAGGTTGTGAGGACCAACGTTCAGTTCACTCTTCCCCTGGAAGAGGTCTGCCACTCCTCTGTATAAATGCCTCTCCCCAGGCACATGCAACAGCCTTCAAGGAATGGGCAGACCACTCTGCGATGTCTCCTGTGCTCCTGCGGACGCTGCTCCCACCACAGGGATCCTACAGGATTCCTGCAGCGAGAGGAAGCAATAAGCGTTCCCCAGCTTAGTAGTTGTGGCTATTTGTCTTGTGTTCCAGAAGTAGTGAATATTTCAGTAAAATAAATTGACATGTTTTAAAAGAAAAGATGAGACCCCAATCTAGAGCTCAATGTGGTTGCCTCTGAGTTAGAAAAGAATTTAAATTGGCTCTCCTATGCCCATCTTGAGCTTATGTTCTGGAAGGCTAAGATAGCATAACATTCATCCAGCCACAAAGTATTTATTTGCTTATTCTTTCTGCCAAGGGATTTGATTGTTTCTTGTGTGCTTTCAGACTTCTCTCCTCAGCCATATTTCATTGCTAAGCATCCAGGATTTTAATTTAATAGTCTTAATTTGGTCCATAAAAATCTTCATGTTTCATGGGATAAAAATTCTATGCCCAAAGGGCCACTAATGAAAGATGATAACAGCCTTGCACAATGAAAGGAGTTACGGTACAGGGTGAACAAAAAGCCCTTTTATGATCTTATAAGGTTGTTCTCTTCTGTTTAGCTTAAGGCTCTATTCATTTTAAGCTGAATGGTGCCTCTAATTCTGCACTCTCTAATTTCTCCTCCTGGAGGAAGGCATGGATCAGTATCATTGCCTGGGTCACCACATCGGATCTCAAGCACTGCTACTGTTTACTCCTTCCCCAGAATGCTAACTTTGGTTTATTTACACATCATTAGTAATCCCTGAGGTTTGACTATTTTTTCCAAACAGTACGATGAAAGTAATTTCCAGTCTGCTTGCAGTAAGAAGTCCACAATGTCTTCAAAACACAGCTGCTGAAGCAATGTATCCAACCTTTGCAAAGATTAAACTTGTATGGTTTAAACATAATTATACAGCAAGGGCAATTGTCGTAATAGTTGCAAGTTGATCTGTCTCGGAGTTTGTTCTTGGTTTCAAGTTTCTGGACATAAATACCTACGACAAGTTAAAAAAAATAATTTGAGCATATGCTGGGGAAGCCTTTGGTGCTTGCTAAACACAGGTATCAGCAGCAGTAGCTTCTTAGAGAGTGGGTTAGAAAAGCAACAACTAATACAAACCACAACAAAGGGAACTGTGAAAAAAACTGTGTATTTTAAGAAATTTCTTGGTTATGACTCTCTCTGTTTCAGAAAAAGCCTTTGGTTCCCAGCCACCAAATGGCACCACATCTTGATAAGACTGGTGCAGATGGGCAAAATTGACTATTAACTGTGATTTCCTTTTGCCCAGTTTACTCTGGTTTCAGGCAGGGGTGAACTGAACCAATGTAAATCATGATTTCAAGCACATTTTCCTGTGTAATTAAGATTTTTTTTAACCACAGCAGCTGCAGGGGTTGAATCATGGCTTTTGAGTCCCTGACTGGAGACTGAGCCACTTTGGCAGTAACAAGGGCTGCTGAACTTCTCTGCCAGGCACGGAGAGGTAGGCCACCATTGCTATTTCTGGGAAAGAAATGGAGTGCTGGGCTCTTGGTCAAGGTCCTCCCCTGCTACCTTGGGCTGCCACAGACCCAAGGTGAGACATGAGGTGCGGACAAACGCCGGGTAGTGGGGGCAGCCTGGGTACCAGCTGCCCTGTGGCTGCTGCCCACAGCTTTGTTTGGTGGGTCCAGCCTCAGGAATGGCTCCTAGACGTGGTCATTCAGCTGCACCAGCACCTCTTGAACACATGGGTTGAAGGATATTGATGCAATTTAATACACAGGAGGAGGTCAGTTGTAAGCAAGGCAGAACATGTTTTCAGCGAAGTGTTCTAACCTTGGTAGGTTTGCGCAGCTGTTTGGGGTGAGTGGTGTGCCTCTGTCTGCCTTAAGTAAATCAGGGGAATGGGTCGAAACATTGTCAGTGAAAAAAACTGCTTTCCATTTTTCCAAATTTCAAAATCAAAAGTCTTCCCAGAGAAAGTGATCATTTTGAAAAAGTTTTGCTTTGGCGAAATATAAAGCCATATAGATACAGCTTGAAATGTATTGTTTATCTGTCTTGGAAGGAAATGTTTCTCTTTCTAGTTTAAAAAAGACTGCTTTAACATTGATTCCCTGTTTTTAAAATGTGATATGCTAATCACTGTTAATCAAATGAATCAAAGTAATCTTGTTGAAAAGAAATATCTTATGATTCCAGAATAACTATTTCAGGTTTTTTTCCATGTAAACATTGCATTTTTTTTTTTAATAATATGGAAAGAAAACTGATTTCCAGATGTCAAAACATTAATTGGACTAGGTACTTCTTGATTTTACATGGTTGTATGTTACAGTTTGCACTAATTCTCTTTAATTATTGCTATATCACACTAGTTTTTTATATTTGCCATAACTTTCTGCATAAGAGAAATGGCAAGACAGTGGTGCATTTTTTGGTTCTAGACTCCTTGGGATCTTTCCTTTTTTATTAGAAAAAAATCATCTGAAGCTTACTGCTATTTCTCATCACTTAAGTGTTTTAGACTTTTCTTCTTTAGTACACTTAGCTAAACCTATCCTTTTTAAACCTCAATATATTAAAACAGAATGTTGTGTTTTTTGAGAAGCAGTTGATATGAAACCAATATGAAAACTCAAGGATGGGGAAAAACCCAGTAGTTTTGGGATGAGAAAAAGAACCTTTCCCATTTAGACCACTGGTTTAGATTCTGCAAAGAACAGACTTCCCTCATTTCCTGATCAGTTAAACGAAGACTGATGATGTATCACTCCAGGTTGAGGAAGGTCCACAGCCTCAGCTCCCACTTCCTGCCTTTTCACCTAGACAGAGAAAGTGGCTTTTGGTTGCACCTGGTGCTCCAGCTCCTTCTCCAGAAAAAAATGCCATTAGCTGCATTTTTGGGTCAGGCTTATCCTTCTGGTGAGCATCAGAGCCCAGATGTCCGTGCTCAATAACTTCAAAAAGAGCCATCCTGTCCAGGCAAATGTGATTTTTGGGTCCCATTAGGGTTTAAGTAGGAGCTTGTTGACTTGGTGTTGAGCAAGCAGAGCTTGCTCTCCCTCACTGACCAGGGAAGTTGGTGACTCAAGGTGTTAACCAAACTGGGATTTTGGACGTCAGGACAGATGTCTCTTGGCCTAGACTGGAGACTCCCATGACAGGTCTCAAAGATGGCCTTTGCATTTCAGTTGTCCTGCGGAGTGGTGATCAGTATTTCCCTGCCTCACAACTTGCTGTGCACAGGGAGCAGTGGGAGATGGGGACTCAGGTCAATATGCTGTCCCTTGGAATTGTTCTAGTGTTAGGGGCAGGAGATGTATCTGAAGACCCTGTCTACACTGATAGGGACAGTAAGTCCCACAGAGGGACTTTAAGAGTTCCTTGTTAGCTCCCTGGTGGAGCAAAAACTAACTGCATCTGGGGAATTCAATCCACTTTTTCTGAAATGGACTTTTTTTTTGGTCTGAATTAAAGCTAATTCGAGGGGAAAGTACTGTGAAAATTTATGGCAGGACTCAGAGGCACTGATCATGGAGGAGAAAATGTGTGGAGATCCCAACATACACTGAATCAGCTGCTGAGATGGGTTGGAAGAAAGAAACTTGTGAAAGTATTAGCATTTGCAGACCAGTTCTTATCTGCTCCCTCTAAATAGTCCCTTTTTCAGCAGCTGAACCTTCATATGTTCTGTAACTGGGTGATGCCACTGCCATTTTATGGGCATATGACTTTCTAATGCACTAATAATGCAGTTTCAGATATGTTCATTAAATCCACTGCAACATGAGAAGTTTGCATTAGAAATTAGGTAGTAATAACAGGCTTAGTGAAGGATGAAAACAACAGTGGGATCGTTTGCTTTGTATCATCAAGAACAAGATCAGTACATTTTACTTGACTCTGGTAATTTGAAAAATGAGGGAACGGAAACTTACGCTCTCTTTTGGAAAAGAGAGTGAACACAGGCATCCAAAACCTGCCCTGAAACGTGGCAAAACCCTAGTTTGTAAGTCTCATTATCCTGGAAGGTCATAATGGGCATAGTCAGAGATGGAAGAAGTTACTGGTCAGGAAGTTGGGAAAAGTAAGTAAGGAGAAGAATGCAAGGGGGTAGAAATGAACTAAACTTAGTGCCCCAGTGAATGGCAAACATAGTTTATGCAGCTCAATGAGTCATAAGATATCTGAGGAAATATCATCTCAGTGAGCAGTGCTGTGCAGTTGAAAAACATGTGTTTAGGGGAAACCCAAATAAAGCTGGATTTCTTTGTTTGTGGGTTTGTTTGTTTGTTTTTTTCTTTTCCTTTCTTTCTCCATTTGTTTTGGGGTTTTCACAGGCTTTTTGAATTCCTAAAGAGCTTCCTGGGTGAAGCAAAATGATATTAGGTCTTGTCTTCTTGCTGTACTTCCTCCAAACAGGATCTGAGGTTATCATGAATAAAACAGACCTTGGGTTATTTCAGACCCACAAGATTCCAGATTCCAAAAACAACCTGTGAGAAAGATGAAAAAAAAAATGATTTAAGTGCTAGTTCACGTGTATACCCCTGTCAGGAAGATTAGAGCTGGCCATCTCCTCCCGGAGACCTGCAAGGCTGCAGAGGGAGACAGAGCCATCACCACCCTGGAAGCTGGGCTGCCTTGCCCTCAGCACCCCCTGAGGTGTGCCAGCCCAGCTGTGGGGCTGGTGTGTGGTGAGGCACAAACTCCTGTGATGTGTGTCGCGTGTGCTGACAAAGCTCAGTGTCTGCAGCAGCAGCTTCCTGCAGGCTGGTTCCGAGCATGGAAGTGGGGCTTGTGCATTCTCTGAGCATCATTAAATTCACATGTGCTTTTAAGCGCTGGAAGCAAAAAACAGATTTATTTATTCTTTTTTTTTTCCTTCTGGAGGGACTTAGGATTGTTTCATTAAATGTCACATTCATTTCTCAGTCATGGAGGCTGAGCAGTATTGGAACAGCACATCATGGTGAGGTGCCATGAACAAGCATCAGCATCAGCATCAGCATAGTGTTTGTGTAAACCAAGTATAGCTGCATGATCTTCTGTGGTTTTTTTATTTCACTAAGCCATGTGCTGCTGATATATTTTTTCCCAGAGTACAGATTTTCTCAGCTCTACTTTCTCCCCCCCCCTCCATAAAAGGTCAAGGATAAAGAAAAATAAGACAAGTTCTGCTACAGCCCAGCAAAAATGCGTTGGTTTACTGGCTCAAATCCGTTTTTGAAGTAACTTTGTGTCTTTCCTTCACTAATGTTGCACAAGAGATAAATTTGTCTCCACAGGCTTGGCCTGGGAGAACTGCTGCTGTTTCCATGTGTCAAACAGCTTTTTGGGGGCGGTATGCAACATCCTCCTCTCCACAATCTCTTTTCCAGAGTTTTTAATCTTATTCTTCCTTGCTCCCTCCCTCTCTGTGTTTGCCTGAGTGAGACGCCTTTTGCAGCACTGGGAAGGAGGTGTAGGGTGAAGAGAACAGAACATGTAATCATCACTCCTTGCCTTTGTTGTTGGCACTGCCACTGATTTTCTGTGCAGTTTAGAACAACTGACCCAGCCTTTCTGTATCCAAATGATAATGTGCTCTTTGCTTCCCAAGCAGCCGTCAATACTGTCCAAAGAGCCTTACCTAGTCCAAGTCAGAAAGTGCCAAAGATGAATTTTGCATAAAATGTCTTCTGAGCTTTTAAATGCATTTGCGAGGGTTCACCTTAGGGATGGTCAAGGAGCTCTAAAGAGGCCCACTTACTTGTTCTGGCAGCTTGAAATTCTCCTTTCTTGCCTCTTTGGTCTTTGAATAATCTTAGCCTGTTGCTGCCCTGGGAACTTTACAGCTTCCTGGTGCTTATTTACCTCTCTGTGAGAGAGTAAGGACTGCATGTGAATTTTCCTTTCCAAAAGCACCATGGAACCCTCAAGTGTTTTAGTATTACAGAATATTTTGCTTACAATATGCCTACACTGCTCCATGGGGTCATGGCTTCACTATTTGTACTGAGTAAGCTTGTTTAGAGACAACTTGGGCTTCTCTACCTTGTGGTACCCACTGACACCAGGAAAGAAAAGGCTGGCTTTTAAGGTCTGCCAGGTTTCTAAGCATGGCTGTGTGCAGTGCTGTGTAGTCCTTAGCAAGGTCATTTATAGATAGCTAAGGCATTTCTGCACAGCACCTCACTGTCCTGTAGATAAATCCTCTGTGTATGTGAGTACGTGTGTGTACATGTATTATGGCAGGTTAAACAAGTGTCTGCTATTCGAAGATCAATGTGTAATTAGAGTTTGGATGAATCTAAAAACATAAACCAAGAATTCAAGGATGCCCAAAACATATAAGAAAACTGTATTTGGGCAAGACTCGAAGTAGTCATTTGTGGCTAGGCATCTCTGGTTTGCACTGCTCCACCTCCTCTAAGTGAGGAGGAGAACCAGGCCTTAAAATACAGACCCACAAGACCTGGGGACTTTGAAAAAACAGCTCAGGCACATAACTAGTTAAACAATGAGGCAAACAAGAAGGAGTGCAATTAAACTATTTTATGAGATGTAGAAGAACCATGGATTGTGAAATTTACTGGTAGCCAAGTTTTCCTCCCTGCCCTACCACTTATAATTATGCCTTAATTGTAGCTACTGGCTGTGGCACAAAGCTCATGCATATAAACAAATCCCAGGATGTGCTGCAAAAATACATTCTATGGGAGACATTAACAAGACAATCAGGAGCTGGAAGAGTGTTCCCACATGGAAAGCTGCGGGTGGTATAAAGAGCTCTGTATCCATATGGTTAGTTATGTGTAATATCTTTGTAATGACATTAGTACCCCTCCATTGCTTTTTCGAGCACATTTCTAGCCTTGAGTCACTTGGACAGATAATTACCAAATTGTGGTTTGCAGACTACTGGTGGTCCACAAGGTTATGGTAAGTGGTCCACAGCTGGGCTGCAGAACCAAACTGAACAGCTTTCAGTCGTGTTTTCAATTAGAAGTTTGATGATACAGGGTACATGGTGGTCCACAAGAAGGTCTTAGCATTAATGGTGGTCCCATTACTCTAAAAATTTGGAAACACTGACACTGTCTTAAACAATCACGCAGATCAACAATCTACTTGTGTTATGTTGTTTGAAGTTAAATGTTACAGCATGTAATCGCCTTTCATATGTTGGGAGCTGTGTTGCCTGTCCTGCTTGTCAGTTTTAAAAATAAAAGTATCATGAAGTGTGACTAATGGTTCTTAGTGGTGTTGTCTTCCAGGTTTATGATTTATTTAGCTCATCACTTTGTATGTACTGCTATAGTCATATATCTGAATTATTTGCCCCAAAACCTGTAGTGTTTTGGGAGGAAAAGAAGAGGGATGTTTTTCACATTTTGTTCACTGAAGTGGGAGTTGGGCAGATGCAGGGTTTAAATCTAAGTAACAGAGACACTTTAGAGAGGTGGTCATTGCAGTCTGTTCCCAGAAATTAAGCTGAGATTTAATAAAAAAGGAGACGGACCTTATCTGGGAAGTTTTGTTGGTCCTTTTATTGCTTCCTTAGGTTAAAAACTGGGAATTGCCTAAAAGGGAAAGTACCTCATTTTGAGCTGGATATTTAAGATTAGGCAAAGGCAAAATTTGTTTGATCTTTATAAGCTCTGGGCCAGAGGCTTACAGCTCTTGAATAAAGCTGTTCACAGCTTTGTCAGCTAGCAAATAGGAATATTCTGAGGCTATACTTCCAGATAGGCCTGGTTCACTTCCCATATCTTGGTAATGACAACAGTTGCCCATCATTCAAAACCGTGGCTCCCCTCAAACAACAGCTTCCTAGTCACTGTCTCTAGACTATTCTGTACTGAGCAAGCTGCATTGATCTTGGGAAAACTGCAGGAAAAAAATCAGGATTTGTTGTAGGAGAGGAAGAGCACAAACAGAACCTTTTATTTCAGGGCAGAGGGCATTTAGCTGGGAAGGAAGTGGCCTGGCCTCTCCTCTCTGCTCCCAGAGCTGTTCTCATATCTTATCCAATGTCTGGTAACACTACAGAGACTCCTGGGAGCAGGGACAGGACCAGTGGTTCCTTCTGCCCACAGACTTCTGACCTCTTGATTTCTCTGTCTGACTGAACCATGTGGCACTTAACCCAGCTGAACATGGGACAGGGTGAGTTCCCACCAGGACCCAATATTGTGCTTCCCAGACAAATGTTTTCTTTGCTAAGATAAAACACTTGGGAGAGCAGCACCCTTGCCCTTGTTACCCAAAAATTGAATGGCAACTGTGTGTGTATAGGTGGCTGAATCTGCTGTCTGGTGGTCCCAGAGCAAAGTTGGTGCCTCACTCTGAACCTCTGAAGGGGTTTAGGAGGTGCAAAAGACTGATTTTGGCATCCCCGTTAAACTCAGGTGTCAATGAAGTCTCCAGATGCTTCCTCTGGTAAGTGTCTAGGTCTGTAAAGTAATCCAACCTCACACTCAAGCCCCTTGCCACTGCAGTAAAACAGAAGGTTCAGATGACTTTAACAAGCACTGTCCTAGAAATAAGTTTGGTTTGGTGATTTTTCCCTTTCAACTGGAACACACTGCTGACTTTCTCCATTAGGAGCCCTTTTGTAAACTTCCAGCAAAACTTTGTCAGTGCCACTCTGTGCCCATGTGCTCTTTAATAAGCTTTTCTGGTTTACTTTATTAGCTCTTTCCCTTCTCTGTTTTTGGTCTACTATTCTGTGTTTATAGAGAGTAATCATAGTTTTTTCTCCATGACTGTTTGCTTCAGGCTAAGCCAGACACTTCTAATATTGTCTTATAAGGCAGGCATTCCCCTTTCCTTTTTCCTTCACATCTCCTCTAGCTCAAATTCAACTTTAATAAAAATGGCTATTTAAGAAAAAAATGCATATCAAATCCTGTTTCTCAAAAAAAAACTCCTGTTCTGGTTAAAACCTGGAATATCAGTTATATTCTGTACTCACAGAAATATTTCTGCCTATGTATGCCATGTATATCGCTGGCTGCCTCACTGTAGCAGCTGGAATCATAGAATCACAGAAACATAGAATCAGCTGGGTTGGAAAAGACCTCTAAGATCATCAAGTCCAACCCTTGATCCACTACCACTGTGGTTACTAGACCACGGCACTGAGTGTCACATCCAGTCTCAAAAATCTCCAGGGATGGAGAATCCACCACTTCCCTGGGCAGCCCATTTCAGTGCCTGATTACCTTCTCTGTGAAGAGTTTCTTCCTAATATCCAACCTAAACCTCTCCTGACAGAGTTTAAGCCTGTGCCCTCTTGTCTTACTGATAGTTGCCTGGGAGAAGAGTCCAAGCCCCACCTGTCTATAATCTCCTTTCAGGGAGTTGTAGAGAGTGATGAGGTCTCCCCTGAGCCTTCTCTTCTCCAGGCTAAACAACCCCAGCTCCCTCA
>JAWWES010000081.1:137931598-137963839 GCA_035583135.1 Lophotriccus pileatus | reverse complement strand
TCACTTCCCTGCTCCTGCTGCCACACTGTTCCTGATTCAGGCCAGGATGCCATTGGCCTTCTTGGCCACCTGGGCACGCCAGTCATTCTCCACCTCTGATGTTCCAAATCACAACCCCATATTTTCTGTCAAATACTTCTAATTTCCAAGATGCACAGCTTTTCATTATATACCATAAAGCTGCAGCCTGCTTCTGCTCCTCCAGCAACCTTGGTACTCCTTTGCTCCTCTCTGTGGCTGATCAGGACTGGTAGCCCTGAGCCATCAGCCACGCTCACCCTTGCTCCTGTAAGCCAGGGTCAGACTCACTGAGCATCTGCTCCTTATTGCAATAAAAACAATGACATGTCCTAGCAATGCTAGCATTTAGGATGGTAAAGCAAAGCAGTATGAAACTACATTGTACTGACTCCCCAAGTAGACCACTGCCTTGTTTTAATTTGGCCCGAACCAGAATGCTCTTTGGCTCTCCAAGAGAATGAAGAGTTGGCCAAAACACAGGACTTTTCTCACTGGATCTGAATGGCTTTGCAACTTTCAAACTCCCAGAAGCTGAATGATCTCAACTGCTGTTTGTTAGGCACAAGTGCTATCCCAGCTGCAAGAGGTCTAGGCGTTTGTGTGGAGGCTAATTCCACACTGGATCTATTATTGTATTTTACCATGATCTATATTGCACCAGAGCTATAAGTACGAGCACCATCATGCTAGGTACATGTAATTGAGTTTATTTCCAAGTGGTGATATAAATATTTTATAAATACCTGGAGAAAGTTTATTCTGAGATTTCAACCTCAATCTTAGTCAGCAACCATTTGCTGTTAAGTCTTACAACTTTTGTTTTCAGTAAGTACCTGCTCTGTGTGTGCTGTCTGATACTTTTTGACTCTGTCTGAAACAGCAAAAATCAGAACTTCTGAAACAGTAAAACTCACAGACAACATCTTTCAAAGTTTACAAGTGTCTGCAGCACAGTCATGGTCGGGGCAATTTTCTTCCAGTGGCAATTTCATCGCAGTCTGTGAGACAGTGTGGAACATTGTTTTGGCTAAATATTAGAGGTATAATTTAAGAGAACACAGATTTTTTTCTTTTCCATGTTGTTATCTTTATCTTTACCATAACTAACATACTGACTCCTTCCATGAAGAAAAAAATTAATGTTGGTACAATTGGCTTTTATTTAGAGCTCTCAAATTCTACAGGGAGCAGATCAAAACATTACCACGCTGCAAAGAGACTGTAAGATGCAGTGACAGGGCTGTGCTCAACTGGCTCATGTCCCATACCACAGTGTGGGTATCAGGAATCAGGTTTTACATTTTTTTCTGATGTAGATCAGACTGAACAACACATTCTTTAGAGCCTGGGCCTGGGCAACATTATGTTGGAGGTGATTTCACAACCCTGTTTCTTTTTTATGTATTCATTACGATTCTGGGACCTGGGAGGTGGACAGAAGGACTGCCTGGAAAAATAAAGTGTATTAAAACACATCTTGATACAATTCCCTTGTAATGATTTTCTGCATGCAAATTCCAAACAACTTCAAAACCATGAAATCAAACAGTGGAAAACAGACCTGCAAGTGGCACACAACAGAGAGAGCCCTGAAGGCTGGAGGACTGGTCCTCACTGCGTGTATCTCAGCTGCCAAAGTCATTTATGGGTATTGCCCCCTGTGCAGAGCTATGTTATGCATACTGAACAATTTGTGAAGATTCCTGTGGTCCCTGGGATCTTTTCTGCTGGGTCATGGCCCAGATACCTTATTTATAAATTTCTTTCACTTCTATCTTCCCAGCCTCCTTATCTTGTCTTACTGTATTCCTATTGTCTTATTGTATTCTTATTTTTTTCCTGTTATATTCCTAGAAGTGAAATGACAATGACACCTTCAGCTGAAACTTAGAAACATCTAAAAATTACCTTGTGAAAGCAAAGGCCACAGACAGGTTCTATGAGAGCTCATGTCAAAAAGCAAGAGGATAAAAAGAAGGTCTGAAGGATCACAGGAGCTAAGATGTGACTGATGTTGTAAGTAAGAAGAAAGCAGATCCTGTGACACAAGCCATGCATTAAAATCAATATAACCACTGCCTATTTCAATGGCAAGTACTTTCATCTATTTAAATGGAAGAAAACAAAAGTTACTTCATTCATTAATTTTTTTTTCAAAGGGACAAATTCAAGCCTTAATTCACACTTCCATGAAGAAATATGAGTCTCAAAGCTGTCAAAACTAGAAGTGCTTTGAACCAGACAAGGTCTGTATGATAGCCCTGTGTTGAGGATGATGAGAACATTGTAAATGAGTTAATAATTTGCTTCTTCCAACTCTTCCTCTAAGGTTTAGTAGGAAGTAAAGAACTTGGAGGTACAAATTGTAGATCTGGCAGAGAGAAAATGCCCAGAGGAATCAGTATGGTGTTCCTATGGTTGTAGTATCCACTGACCTTTCCATATTTGGTCTGTAGTCAAGAAAGACACCTCCATTACAGCCATTCCATCTCCTGCCTGGCTGATTTCACCTTATTTCAGAGTAAGCATAGATCGTTTGGCTCATACGTTTCACTTCCCTGTCTGTCTGCAAGGGAAAATCGGTTTCTACTGCCTTGTCATCTTAGTTTGTCATCATAGAACCTCCTCCAGCTGCTATAACCAGTACACCCAGTACCTTCAGAGGTGGGCTCTTGGGTTTCACACTAGTTGCTCTGACCACAGAGTGCAGGTAAGATGTGAGGTCCTGGTGACCTCTTTCTGTGGCAATTATTACAAGTTTAGTAATGTAATTCATAATTCATACCATCAAGACACTTTCTAATGGAAGATTTCCCTTCCCATGGCAAGGGGATTTGAACTACTTGATTTTTAAGGTCTCTTTCAGTCTAAATCATTCTAAGGTTCTGTGATTCAAGTCTTAAAGCAAATAAGGGGTGAAACTAATGAGGGAACCTCTTTGAATCACACCTCTCAGAGGCAGCTTTAGCAGTGACATTTCTAGACTAGGAAGGATTGAATTTGCAATAATGTTAATTTTTAATTGTTCTCTTTGAAATGGATTTAGTTTCTATTACAGATATTTCTTTTTGAGGCAGTCATTTTTTTGCAGGGTTATTGCCTTATCTTCTCTGCATTGGAGAGGCTCTGCTGACTTTCCTCCATGTGATTTGAAGTTCAGTTGGGCTAAATCCCACTGTTGTGCCAGGTTCTAGCTCACTGTTATCCCATGTTCCTACAGGCCAACTTCATTCTCTTTGCCCTTGGCTGCAGCCCTTTCTTCCCACTGGCTTCCTCAGGCTGGATGGAGGATTTTTCTTTTGTGGTGATATGGGAAACAACTGCATCTGACGGGATGAGACCTTGAGAAGTGACGTTACAGATCTGCTCTGGGGTCTCAGAATTTCTTCTAAGATTCCTTTTCTGTGAAATTGAGCTTGCCCTAGGCCATGAGAAACCACTTGTAAACTGCAGGGATCACAGGAAGCATAAAATGTGCATTGTCTGGGGTTGGCTGCATCTGCATCTGCTGCAGTGTCATGTAACCGTGGGGATGGAGATACCTTTTCAGTGGTGACATATTACAAATGGTGCAAAGTTGTTCCCTACCATCACTGCTGTATGATACCAGTTTCTGTAGCTGAGCAGAGACTCATGGTCACTAAGATCTGGAAAACACAGTCCAGCAGCTCAGCAGGGCACTGAGGGACCACAGCCTCCCATCCAGCCCTCGTAGTGCTGTGCTATGTGACGTGGCCTCAAGCTCCTGGGATGGGGTACTGCTGTGTGGTCTGTCCTCACCCCACTGGTCAGCATTTAGGCACACTAACCCCCTGCAATTAAGAAATACCACATCTTCCAACAATCATTTAATCCACCATCCATAGAATAAGTCTGTCCTGAAAGCCATCCTCCCCTGCCAGGAATCCTAGCAACTCAAAAATATGTGATGCAGAACACCTAGAAACTAACGCTTTTGACAGTGGTTACCCCCCTTGACCTGGTGGGTGTGCAAGCAGCCCCTCCCTGAGCTTTGCAGCATTGCCCTGTGCTGCAGCACTGTCGCAATCCCTGACTTTTTATGCCATGGAAACTGAGGCAAACAAAGGCTGAGTAAGTAGACCAGTCCTACACAGCCAGCCTGTGGCAGAGCTGGGAACCAAACGCAGACTTTCTGACTCCCGGCCCTGACTTTAGCTCCCCACTGAGCTCTGACGTGGGATGAAGTGAATCTCACCAGAGACATCAGATAACCACAGTTTAATTTGGTTTCTCTGTGCTTCATACCCTGGGGAGATAGCAGACCTCTGGCCACAAAAGGCAAGTTATTGAGAGATTTGCTGTTAATTCCTCCTCACGAGGTCCATCTTGTTATGTTTGGAGTTGCCAGAGGTTTCTGTTTGTTTTGCCTGTTTTTTTGCATGTGGGGCTTGTGTATTTTATTAAGTCCTTGGCTAGTATCTTGTGCATGTTCAAGATTTTATAAGGGCTTCTTTCGAGGTTATTCATTATAGCTCTCAAAGGTGGCTTATTCTGAAGACTTTCTATTGAATACCAATCTTTGACAGACTCATGTCTCACACAGGGGAGAAGACCATTTCTCATGGGCTCATAATTAGTGTTTCCAAAGGGTTCCCCAGCTGCTTTTCATAGCTCTATGCTCACATTGACCTTGGACTTTGAATTCTCCATGGCCCTGAAGTACAGTCATCAGAGAGAGAAACTGAGAGAGAAACCTCCTTTTATTTTCATCACTTAAACAAGAAAACTCATCCAGGAGATACATTACTAGCCCCTCATATTTTTGGATCTGCTACTGATCTACTGGAGAGCACAGGGAAGGAACTTGACCTTTCTATGCCTCCTCTGGCTTCTTTCTCTGCCTTGCCTGATCATGTTGTGGACAGTGGAAGGTGTTTGGTGTCCTCAGTTATCACTAAAAGTCTTTTCATGTTAAATTTTGATAGTTATGTCCTTAAAAATTCTGTTTCAGACACACAGGAAATGAATTTGTTAGAGGAACAGATTGGGAGTGTGTAGAATATTCTATCAGAAACAGAAAACAGCTGCTTTTTAAACACAAGTATGAATTTTGTAATTCAGTGTGAAGTATAACACACTAGAAATTTAGAAAGTTTTTTTAATCCACTTCATAATAATCATGCAGCATGTGTTTGTGGGTTGATTTTAATTTTGCAGAAGCAATTTCTATTATTTCGCTCCATATTATTTCGCAGCATCATTTTCACTAGAAGATTTCCTTCCTCTGGCGAAATGCTGAATTTTATTCTAACTGCAGTTAATAAGATTTATAAAAAAAAAATAAACCTTACTTAAAAGGATATGAATTGATAACAGATATGAAAAGGTTAATATTTTCTCTAAGGCGGAAACAGATTTGCTTGCACTCTTTTTGTGGATGTCCCAGTGTTTTTCATAAAAAAAATGAGTTCTAAGAATGGATGTCTCATAATTTTTCAGCTGCCTCCCCCTCGTGGTAAATCTGGAAAACCTCTTTCCACGGAAAAGATGAAAAACTGGGTAAAGCTCAGCACTTTATTTTCATGAGATTTTATTTATTTTGGCAGGGGGAGTCTTTAAAATGCTGAACAAATGTAAATTAAAGCAAGAACATATCAGTTCTTTCCAGGAATCAAAAGCCCAAATAAGCATAAGAAAAAGAGCACAGATACCTCAAAGAATTTTGTGTAACAGCTGCAGCTGGGTTGAGGTTTTTCTATCTCTCAAAACGATGCTGTTGCTCTTCCCTCTCCCCTCCCACTTCAGAGAGGCCTGAAGGTTGCAGCACAAACTTCTCCTCTCTTCTTTTCTTTGGTGTGCCAAGTACCTGGGAGGCAGGGCATGGACTCACTGCCAAGCCCTGGGGCTTCTGGTCTTCCTTGTCTGTCGACAGATTTGGGGTTCTGTCACTTTATGTGGGCTGCAAATACTGATCCCCGGGTTTTGTGGTTTTTTTTCACACTGATATGGCAGCTAAAATGTTCACCACAGCTTGGAAGAGAAAAGATTCGGCAACCCCACGGACTAATGGTCAGTGCAAGTGAGGGATGGCTATTTACTACACAGGCATCCCAAGAAAGAGAAATGCAAACTCATATTCTACCAGGCTCAGGTGGTTTGAAATCAGATAAAGTAAGACTGTCTTAAGTACATCTGCATCACACTGAGAGAGCAATCTCTTCACAGTGGAGCAGTCAGTCACCATTCCTGAGACCATACTTTTCTCTGAGGTCGTTGTCCTTTTAATCTGTAAAGGTTTTTTATGGTGCCTGAGACTTCTCTGGTTCTTTAAAAATAATGTATATTGCTTCATTACTTCCGCAAAACGATCCTCTGAAGTGCAGGGTGGACTTGAAAGGGTAAAGCTCAGAGGAGGAGGAGGAGGAAAAGGAGGAGAAGGAGAGCCTTTGTGGTTAAGGCTGTAGACAGGGATAAGAGAAATGGCCCATTTCCTGGTTTTACCACAAATTGTGCGTGGTGGGGAGGAAGCTGCTCATATATTCTGAGCTTTTAGTGCTCTGTGTGGTAATCAGAGAAAAGGGTCTTCCCTTCATCCTTTGTGTCTTTCCCACTTAACTGGGAAGCCTCTGGGATGAGAAACTGCTTTCTGCATTATATATGTACACAAAGAAAACAAGGTTCCTGGTGAGGCAGGGCCTGCCATAATACCAATACTAATTTAGATACATTTAAAAATTAGGCTTCTGTCCTCCTCTGCTGTTGATGTCCCCATAACCAGTGGCAGTTTTCATGGGTAACATCAGCTGGCCTCATCCTCTCTGCGTGCGTCCCTCCTTTCAGAAGCTGACCCAAAGGTTACCACTGACAAGTCAGAATGGCCTGTAGCCACCAGGTGTCCCCCTTCTCCGTGGTTCAGGGAAGAACTGGGACATCCCGCTGAAACCCAGCTTTGTAAACCTGAAGTGAAATGCAGCTTGAAATTCTGGACCCAAGTGATGGGCTCTTTCACCTTTCCCCCGAGTGATGCAGCGGCGGCAAAGGCAGCCCTTGGCAGGGTCCTGTTATGAGAACAACCGAGTTTTGTACAACCGTGAACTCACACCCCACTAAATGAGAACATTAGCTAAAAGTATATACTTTCAAAAGGTTGATTTTCTGATACTTTTCCCCGAAGAGGCGCATTTTGTTTCTGAGGCAGGCAGCCCAACACGTTACAATCTGAAAGTAGATTTCTTGCAAAGTGGAGAGGGTACAAATTTTTAAGCATTTCACTGACTGTACTTGTTTATGAAGGAAGTTCAAAGAATTTTTTTCTGCCTCAATCTGTGTAAGGATTTCTGGGATTTGCTTCTTTTTGTACACACCCCCAGTTTTATGCTGAAGTGCAATTATTTAATTAAAAGCAAAGAGATAAAAAAGGAAAAACAGCCAAAGCTAGCAGTCCTCCCAGGAGGGCTAACATGCTTGTCTTTCTGTCCTGATGGTCAGAGCACAGTCCTGGATATGTGCAGGCTGAGGCCTCTGTTTGGTCTAATGGATCGATTTTTTCTTTCTGAGTTCCTGTAAATCAAGGAACATGAGATGCTGAGCTTGGGTTTTTAATGAGCCAGACCCAGTGGTGTAGGAGAGCAAATCTCCCCCAGTTAACACATCTTTTTCTCTTTAGAATATATTTTATTATATCCTTTTAAGTATCGTTTATCTTTTGCCTTCAGCAAAATTAAATTTGATGTGCTTCAAAAAGCTCCGATTATCTCCAAGCAAATGGACTGCAATGGACATAACATGTATCCCGAGAACCGCAAGGCTCGTGGCGAAAGGGAGAAGAGAGAATGCGTGGGATGCACGGGGTGCATGGGAACGGCCTCTGAAAACGGGATATGCATGTGGATGCATAACTTGCCACTAGAGGGCACAGTGTAAATGAATAATAAGGAGCGGGATAAGGAAAGCATGGAAAAAAATATGGAAGAGGGTGAAAAACAGTCTCAGCACATGCTGGTAGCATGAGAGGCTAAAGAAGGGGAGAGACAACAAATGAGATCAGAGATCCAGGTCTCCTTGTATGAACTGAAATGAAATATTTTGGGGAAAATATATTATTCTAATCTTGAGAATAACAACAACCCGATCCATGAACACTGAAGAGTTTTAGAAACTTTTCTTCATTATTTTAGTGTAACTATTTGCATTTCCAAGGTATAATAAATCTAATTCTTGGGATAAAAAAAGTGCCTTTTTTTTTTTTTCTTTTTCTTTTTGCTAGTCTACAAATCATTCAGTTAAGTCAATTGACCAGCAATGCCTACTCCCTACTGTTTATCTGAGTGGAGAGGCTTAGTGTGAGATTAATTTCATATTACTCTAGCAAGCTCACTGGAGGCAATCTGTTGGGCTCCCTCTACAGTCCATGGGGAACATGAGGTTTAGAACATGTGTTTAATGATAAAGAAGCAGACTTATATCTACCTTTACACATTTATAGAAATAACACTGTTAACAGCAGGGATTTAAACCAATTTTAAACATATTTACTCTATATTTGCAAGTAAACTCTTCCTCTTACAGCTGCTTGGTAGGTCTCTTGACTGATATTAGTGATATCTCTGGTCATAGAACAGGTGTCCATACCTGTCTAATGCATAAACGGGGACTGGTAATGGGAAAATCAGAGCAAAATTTTCCCTCAGGTCACACTAAACTTCATGCCTGCACTAGACAGCTCATTAAAAAATTTAGCATGGTAGACATAGCTAGAATAGTTTTCTGAAACAAGAGTCAGCACAGAAAGTTTTGGTACAAAAGAATTATTCTATTATTGCTTAAAAAATTTGAGAACAAAGATAAATTCCAGTGTATTAAATTGTCAGAGGACAACTTAATAACAACAAATAACAAACAGTATTTCATGAAGTTCACATTTGTCATAATACTTAAATAGTAGGACTGGAAACAGTAATTAATTTTTTTCCATCCACCTTCCCACAGACCTAGAAATTATTAAAAATAGAGTGAAGAAAAAATATAGGTTGGACTAGGGGGGAGAAAAAAAAAGCGACATCGTATTTTTCCTGAAGCTTTTATTGTTCTACTCCCAGAATTATTCTGGCAAACAGAAAGGGTCAGGCCATGATCTTAGTGAATTCAACTCTAGAATTTTACTAATTTTGAAGTTTTCACACTACTGTCAGGCATCAGTTGAGCAGGCTGTCAGCTGGTCTTCTTACCTAGTCAGTGAAGGCAAAACAGAGACCTATTTTCAATATATCTTTGACTGTTGCACTAGAGAAATTCAAAGCAGATTAAATGCAAGAAGTATGTTGCTTTAATGAAGTCTTAGAGATGAAACAGTCCTGGAAATGCTACAAACATCTCTCAGGGTATATATGCTGTAGGGGGTAACACTGGATATCATCCACATCACTTATTGGAGGTGTACTTCACCTACTAGTTGCTAACAGCAGAAACTGTTAATCAAACTATTTTTGGGACAGTCCTTCACTGCTACTAGCAAAGAAAAGAGTATGGAATGAACAAGTGAACCAATATATTTTGTGTTTGTTTCCTCAGCACATGCTCAGTACAAACTGCAGTATGGGCCCATACACTGAATGTCCCCTGAAATGCTCAGATGTGAATCCTTGGAGATACGAAAATGAACTGCTGACATTTGAATAATTTAATTTTTCTCAATCTGAATAATTTAGCTTTGCTTCTTGGGAAAAATCACAGCCCTCGATGAATGAACCCTAGATCATGAACCTGAAATGTTCATGATTTTATCACTGGGGTTTACTTATACAAGTGTCACAGGTTTGACACAACACTGCTGTGTTTTAATTAAATCAGTGTCACAAGTTTTTTCAGGAAGGATGAAATCAGCCCGAAGACTAAGGTAGTAACTGTCCATATTAAAGTAAAACAAATCAAAATTAATATAATCAAACTGATAGCTGGTGAAAAGCTGTATCAACGGAGCTGAAGTAAAAATAGCCACTATATTGAAATTATGTATACAGTCTGAAAGACAGTAGAAAACTGGGTCAGATATTTGGCTGCTTTAGTCCATAGGAAACATTTGTGATTCCTTCCAAAAGGCATTATTCCTGTTGAAATATTACAGTAATGTAAGAAGACATTGAGAATGCTGTAGTACTGGTGTTTATAAAGATAGATGATAAGGATTTGAACACTGTAGCATTTGTCTTTTGTGAACGTTCCAATGAAATTGCCTTCTCACAAAATGGGTTGACAACGTGGAAATCAAGCAGAGAAGCACTAGAAAGGTTATTGGGGGGCATTTTGGTACTGGTTTACTGAAGTGCAGACTGTAATTTAAAGTGCTGGGAAAATATCTGTAGACAAAAAGAGTTATTGAAGTTACACTTGAACTCATATGCCATGGTACACATAGTCAAAATATAGTGATTGAGTGAACAATTTTACTTCTTAGGAAATCAGTGGTTGAATGAATTTCTCTCTAATTACCCCTGGCTCAGGATTAGCAGGGTTTTATTATTACCAAAAAAAACGTTTAAATTTCTCCAGATATTATTGCTGCATTGCTCAGCAGTTGATACATCTCTTGCAAATGGAGATGCATGAATTTGCAAGATGCTCCTGAGAAATACTTGATAGCTTGCATTAGATTAGAAAAGCATTGCACAAACCATTCTGATTCTAAGGGGGAGCAGATGGAGGTGTGGGGTGCAAATAGTTTAAAAAAAACCCTTCCATCTCCCCTGGAATCTGATCATCTCAACAACTTCTCAGCCATCTGCTGTCCAGTTCTCAGCAATTCCTAGCACACAATGTTTGTGGGGTGCAAAACCAAACAGAACTTTACAGACTCTCTACATTAGAGAGACATGAACCTTTTGGACCAAGTCCAGAGGATGGTTAGGCCACTGGTCAGAGGGCTGGAGTACCTCTCCTATGAGGAAAGGCTGAGAGAGTTGGAGTTGTTCAGTCTGAAGGAGAGGAGGCTCCACGGAGACCTTTTAGCAGCCTTTCAGTATCTAAAGGAGGCTTATAAGAAAAATGGGGACAGAGTTTTTAGTAGGGCCTGTTGTGATAGAACAAGGGGTAATGGTTTTAAACTAAGAGAGGGTAGATTCAGACTAGAGGTAGATACAAGGAAGAAATTTTGTACCAGAAGGGTGGTGAGACACTGGAACAGGTTGCCCAGGGAAGTGGTAGATACCCCATCCCTGGAAATATTTAAGGTCAGGTTGGATGAGGCTCTAAGCAACCTGAAGCAGTGGAAGATGTCCCCACTTGTTTCAGGGGAGTTGGACCAGATAATGTTTAAAGGTCCCTTCCAACACAAACTATTCCATGATTCTATGGTTAGAAATCAAAAAGTGCGAGGGCAGGGAGTGTTGCATGTAAGCACCTACATGCTCTTGATGAGGGGCAAGGCTAGTCATGTTCTGGCTGTCTGCAAAGCCTAAGGAAGGCAGGAATTTGTTGATAACGAGCAATGACTATAAAGAAATTAATTTTTGGTGCAGTTAGTGGAGAAAATCATGCAAGAGCCCAGGTGACAACACAATCTATCCAAACTGAACCATCATGGGTTTTAGCACCAGGGCCTCATAATTTCAAGGATGACGTAAAAGTTACTAAAAAAACATCAGCAGTTGATGCTTGTTCATAGTTATCTTTATCTTAAGCTTCATTGACTAAAATGAGCATTTACCTGTCCACATGCAGACATTAAATTTAGGAGTCTTAACCCCCTGCTGAATTCCACCCCGTGTATCAAGAATTGTCAAACAGGAGGTTGATAGCTCCTCCAGAGAAGGATACCAGGCCTAATATGTTGAGATTTGGCTTTCTGTCTTTTTGTTTCAAGACAGATTTTTTTATTACCACATAGTTACAGAACAGTTGTGGCGTAAGTACAACTCTGGTATGACTAACAGAGACAGACAGACACTGAGCTAAACTTGATCCCACACTGAGGCAACCGGATGTCCGCACAGTCGTATTTATGACCTGTTGGCACAATCCTGCTACAATACCTGATTTAATATACATGAAACTGCAACCCTCAGGCTCCATATTCCTTGGGGATATTGTCATACAGTGTCTAGCACAAACAGGGTCACAGGCTGATTTTGGGAAGCTAAAATGATGCAAGACCAAATCAAATACTTCAGTAGTACCTCATACCCAAACATGAACTCCAAATCATGTAATTATTCTTTACTGCTATTATGATTCAGGGCACTCTAATTTAATTTAATCATCCTGTCTCCCAGGCTAACTTACTCCAAGACAAACTTCCTTTCTAATGTGTTTCTCACAAATTGTTCATCCTTCCTTGCACCAAGACACTGCACACCTTTAGGGCAGAAATCAGGATGAGGAACACTAAGAATATCAAAAGATAGTATCTTTTGTCTTTAGGAATCTGTAGACTCTTTTTCTTCCCATTGTGTTTTAGCTACTAAAAGTTGGAGTTTAAGAAAAAAAACTTTGGGAAAAATACTTTTAATCACAAAGTGTATTTATTTAGTAAAGTTATATTACAGTATGTACAGTTTCTATTTACATATACACCTTTCTAAGAAATGAAGCACCATATAATACAGTTAGCATTTTAGAGGAATTTACAGATATATTATTTTTGCATCCAAATAGTTATATCTACAGAAACATATTAATTAGAAACAAATTCTTATAAGATACTGACTTCAGTTGATTTTGGATGAGACTGCTGGTGAAGTTACAAAAACGAAATTTAACTGCTGTCAGCTATCAACCTGTGCTTCAGGAAAAGGACCTTAGCTATGTCATTTCAGAGGCTACCTGCAAACTTAATCTTCAAAGAAAGTCAGAGGTGTTGACAGAAGGTATTTTGTAAGTCACAAGAATGCAACACTTTCATCAGTAAGATTTTTACTGTCATCAAAAAGCAGTTTCATTAAAAAGGAAAAGAACGTTGCTTAAGTGTTTATATGCATGATGCAGAATGAAATTGAGAATCTGGAAGCTTCTGTGATACAGTATCACAAATTCCACAAGGAACACACTGACTCTCAAAGTAGCCTACAGCTACTGAAACTTGTGGCATGATCCCCTTAACCCAAGGAGAGAGTCTAGCTGTCTGCTTTGTGATCTTTATGTCACCATCAACAAAAAAAGAAGGCTCTGTCCAGGGTACAAAATTTCCTTCAAGTGAATAAAAGACATTCGGGGGGGGGGGAAGGTAAAATGAGGTATTTAATAAACTACAGGAAAAAAGAAAGCACCTAATTTGAAAGACTGTTTTGAAAAAACATTTTAGTTATTTTGTACACACAATTGTTACATTCACCTGATTGTGGGTCAAGTTTTGTATGAACTACTTATACTTTTTATGCCATCTAATTCGTGCTTTTCATATTTTTACTTCGCTAGATGTCAGATCCGATGGCTGGAAGAAAACAATGTTACTCTGAGGACAGTTGTTATGACAGACACAGGTGTTGATCAACATCACTGGCTTTTTTAGGATTTTGCCCTGAGGACAGCGGAACTCCACCTGAATGGTTTTGGTGTTGTGTGGGGTACAGCATCGCCCGTCGTTGCAGAGGCCACAGTAACGTGGTTTGTACGTCTGCACGCTCGTGCAGTTGTTGTACTCAAAGCGAACACCCTTCACTGACTTCTTGGTTCGGACACATTTCTTCCCTTTCTAAGCGAAATAAGAAGAGACTGCATAAGACAGACAGCAATCAAAAATTGTCATGCAAGGATATAGGTCTACTCTGAAAACTTAAATTTATTGTCTATATTCACTCAACAGCAAGAAGAGTCTGCAGCTGCTTCAGTAGTCACTTACAGGTAACACCTGCAAGATCTGCCCTTTGGCAATAGTGTATTACTGGGCCAGTAATGAATGACAATTAATTAAAGCTCTGGCTTGTCATCTGAAACAAGAAAAGTCAACATTCATTATGAAACTATACTCTACTGGAAAACTTCTCAGGCTAGTGTAGTTCCGTCAGAGAGTCAGAAAGCCAAACAAGCAAGTTACAGGACTAGATTAAGGGGAAAAAAGAGAGGTAAAATGAACTGTCCTTGGAATTCTTCAGTGACAGAGACTCTGTATATCCCCAGCTAACCCTAACAGTTCACTATTCTTACTGTCTGGAAGTTTTCACTCGTGTCTTAATTTTCATGAAGTCTAAACTCACCATCTGTTCTTGTATCCCCCATGGACTCAGAAAAGGCTGCAATATCTGAATACAGTTATGAGAATGAATCTCTTCTCTTGCATTCAGAAGAAGTTCAGTTTTATCAATTTTTCCCTAGATTAACATGTTTTCTAGACCTCTGATCATTCTTGTTAATCTCCCCAGCTCCTTGCTCATGTTTCACATCCTTTACAAAACACATTATTTAAAACTGCAGAGACTGTTCAGCAAAGGCCTTAGAAATGCTTTTCAACACTCAGAACTTTATATAAAGCAATGGTCCTCTTACATAACTACATGCTACTCCACCTTTCATGCGCTGAAGCAGCAAAAAAGTCAGCTCCCTTAGATACAAATTTTTCTTTGGCATTGGAAATGTCAGTGGTAGGTTTGCTTTTGGAAAAAAAGCATCATAAGGATTAAAATAACATTTAATTTACCTAAGCAGACTTTGTAGGACCTCACACATTTCTTTGTAGCTCCAGATGCTCAATAGACTAGAAATCTGACATATCCATTCTGTATGACTGAAGCAACTCTGAAGTATACATACAGGTAATATCATTGCATTTGTGGGAAAAGTTACAGTGTGTGAGCTGTCAAAATAACCAGCACATGCAATACATGTGATCTCTTTGAGACAGCTCAAATTATCATAGAATCGTAGAACAGTTTGGGTTGAAAAGGATGTTTAAAGGTCATCTAGTCCAATCCCCCTGGGACAGCTTCCACTAGATCATGTTGTTCAGAGCCCTGTCCAGCCTGACCTTGAATGTTTCTAGGAATGTGGAAAGGCATCTCCAATCTCCCTGGGCAAACTGTTCCAGGTGTCTTACCACCCTCATTGTACAAAATTTCTTATATCTAGTCTGAATCTACCCTCTTTTAGTTTAAAGCCATTACCCATTGTCATCACAACAGGCCCTACTAACAAGTCTCTTCCCATCTTTCTTGTAGGACCCCTTTAACTACTGGAAGGTCTCCCCAGAGCCTTCTGTCCTCCAGGCTGAACAACTCCAACTCTTTCAGCCTTTCCTCATAGGAGAGATGTTCCAGACTTCTCATCATCTTAGTGGTTCTCCTCTGGACTCCTTCCAATAGGTCCACATATTTCCTGTGCTGAGGGCCCCAGAACTGGATGCAGTACTCCAGGTGGGGTCTCGCCAGAGTGGAGTAAAGGGGCAGAATCCCCTCCCTTGATCTCCTGGAGGTGCAGCACAAAGCTACTGAGCAAATATGGCAAGTCTAATGTGTTTTTGGTAAAAAAACCCCTCTCCTCTCTGAGCAGCCTACCTTATCAGACGACTCATCATTTTCACAAGGTCTTATCATGCACAGCCGTGTCTGCTTCACCATCTCACACTGTTGATTTCTGTTCGTAACACGAGTGGAAAAGCCCATTCCACAGCTTTTGGAGCAAGCACTCCATTCTGTTGTCTGTTCAATACAATTGGCACTTGAATCGGACACATCAATCCCGAGTGTGGCCTCTTGTCTGTAGGCTGGAGACAAAACCCCACAGAACTTTACTACAAGAAAAACTCACATGAAAACCCCATATCTGACTGAGCTCCACCACATCTGGAAAGCAACATATGAGATAAAAAAGGTTCAAAACCCATACTTTTGACAAGATTTAGGAATATTAAAAGCTGCCTTTTTAGGAATCACGGATGGCAACTTCCCGCATCTAAAAATAACAGAAAGGTTCATATCAGTGTAATCAGCAAAGCATTTAGATTCAGTTCACTCAAGAATTACTGCTGATTTTCAAAGCATTTCAGAACTCTAATAACTTCTCATTCCTCAGTCTTTCCAATGGACATACATCACAAATCTGTTCTAAAGCTAAGTTGCAAAAATATTTATATTAGGTGTAATTTGAGAGAGGCTGAATGATTTACCTAAACTGATAAACAGCATGGAAGTAAAGTCCTTTCCTCAGAATCATAAAGTCATCCCATTTTGTCAGTTATTGACAGACTACAACCAGGGTGATGGAGGGGAGGGAAGAGGGAAGCAATTTCCAGGAGCTATCACAGCTACTCAAAGCCATAGTCAACTCTGACTATCGTCCTGCCATATTAAGCTTTACTATGCAAATATTGTTAACTGCACAGTTTGGCTCATTGATTAGCAGAGGAGCAAAGAGGAAGAGATAGCACAACTGAGCTACCGGTCACAGTTCTTGCTGTTAAGTTCCTCTACAATGGCCCTTCTGCCTTTTGCATGGTAAAGATACATTGCCAGAAAGAATGCAGACAATTCACCTGTAGGAATTTTACAGATTAGCCTGTCAGACAAATCAAAGAAAAGGTAGCAGAAAGCTGTCAAACTTTTTTTTATACCTTAGGTGACTTACAACTGACACTTCATAGCACATTGAAAATTATTAGAGCTTTTCTCTCTGGATCCTTCCTCACTTGTTTTTTAAATGAATTAGCCAAGTTTCAGCATAACTAACTGCTTAAGATCACAAAGAGCAGTGACTGGAAGAGAATGCAGTGCCCTCTATTCTCAGTAAAAGTAGCTTATGAAAACTCATGTTGAACCAATAGTCTAATTTAAAGGGGATGGAGACATAATCCAGTAATAAAACAGGAGGGAAATATTGTCTAGAGTTTTCAATTACAAAAGCACTTTATGAGTTCTGCATTTTGGAATGGGTTGAGTTTTTTATAAGCATTCACTGTGCTTATAACCATTGCTTCTCCAAGTACGCTGTAATGTTTTTAATGCCAGCAATAACGATGAGAGCTCTAGCACAGACAGGCTGGAATTTGTTTGCATTTTAGCAACCGTGCTGATCACTTGTAACAGCTGCAGAATTTAGGGGGAAAAAGTCTCTTGTAGACTAAGCTGTTATAATAGTATTTATGATGTAACATTTTCTTGCACAGCAAGTAGCAAGACTGAAGCTTTGATTTTTTTTTTTTTTTTTTTTTTTTTGGTTTGTTTTGTTTTAGTGTGGGAATGTTTGGCGGATTAGCAGCTTGCCCCTGTTTTATTCCGTTCACAGAACTACTGTGCACCAGATAAACAGAAATTTAAGAACTGGGATGTTATTTAAGTTAGCTAACTTTTAAAACTGCTATGCACAGTCATCCTCTGAATCTCTTCTTTTATCTGTTGAGCTCTGCCCTTATTCATTACCATTGGTACACCTACTAGTCACTCCAGGTGAGGAAAAAAGATCACAAAAAAATAGACCTTGCAAACCAACGTGTCTTAGATTTGGCAACCCCATGGATATTTCCAGTATATCCCCGCCTCCTCACAATGACCGTGATAATTAGCTTTAATTTCCTCACCAGCCATAGCAAAACCTCCCAAAATCACTTCATCATCAGGGTCGCAGATCCACTTCTCACAGCACTCTCCAGGGACTTCGATTTTTCTGGGGAAGGGGCAGTCGGGGCCGGGGAGGAGCAGGTCCAGGTTGCAGCGGGGCAGGCAGCCGATCTGTCCGTCACGGCAGGTGCACTGGTACTTGCAGTTGGGCTGGAACGTCTCCCCGTTGCGATAAATCATCCCGTCAAACACGCAGTTGTCTCCCTCCAGCACTAGTGGGAAAAGGGGAGGCATTTCGCTGACGCAGTGGGCATTCGAACGCCCCCTGGCCCTCCCGGCCGCACTGGCACCTCCCGCAGCATCAGCGAGAGCCCCGGCCCGCCGTGGCGCGGCCGCTTTGCCGGCGGGAAGGCGGGAGAACAGCGGGACAGCGAAACCCGCAGCGGACACCGCGGCGGGCCCGGCCCCGGCAGGGTCTGCCCGCCCCGCCCCGAGGGACACCCCTCGCCGCCACCTACCCATGCAGATGCCGGCGGTGCCGCCGTCCTCGGGGCCGCGGTCGCAGTAGAGGCCGCTGCTCTCGTCGCAGGGCAGCAGCGCGGAGCAGCTCTCGCCGCGCTGCCGGGCGCACACCAGGCAGCAGGAGCAGCCGTCCAGCACCGCGGGCACGCCGGGGGCGCAGCGCGGGGGCTCGGCCGGGCAGTGCCCCCCGCACGGCCGGGGACACGCCGCGTCCCGCCCGCTCTCCTGCGGGGACGCGGCGGCCCCGGGGGCCGGGTCACGGGCCCGCACCGCCCGCCGGCTGCCCCCGGCCGCCGGCCCCGCCGAGCGCCCCGCACCTGCCTCGCACGGCCGGAGCAGGAGGAGGAGGAGCAGCAGGGCGGGCAGGTCCTGTCCGCTAACAGTCGCCATGGTCCCGCCCGCCGCGCAATCGGCTCTGGAGGCAGAGCCATTGCAGCCGCTTATATAGAGGCGGTCGGGGACCCCCCTCTGCCGCCACCCCCGCACGGCGGGCAGAGGGCCGGAGGTGGGGAGCTGGAGCTCGGCCGGGCGCTCTGCTCCTCCCGCTCCTCCCGCCACCTGCCCCGGCGGCGCCGAGCCGCTGCCCTGCACTGCCCGGCAGGATCCCTCTGCCCGACGGCGGTACATGGAGAGGGGACCAGCTTCCCGAGGGCAGAGCTGGCTTCTGCCCGGGGCCGGGTCGGCCCGGCGCTTGAAGTCGAGGGACTCCCCCGGAAGGGGCTGCCGCCCTCAGCCCATCCCTATCGCCCGTCGCCTGCCTCATCTCCCGCCCCGTCTGCTTGCAGGCATCAATCCATCCATCTATCCATCCATCCCTCCATCTATCTATCCAACCCTCCATCCCTCCCTCCCTCCTTCTCTCCCCACAAGAGCGGTGCTGTGGTCACACGCGGTAGGGCAGCACGGTGCTGTCCCGCAGCTGTGTGCAGCTACAGCGAGGCCTCTGGCACAGCCGGTGTGCCTGGGCCGTGTTTGGCATAGGAGACCAGCCACCCCAAAGCCAAATTCCTCTTGGGGCTGGTGGCTGGTGGTGACACTCTGCTTCTGGCCCTGGCGTGAGACGTTTTGGGCTTGGCGGGCATTTCGGAGGCCGGAATGAAGCCTGTGAAGATCAGGGGTTGTGGGGTGATGACTACTCCTTAGTGAACTCTTCAGTTTCAAGTCATGGGCACTTTGATTACTAGAGGGGTGCAGGTGTATCGGCTGATGGAAAACAGAAGTTGCATAGGGAGCCCTCCCTGCTCTGTGCAACGCGGTGTGTTGGAGCAGTGACAGACTCCTCGGTGCTCACATGGTGTGTACAATTGCAGAGGATGCAGAGTCGACGTGCCAGGCCTCAGGAATGCTTTGTAGAAGTAACTCGAGTGCTCTGTGCTGTGTAGTTAAGATTTAGGCCAAGCGTAAGGGAGACTAAATCTGTTAACGGCTTTTACTTGTCAGGAATTGCTTTCTGCCCAAGCAGGCCTTCTTGGGTCTTGCTAGGATACAGATATTCTTTATCTTCAGTTGTCTGAGGCAGATAATATGCACTGGATTCTGTTATGGCTTGTTAAAGAGAAAATATTTGAAAAATAAACAAAACTTGTAAGCAGACTAGTGAAAACAAGATGCCTTTTACGTTTAAGACATGACACAAGTGGTACTCATGAATTTACAAGGCTGCTGTAGCTCTATGCCAAGGCAGAAGTCAGCACAAAACCAGAAATGGCAAGATTCAAGTTTTGTTTTGGGCAAAAGTCACTGTTCCTTTCTTGATGCTGAGTGGCAACCGCAGGGTTTCTGGAAAAGCCTGGCATTCTGGGGAAAACAGACTTCACTGGTGCACGAATACATAATCTCTGGACATGTATTGGCCCTTCTTTTTCTCGTTCACATACAGCAGGACCAGCCAAGGGGAACATTGGGTTGTTCAAACCCTATTAGCAGCTTGGGAATGGGTTTGAGGTTATTTCAGTCATCCACTCCCTGCCAGGTCATTTCTCCTCCTTTTTTTTTTTTTTTTTTCCCCATGCTTCTTTTCCTCTTCTCTCTGATTTTAGCAGTACCTTGCTTGTGAACAGAATAACCAATGCTCTTGGCCAGGTGTGAAGATTTGCTAAGAAGAAGCAAGGCTGTTCCTGTAGTTTTCCCAAAAGCAGGGCTGTCAGCCAGAGGACACATACAAGACTTGTTTTTGCCCATCCCTCTGTGAATCTGCTGAGGTTTTCAGTGGTGATAATCATTCACGGCCACTGAAAGTTTCCTTACCTTTCAGTGAGATTCCTTCACACCATTCTTAAAGATCTTCTGGTGTACAAAAAATGTTTCACCACATAAAATTGCAGAAAGAATCAAAGAAATGAAAAAAATATTTGTCAACATAGTTAATTTGGAAAAAACCCAGCCCTGTTTTACTTGCATTTCATAAATTTATTAAATCTCTACTTGTTTAAAATACCAGTTATGAAAATGTAATTATTCTACATTTTAGTAAAATAGGACCAAATATCCTTTCCTGGACATTTCAGTTCCTCCAAGCATAATTTGGAGTCCATTGAACCACCAGTTCTAGGATGTTGGTCCATTTTCCTAACTGTGACCATTTTTGTTTGTACTTGTTTTACAACTTTTTCAAGAGTGCCATACTGTTCTTATCATATGAAAGCAGCCTTTGTTACTTCTCACAGAATAAAATAATGATCAGGTGGAGGGGTTTCATGCTGGCTCAGCTAGCAATGAATAGCGTTTATTCATGATACAAAATTAGTAAGTATAAATAAATATTTTAGTTTCTTCAGGTTGCTTTTTTTAAAGAACTGTACTGAAGTGAGTTAATATTTGGGTTGCCACCTTGGCTGTAGCTGTTGCAAAGAGTAATCCCTCATAATATGTAAAGACATTTCCTGCCCCACCAAAATGGCAAAGAAAGCTTTATCTGAAAGACTGGAAACAGAGGTTACAAATAAAACTGACTCAACTCTTACATGTTTCTAGTTGTTGATCCCATTTCTATCCAAAGGTGTCAAGGTATGTGTCAAGGTATGATAAACCATTACAAAAATTCAACTGTTCATAGTAATATCTCTCTGTTTAGAGAGATATTAGCTTCCCATCCAGCCTCCTATGAAAGTCACTGCTTCACAACAAGCAGCCTATAAAATTGTCTCCCATTCTTTTTGTATGGCAAGTGATGCAAATTTTAGTGGGTAAAATTCTCATAAATACCACATCTTTCTCTTTCTTTTCTTGATTTTTTTGTCCCACCAGTTTTTACTGATACAAATATGATGGTGGATGATTCAGCACTTGCCCTGCACTGTCTCGTAAATTTATGCCCTCTCTGATAGTCTACCTCATAAATGGAAATATTTTTCATGAAAATATTGCAGTTTTTCATTTTTAGTTAGCCCTTCTCAGCCTGGATGACAGCTGCAAATTCCTAACATCTTTTAGGGCTATTAATATTGAGCATGACCTCAATATGGAACAAATAAAAGTTATATAAACAGCTCTGTAAATTCATACTATCAGTGATACGATCAGCCTTCCATACATATTGACATATCACAATAGCAAGCCAACAGACTTGGTAACAGATTGCCCTGGTTTCTCCCTAAACATATGGTAACAACACAAGAGGTTCTTCAGCCACAAATGAAATTACTGTACCTAAATCTGGAAAAAGATTTCTGAAGTGTGAATTGTGTTGCCTGCGTGGATGATGGGGTACCTAAACTAATATTTAGGGTTATCCTGACGATCATCCTCGCTAGCCTGAACCGTTCACATCAAACCTCCATGACTACAGCATGCTTTGAGATACGTACCCCAGCCATTGTTGTTCAGGAGACATCTGTCCAAGGTTCAAGTGAACTCTCCTACATTTTTTTCTGCTTATATAACTAGTTTATAAGCACTGTGGAGTTTTGAAGTTGCTGTTTGACTTCCGAGGTTTTAGCTTTCTGTCTCCTTGACTTCTGTGCATCCTACAAGAAGAGCTAATCCAGTAACCAGCATTTTGCTGGGTTTTTGATTTCATCCTCAATATTCAGGGTTTTAATATTGATGAATGGTGTCATTATTCTTGAAAATCATACCTGAACTACAAATATGAGACTCAGTTGTTGGTGACATTACTTCTGATGTCAGTGTCAATGAACTGTTTTATTTTGCATTGAGCTATCGAGAAAAGATAAGAAAATTGCTACATATTTTTACATACAATTGAAGAAAACTTGGAATGAAATATCATTGCATTTAAAATTGAAATATCACTTAGAAAATGTCAGAGTTAATTATATGGGGCTGGGGAGATATCATTAAGTCAGACAATTCTTTGTGCTCAGAAGAAATTCACAAGGTCCAGTTTATTCTCATCTGCATGATCCACCAAAAAAGTTCAATCAGTTTCTTTCTCCCAACCTATTTCAGCTATAGAGCTGGCTGGGAATACTTACATATTATCCGCATGTTATTACATATGTCTTGTTATTTTGGGGGATATATGGGGAAATGTAGATTTATTAAGAATGCCATTATTATTTGCTCATTTATAATTGGTTCAAATGTCAAAATTCTATGGTGCGTGGCAAGACAATTTTCCCTTTTTAGTCAGAAGGGTGCAGGTGGAAGTATTTGCTGTGATTTCATTCAGGCTGAGATATTTAGAAGAGAGCAAGAAGCACAAACATGTCATCCATCCTGTTAAAGATAGTACAAACAGTAGGGAATGTCTCATGCCCACACTGCTTAGGGCTTTCATTCTTTAGTGCAAATACTCTCTACACACTAATTAGCTTTGGATTTTTATGTCCCTGGAATTCTCTGTACTCTTATGGCCGTAAGCTCTTATAATTTGGGTGAGGGTGGGATGACTGAACAAAGTGCTTGAAGCAGCATAAGGGCTATAAGCCCACCAAAATAATGTTTTTATACAAGGAACCTGAGGGCAGCTGTTGCATGCCAGCAGCTTTGCTGTGAAGCCTTTGTTCCTGTTCAGGATGACAGTAGGTGTGTATATTCAGGGTCATGTACCCACTTTCTATAGTGCCAATTTCTACTATGTTGGGAACCAAAGGGATGACACTTGTGCCCAAAAATGGTCATTAATATTTGCTCTCAAAAGACATGAGATCGTTATTATTTGCTTATTTAATTTGATTTTAAAATTTATTAACACTAAATAGATAATTATGCTTTTTGTCTGAAATCTGAAGAAGAAGAAACTTGAAGAATTTGTCTGAACCAGATTAACATTACTGAGAATCTAAGATGGGTCCATTTTGCTGCATGAGATGATAATGGATAAACAGAACTGGGGAAGTTTTCCTTTCTTTATTCACTGGGTGAAACTCATTTGGTGCAGAGGACCACTAAGGTCCTTGAGGGATGTGACCTTATTTCTATTCCAAGAGTTTCAGTAAGAGATACATGCACATATATCTCAGTAAGAGATACCTGTGGACCATGTGGGGTTTTCTGGACAAAAGAGCTGTTAAACAGTTGCCTCTCAGATTACTTTTGAGGATAAGAATACATGTGTGAGTGCAGGCAGGAAGAAGATGCTGGAAATCTGAAGACCTAATGATGGTAAAATGAGTGTTCTGTAATCGGAAAATTAGTTCAGCCAAGTGAGGTTTCCCATCTTTCTTTCCTTCTCTAAAGAACAGCCATTTTTTTCAGAGCATGTCTGACAGAAAGTGGTATGGATAATGAGATCCTAATTCAGCTAATTGAGAGTTGCAGACATTTCCAAATAAGTGTTCCTACCAAATTGTATGATTTAGGGCTGTTCTTTGTGCTTATTTCCCACATCCTTCTTAGTCTCTGCCAAGTGCTGAATAACCTGGCCATAAGTACTGAAACCATATTTTATAGTTTTCATTTCATTTTCCAATATGCTTTTGTCATATTCTTTTTTTGTCATAACTTAGTAAGAAGGAACTTGTCCTGGGAACGAGCAGCTCCAGCTCCATGCTCCAAACTGAGAATGCAAGGAACACAAATGAGGTACATTTAATTGGACCCTCTCAGCTTGAGCACTTTTTATATTCTCTGTTGTTGCTTTGTGCTGCAGGTGTAGAGGCAGTTTCAGAAGTAATTCTTGTAATTTAAGGGGTTTAAGGTTAAAACTATTTTTTTCTCATAGAGCAAATGACTAGCCAGAAAGGACAGAGAAGTATAAGAATGATACATTCCCTTCAGAGGCAGCTGCACACTGCAAGGTATCTTGAGACTGCATGACAGCCATCCTGTCTCGGACTGAGAAGGGCAGGGCAGCGACACTGAGTTCACACAAAGAGCGACATGCCTGGCAGGAGGTGTTCCTTCTTCTAGCTAGAATAATTTTGAAGAGCATACATTTCAGTTCAAATATATGATTTTGAGCATCTATTGTTTATCTCAGTCAGTAATAAATCTACATTTTGTCTGTCATCTGTTCTGAGTTCCTGCATTGTTCGATAGTAACACAGTCTGGGCTGGCAAGCTAGATGCCCTTCCAGGGAACCATTGCCATCCCTAGTTCCTGGACCAACTGATCTTCCCAAAGTCTCCTTGATGTTTCTGTAAGTTAGGGCTTAAAAGTACTTGTAGGGAAATACTGAAGTTTTGGTCTTGTCACAGCCAAGCCTTTATTGCTGGCACTCCAAGTAGATTTTTTCTCCTTTAGACAGCCATGTGATACCAGCACAGCTTACCATCTAACTGCATGCAGAGTCTTGCCAAAGGAAACATACTGAGTTGGGCTTCAGCAACCCAGAGGAGTCACAGAGTCCGAGCACTTTATCAGCCATCCAGCAAAGAAATCGAAGACATGAGAGATGGAAGGAATGATTGGCCATCTAATCTCTTTTTCTGTTTTTGCTGGTCTTGTTGCCAGGGAGATACTGTATTAAAAGGAGTGGTCCACATATTAACTCCACTTATAAGCTGCCTCATTGTAAAAACAGCATTTAAAAATAAAGTTTAAAAATACTTGTGAACTGAAAATGTTATTGAGTCATTGTTTAGCCAAGCTCAAATAATTTAATACTTTCAATATTTCTTGTAAACGATCTGTTCAGGCTTTTTTCTGTGTTTCTCTATATTCTATCCAGGTTTTCTTACTGAACTCCATAGAGCAGAAGAAGTCTATCCAGATAACCATACTATGTTTTCTAAATCAAAAGGGCTTGTTTATGGAGAGTTCTTTAACACAGTTAATTCCCTTTTCCCATGTTCCTTTTTTGGTCCCTCTAAAAGGCTTTTGGGACAGACTCCCTGTGTTTTCTCCTTTGTGGAAATGGAAGCTGGATATGAATTCTAATAACCTTTTTTTTCCCCACAAGCTTTCTCCTTGGGACTCATATGATACATATGATAAACTGAAAATAAACTCAGTGCAAATACTCACTGATGTCAGCATGGCAGTTGCTTGCTCTGTGAACATTACCAGGAATGGACAGAAGATAGAGAAGTTTGCGGGTAAAATTTGTGATGACTTTTTTGTTTCCTCTTCAAAGAAGAGATTTGGGAGGGATGCAGTATGTCCTGGAATAGAAGTGGTCCTGCCCTATAGGAAAGGGAAGCTCCACACTTGAGTAGGGTTCAACCTGGTAGTATGTACCGTATACCATTACAGCTTGTTCAGCTGGGGAGCAGTTGCAAAGAGGATGGCATTGCTACCAGGGAAAAATTCAATACAGCTGGTTGTTTTATTAGTTCAGTTGTGGGGATGGTGTGACAAGAAGCTCCAAGACAACTTCAAATTGCTGCTTCTGCCAAAGCTGGAGAGAGCACTGGAGGGAATTTACCAAGGTGAAAGGACTGGAGAGCTGGTGGCCATCTAATCTGGTGCATAATGCTGTGTCTTATGAAAATGTGGCTATTTCTAGCCTTGAAAGAAACTGATATCCAAACAAAGTGCTCAACACACAAAACCAACTGGTTTAGAACAATACGACCTCAAAACTTTTGCAGACACACATCACCTGGGGAGTCTTTCTGCTGTGCCTTTTGCAACCGGACCTGTCTGTCTCACATTGGCCTTTTTAGCCATCAGCGCGCTTGTAGCAAGTGTGGGTAGAGCCCTTCCCAAATCTTTGTTCACAAAGCCTAGCCATGAAAAATGAATGACATCTGTAACAGGCGAGATTGCGTTGAAGATCTTAGATCTATGCCAAGAACTGTACTGGACATCCTGTGGTGTTTTTAGGGAGAAATTAGGGACTCTGAAGTGTAGATGGTGTCAAAAGATCTAGGAATGGAAAATCATACTGTATATATTAAATCAGCTTGTCTGGGACTGTTTCCTGTACCATCTCACTGCCACAACCAAATGCTAATTCAGACATAGCCATCCACCTGAACGTAGATTTCTTTGAGAGAAGTGTGGGATCCACTAATGGATGATACTATGTGGAGCAAGTGTAGCTATCCCTACTAGGTGCTACTGCAGGGCAGCGCCAGCGTGTTGTGAACATGGCCATTCACATGCTCATTTAACGAAAGGGAAAGCACCTTCTTTCCCTCTGGCTGACAGTCTAAAAATAAATGTGGAGAGAAGAAGGGAGGATAGTAAAGCAAAGCAGAGCTGTGCTTTAATAAATTTTTTGTCTGATTGCTCTGTTCTTTAATCTCTGCTATGGCAGGTGTTAACAAGACTGGCAAAGGCTGTTGGTGTGTCCTGTCTACTGACACCCCTTCATTCTTCAGTACCAGTTCCAGGCAATTGGAAATGGCTGTAAAGTTCTTTTACTTCATAAAAATTTCCAGAACCATTTCCTTCAGTGTAGTTTTTCAGCTGAAGTGCTGCTCAGGCAGCAGGCTAGGTATGTGAAATCCATGGCTACAGAAGTATGTTTGAAAGTCTCCAGGCCACAAGTTTGTTCCCCTTGCCAACAAGAGAGGAAAAAATTTCTGAAGTGGAAACAGAAATGAAAAGAGGTCAGGGACAAACCAGGAGAAAAGAAAAGAGAAGCTACAGAAATACAGGCAGAAAAAGAGACATATATTATAAATGCAATGATTTTAAATCAGTTGCTATGGCATTCAAACCTTGTCTCCAAAAATAGTCATGACAAAACTAGAGGCTAATATTGGCATCTTAGCAAGTTCAATAAAGCCAATTTAAAAACTTAGTGCTTGGCAGAAGTAATTCACTGATATGGTGCATATTATAATTATTAGCTAATATATATATTGTATATATAAAATATATATAAATAATAATTATATTTTATTTTTGTAATAAATAATATTGTAGATTCCTAGAATACTGTGTGGTAGGCACAATACAGACACAGGAAAAGACACAATCTGTGATCCTCACAGCTTTGACCTAAATAAAATTAAGATGCTTATTTCATCATAATAGTGGAAGATGAAAGCAGAAGTTATAGCATCTATGATAATGCTAAATATTTTTGGCAAGACATTCTTAAATTGTTCTATTCTATTCAACACTCTGGGGTTCAAAGCATAAGATTAAAAAGTCTATGTGGTGCAACATCCAAATACTGCTCATCCAAATGTTGTCTCAGCAATATCAGTTTGCTTTAAACAAATGTGAGTCCTTTGTTGAGTAGGTGATCTATTTCTCTTCCTTTTTTTGACAAAATGATATGCCCTCTTCCCTGTATAGTGTTTTCCTGCTTTTCTGCTCTGACTAAATTTTTGGGACTTAAAATATTTTCATTTGAGTGATTTAGTTGAATTTCAGTTAACATAATTTCCTGTTAACATAATCCAGGATATTTAGTATACATGTAAAAGTTATAGTTTTTAATGCAAAGTCTAAATTAAACCTTTAAAACAATTGCTGTGAACAGAAGAAAATGTCAGCATTTAAAGATATTTCTTTTTCTTTAAAAAGTGTTGTCAAAAATTGTTAAACTGAGCTCAAAAAAAAGTTATTGAACAGACAGCACTAGTTCCAGTAAATAAGTGGAAAGGTGATACCAAGTCACATAAAAATTATTAGCCTAGGATATGTACATTTTGCATTTAAAAATTAACAAGCAAATTAATAACTAAAATGTCTTCTTTAGTAAATTAGGATTCTCCTGGCAATTAAACAGATAACTTGTAAAAAGGCCCAAAGAAGCAGCAAAGGGGAAGAAAAATGGTAGTGGTTTTTATGCTCTTAATGTTTAACAGAAAAGTACAGGCAATAACTGCTTTGCATATGATTAGCAGATGTAATTCAAAACTGAGTTTTGGTGATGTCTGATGGTCTTGCTCAGCTGATAATTATGAGGAAATATATAATTTTGTAATGTAGACAAATCTCTAGTTCAGAATCCATAGAACAAGTAACGAGATCACAGGTACTGGTGATGGGATCGTGGTATCTTGATAAATGGGATCATGACTGGCAGTGGCAGAACAGTGAGAAGGGATCAAAGGAGAGGGAGGCAGCTGAAGGAGCTAAATACACAGGCTGGGTAGCAGTGAAAAATCTGTACCCTCTCTGACACAGTGACTTCTCAGGAATATTTAAGTTATAACAGTTAAGGAAGGGAGAGAATCTCCTCCCATGGGTTCTCTGTGTACTCTTGTTTTGTAATACGAGGTATTAAAATATTTGAAAACAAACTACTAAAACATTTATGAACACAGTAAATATGAATGGAGAAACATATCATCATCAAGAGTCTCATCATCAGGAGTCTGCCTTGCAGAAGGAGTGAAAATCACCTTCCCAGAGTGGTTAAAAACCAGTGGCTTACTTAATCTGTTTCACTTTTCAGCTCAGCTTTCAGCCATGGACACATTGTGTGTTTTCATAGTGAGTAAGCTCAATGCCATTTCACTCAGATATTTCTGTGCTGCGATGTGCCTGGAAAGTTGAAAAGGTTCACAAGGCTTGAAAGATCCACAGCTTAATATGAGCAGCCCACTACCAGAAGTATTAATCTGTTATAACACCACTTGATGTCCTTGGGACATTTTCCTTACTGTCAGATTTTGCTGAATATAGTTCTTCTTGGCTCTTCTTGGTCTTTAGTACCTAAAAAGCAAGCTTTGAATACATCAAAGCATGAAACAATTTGAAACAATTAGAGGAGACAAGACAGTCAGGGAAGAAAGCAGTGCAGGCAAAGCCTGAAATGCCTGTCTAGATTCCAGCAGATCACTATACTGGAAAGATGCCCTTTTTTTAGTAAACACACCTTGTTTCATCTCTGGAACAAGAGGAACTTGCACTTGGAGACAAAGAGAAGACACTGGAGGATATACATTTCTAGTCCAAATATACAAGCAATGCAATGTAAGATTTGCATGTAAGACTCGTATCATTTATTGAATAAAAGCCCTCCTTACACTGAGATAGGTGTCACAATTCTACTTCAATATGTACTCTTGCATCTCTTGTACTTCATGTGATTTTTCTGCATTTAAATGCCATTTAAAAAAAGTCTCATTTTTCTTGGCTTTGTTATAATATGATGAAAGGCAAGGCCTGGAGCGGTAAATTTGGGCTATCTTTTAGGGCAGAAACATTGGTAACCTGTCTCCATCACCCCAAATCTAGAAGGATGGTTAAGACAATAATGTTGTGTGGCTTTCTTTAAAGGTACACAGTGATCCAAAACTAGAGGCACCTGAGCATTTCCATTGCCCCAGAGGGGATAGTGCCCTTGCTGCCCAACTGCCTAGGAATCCCAGGAACAAGAGACAAGATTTCCCGCAAGTATTTTTTTGTTCAAGGAATTTTTATATTATAATGTTATGCAGTTACATGACTGGTATCTTGGTTCTATTCTCTCAGCTCATTTTTGATTCTGCTTTGAGTAGAGCCCCAAAACACTGTGGTTTGTTTTCTTCTCCAAGCGAAAATATGCTTTTATTCTCATACAAAGTATGTGATGGCTTGAACATTTTGATAGCTTTTCAAAATACCAATGCTTAATTTCATATAAGAGAAAATCTTCCTGTGAAATTAAAGATCCTGCATTTCAAGTAGAAGGATCTTGATGAAGCTGTAGGGTTGGAACTAGATGATCTATAAGGTCATTTCCAACACAAACCCTTCTATGATTCTATAATATTATTCTATGACTTTAAATTGAACTAGCTTTCAAGTATCCCATTTTACAACATCTGCCAGTTTTTAACAGTTCCAATAGCAAAAATATAAATAACCATGTTTGAAATTCCTTCAGTAACATGCAGTGATCGCAGAAAACATTTTACTTTTTAATGATATTGATTTCTACTTTTTCCTACATGATTTCCAAACCCAAGAACATTTTGCTTTAAAGACCAGTGGTTTTAAGGTGCTCAGGTTGAAGGTTTCTCAACCAAGATTTTTCACAGCCTGTTTTGTTCTTTGTTCTTTTCAGATTTTAACTTTACCCAAATAGACATTTTTCTCAGAGTACTTCTATTCAAGTAGTTCCGTGGGGTGAAGGGGAGAGAGCGTGGGGAGGGAAATGGATAAAGTATCATTATGTCTTACTGTGAACATTTTGGTTATCCAGATCTCGTTGTAAGTTTAAAAGCCATGGGAAAATTTTAGATATGGAAATCCTCTATAGCTGTCCTGAGGATTTAACACTGCTCCCAATGAAGTCAGTGCTGGTCCTGTTCCCAGTTTCAGTGTGAGAGCTTTAGCCAGTACATCCAGAATTACCCTGACCTGTGAAGATTGACATCTGAGTCACCCAGATTAACAAGGAGATCTCTGCATTAGGGGGTGAGACAAACTCTTTTGAAAACAAAAGGATGAAATATTTGAGCCCAGTAAAAGGAAGAGGAGGAGGAAATTAAGGAAAAGGAGATTAAAAATAAGGGGGGACAAAAAGAAGGACAGCAAGGAGAATTAACCTGGTTCAGCAGTTGTTTTGCTAATGGGTGCAGTTGGGAAATCCTTTCCTGGAGTCAGCATGAAAACTAACTCCAGCTCATGGCTCCATCGAGCATATCCCTGGCTGACTTGCTTCTGTGTGAGCCAAACCACTGAAGTGTAGATGAGGGAGAGAGATGGTGATGCCAAATACTGGGATGCAGCTGTCTGAGTTTTCCATATAAAAGTCAGCAAAACAGAGATCTACATATTTTGTAAAACTCAAACCATTTTCCAAAAAAAGGTCATAAAATTAAAAAAAAAAATCCCAAAACATTTACAAATAATGACTGGATTGGTCTCTGAAGCTCATTCTTATCTGACAGATGGCAAGCCCAGCTCATATACTGATCAGGGGAAAATCAGTCTCTCCCCCCAGGCAATCATGAAGAGTATAGTTCATATTATGTAAACACATTTTTAATTAAGTACGATTATAAATCTCTTCATTAGTTTCTTACTTCTCAGAATCCAGTTATTTGGTAATTCTTTGATTAACTTCAGGACATCTCTTCATGCTTTCTTCTCTCTTTCATATTTTCATTTCATATTTCATTCAAAAATAATGCAATCCCAAATTCTTTGATTTTCTGCTTTTTCTGCTTCATAGCAGTCCTGTCTCCACACTCACTCTGAGTCTAATCCAATACTCAGTGATGTTAAGAGAAGAAAATTCCATCAAAATCAGCAGATTTGGGGCAGGCTTTTTCTCCAGAATATTAAATAACGGCAGGTAGGAGGCACATGAATGAAACACAATTATTAGAGCAAGGGGAAAATCTTGACTTTTCCAGAATTCCTTTTAAGCAAATCACTTCAAATCTTGGCACCCTGAGGTCCTCCAACTCTCATACTAACGATGGTACTCACCAATATAAAGTAATTAAGATCTTACAGATAAAAGTTATAAAACCTGTGGACAGTATTATTCCTCCTGAGGGTAGACCCATAGCATGGCCCAGGAGACTGGAAGTTTCTCAAGTCTTATGTTGAGTCTGAACACAGAAGACTTTTTAAAAGTATTGCTTTTCAGCTTAGTCATTATACAATACTGAGTCCAAGTTGGTGGCCTCCCAAAATTTTAAGAGCCTCTGCTCCAGGGAAAATCAGTCTGGTATCAGGGAGAGGAAAGGAGTGAGGGGTAATGCTGGCAGATGTCCCAGGGTAATATTAAATAGCAAATTAGGTAGAACATGAAGACAGAAAGTGGTTGCTTGTGGTTTAGAGAGAAGTTATGCAGCAACTTTAGTAAGAAATTATGGAGTTGCTCTTTTCCCTGAGGAGGTGATGGTGGTATAGAGGTGTATCACACCACAGTTTGGGGAGCCCCCGGTGGTCTAGTGGTTAAGACGCAGGGCTGGTACCCTTGAGACCACGGGTTCGATTCCCGGTCAGGGACCTCCCCGGGCAAGATGGTGCTCGTTAGCCCTTAAGGCAATCCATCTAAGAGAA
>JAWWES010000081.1:137920834-137931498 GCA_035583135.1 Lophotriccus pileatus | reverse complement strand
GCTCGAAGGCCTTATCTGCATATGCGGGTAAGGACCTTCCCCGGCTCTTCGTTCGCGAAGACGGGCCATACTATACACCACAGTTTACTGGGCTGCACAGACCTCCCCAAGACAGCTCTGGAGCTTCAAGGAGTTGATCTCTGGATCATTCTACATTTCAATCTGCTGGATTTTCCATGTACACCTAGCACCAGCTCCACATTTTCCCTAGCAGAATGACCTCAATTCAATGAGATAGCCCCTCATAGACCTTTTGGTGTCCAATTTTTCCAAGCAAGGGACCATTCTATTGTGATATTATCAGAAGGTGGCAAAAGAAAAAAACAAGACTTTGACAAGAAAATGCCAAAATCCATTTGCTGCTCAAGATGTCATTGGAGTCCAGGTATCCATTGCAATGCTTTTCCAATAGGGTGCCTGGTCAGGGGAAAAATAGGTAAAGTGACTCTCAGCAGGACAGTAAAGTTCCTTTTTTTTTTTTTCCCCTTTTTTATTTGATTCCAAATGATTTCTTTCTGTAAGAATGCAAAGTAAAGCCAGAAGTCTCTAAGGTATCTTTTCAACAGATTTCCAACCTGTAATGGTGGTTCCCATTGCCAAAATATTTAAAAGGCCTCTGAAAGTCAGACACTACACATATAAAATCCTTTCTCAGGCCTGAAGAACTACATTATAGTATTTTTATGGAAGCCTTTAAAATAGGACCATAACAAAGGTCTGACATTGTCGACTATACACGTGGAGTGTTTAGATAACTAGACTAGACATTCCCTCTAACAGTCCTATAGAAAGGAGTGGAATGATATCCAGAGTTAACAACTGTTTAAAAAAGTAGGTTCTCATGACAGAAGGGATTTTAGGCATCCATAGGAGATGCTGTTCTGGTTTTGATTCTAATTAAAAGGGGAGGAGCTGGTTATGAATGTGAAAGAGAAAGACATCAGGCGTGGCAAAGAGCCAGTAACTTCTTTTTTCTTTGGAAAAGGAGAGGCTTCCTGAGAGCAAGAATCAATAAGGTCAGGATTTTTAGGTAAGATTTCATAAATATATAACAGGGGGTAAAGGGACTTAGGAACATACAGGAAGTCTTGAAAGAAAATGCTCTAAAGGAACAAGCACAAACTTGTCCAAGAATGTCCAAAGGTTCCTGTTTGTATTCTGGTATGTATTTAGCTCTTTACTGGTATTTAACTCTAGAAGGAAACACGTTGAAAATCAGATATAAATTGGATTGGCTATAAATTAATTGGAAACCAATAGCTCTAGCCAAAGTGCTTGGCTAGGGACAGCAGAGTAACTAGCTGATGTTCTGTTTATAATAAGTTAATATTATCAGTATTATATTATATATTAATATTAATTTAGATATGTCTACACTAATATTAACAGGAAGCAAAATGACATTTCCAGTTTGCTGTCCAGAAGAGCTAGAAAAAGGTACTACCCAGAAATTAAAGTATTTTCTCGATCCATAAAAATTTAAAAGTAACTAATCAATAACCAATCCAATAATGGGTAAGGCTTCAGTCTAGAACAAATGTAAAACAAATTAGAGAACCCTTAGGTGAGCTTAGGGTGTTTCAAATAATCTGAACTTGATAAAGGTCATCCATAGGTACTTAAAGAACCTGCTGAAGAAAGATCAGAAGAAAGTACCAGTTATCTTTGAGAATCTGTGGTGATCAAATTTAATATTGGATATATGAAAACAGCAAATACGGGACTTACCCTGGGAAGTAAAGAGCTGTGAAATTCTAGTTAAGCTAAAGTGTTATAGAACAAATAGATATTTAAAGAAACAATATGTAGGCATTTGGAAGATAATAAGAGGATGAGCAATATGTTTTTTCACGGAAGGTTCATACCAAGCTCATAAAATTTCCTTATACAATAAAAAAGTCATTCTAGATGAGTGAAGCAAAAGATAACAGAGGTTAACTCTGAGAGGATTTGAATTGTATTAACAACAAGCTTGGAAGATGTAATCTTGCTGAAACTGCTATGCCCACACACAGGATTGAGCTGGAAGCCAAAAGAAGGTATCAATACATTGAGTGAAATCTTCAACACTGGATTAAACTACTTGAGTGGTGGAGCAGAGAACTGTAATATTAAGCTTGCACAGATAAGCAGTTAGAAGAGACTTCAGGAATGCTGGAGGTAAATATTCAAAGAAATAGTGAAAAATTGGAGAAACTGTCAAAATGATCTTTTGAAATTCAATGAAATCAGTGCAGATCAGCACCAGGAACAACCAATTGCCTGAATCCAGGATAGGAACAGCTGAATGGACAGTTGATCTTAAAAAAAAAAAAAAAAAAAAAGAAAGGAAAAGAAAAGAAAGAATAGATATTCAAAATGAACAAGACCCAAAGCTTTCACAGTGTTGGAAGAAGGTAAACCACAGCTGACATGTACAAATAAGGATGTGGCCTACAGAATTCAATAATCCAGGTACTCTGTTCAAAGGAACATCAAAAGCCTGGTGTTGGGCACTGCCTTTGAAAGAATGTATAGATAACTGGAGGAAGTTCAAAACATCAAGAATTTATCAGAGACAAAGATGTATGAAGATAGAATAACTTATTTGTGATTCTTTGTCTGAAGACAGACAAGGCTGAGTGTGGAGGTATGTTAACAGTCTTTCATGTATGTAAGAGTTAGTTCCAAAGAGAAGGATAGAATATCTGGTGAATTGGGCAAGAAACAATCAACCTAAATCACAGCATGAAAGGTCCTGGCTTGACATTGATATAAACTTTTTAACAGGAATGATTGTGAAGCATTGGGGCAGATTGCCTGAGTAAACTGTGAAATTGCAGTCACTGGTGGTGTCTAGAAACAAGCCATTTGTCTCCTCAGTCCTTTTATTCTTGTGCTCAGACAGACACTGCCTTAACAGCTTGATCATATTTTTGGAGTTGTAACAAGAGGAAGAATTTCTCATAGTCTGCAATAAATTCTTAAACAGTTGTGGCAGGGCAAGTGCAGAAATAAAATAGAAAGTAAAGTGGGAAAATACAGGGAAAACAAACGAGGACAGATATCACGTTGTTGCATATTTTTCTAACACCTTTAATACCCAAAGACTAAAGCAGAGAGGATCTGTAATGTCACTGCAGAGAGAGTCCAAAAAAAGAAAGGTACTTGAGAGAGAGAGACAAGATATTTGTCCACTAATGTGCTCTGTGGCAGAGATACTTGGAAACATAAGATGAAATTATTAAATATTGTACTTGCTGATATTTCCCAAGAGGACATGACACTACCTCCAAGTAGAAAGCCTCCAGTTGTCACACCTGCAATCACTACCACTGCCTCTCCTCCAGAGCTCAGATCCATGCTCTGAACTTTTGCAGTCCCTGCTTGTCTCCCCAGTCTTGGCCAAAGTGCTGCCTGTTGAATAGTTTCATTTTCAATGCTGTAAATGCTGTAGATCTTTTTCAGTGTTGGATGACAGCAAAGAGAGTGTATTCTTTTGAAGAATTTCATGCTAGGCTTGTCTGTTCTCTGTACTGTGATAGGTGACAGAGCCAATGCCCATTTGAGGGCAAATTGAATTCAAAGGATGTTTCTGCTCACTGCTTTCTATGATCCATCTACAGGCTGGGAGGATCAAGATGGATAATTTTGTCTGTGTTTGTACAGCTCTGAGAATGCACAGGTTATATACTATACATAACTAAGAAATTGAAAAGCCTAATAACTCAAATTGATCTCTATGCTAGGATTTTCTCACTTATTTTATATATCATGTATTAAAACTTGACTTGTGATATAACTGAAAGATAAATCTCGTACCCTTTTCTGCCCTGTCTGCCAGACATCTCTAACAGCTGTACTAACAGGTGTTCATGGATATTATGAGTAGCAGATGTTGTTTTCCTGAGAAACCTGTTTCTAGAAAAGTCTTGCCTTCAGTGCACAGCAACTTCTGCAGAAGTGTTTCATTCCACTGTAGTTATCAAAGGATGACAACAGAAATCATGGCAGTGGAATAAACAGCTCGGTGTTGAAGGTAAGTGTAACCAAAGTTGCTAAGAATGCATACTTGTAGCTGCTTCCACATCACTGCTTATTCATAGAAGATAAAATCTTGTTCTTGGAATTAGCTTTTTATTTATTGCAAATTACCATTTTTATCCAATTCTAATGAGAAATCCAGTGCTAAACAACATTACATCAATAATTTAATCAAAATCACTCCCTGGTATATGTTTATATTATAGTTCTGAGTATTTAATATCTAGGTATGCCTATTCTGTAAAGTAAGAGGGACACAAAGTACATGCAGTTTAAGGCCAATGCATGTGAAGTGTTTCTGGTGGGGCCCAGAAACAGTGGAAGGAAATGTACAAGATGCAAACTCATTTGTAAAGTCCTGAAACCAAACTCTGCTTTACCAACTTTTTCTTGACAAGCTTTTCAAGACAGAGAAATAATAACTACAGATGTTTTCTTATAGTTATGTGACTAATCTTGGTTGGTTTAGATTTGATGTCCCTGCTTTCTATTTCAAAGAAAGATTAGAAGATTGAAAGAAAAAAGGAATAAGTCTTGAATGAAGATAAAACAATAGGTGGTTTGTACTGTTCTGTATTTTTTTTTTCTGGCTCTAATTTTAACATTTTTTCCCGATGTTCTGACTAGCAAAATGCCACTACCAGTTTGAAGAGAAACAAACTCATTCCGTTATGACACAGCAGCTATGACAACCTCTTTTATTGTTGCTTAATGGTGTGTTCAAGAATGTCAAAACAGCTCGCAAATATTTCTGGATTTGCTGTTTCAGGGACATGAAAACAGAAGCTTCAATTGGATTCAAATATGATTCAGAACAGCTTAATACTTTGAGAGCATTTCTTGGCATCACTGTGCTTGCCCATATTTCTAGTCATAAATTGTCCACTAGTCTTCAAAAAGTTAGACTAAACTTCTTAAGACAGATAAGTAAGCTAAACTCAATGAAACAGAACTGCAGATTGATTGGCTGTGGAGACTACTGGTGGTAATTAAATTTTTATTTCACATTCACAAAAATCAGAGAATAGCTCAGCTCACTGTGACACGTGGTTTCCATTTGAAATGACTGTGTATGATTGTCTGCTTTGACATGGAATGACTTCTGAATGGTTTTTGTGAAAGTAGTGCCTAATCATAAAAATCACCATAATAAATTACACACTTATCAGCAAATTTCAGCAGTCAGAGGAAGAAACTTGCTGGACACACCAGGTGAAATAGAGTTTATCTGCTCTCTCAAATGTATAGTTTGGGAAAAATATAATAAATCACAGGACCATAGGAAAATTCACATTGGAGGGGAACTCAGGAGGTTTCTGTCCCAACCTCCTGCTCAAAGAAGGGTCAGCTCTGGGGACAGAGCAGATTGCTGAAGGCTTTGAGCAAGCCCAGGAGGGGTTCACCCCCCCTCCCAGGATGGAGACTGCACAGCCTCTCGATCATCTGCTCCAGTGCCTGACTGCCCTCAGAGGGAAAATTCCAGAAATTCAGTTCCAATGTCTGAACCACTCCTCCTTCAGCTTATGCCCAGAGTTTCTCCTCTACCCACTGGGAACAGGAGTGAAGAGCCTGGCTCCCTGTGTCTTTGGTAGCCTCTCGTGGCACTGTCTGGGGGCTGCTCTTTGCTTCCATCCCTTCTCCACACTGACTCAGCCCAGCTCCCTCAGCCCCTCAAGGACATGTGCTCCTGCCTTTAACCATCTCAGTGTCTCTCAACTGAGCTTGCTCCAGTTTGCCAATCTCTTTGTTGTGTGGAGTGTGCCCAAATTGGATCTCCACAATATATCTCACACTCTTAAAATTATTTCTGCCTCCATCTTCCCCACTGTAGAAGAGCAGCTCATGAGATAAGACCGAAACTTTCATAACAGATCAGGTCTCAGTTAGGATACCACAGGTATTGATTCTAGGTCCTTTTATTTTCTTTCCTATTATTCCTTTTATTTCCATACTGACATTTCTTTTCTGGTTGTTAGACTCACACTGTTTTTCCCACACAGACTTGTAAGATAAAATCAGTTCAGATTGCTGTCTACCAGTGATACAGAAAATGTGCATTTTTATTTTTCTTTTCATTAACCTGCACCTCTGCTTCTTGATCCAAATATAAATGTTGCTCTGCATCAACTAACCTTGAGAACGGCAAATACAGATATAGCCAAACAACACTGCTCTGCTTCCAGTTGGTCTGAGGGGGAATAGGACCTTTATCCTACAGCCAAAATTCAGTGTTCAGTATCCTAATGCTGGACTGACTTTTGCTGCATTCATAGGTAGTGGAGGATAGAAGGGAAAAAAAACTAATTTGAGCGAGATTTATTTAATCAGAACCACTTGAAGATGTTAAGAAAAATCAGTTAAAAGTAATACTATCATGACTATTTCAGTATAGTGCAATCCAAATTTTTTCACTTCTTAGGTGCAGTGCCTCTAAAATGTGCTTATTTGAGAGCAATTCTTTACTTCTTAGTGTTTAAGAATCAGAAAAAAACCACAAAACAACAGTGTAAAGCTGTTAATTGCATTGGCTGACTCCATGCAATGAAAAGCATGCTGAGTGTCTTTAGCTGCACAGGCCAAACCTGCCCCTGACCTGCTGAAGTGGCTGGGCACATGGTGCCAGGACTTCCATTTCACAGCCCATGGGAAGGGAGGAGATGCACCTTCAAAACGCTGTAGGAGCAAGGGCAGATCCCAAACTCTCAGGAAAGGGCAAGCAGCTTGTACTGAGCATTGAGGCAAAAGGAGTAAAGGAAAGAAAACCTCTCTGAAATCAATTGGACTTGAAGGAATCTAAAATTTCACCTGTGCAAGAAGGGGCTGGGTAAACCACAGTGCTCTGTGAAAGCACTGATTTCTCCAGGCCACCTCAAACCATCTTAATTTGGCCCTCTGGATAACAGAAAGACCCTCAAGAGAGGTTGACTTTGGTAAATGGAGATAAAGGCAATAAAATCTAGTCCACTGACTTTGTTGTTGTCTTTTTAAGCGCAGGGGACCATTATTTTCTACTGATCTCATTTCCTGAATAGCCATGAGGGAGGAAAGCTGACTGAAAACAGTTCGATTCTGGTCTGAGGGGTGAGAGCTGATTGCTCTTCTGGGCTGAGGGGAAAGCTGCTCTGAGGGCTGTGTGGAAAGCTCAGTGCATGCCCCACAGCTGACTCAGGTAGCTGGACATGCTGCCAGCACACTGTCCATAGCTCTGCACTAATGAGGTTTCTTTTCTTGGCCCCCACAAGAGTAGCTTAACCTGCAACATTTTCCTGATTTACATGCATTTAGAGTCATAGAAGTGGAAAAGAAATCCTTTTTAAATGGAAAGGGAATATAATTTCATGCTGAGGTTCAAATCATAAAAAGCCTCTTATCTCTGCTTGTATTTAGTGATAGCAATCGTTGCATGAGCAAGGAAAGTGGCTCTTACCTTTAAAGAGCTCTGGAAGAACAACTCTGCATATGCCAGCAGTTTACAGCTGATTTATTTTTATTAGCATACTGGTATAAGTGCATTTCCTCCCCACTCCAAAGTTGTCTACAACTGGAGATTTAAATCTGAACCTTCTTCCATTCACACACAGGTTTCTGGAGGATTCTAAACTTGGACTTCGACACAATTCCCGTTTCTATCTGACACTGCACTGGAGAAAGGCTGGGATGAAGAGTGTACTGAGGAGGTTCAGAACTGCCATCCCCTAGATTTAAATTATGAATAGACACAATCCATGCACCATCAACCATAGAAGTGGCTTTTGAATTCTCACTAGAAAATATGTTTATTCCATGCCTCCTTATACTTGTGTCTTTCAGATTCACATTTTCACTTCACCATACCAGTTAGCAAACAATCCATGAACCCAGATGTCCCTGAAACTGTGACTTTGGGGAAAACAACAAGAGGGAGAGATCAGTGACAAAACTATGTTTGCCTACAGCTCTGGAGTGAGGCTGCCAATTGTGCAGTCCTGCACTCCTGGTGTGGAAGGAAAGTGTGGGTGCTTTGGTTTCCACACCCTGAGAGTGAGGTAAAGGTAAGGACAAGCATACCCATGTCTGATTCTGGCACGGAACAGAGTCATGCCCAGGTTGAACACATGGCCTCAGAAGTGAGTTGGAGTCCTGAGAAATATATAATACAGGATCAGGAAACCCTTGCCACCTGAGTTCAGATGATGTTTGGAGTTAGGAAGTAAAGGGTATGTGATGCTCTGCAATAAAATATTTTTCAGGTTCTATTTTGTCTGCAGGCTCATCTCACCTTTCAGTGAGATGAGGTATTGGAACAGCAAGAGCATACCCTGAGCCTAGTGGATGGACCTTTGCCTAAATCTAATTGAGAGTTAAATCAGAACACTGCATCCTTGACCCTGCTCCATACACCTGGCTTTAGTGGGTACAGTTCTCAAATGAGAAAATGAAAGAACTGTGGAACAGAAATGTCAGCTTTTCTTGGGAAATACAAGTCTAACAGTATGTAAGAGGTTAGTATTATTTTAATTTCAACAGTCCTAGATGGATTTTCCTTGGTTAGGTTAAGAAGCGAATATAGGTATTTCCCAATTCCCTTTACCTGATTCAAATGCCTTGAGGATTACATAAAGTTCAGGAGTACCATGTTCCAGATCAGTAGTTAACTATTGCTCTGGTTCTAGTTATAATCTTCCATATCCTACCAGCAGGAAAATTTAGTTCAGAAGAGAATGAACAGAAACATGAGAGAAAGAACTTACTTATTGTCCAGTATGCACCTTGCCTAGCTCCTTTTATTTTTAAGGAGTAGTATGGTATAGAGTGACATCCACTTTGAACATATTTTCCCATCATTGCTCTACCAGCTCTAAAAGATTCTTTTGTTTGCATATTGTTATTATCTGCTAGACACTGATAGGAATGTGGAGTCACTCAGTGAGAAAGGGAAACATGGTTCTCATTCAGAAGGAATGCAGCTTCATCCACACAGTTTACAGCACAGTTGTATTTGAAGTTGAGCCACAGGATCTTGTGGCAGTAAAAAGCTTTGTGATTTATAGGAAAGTGTCACTCTGGCTGTCTCCTTTATAAAATCTTTTTACTACTCTTGTTGAATATAAATCAAAATTATGTGGCCAACAGTGTGATGGTTTTGGCAAAATGTTGTGAAGACAAAAAATAATCAGGTTTGAATTGTCTTGGCCTTATTCTGCAGAGAGATATTATTGGAATTTATTGTCTTGCCAAGATCAATATCCTTGTCCTTAAAAATAGGTGTGTGTATGTCTAAATTAATATCCAAATTAATTTAAGGATGTTCACCATGAAGCTTATCTTCAAATCACAGTAACAATAGATCTTAACTGCTTGAAATAAAGATGACAGAATTTAAAAATCCCACTCTGTCCATATTTGTAGCACCAGACTCCAGAGTCTTTGGGGGGTTTGTCTCTTTCCAGGGCTAAATGTCATGCATCTCAGCATATTTGATTCAAAGTTATCAAACTTCACCCAGGAATTTTAGCAGGAGGTGAACCTCTCCTCCCACACTGTATATTAGTTTTACTTCTAAGGAAAAATATGTGTGTGACAAGAAGTAAACAATCAATTAATCATTTGTCATAGTTCAGTTTCTGCCTCTGCAGTGAAGGCAGTAGAGAGAGATGAGTGTTAGAGGAAGGTGCAGGAGGCCAGGAGACACCAAAGAGAGGTGACCAGAATTTGAGACCAGTCCTGCACCACCTCTCTCAAAGCCACAGTGTTAACCAGGGGTTGCCAGCCAGTGGCATTTCAACTGTGTAGTTCATGGGTGTGCAGCCAGTGTGGTGGCCTGAATTTGGCTGTGAACAGACTCAGGCTGCAGGGACAGTATCTCCAAGCAATGTCCCAGCCCTAGCCCATTCCCAAGCAGAGCAAAAGGATTCATGGAGACCCAGGGACAATTCTCACTTGAGTTCTCTGGGGATGGTGGATCTTGGACATGAGATCCAAATGAGGATGGAGGCAAAAGGATTAATTTCACCTTCTCTTGCTTTGCCAGCACTTACAGCCTGACGTAAATAGTGTTTGAGAAACTCTGCTTGCACCATACAGGAGACTGGGGTAGACAGAGATTGTAACCCTCCCTTCCAGCCTTTATGAATTTATGAGTTCACATATCCTTCCCTGTACTTAAAAGACCTCTACTGCTGGTAGTTGAGCATCTGTGCCTATTGTCTGTTTGTACTTAGCTGTACAGCAATTAGAACAGGCAGCACTCTCCTGATCTATAAATTATTCAGCACACCCAGTTCAGAATGATGCTCTGGTCAGAAGCACCAGCAGAGATGCACAAAGCACAGAAGAGGGGCTTGCAGCAGAAGGACTGAAGAGACTCACCTGTCTTATGCAGCCAGCTCCTTTTTCTTACAAGTCCACATCTCAAAGAATATTAAGCAATACTGTGTTGCTATACCCCTTTACAGGAGTAGAGGGCAAAATAATCCACCCCTGGCTTCTGCATCAATGTCAGTAATTTTCTAAAAAGTGAGATGTAAGGAGAAGCTTATGGCTGGGCATAACTGTCGTGGGTTTGTCCTGTGACAATTTTTTTTCTTCCCACACCCCCCAACCAAATTGGTCTAAGCTGTGAGAGAAGGTTTATGCAGACAAAACTAAAATCCAATTGGGGA
>JAWWES010000081.1:137882601-137913807 GCA_035583135.1 Lophotriccus pileatus | reverse complement strand
TCTCCTCCCCCAAAACCAGGCAAGGGAAAAAAGGAACAATTTTTAACCTTGCAGCAGCACAAAGCAAAACCATGACAAAATGGAATTAGTCTGTTTTAGTTTGTGTCCATTGCCTCTTGTCCTGTTACTAGGCACTGCTGAGGAGAGTGTGGCTCTGCCTTTTTTATTATCCCCATCGGGTATTTACTCGCATCTGTGAAATCCCCTTGCACCTTCTCTTCTCCTGGCTGAACATTCCCAGCTCTCTCAGTCTCTCCCTGTGCATCACATGCTCCAAGCACTTAATCACCTTCCTATCCCCTCACTGGGACTCACTTCACTTAGACTCTTGCGCTAGAAACATTCCCAGGATCTGTGTCACCAGTGCAGACCAAAGAGGGAGGCTCACGTCCCTTGACCTGCTGTCCACGCTCTGCCCAGCGCAGCCCAGGAGGCCACTGGCTGCCTTTGCTGCAAGGGCACTTCATCACTGGCTCATAGAATCACAGAACCATAGAATGAGTTGAGAGGGGCCTTTTAAGGCAATTTAGTCCAACCCCCTGCCGTGGGCAGGGACATCCTTTACCAGATCAGGTTGCTCAAAGCCCCAACCTGGTCATGAACACTGCCAGTGATGGGGCACCCATGGTCAACTTCATGACCACCAGAACCCCAAGGCCTTTTCTGCAAAGTTGCTCTCCAAATGGTTAACCACCACTGTGTACTGGTGCCTGGGGTTATTCTTGCCTGGGGGCAGGACTTTGTATTTCTCTTTGTTGAACCCTATAATGTTTCTATCTGCCCCACCCTCCAGACTGTCCAGGTCCCTCTAGATGGCAACATGACACCCTGGAACATCACTCACTCCTCCCAATTTTGTATCATCTGCAAACTTGCAGGTCATTAATGAAGATGTTAAAAAACCTACTGAGTTTTAATGGTTTTCCAAAATGACCAGTCTAGAGGCAAGACACTTAGGACATGCCTCCATAATCTGTGACTCTAGGGATCAAATTCCACTTCACAGGCCCCTTGACAGAGGTCTCCTTGCACGGGGACTGTCCTGCAGGGGGACCAGTAGCCTTAGCTCCATCGAGTATGCTCAGGGTTGTCGCTAGAAGTGTTCCCCTCAAAGGAATACAGCTGTGGTGCTGGGTCCACCTTGAGTAACACTGCCAATGTCAGGGCAGAGTGAACCCAAGCAGGACCCCAGGGGCCCGTGGTGTTAACCAGCAGGGGAGGAGACTGAGAAACGTGCCTTGAGTGTGTCAGAGAGACTTTTCGAGATGTTGTGTTTTCATGGCAGTAGAAACGTAACAGGCGTGTTGGAGACAGGCAGCCAGTCACTGGGACACTGAAAGTAAAGGGAAAGAGAGGAGAAAGCAGGAAGAGATTCAGGATTTTTAGAGGGCAGATTTTGGTGGGGGTAGTTTGCTGCTGCTGTTTATTTCAGGTGTGAGTTTAGTGAAAATAAGGTTTTTTTAAAAAAACTATTTTCTATAAATACAATTTCCCCCCACCCCCACCCCCCCCGTGTGCATACTTAAATCTTAATAACTGTTTCTCATTCTATGGGAAATGACTCTTGGTGGGTTCAAATATTGGCTAAGCACTCAGATTAAAAAAAAAAAAAAGGTTTAAACTGCTTAGGAACATGAATAGGATGGAGGATGACACCTTATTGAAAAATCAACTGTGATAGCCGCTTGCCATAAATGTACTTCCCCAAATGATCTTCCTCACAGTATCCTCTCAAGACATTAGTAAATACCAAGGACTTCATCTGAGGTTACTGGACACTGCATTCTGCTGTCACTTGGCTTGGAAGCCACTTGGTGTGGCTTCTCCACCACACGATCCGTGGCAAGCACGATCCAACACATCTGGCACCTTTCTCATCAGGCCTCTGTAATATTGCTCTTGACTAAATAGCAAATCCTGTTCCTCTTCCAGTCCCAGGTCAGACTCACTCAGCAAGGGGTACACCCACACGTGCTGTGATGATGCACTGGGAGAGTCACTGCTCCTCTGCAGAACAGGCTCAGCTTGTGTAAAACTGGTCTGCTGTTAGTACATGGCCTCTGTAAGTCTCTAGTCTTGTCAGCTGAAATAAGGAGCCATGAAATGCAAGGTGATTTCATCAAAAGCCAGATGGGGATAGAATAACATTGGAACTGGGGGCTGGTTTTGTTCTGACTTGTGTGCAGAGCTGTTGGTGTAAGCCCCAGCATGAGCACTTGGCAAGGAAATTGTTCAAAAAGGACTTGCCAGAGGCTTGCAGTTTATGCCTGTATAGATTTCTGTGGTGAAATTTGTGCCTGCCAGCCAAGCCAACTTGTACTCAGCACTTCATTGGAAGACTCCTTGCGAAGACATGCCTGTAGCCTTCCTGAGACACCAATGCTGGAGCCTTTGCCATTGGTATCCCAGCTCTGCTTTTCATTCTGGGACACTCAGTGCCTTGGAGCATCACAGAGTCAAAGTATTAATCAAAAGTATCTTTTTGGTATTCCAGTACAGTGTGATATTGCATGGGTTTACCTCATATAAAATGCCATGGTTTAACCCCAGCTGGCAACTAAGCACCCCAGAGACATTTGTTCACTTCCCCACCAGTGGGATGGGGAGAGTGTCTGTAGAGTAAAAGTGAAAAAACTCATGGGTTGAAGTAAAGACAGTTTAATAAGATAAGCAAAAGCCATGTACACAAGCAAAGCAAAACATTCACCACTTCCCATGAGCAGGCAGGTGCTCAACCATCCCCAGGAAAGCAGGGCTCCATCACCTATAATAGTGACTTGAGAAGACAAATGTCATCACTCTGAATATCCACACACAGCACTCCCTGCTTCCTTCTTCTTCTCACGCTTTATGTGCAAAGATAATGCCGTATGGTATGGAATATCCCCTGGGTCAGTTGGGATCAGCTGTCCCAGCTTTGTCTACCCCAGTCCCCTCACTGATGAGCTGGGGTGAGGAGCACAAAAGGCCTTGGCTCTGTGTAAGCACTGCTCAGCAATAACAGAAACATTTCTGTATTATCAGCCCTGCTTTCAGCCCAAATCCAAAACACAACCCCATATGAGCCACTGTGAAGAAAATTAACTCTACCTCAGCCAAAACCAGCACATAAATGCTGAGCCTTAGAGCAGAAAAATAATAAAGAAACTCCTTGTGGAAATATACTTTCCTAATCCTCTTTACTTCGCATTGGCTTCTGATTAACCTAGATGAGGAGATGCTTTGGAAAAGCCAAGAGTATTAATGAATGGATTTGTATGCCTAATTTCTGTCCCTAATAATAAAAATTTTGCCCTGAAATGTGTAAAGGCTGGCTGTGCAACTGGAATTCTGCTCAAATAAAAATCACAAAGGGATTTCTACTGGGGTCATCACTGAATACTCTGCAAAAGAGCAATGAGGTGTCAGGGGATAGAGCACGGCACTCTATGGAGAGAGCTGCTTCTCATACCCATGAGGTCTGACAGCTGTTAGGGAACATGCAGACATCCTCCAAGATAGTCTTTTGGGATTTCATGGTCTGCTTCCTAGTGAGTCGACACAGAGTACATCTGCAGAGCAACAAGGCAGGTGCGAGCTCAGTATATAGAACAGCATGTCTTTACTAACAGAATTAGGTGGATAAACGGCTCCAGGTCTTCCAGTATAGAATAAAACCACATGAAATTCAAAAGCTAGACCAGATGCCAACAGGAAGAGAGAAATAGGGTATTTCCTATTAAGCTGCACCTCAGCTTCACTGCTGGGTGTGGGTGAGGGGACCAGTGCCCTGGACAGAGAAACACATGCACGGTCATTGCCTGCAAAAAGGGGGGTGACAAGGGTAAAGCACTGTGGTAAAGCACAGTGCTTGTGCTGTGGGAACTCCCCTTGAGATTAGGTGAAACACTGCACAGGACTGTTCAAATTAAGAATAGAAATGGAAGCACAAGTAGCAGCAATTGCCATTTAGACATTTGATATGTGCTTCCTCATCTCTTGTACTGTTTTCCAGTATGCTTTGTCACATGATACCTTTGAAATAAAATGAAAATTAGCTATAGGCACCACAATGTCTCCTGCCCATGCACTGGGACACCTTACCTGCCTTCTTACTCTGAATCCTGTCAGGAAACTCCAGTTTAGGCACTGAGCACCCCTATTTAGGTATGACAACAGTGGTCATAATTCTGGCCTCTGAGGAGTTGACCCTTTATGACTTAAAAAGACAATAAGATTCTTAGCCTTTCACATTATATACATGGTTTTAAAAACATACCCCAAATTTAACTCGTGTGGCATGTTGTTTCAGCTGATGCACTGCATTTTCTTATCAGTTTTCTGTTTCTCTGAGCATAGTGAAGGACTGCTTGAAAGATGAACTACAGGTTACTCACTCAGTGGCAGCATCTAGCATTTCTTCTAGCATCCTAGGAAAAAAGCAGCAGTAAATCTCAGGCCAAGTGTCATATGAGGTAAGAAAGACTATCTGACATAATTTCTTTCTTAGAAACTTTCAGTGTTGAAAGTCTTTAAATTTTGGCATTTCACCAAAATCCACAATCCCCACCACAAAATTATAAGATATCTAAAAAGGAGGTCCCTTTCCAGGAATGACACAAACAGAAATGAATACAGGGAGAGGAAAAAATCTCCCACTGTTCAGGATAGATTAGACATAATATTTCCTTTTTAAACTTACAGGGCGCTGGGGATTTGGTCTTAGAGAAATTATTTTCCAGTTACAATTCTCAGACCTGAGTTCTGCTCTTCCCACAACTGATTATTTCCCAGAAGTCATATTTTTCATACTTTTGTTTGGTTTTTTTGATACTGAATGAGCTGAAACGAGGAGACTGAAGAGAAGGAAAAAAAAAGACACTTAACTCTGAAGAAAGGCCTTTTCTCTTTTCTGCACTTACCAAATTTTAATAATTTACCAAAACTGCTATAAACACAACCTTTGCTACCCAAAGGCAAATTCTAGCAGGGTTGATCACCATTCTGTTTGGCTGAATTTCACAGTATACTTTTAGGCCACTTAATATAAAAGAATCAGCTCCTGCAAAACATCCTGGTACAGCGTCAGGTCAGTTCACATTTCCAGTTCATTTGTCTGTGGCCTTCACAGAGACAAGCTGTTTTTCTATTCTTCGGTGAAGTTTATTATACTGTGGGCAAAACATCAAAGGGAGTGCTGGACCGAGCTGCAGAGTAAGCCACAAGGGGCACACTACTGAACTGGAACAGTCTGGATTTTTCAAATGTTAAAGATAGGAATTATTTTAAATACTTTCTGCTGGATGTACTGCTCAGTAGGCCTTGCCCACGTCTGTGGAGAGAGAGCTGCCAGCTCCCTGCAGGACAGGAACCCTCCGTGGGGCCAGCAGGCCAGGATGGGGCAGTATCATCCTTGGGATGGCAGTAGCAGCCAGAGAGGGGATTTCCAAAGTTGCTGTCAGAAGCAGGCTCACCTGAGACTACATTTGGGGCCAGATCTCAGCACACTGTGTGCAGTCAGAAGAGAGGAAAATTCATCCATGCTGACAGTGGCTATGGGCATTAGCAATGACCAAATAGTCCAAGGATTTGACCACCTTCTACAGCTATTAAAATTTTAACCTCTAGCCTGTTTGGGTTATTCCACAGCCATTTGGTAATGGATGACAAAGATATGATGGGAAAATGGTTATCACTTGAAGTTTATTGGTGCCTGTCACCATGTGAAAACAATGCCCTTTTATTCACTATGGTACAACTTCAGCATGTGTATGTATGTTTGTGAGCTATTCCAGTCTGGATGATAGTGTGGTACTTAAGGATCTCTTTTGACAATAGGAGAGGTGAGTTTAAACCCATTAGGGGAATGGAGGACAAAACCACCAGTCACTTGGAAGACTTTCACCACAGGAGGGTTATATGAGAAGGTGAAAAGGAAAGGACTTCTCCTTAGACCTTATTTTTGGTGAAATTCTTCCCCCTCTAGCTACAGGCTTTGTTTATGTGCGTTACCAGCACAATAGCATGAGCTAGAAGGTCACTTGTCTCCCTTTGGACTTACATGACATTATTGCTAAAGCCAGCAGGCTGGAAAATGGAAAGCTTTCCAGGTCTGCCTCGTCTCCTGTTAAAGACAATCCAGGAAGTTGTGCAGTCTCAGTGCTGAATACTCAGAGATATACTGAATCCCATGGTTATTTGCTACCCTTTAATGGATATTTGAGTAAAGAATACTCTCTGGGGGAAATGTGTTATTGTGAACCTCTGAAACACTGGTGCTGGAAGTTTGTTCCTGGCTCTTGCTCCCATATGCTTGTATGTCTTATTGTCAGTTGTTCCTCATCATTGTGGTGACTGCTGGGTGAAGAAATACAAAGCATAAAGGTTCAAAAAGAACTTAATTAAAGGGCGGGTTAAATGCTCAGCTGATGTGAGCTGGCACAGCTGAACAAGCCAAGACAGCTGCCCCACAGCAGTAGGAGGAGAGGTCCTCAGCTTCAGACCTCCAGAAAAGTGGTACATGTACTCAGGGAAGAGGGGGACTTCAAAAGTGGCAAATACTTTTCTCACCCAGTCTGAAAAGCAAACTTCATTCTCATTTACTTCAGAAAAATGGCATTTAGATTGTAATTGAGAAAATTTGGTCATAACAATACAAGCATTTTCCAGTGATGATCATACAGTTGAAATTTCATCCAAAAAAGGCAGTGTTGCTTTGGTGTCAGGGGGACTTGTTGGTGTGAAGGATTAAAGATCCTATGGCCAGAACAGAAAGCATTGCCTATCATTAAAGAAATATAACTCTTTCCTTTGAAAGACTTTTAGGCTGAAATTCTCCATGACGGTTGCTTATTTTCTGCTGAACTGTCTGGGAAAGATTTTACCAGAAGTCATTCAATCCTTTCAAAAAGAGCAACTGGGAAAAACTGCTCTGCCTATAGTGAAAAAATAATTCTGTATCTATATTACTAAGCAGCTGTGTGTTTTACAAGGGAAAGGCAGGTACCTGACCACTTCCAAGGCTTCTCACTCAACACACAGAAGCAGTGGCATGTCCAGAGCAGAGTGTAACTCCTTCGTTACCTCAAGTCCCCCAGTCCTATTCAAGTCACTTGGAGGATGACACTCCCATCTTGTGTCTAACACAAGTGATGAGTTGGTTAAGGCTGACAACAGGGAATATTAAAACATGACACAAGGACAGTGAGAAGAGAGAGGCATGAAACATCAGTATGGCATACTGGCCTGAAAACAATACACAAAGGAAACTGGGACTGCATTAAAAGAATAAAAGAAGCAAGATAGAGCAGAGAGAATGGCTGAACCAGGATGCTATGCACAGACTGGGAAGGGAATTAGACAGTGAAAACTGTGACTGGGATGAATAAACGTGTGTCTGCCTGTCTGTGTCTCTGAGTGTGCATGTGTGTGTTCATATGTGTGTACAGGCAGCCCAACCCTCACAGAATTGTGTAAGAAAAGGTAATGAACCAGGGGAGAAAAAAACTGGCTAGGAAATATCTAGGAGATAACATGAAAATTTCCTTAATCTTTTTTCAATAATCTTGTACAAACAGTTTTATGATTAGCTTTCAGTTTGTCACTGCTGAAAAATGTTTTTGGGGCAAGTCCGAAGAGCAGTCCCAAAAGCTAAGGTAGAACTTCCTCAGCTGAGTTGGGCTTCTTGTATTGTACCCATTTACTGCTCCCAAAACTGTGTATAAGAGCATGTGCTGATCTTACCTCTTGTTCTCCAATTGCCTTATGAAGAACCAGGAGCCAACACTGCTATTCATTTGTACAAAATCAAGTTGCTCTGTTTCTGCTAGGATATACAAGTTGCACTTCTTCCTAAAGATCTTAATTTAGCTGGTTTGATTTTAAACCAGCTGGCCTCAGCTTGAGAACGAACTCAGCATTTTGGTGATGGAGAGAGGACTGAGCATTCAGGTGAGGCTGTATCCTGCAGGGGAACCTTGCCATGTGGAAGAAGTCACAAGCTGCAAATAAGACACAGCCTTTGGGTCACACAGTGAGCCATCTCGCCCACTGCTCTGCTTCCAGTGGTGGCTAAAGGACATGCTGTTTAGGAAGAACATGTGAGGCTGGTTGTTATGTGTAATCCTTTCCCCTAACACACAGCATTCACAACTGTTGGATTAGGGATACTAGAGGTATGCTCCTGCCTCATCCTTTCAGCATAAAGGCCCATTAATTTGTCCAATCCCTTTTTCAACATGCTAATACTATCTGCCTCCACAAGCTTCTGTGTTGGCAAGCTTCAGAGGTTCACTACTCACTGGGTCAGCAAATACTTTCTTTTATCTCTTCTAAACCCATCCTTCGGTAGTTGCTTCAAGTGTTCCCTAGATCCCATACAAGGCCCTTGTAAACAACAGCTACATGTTTGCTTTAATAAGCAGGTTCATCATCTGGTAGATCATGATTACCCCACTCCATCACCTCCTTCACTTCAGAGTGGAGTCCCAGTATTTTCAGTCTTTGTAAGGTAACAGCTTCAACACCTTGACCATTTTTTCTGCCCTGTACTACAGGACGGCCGGGGGGGGGGGGGGCGGGCCGTGTGTGTGTTTTTAAATGTAGCAGTAACATTACACCCTCTGTCCTGTTCCTAATAACTTTCTTATGAGTTCCAACATTTTATTGGATTTTGTTTGCCATTACATACTGACCCGATGATTTCAGAGAACCATCAGCAATGGCTCAGACATCTCTTTCCTAAGTTGTAACTCTCAGTTCCAAGTTTGATGTGGATAATTTTTTCCTAGATGCATTGCCCTGGATTTATCTATATAAAGTTCATCTGCCACCTTTGAGCCAACTCAGTTTGATGATGCCTTCACGGCCTGCACAGAACTTGACTGTCTAAAGTCCTCCACAAACTGCAATGACAGCAACTCCATGGTATGAGCTGGTTCCATTGCCATTTTACATTAGTTGACCTGGTTAACTTTTAAAAATCCCTAGGAAAAAGAAATCCCTCCAAAATCCCCTTAAGGTTTAAATAGTTTCTACTTCTGTAACCTAGTAGAGCTACATGGATTTCAATCACAAATGATTTCTAGAAGTCAATAAAGCTAACTGTGTCCTGGAGGGAGAAGAGTGAAGTCTTGAGCTACCTCAGATCCACAAAAAGAGATTTTGCATTGTAGGATTTGTGTTTTAGGATTGTTCTTGATAAATATGAAATTTTTAACACAACCATAATGACAAAAGTATAAAGTCATGTACAGTGCTGAGCTGTTTCTATGTCTTTTTATAACAAAAAGATGAAAAAGTAAAGCCCGGTCCTTTCAGATGAATCACTTAAGTTATAATGAGTGTTCCTGATTGCACTCCTGGGAGCTTTGTTTGTTCAGGATTAGGGTAGGTAGGAGCCCTGCAGTGGGGCCAGCACCGAGCAGCTCCCGGCGCTGCGGCTCCATCTGCCGGTACCGACTGCCCCGGCCAGCCATGGGCTGCGGCAGCTGCTCGGCTACCCCTGCGGGGCTCCTGATACCAAAATATGTTACTGTATATCGGGTGGAAGTGAATTCAGCATGGATCTCTTCTCCTGCTACGCTTTCTGCCAGCAGATGCCTAAAAGACCACTGGAACTTGGTGATAACGTAGCGGTTTTGCATCTTAGGAGCTTTAGGCTACATTGCACCTCAAATACCCTCTTCACTTTGCCAACCCTAAACCATTCACAAGCTGTAAGTCAGGTCCTCCAAAATAATGAGATTCTACAAGTGCTGGATTTTTATCTTGGAGCCTTCAGACTTTTTCAGTCTGTCACGACCACAAAGGCTATGTGTCCCTTAATGGCAGCAGAAACATATCCCGGCAGCACCTCACTCTAGCAGCAGGAACCTTAAGAGAAACAGCAAATGACACAAGGCCAAGGAATTTGTAATACCATTTGTTTCAAAGGTCAGCTCTATTTAGTGCTGAGGGAAAATTCTGCTCTTACTTCCATTAGTAAAATTCCTTGCTGGCGACTGGAAGTTGCATTTATATAACTAAAAGAACAATTTGGCCTCTTGTTCACCATTAAAATTCTGAGGTAACTGTCTTTTTCTAAGAATATTTGCTCCAGCTAAGACTCAGCCTTGTTGTTTGACAATTACATTATTGCATATATTTAATTTTTATTTTAGGTCAGGGGCTGGATGTTGGATTTGGTCCAGGAACAGCTGCCACTGCAGTGGGTAAGTCAGGAATGTCTCAGAACTCAGATGACACCTCTACCCAAGTCCTCCTCCTTTCTGTTTCCCAGATCATCCAGGGTCCATGGCAAATGGAGCCAGGGAACAGAGGTAGAAGAGAATTATTTCTGCCCTTGGCCCAACTCTTAGAGCTGATACCAAGTTGTAAAGTGGACCTGAAAACAATTTCCCTTCTCTGCTCCTGAATTTTGGGTTAAAGCATCTGGTGATGATTCATCTTGCCTCTTATTCCAACAGCCCAAAGCTCTAAGCTGGCCCTACAGGTTCCCCAGGGCTTTAGATCCCAGGCCAAGGTATTTACAGTTTGAAAAACAGGTATATTATAGAGCTAAGCGCTGGATTCAATGCCAGATTTTATACAGCAAACAATTGTAGCCAAGTACTAAGGTCGTATTCTTCTTTTCTAACTGGCAGGCCTCCCACCTCATTTCCCCATTTGCTGTATCTTATCTTGGTGTAACCACCTTAAGACCATCCACGCCTTCTTGTGCTACTGAACAAGGAATCATATTCCAATACACCACACTGGGTTTTGGGTTATTCAGCCTGTTTAGATCATTCTGCAGCTCCCTTCTTTTTTTCCAAAACCAGGGAAGAGGCAGGGAGAAGAAAAAATGCTTTTTGAGGTCTTACTGTGGCATAGAGCTGTAACCAAGCTGGGGAGTTCACGCTGACCCAGGTTTCTGGAAATACTTCCAGGCCATGCAATTTGCAAAGAGTAAGACCTATGATTTCATTAATTATATTATTAATTTATGTTAAAGTATGGTTTCCACTTAAAAAGTAATTACAAATTAAAATGGCAGTGATCCTTGTGTGAGAAAAAAAACAAGAGTCAGCAAAGTGTTTACAGAAATAAACCCCTTTTTGCATCATTAGTTTGGTAAAGCTTATTGATCAGGTAAAGCTTAGTGATCAGGCATTGGAATGGCCTGCCTGGGGAGGTGGTGAATTCACCATCCCTGGAGCTGTTTAAGGTAAGGCTGGATGTGGCACTGTGTGCCATGATCTAGTAATCACAGTGGGGTTGGATCAAGGGTTGGACTTGATGATCTCGGAGGTCTCTTCCAACCCAGTTGATTCTAAGATTCTATGAACCCAAAACACCACCTGCCACAAAGTAATGTTAAAAGCCAGTGCCAGTGGACACTGCGAGCAGAGCCCCCAAGCCCGTGACCAGTTCACCAGGAAGCCCCAGCACCTTTGTACAGGGTCACAGGGCTGTGGGAGGTTCCAGCTCTGTAGCAGGAAGACAGAACTTTAAGATCCCTTCCAACCCAATCTATTCTATGATACTATGAAGTTTTTCTCCGCAAGGGAATTAGAGCATTTCTCTGGCCTTGTTCTGATCTGCTATTTATTCTGCCACACCACTGGTCCAATGCCATAGGCCACACCTTGCTGAGATGAACAGGAAAAGGTGTTCAGATGAGATTAAAATCTCTAGTCATTCTTTTAAGATTACTAGTAATGGTGCAACCATAACCAAACTCTGATCCATAGAGCTCAGTCACAGAATCACAGAGTTGTTAGGGTTGGAATGGACCTCTGGAGATCATCTAGTCCAAGCCTCCTGCCAATGCAGGGTCACCTCAAGTGGGTGACACAGAGATGCAACCAGGTGTGTTTTGAATGTCTCCAGAGCAGGAGACTCCACATCCCCCTGGGCAGTCTGCTCCAGTGCTCCGCCACCCTCAATGGAAAGTTCTTGCTCACGTTGAGGTGAAACTTCCTGTATTTTAGTTATGGCCACTGCTCCTCGCCCTGTCACTAGGCACCACTGAAAAGAGTCTGGCACTCCTGGCACCCAACTTTGGGATATTTATATCACAGAATCACAGAACATTCTGAGTTGGAAGGGACCCATAAGAATCATGAAGTGCATAAGAGCCTCTCTGGAAACAGGCACAGTAAGTCCGGACATGTATATGAATATTTTGCCCATAATCTCCAGAATCCTTACAGATATTTGCAATAACCCTATGGCAAGAAAGGTGTTAAAACCACACCTAGGCATAATCATGTTTGATCACTGGGTTCCCCTGAACAGTTTGACAGGTTAGTGCCAAAACTTAGCTCAGGTTTCTGAACTGAAAGGTGTTATGTCCTGGCAGGTAATATTTTACCAGCATCAAGAATTTAGGGCTCAAACATGCTGTATAGGAGGGAGCAGCTGAAACTTGCAGATTCTGAGGATCTGTTTCCTCTCTTAAGAAACAGGAGGTAGATCAACATCTCAAACAGGAATTCCATGTAGCCTATTTATCACCAGATAATCAAAATTTGTCAGAACACCCAGAAACTATGATGTTTGATATAGGAAAGCCAGTTTGGCACGTTAAACCTCCATTTGACTCATAATTCTCCACATTCTACCCTTTAACCCCATGTAACTAACAGCCAGAGTAATACCACCAGGACAGAGACAGGAGTGGGACAGGTCACATACCATGCGCACTACGCTGCTTCCTTCCAGCCCACAGTGGGCAGCAGTAGGGGCTGCTGGGCAGGGCATGGAGAAACTCACCTGAGAAACCAGGTTTCCTTTTACTGCTCCACCACAGATTTCCCATGAGAGGCCTTCAGCAAGCTAGTTGTTCTTCAGTGTCTCTGAGTTTCCCACCTGTGAAATGGGAATAGCACTTCCCCCCTTTCCAGGAGCATCTTGAGGATAAATACTGTCAATTCTGAGCTGGTCATATCATAAGGATATCTAGATAAACACCATCATTGACCAAGAGAAACTTAACCCAGTGGGAGAAAGGGGCATAGCCATGCTGAACTGGACTTCTTAAAAAAAAATTAAGGGCTTTCCATTGCTGTTTACTGACTTCAGTACATCAAATTTGTTTTTTCTTCCGATGGTTTTCTCTGTGCTTCAACAAGGCCAATGCGCCATGACCAACTGTACAAAATACAGCTAAGAAAGAAATACAACATGCTCTCATTTTCAAGTTTTTCTTTTTGTAAGACCGAAAAGAGCAATGCTCTATTTGCATCTCAGTCTGAGAACTAGTTCACTGTTATCCACAGACAAAACCCTGGGAAGCCTTTCTGTATGACTTGGGCAGCCTGGCAGAGAAACGTGAAAGGCATCAGGACATTCGCGATCAGAGACTGATTTCACAGTATCTAGATAAGAATGGAACAAACAAGCTATCAGAGTTTTAAGCTCTCTTAGCACTATTTTTCCAAAATCGTATGGAGAAATTATGAAGGTCACCATTTTTTAAAGTTATAAAGCAAATGTAAAAAGACAATAATTAGAGGAAGTGCAATGGGAGTCAGCATTGTCATCTCGTTTTTGAAGCAAAAGAGAAAGAAGAGCTGGTTAATTGATTATCCAGTGCTTTTTCTTTAATTTTTATGAAGGGCACAGATTTGTGTGATCACTGGTTCTGCCTCTCTCACCTTTTACAGCTGTGTTTTACAGCTGTATTTTAAGGCAGCATTTTACATAGCTTACAGCTGTGTTTTACAGCTGTATTTTAAGGCAGCATTTTACATAGCATAACTCGACTCACATCAGGAGTTATAACCAATGTACACAGCAGAGAAACCATGACAATCTGAACAGACTGATCTTTGCAGATCAATAATCACTACAGGACCTGTATAACTTTTTATTATTTCCAGACATTCAGCAAGGAAGAAGCAGAGTCTGGACTCCTGTGAAGCACTTGCTGTGCGTATTTTCTGACAAACTTCTAATAAAATTTAGGTGTTTAAAATCGGCACTCTCGTTTCTCTTCACCAAAAAGCAATAAACTGCTGCTTATCTCTGCACCCTTTGAAGGAAAATCTCCTTTGAGGCTTCTCCTCATTTACCAGCAGTTACCACACAGTCCTATCCAAAACATCTAGAAATATTTTCTATGAGTAGGGACCTGCATGGTGTCTTAGACACTGGTGCATTGCAACTTCATATCAAATGGAGTTGTTTGACGAAAACACTATTTAACATCTGTGGTCTTCTTCCTTTCACCTTAAATTAATCGAGATAAATTATCTCCCTACGTTCCCTCCCATGCCTTCCATTCTTTGGAAGGTCTAAGCTTGCATTCTTCAAGGTCATAAGCTCGAGGGAATTTTTGTGTGAGGAAGAGTGAGACTTATTAGAACCAGCTTGCATGTATCCCCTATAATACCTATCACAAGGATTACGTATTATTCCCATATCAGTATCTGCATACAGACATCCAGCAACCACATACCATTTCTGAGTCACACCTATCTTTTTAGCTCCCAGTACAAAGTAATAGCAAATTAACTACTGACTTTTTTCCTTTCTTTTTTTTTTTTTTTTAAAGAATGTAACTGCATGTTCTGGTGTGTCTTTCCTTGGATCTTCCTCAAAGTGCAGTACACACTAACAGAAAAATTCCATTCTTTCACTCCATTTTAGCTGTTAAAGTCATTCTTCATTACTGTAGTTTTTAACTTTATCTCTTCTCTGTCCTTTGTTTGCCTTTGATACTTAAGAGGGAAAAGTTCAGTCTTTCCTCACTGTGTAAACAGTTTCCATTCTACACTAACCATACTCTGCTATCTGGAGTTCTACCAGTAGATTGGGAGACTTGAGTAGCACCCATCAGTCACGACCTTTACAGCTCAGGTTTGAACTTGGAGGTTAGATACAAATGCTGATGAAACTTGGGAAGCTTTTTAATTGACACCACATCTGGGATTCATACTCTAGGTTTAAATGGTCAAAAAATTAAGATCTGGTCTCCGTCACCCCAGCTGGCTGCCAAGACCATAGTCGTGGCATGCAGAGTCTGTGGTGAGCAGTGCACAGCCAGGTTGCAGGATACAGGAGAAACCACAGCAAAGATCAGCATCCATTTGAAATGCTGTTGTAGCTGACCTTATTATTCTCACTAATATTCACGCAGTGTCACATGGCAAAACAGCTGTGAAACTATATATACACATACACATATATATATATATACATATCCATATAGATATGAAACCAGCCCCAATGCAATTCTGCCTTCTCAGGAAATCTTAGCCTCAATTTTGTATGTCATCATCAGTGAGTCAAAGTTGCAAGGTAGTTTTTTGACTTTCCAAAGACAAAATTATTAACCAGACTACTGCCATAAATATATTAAGTAACTTTAATGCTGCTTAGCATAAGTCTTTGTTATATACTTTCATCCATATACTCCAGTGTAAAGGTATTTTTTACAATATGAAGTATTTTTAAAAGTATATGGCTCTAGATAAAATGTTCACAAAAAGTCTCAATGCAATTAGAGAATTAGGAAAAAAAAAAAATCAGACAAGAGTACAAAATCGTTGTAAGAAAAAAAGATTTAGAAAACAGATAAAGGCAAACATCCCACTGCAGTAATTCTGGATGACCATGTGGTTCTGTAGTCAGCAGGGCTGTCACTCAGTGCCACGTCGCCCATAAGAACCTGTCCTGGGTCAGCAGAGACTGCAGAGCACTGCTGAGGGTGGCTGCCTCTCAGAGATTCTTGTACTTAACAAGTTTGATAAAGCAACTTCCATGGCAGATATCGTTGTTGGCTCAAGAAGAATGAGTAGGCCTGGGAATGAAGGAAATCCTGCCTTCCCTTACCCAACCACTGCTGGTCTCTGCAGAACATTCAGGTGCACTGGCAGGATGTAGTCAACAAGTTGCTTTACGAATGACAGGGAGCTTTTATTCTCCCCGGTTCTATTTGGCACTATTCACAACGGCAAAAATTATTTGCCAGCATTATAAAAAAAATGTTTCACCTTCTGCAAAAGGACATGAGTGTCAGGGAGCAGAGCACAATGTTATCTTTTAGTTTTGCTAAATCAATTATCTATATATATAATATTGCATGTCATTATACAACAGGATATTCAAGAAAGGCTCAATTAAACTTCATGAGCGCGAAAAGCAAACTCCATAGTGGTCAGACCACTTTGCATTCCACTCGCTTTCAGTAAGATGTTGCACAGGCATCTGTCCAAATAAAAACACCTTTACAACACTGCAGGTTTAGAATGCAACAAATAACACACTGCAAGAATTGAGGTCAAACATTATTCACCATTTGGTAACATTCCATTCAAATGATATTGACTCACATAACACCTAATAAACGCAGCACTTTAAGTAACAAAAACAAATCTGTACTCTAAGGAAGTAAAACAGTGCAAATATTCCTGTTAAACAAAAATAGACCATGTATATACACATGCAACACAAATGCACTGTTTTGTTTTGCAGTATAAATAGATCTGATAAATAATTCCTAAAACTAATGAACTACTGATTGACAGTCCCAAATGGTTTTCATCTAGTATGGAACGTAATAAGCTTCAAGGATCAGATGACCACAGACAGATATGGCAGATACAAAAGAGTATCAAAAAGTTTCACTGCATGGTTATTTAAAATATATTCTCTGTACATCAAAGTTAATAATACGTATATACTAAGTTGGTATCTCAAAGTCAGCTATGATCATGAAAAGAGCAGCACACAGAACATCCGTGACTCCACAAGGAGCCTCAAGGCTGGACCTGTGTGGAGTGCACCGTAACACTGCAAGACACTTAAGGCCCAATCCCAGGAATTAACAAGGGGGAAGCTTTTTAGCTGCCTATGCAGTCAACATCTTGGCTTAGTTTCCATTTTCTTCCTCTACTGATGTAGCACTAGAGTTCTGCTGTCTGCTAATTACATGTCTGTTTGTCCCTGAACTCCCTAATACCACACAATGAGTACACTTATAATGCATACACAATAAAAGTAAATATGAGAAAGGGAAGAGATGGAAACATGTTGAGGAAATCCTAATTAGGGGTTATTTACATTTAAAATAGATTTTAAGCAGAAAAAAAGTCTTTTTGGAATTAGATTACAGTAAAACAGACAAATAGCACTTAATTTGATCTGAAGTGGAACACATTGGTGTTAACCTCTCTTCAGCTGTTATTTAGCCTCCATCTCCTTAATGCCAGGGCTGTGCTGAAACCGTAACAAACAGCTGTTGCAAAGGCAAAAATCTAGAGAAGAAGCAGAAGGAAAAAGAAGAAAAAAGAAAAAAGTGAATCACACATTATATTGTTCTACTATTTTTTTCCATTCTAAATGGATATAGGAACACAAATGATTCAAAAGTTATCCCCTCCCAACCAAAACACTTAAGGTAAAGATAGGTTTGGGATCCTCTGAAGTCTCTTCAGGGACTTCTCTGCTATAACCCCATTTTACTACTACCTCATGCAACTACTTTTCACTTGCTTGCTTCAGAAGACATTTTGAAATAGAATGTTAAATAGAATTTCTGCAAAGTTACGGTACAAAGTAAACACGTGTACATACACTGTATTTCAGTCTTCTCTTATCTAGACTGATCAAACATTAATCTCATATTTGTTTCCAAGAGAAACAAATCATCTTTATCATCTAAGAAGACATCCCTCTAAATAGCAGAGCTCTTTTACCTGCAGAAATACAGAAACAACTCCAAGTCTGGCCCCCTTGACCAGATATCCAGCCATTGAACAACTTCCTAAACAATACCAGGAAGTTGCTCTTGCTCAAGAACTGAATTAGATAGATTTGAACTGAAGGTCATGTCACAACAAAATTGAATTAATAATGATGGGTTATCTCCCTTTGAATATACGAATTCACTCATTACAACCTATTCCTTGCTTGCCATACAAGTCTTAATTTGACAATTAAAGATTTGAATAGATGCTACACCATAGAAATACCACCTGTAAAAAATGAACATTTATATTTTTAATCATGGAATATGAAAGTAATTTTAAAAGACAGAATGTTGGCAACCTTTTATATTTTTTTGTTATGTAGCTTACAGGACCGTTTTAATGAAGTACTTCAAAGGATTACAATTTTTTTTCTTTATGTTCTGCCTAAATATACACCTTTTTTTCTGTATGTTCTGACTTCCTAAATACACACTTCTGTAAAAAAGTAAAAAGACACTAAGCACTACAGTGATCTGATTCACCATTTTCAAGCATCTCTTAACTGAAGATACTGAGGCAAGTTACAGAAGAGTCTCCTCCTCCCCTACCTTAACAGGGATTTGAAGAACTGAATTCTTCCTTAAAAAAGTAGTATGGAAGGGGGAAATGGTCTCTTGGAGTACCCACTATCCTGTTGTCAGACAAAATGACTTAAGCAACCACAATTTCAGTGGGATCTGAACACTCTAAACTAGGATTGAAGAGGTACCCTTAAAGGTAGAATTTGAGATATCTGCTTAGTATAAAGATCTCCCTTAGTTCAGGCACAGCTGAGACACCACCTCTGTCCTTGTGCCACAGGGCCACACAGACCAGATGTGCTTCTGTGTTACTGGGAGGTGGGTAATAGTGAGGAACTCCAGACTTGGAGACTGACATGACCACTTCACCTCTTCAAAGTGCTCATCTGTTTTTATCTTAAGATGAACTGAAGGTGTTTACTATGCAAAATTTATGGTGTTCTTTTAAGTTTTAAGGACAACAGATACCTGCAGAGGGTTTTAGAAGCTTAATAAATATATATCGTTCCCTGAGGTATGCAAGACCCTCTGGATGGAACAAAAAATAAGAGCATTAGTTTCAGTTCTCTAAGCTAAGCCTACACGGCATACCTCTACTTGCCCCTGAGGAGTCCAGCCAGGGAGAAACCTAGAGCCTGGTATATTTTCTTATTTGGCTATGCACACCCACATTAGCAGATACAGTGATTCAGTGATGATGCAACTATAGCAGGAAAAATGTACTCTGAACTTAGGCTATCAAGAAAAGCACTCTCGATAATTGCTGTAAGAGACAGCGTGGCCCTGACATGTAACTTTTATGTCTGATTTAATAAGTACATATGTGGATCTTCACAAAGATCTAGTCCAAGTTTTATTTCTCCATGGCATGTTCAAGACTATCTAAATGGTACAAAAAAAAGGCAACTGAAAATTTGAGCACAGACTTGAAATTCATACCTCATCCTTTCATAAAGCCTCAGTTGTTATTTTTTCTTCAAATAATCAACACTGTTTTTACAAATTACTTTGTCTAAAAATTATAAACTGTAGTGATCATATATTTAAAACACTATGGTGAAGAGCAGCAACTCTACACTGCAGTGAAGAGTAGATATCCCATTAGCTTGCACCAGCAGTTTTTGCATGTTGCTGTTAGACTCTATTTGCTGCTCTCAAAGACAATCCTTTCTCTCACAGCTCCTCTTTCTATTCCAGCCTGCTGTTAAGTTCCCAAGTTGAATGGGTGGCTACAAGGACTTAGAACAGATTTCTGTTCCTCTGATACATATACACAAAATACATACCGAAGCTGCTATGCTTATGTTATATTCATGACCAGTCATAATCCTCTCTTGTGCGGTGGAATTGAATTTGCGGGGAAAGTGATGCAGAGATGTAGTTGCTGCTTGGAGTACAAAAGCTCCAAAATAAAAGACAAAAGTAGCTCCATGGAAAATAAAATCCTAAAAAGCAAATAACAGAATCAGTCTGGGCTGCAATCCATAGGTAATTCTTCTCGACTCAGTACAAACGAAATCCAACACTGAAACGTGAAACCAGCACTGATAACAATAACTTTAGATAAGCTGTGTTAAATCCATGCAAGAGCTTAACCTGAACATGTTTTTGCAGCTGCTTGTACTTACAAGCAACTCACTAACATTATTAGTGATAAAGGCAGCTCTTCCTCTCACCAAACCTTATATTCTTTCAAATTAAGAGGCATGTGCTCATCTTTATGTACACATGCTGACCTCTTAGATCACTTTAAAGCTACTGGAGCTTACAGAAGTCTCCCTTCATACAGCTTAGATAAAAAAGAAGGAAGATATAGGCCAACTTTATCACATTTCAAGCAGTACAATATGATCTTGCAGTCCCCCACATCCCTTCCTAGCTCTAATGAAAACTCAGAAAATGCCCCCTCCATACCTAAATTTTGCTACCATGAAAGTCCAGAAACATCTGAGTCTTGACACAGATGAAATTTACTTCCCAACATCAGAATACAAGAACAGAGGCATTTCCTCAACTCACTCCGACTTGGCTCTACCCAATCGTCAGTAATCTAAGAGTTCTTCATGACACTGTGGAATAAAATGCCTGAGACTTGAGAGGACAGGTATTAGGGTTTACTTTAAACATGCTTCTCCCCTAGCCTTCTCTAGGCAATTTCCTCCTCTGTGGTGAATGCTAACTGAACACAAGATTTAAACATGTAACTTTCATTTCAGGGTTCTATTACTGATACACATGAAAAAGGTCTGGTGCTCAAGTATCTTTGCAGGTTCTAGTTCAGAGTCCAGTGTTCCAGCAGCAAGATCTAAGAAATGTTCCAATACAGTTTTAAAATGTCTAAAATATTCTTCTGACATGTCCTTCTGCTGTTGAGCCTGAAACTTGCACTGACATTTGTACCGCACTCAATTCCTGAGTCCATACAACATGTACTTCGTGCCTATACCTATGCAGGTCTGCAAAAGCCACAGACACAAATTTTAAAATAACACAAGTATATGTATGCTTTTTGATGATATCCATGATATACAGTCTATCTCCATCATACTGAATTCTTCATGAACTTTAACTTCACTTGAATGCAATGGACTACCAGCATGCCAAGAGTGAGAACCCAGGGTACACTATGCGTGCTCAGCTCAGCAGCAAACAGCATTTATATGCGTGAGAAATTACTGTGTGACATCCTTTCCTACTGCCTGCCTGATATCAAAGTGAGACTGTGCTGCATTTCCATGTTTAGAAACATGCAGTTTCTTGGCAGATGTGAGATGTTCTTTTTATTGAAAGAATTTTCTTTTCAAACCCATGACTTGTTCCGTATTTGATAGCAGCTAAAGCTACTTATCACACCCTCCTCGGTTTTGGTAAGTTACAATGTAAGCTGCTACTACAGTTCCCCACTCCACTTAGATCAGGACAGACTGCACACAAGAGAGATATTTTCAGAAGACAAACTCATTTCCTTCATTCTCCTGCCAAACCCTCTAATTTCCTTCTCCTGGAAGCAATTACAGTGAAGCTATGTAGCATCAGTAAGGCTTCACGTTCACGTGGTTATGGTTTCTGTGACCAGAAACCCCAAGGTCTTATGAGGGAGAGTTTTTTGGTTTTCATTAATTGTCAGCATGGTGCCTAACTCTCCCTCGCCTCCACACTTGTATAATCATTGGAACCTCATACAAAGTGTTTGTAAAATACAAACAGATCTGCATGATAAGTTAGTTCACATCTAATTTTGTAAATGAGTATGTTGTGAGTCAGGCTGTAAAGGACAGTATTTGTCACACCATCTGGTTTAATACAGTGATGTACAGAGCAATGCGGCTCCATAAGGTCCATCTTTTCCACTGTGTAGCATCTTATTTTTTAAATGTCTTTATTAGCATTAACGGATATATCTCTTACATTACTAAATGCAAAGCTGCATTTACCTTAACAAAAATAGTTCTAGTGTTTCCAGTAATTAATTATTTATTTGCAACAAAAGGTAAAAAAAAAAAAATCTTGTGAAGCGCTGCTAAAGAGTTTAGTGCCAACAGGTTATAGAACATTTGGGTACCTGAAAACAGTGGTCAAATGGTCTATCTAGTCTTATTGACAGCTGGAAGGGGCTGGGTTTTAATTACCAACTTAGAGACAAAAATCATTCTTTCTGCATTTACTTAAGATGCTGAGTTACGACAGCTTTTCAGATGAAGCTACAGATACAGCTTTTATACAAGTTTTGTAGCAATTTCCTGAAAGTTTTCCAGTACTTACATGCAAGAGGACAAAATTAACAGTAAAACAAATCATTGCCAGTATCAAGTAGCCAACGTGTAACACAAACACAACTGTCATATGATGAAATTTGTATAGCATTTTCAATCTATAGAAGGTTTTGTCCTTACCTAGCAACCCTTAAATAGATGCATGATTGTAAATTGGCAAACAGTTTCAATGAAACCCAGGACACTATTAATTTACTTCAGTTATGCACATGCTCAAGGGCTTTGTTGCATCATAATTTGTTAGGATGTTGCAGCATAAATCCCTGTAAAGGTCTCTGTGATCGTAACTCATTATTAGCCTAATTACTGCCTGTATTGTGCTGGAAAGCTGATGCTGTAGGTATGTGTACTCACTGTCAAAGTGCTAATGTTTGTTTTTAATAGAAGCCAGTCTGTTATCACTGATAGGCTTTGAAGTTATCTGAGCTCCAAACGCATGAGGCTCTATGATTTGCTTTAAAGACCTTTTGTTTTAAGGGACTGTCCATGAATAACCTGAACAGATTCCACAGATGTGGATACTGAAGTATGCAATTCCAGCTGTGATCAAGGAAAGTGTCAACAGAAAAACTAAGCCATGAGGTGAGCAAGGTGAGCAGCAATTACAGACACTTTACACGAAAGCACTTTAGTGTTTTAGAAGTTGCAGTCCTTTTAGATTTATTTGAAAATTTCCATTTTGATCAGTTTTGCCATCCCTCATTACTCACTTCCAGTAATATAAGAGAGTGTAATATCATCTCGTGCTCAATTATTTGAGTACTAAAAACTCTAAGTAAGAAACAATTAATTACAAAAAAGGAGCCCATAAATTAGCATAATAACCTGAGGTATCCATGTGCTCAGCAAAAACAGAGCAAACAACTTCCCTTTTTTAATAGGAAGGTACAGCCTGTGAGAACTGCTGGCACAAGCCACAACAATCCATTCTGGCAAGAATCGGGTTTTGTCTTCACAATTAGGATAAGTTGGGCAGAGTACAATTATACCTGTAGTCTCACCAGGCAAACATTAAGTCTCCTAGTCAGAAGCTTTATCACCCTGCAGGTTATTCTGTCTTTGACTACTTAAGGTCTAATTCAGCATTGCTGCCCTAGTTTTAAGGAATCAACCCAAAAGTCACCCGTAGACTTTCTTAGGAACTGGAGGGGACCTTCTGGGTGCTAAAGTCCAGTCTGTGGTATCTGTGATGGCATCTGTGATTGGAAAAACAACAGGCCACAGCAAGTCTCACTCCCAGATAAGCGAGACTGGCCACAGGCACCTGCTGTCTTCAAGTCCAAGGGAAGAGAAGAGGGGAGATCCTTCTCTCTCCTTCTTATTTATACTCTTGCTTAAGTAAAAAACAGCATGGAATACTGGGAATGGCCACTCCCCTAGTTTCAACCTGGTTACCAAGGAAGGCCTATATCAAACTATCACAGTATCTCAGACAAGCCCAGAATGTTCACAAATGCATCCCTTCCTTTAGAATATTAGACACATCTTTCTACGTCCCATTATTTACAGGGTGCTACTACCACTTCTTTAATAGTTAGAAAGTATTTTCTGATTTCCAGTCCCCAATAATTTCTGGCCATTTAAACTAATTTGTTGTCATGTCTTGTTAAACTAGTCCTCTTCCTGGCGCTCATGCATTTTATGTGCTCACAGAGGACAAGTATACTCCTTCAAATAGTTTTGAAAGCTCCTTCAGCCTCCATCACAAAACAGGTCCTGTATTTCCTCTGTCATCTTTGTAACTCTATTCTTTTTCCAGTTTTGAATTCCTCCATTTTGAAAAACTGCTGCTGATGCAGAAGGCCAGCCGTTAAGACTTCGGATCAGCACTTCTCGTTAGATCATTTTCAGTTCATAAAACAAAGGGAATCCCCAAATAAAGGAAAAAATCTTACCGCCTGGTTCCAGTTGAGAGCAATTCTATTTGCATAGCCAAAGAGGAACACAGAGAGGAACGCAATGGACAGGAACCACGCAGTCACTGCTACAAACATGACCCATCCCTGCAGCAGTGGCAGTGGAACTCGGGTAGAAGCGACCAAAATCCAGACTATTGTTCCAAACAGCTGCAAGGGAAAGAATACAGAGAATGAACTGAGTGATAACTTTTATTCAGTCCTTTCTGCCTAAGAACTGATATCACATCACTGATACACATCATCAGATTACTCTTAGGAACCAAGAGGAAACACTTCCAAAGTACTCAGAGAGCCAAGTCCTCTTCTCAGAAATGATAGGCCCTAAGTGGTGGTAAAACAAAGCCACTCTAAAATTCTTTAAAGTTCCTAAAATAGTCTTGCAAATGGGATATACGAACCCAGGTGACTTGTGTGCTGCTGCTGCTGCTGCTGAAAATTTTACCTTTACTCTCACTTTGAGGAAAATATAAGACATGTGAAGCAAATCTATCTACATATACTAAAATTGGCACGAGAAGGATGTACTTCAGGTTTTGATTCAATCTCATACTATTTAATTTAGTAGTCCTAATCAGATGAGATACAGAAAAGATGAAACTACTTCTCTTTTTCAATGTATTTGTAATAATAAGCTGATAATAAGCAATAAAGGAGAAAACTAGAATACACAATAAGGCATGTTGTAAAGATTATACAGCTTTTCAGAATCATTATAACTTGAGGAAGAATTCAGCACTGCCAATTTTCATTTCATCATACTGATCACAGAGAAAGAGTGAGAGGGACACTGTGCTATGATGGACTGATGGAGAATTTATGTACTCTAAGACTTCCCTGGTTTAATCAACTCTTGGTGTAAGGAAGGGTACTATTTCTTCCTGCAAATCCTGCCTCTTAACAAAAAAGGATAAATGGAGTGAATCACAATTGCCATCTGAAGTATGTTCATTTATTACAGAAAGATTTAACTTCATAATCCAATCTGCTAAATTGTGACAGCTACAATAAATTTCCAAGCGAGTTATTTCTCTCCTGTCCAAATTCTACAGACTTACAATCAGGAAGTCAGAGGTTACATTTTCAGATTCAGAGAACTTTCTTTTGTATCAAGGTTGGATGAGAGACACCTTTTAAAAAATGCCTGCTATAAAATTAGTTGGTTCCTCTCTCACGTCACTTTGCAGCAGCACATATGTAAAGATGCATTGCAAGTCTCAGTTCAAAGCTCCCAAGGGTTTATGTATTAGTATTCAAGTTGTTCTCTAGGGTTCCTTTTTTAGCTGATGTGAAGAACCAAACTTTCTCTGGTTTCACAAGACTGCAGGTGCAAGTCTGTTACTCAGTGACCAGATAGTGATGGGCAGTGAGGAAGCAGAAGGAATATCAGAAAGTGTCTGTTAAACAAAAAAGCAGAGACACGTGAAATGTTTTCAGTATTCTGAATGTGCAAACTTGCAGGGTTCTTTAAAAATAAAATTAGAAATGTACTGTAGAGACTGCTAATCTCGGCGCCCACTATTGTGCTATTTCCCTCACACCACACCTGTCCACTTCAGCTCAGCTGTCAGATATACAATAGGTGGGCCAACCTAATTAACCTTTTGTTCCTACTGACTCAGGGCCTGATTTAGTGCCTGGACTTGTGTTTTGAGCTCCCTGCTCAGGTAGTTTTATAGCTTGCAGGGCGGGACCCAGCTTCCAGGCAGCATTCTGCTCTGACCCCAAGGAAAAAAAAAAAAAAAAATTAGTTCTACCGAGTTTGGTGTTTCCCCCCCCCCCCCCACTAGTCAGTACGAGAGCACTGCAGAGCCTCATCCACTGCCTTAGCTCAAAGGTCTCAGCCCTGTGTACACCAGCACACAGACATGACATTAAACACACTTGTAGGAGTCTGCACGGGACCAGTAACACACGCGCAGGAAAAACCCGGTGTAACTCTCCATGGTGCGTTTTTGGGTCTGGGTCGCGGACTGGCTTAAAGTCCTCGGCACCTCAAACAACCCCGCGAAAACCATCTCCGCGGGGCCGGGTCCCGCTGCCCCCCCATAGCCCGGCCCGGCCCGGCGCCCGCACCTGCCCCGCTCACAAAATGGCAGGTGAGGAGCCGCTGCTCGGCCGGCCCGGGGAACGCGGAGGGGGCGGCGGGCAGGGAGGGCAGGGAAGAGCGCGGGAAGGAGGTGGCCGCTCCCCCCGACCTCCCTCCCCGAACTCCCCCGCGCACTCACGATCTCCAGGAAGATGACGGCTCCCGAGAAGGTGCGCAGGATCTCCAGGCCGGAGGGCAGCGTGACCCGGGCAGGCGGGAAGTAGGGAGCGGGGCTGGGAGGCGGCGGCATGGACGAGGCTGCCCTGGGCAACATGCTGCCGCGGCGGGTGCGGTGCCGAGCGCGGCGGGGCCGCCCGAGCCGCCTTCAGGTGGGCGAGGGGGCGGCGGCGGGGGCAGGTGCGGGCGGGTCGGTCGGTCCGCGCCTCCTCCCGCCCCGGGCCGGCACCGCCCCGCCTCGCCCGGGGCTGGGAGGGCGGCCCCGCCGTGCCGGGCACCCGACCTGGGGCCGGGCCGTGCCCGCCCGGTGCTTGGCCGGCCTCCCCGGGAGCGCAGCGCTCCGCATTCACAAGTCCTGAATCAGTCCGTGATTTCCTAATGCCAGTTTGCAAAAGGTTGTTATTTACCTTCTGGTTACAGACACTTGGGGCTGCGAAATTACGAGGTTGCACTTTTTTTTTTTTTTTTTAAAGGAACCTTTAAAAAAAAAGGAACCTTGCCCATTCAAAATACTGAAAACATTTCATACGTATCTTCTTTTCGTTCAGTCTGGCTCAGCCATGCACAGCTGCTTAAAAAAAATAGAAAATGTTTGTTTGTAAAAGTTTTGGGTAGGTAAGGGTCTAGAAAGGCATGTGTTCACCAGACCAATTATATTTCATTTTTTTTCTTATGCTTCTTTGTATAAACATGTTTCCCCAGATGAAAGATGTGGCACTATGCAGCAGTTTTGTTATTTCTCCCAGACTGGTTTAGGATGAAGTGTCCTGCCCATGGGATGACTGAGCACTATTTCACCCAATTGTTAAACCATACAGTGTTTCGGGGTGTTTATCCTCAACACATATAGCTGCAATTTGAAATAGTACATTTTAAGAAGGTTTCATTCAAGTGTAGCAACTGTTCTGGAAGTTAAACTTAGGACTGTATTCCTTTATGTTTAGATGCGTGATGTTTCTGGGATGTGCCTTTGTTATGGCAAGAAATGCCACAGCCTGATGCCTTTCTTCCCCACCCCAATCCAAGCTCTAGGTGGAGAGCAGTTGGCTCCAGTAAACATGACTCATCCATGCTTCTACCCATACCTAGTACATAAATAGGTTTGTGATGCTTTTAAAATGCAGTAAAAGCCGCTTGGCTTTGAAATTGTGGCTTCTAAAGCAGGAAGAAGCAACAGTTTGCATTCTTTATTGTACTCTCTTTGTCCCTGTGCCTGTTGTAGCTGGATGCCTCTTGCACTCTTAAGTAGGAGATGTGGGATTGAATCCCCATTAGGCCCCACTGAGCCCAGCCTTCCCTCTTTTCTAAGTGCTTTACCCCATCAGTTACTCAATGAGATAATATTTCTCCTCTAGACCTATTTTAAAAGTGAACCTTGTGTCCCATCCATTTATCTTCAGGAAAGGACCTAGGCTCTGGAGGTGCATGCCTACAGGACCTGATTTGGGTGTGTTTCGGAAAGGAATGGGATTCAGACCTGGTGCCTAAGTGATTAGGTGTCAGTGGTTTGTTCCTCGGGTTGCATTCTGGAGACCATATGTCCAGTTAATTTCACAGTCTGGCCCTAAATCTATTGAGACTGCCCTGCAGAGGGAGAAATCTGAGTGGGCGGAAAGCTGGGTTGATTCGTTTATCATTCAGAATGAGAATTGTGATTGCTCTTATCTTGTACAAAGGAATTACAAATAACACTTGGTCATAAACATCTCCAGTGTTATTATCCAGCTGTACAATTAATCTGTGTGAACTCCAGCAGCACTGGATTTTACTAATGATTACATACCATGTGCATTCACTTTTTCTTGCTTATAAATACCATTCCTTTTAGTCTGCATATTCCTTTTAACACTTCTTTTCTAGAATTTAAGTAGGTTTTTACAATAAAGTCTAAATTTCACTGGGAGGTATAGGTATGCTGAGTAGATTTTTGACAGGGCTTTTTCCTGAATCGTAATCATTTAAATGAAACTGACTGTTTAAAATATTTTTACTGTGTTCAGGCAGGATGCACCACAGCACTATAAGGGGTTGCTTTTATACTGATTCATGACCCGTTTGAATCTTTAAAGATCTGGATTCTTTAAAGGATTAGTGTCAGGATTGCATTTTTAAATTTCCGTGGCAAAAGCACATGTTTGTGTTGGACTGCTTTTTAATAGCATTTTTATGTAACTAATTGCATCTTGGCACGTTAGAAGGTAAACTAATGATGCTGCTTCAAGTCCACCAGAGTCAACAAGTAGACAGAAGTATATTGATTCACTGTGCATAGGAAGGTCTTTCTATAAAACCACAAGGACTAAAAACTGCTCCTAAATGGCTGTAACATAAAGTCCAAACTCTTTTCCCTTCATGTTCTTATGCTTATAGCAGCCTAACACAAAGTTGGCCTTGTCACAGAACTACAAAACCTGTTGCTATCGATTTTAGATTATGAAAAATAATTGATGATTTAAGTTCCACGTACAGTGATGTAATATGTACATATATATAGAAATTAAAATATCTGTTTTGGAATACTTGTAATTCTCCTCCCTCAATGATCAACCATTAGAAAAATGCAGTAAGGATGTGAAAAGTACTTATACAGCAGTCCTATGCAGCAAAATTCAGGCTACCTTTTGTAATGTGTACCATGACACTTAGGGAAAAGCTGAATATTAGTAAGGATACTGGAGTAATAGGTGAAAGTAATGTCAGTGTAAGATGCTTCTTTGTTCCAGAAACTTTCTTTTTCTGGAGGAAATAATCCCCAGAAGTCATCTGTGTTTCTTTTAGAATTGCAAAGCTGCTCTTTCTTAAGAGACAGATTCTCTTAATCCCATAATTAGTTACATATCAAAAATAGAAAGCCTGAAGCTGATTGTATAAAATGCAGACCGTTTTTTTTTATGGAGTAATTAATTTAACATTCTCTGTGAAATTTCATGCAGGATTCTGATCTCGTACTGGTACAAACTCTGGAGTCATTCCCCTTTAGCCAGTGAAATTATATAGGCATAAAACTGGTTTGCATAAGAGGAGTGATAAGGAAACCCTTTCGCGTCATTTGTATAGTGTATTTACTCAGTGGTAACAGAACTTCAGGGTCATGGTTGGACCTATGCATAGTATGAATTAGTGTGCAAATACCATTACATTGTTGAGGTTTCTTGGGAGGCAGTGCAACAGTTTTTATTTCTAACAGGCAGGGCCAGGCTTGTGAGTGCATGGTGCCCCTTTTTGCATCATTACACTAAGGGAAAAAATAACTGCTGAATTCTCTTACTTCATCCAGTTAAACTGAGCTTGGGATGTGTGCTGAAGAGGGGAGGTTAAGATAAATGTGCCACCTGTTTGGCCCACCAGTCCCAGGGATGGCTGGTGACCAAACCAGTCCCTAGAGTAGCTTAAAGCAGTCTCAGAGCTGCTCTAAGCAGTAATTTCTGGCTGGCTCATAAGGCTGTGGTAGTACTCTGGATATGGCCTCTTCCCACAGAAGTGTCTTCTGTGCCCACAGCTTTGGGATGAAAGGCATTGACCTGGCTACTTTGGCTCTCCACAGTCTCAGCATGCCTTTTTAAAGCAGGGAATTCTTAGCTGGATGGTTAAGGGCATTTGAGGGCCCCTTAACACAGGCACCACACACCTGGGAGTCTGGTGTAGGGCCGGGGACCCTCGTGGGTGGAGTAAGCTGGTGTTACTGCGAACAGACTGAGGTCTCTGACCTGTTCTGATAATGTTGTTTCCATGTTCCTAAGGTTACCAGAACCTAATTTGTTTGACTTGGTGGCACTGCTGTTCTCTAGCAGTGTAGTTTAAAGTGCAGTCAAAGGGCTGATTCTCCTTTAATTTACTTGGAGGAACTCCCTTTAGATGTGTGAGGGTGCAGCAGAGGTAAAATTGCAAAATCTCATTGTAGAAGAGAGGAAGATCCTGAACTGGCATGGTGCAGGAGGCGGGGTGTGTAGAGCAGAGCAGAGTTACCTAATGGGATAATGGCTCAAGAAGTCAGTGTGCTGCTCTTGGCATAGGTGACCCAGCAGGAAAAACGTTTTGCGTGGATCATCCCCAGAAGGGAATGTGGAAGTCTCAGAGGTACAAACTGGGAGCATAACATTCTTGTAGATGAGAGATGAGTAAATGGCACTGATTGTTTATGACAGAATTGCCCAGGGAAACCAGCAGACAGATTGCACAGCAGCAGTATTTAATGCTTTGTTTTTTTTCCCTGTCTCCCTCCAGCTTCATGGTGTAAAAGAGGACCAGTCCAGCCGGTTGCAGAGGAACTCGTGTTCAGCAGCACAGGCAGGAGGACATGCTAAGTGCTGCCAGTGCAGGATGCAGCACAGCACCATGCCATTGGTACTGCTGGTAGCATGGGTCTCTTCTCACTCTCATCACTCCAGGCTTGATATACTAATCTTTACTCATAATGTGGCCTCTGATCTTATCTGTTGTTGCTCAGGAGTACGTATCTATTGTTTTGATGAACAAGCTATCAGTACTGACTGGGAAGTCACCTTTTTCCTCAGCTGCAGTTTGTTTGCCTTTTGGGGACTGTTTGTTTTATTGAGCAAATTCCTGGCTAAAAATCCAATAGATGGCAAAGGATAATTAAGCAAAAGACAATGGTGACTTTATTTTGCGATGAATTAATTCAGGAAGGAGAAGGAGGGAGACATTAAAATAAGGTTGTATAAGAAAGCACTGTAATGGTTTAATATAGCATAAAAATGCTGCTGCAAAAGGAGTGAATCCACTCTGAATTTATCTAGTTGTAAATAAGAAGGATTTATCAGTGTTAAAATGTATACACATAATTAGGACTTATCTGATGACTTAGAAGGATGGTAAAGAATTATTTGTATATAAGTATGGGCATCTTTAAGGTATATATAATGTATATTTGGAGTTAGTTTCAGTTTGCTTAAAACAGCAGGGTTTTATTCTATTGGGGAGCCCCCAGTGGTCTAGTGGTTAAGACGCAGGGCTGGTACCCTTGAGACCGCGGGTTCGATTCCCGGTCAGGGA
>JAWWES010000081.1:137855158-137882501 GCA_035583135.1 Lophotriccus pileatus | reverse complement strand
GCTCTTCGTTCGCGAAGACGGGCCATTATTATTATTATTTATTCTATTGACACATGTTGTTATTTACAGTAACTACTGGAGTTAAAAGGCTGAGAGGAAGCTCTTCAGCTACTGAATTACTGACAGACCTGTAATCCTTTTACTGACTATGCATCATTTCAAAACTGTCTCCAAGCCTCCAGCCTCCAAACATCCAGTGCTCTGGTGTTCAAAAACTTCCTCCTGATAGTTAAAACTGCACACAAGCCAGTGTAACTGACCTGCAGCCTAATGAAGGGATCCCCTTCCCCAGCCGTGGTTTCCCTCTGCCTCCTTTGCGTCAAAGCCAGCGAGGGTACGGAGGGGTTCAGACCAAGGCAAAGCTGTTCCCTCTTTCTTTTTGGTTGATTAGATTTGTGCTGAAATTAATTGATTTCAGTACAAAAGGACAGTTTAAAATTGAACACAAAACGTGTGAATCAGGTACACCACCATGTTCTATCTTCTTTATGGAATGTACAGTGGACATCATGGATGTTTTTTTTCTTTCAAGATCATATATGGAAAGCCATTATTAGGATTTTTCTTTCAGATAAGAAATGCTGATGGAGCTTCTAGAAGCTTTCTGGTGGTCTGAACCATGCTTCTGAATCTACTGCTGTGCCCATATTAAGTAAAGGAAAAAATTAAATTATCACAGTTATTTGTGTGGAAGTGGAAAAATATTGATTTCATTAAGAAATTCAATTTGTTCATAAAGAGCTATTTGAATGTGCCTATGTACAGGTGATTTTAGGGAAAATGCTATCTAGAGTGCATTTTGAGTGACGTTTACAGTGTCTTACATCCCGGAGGACTCCAAGACTCTCAACTGAGATGAATGGGTCACAATATATTAACATTTTTGTCATTTTCTTTACTTAGAGTAAGCAGAAATACATGTTCTGGGTCACAATATATTTGCATTTTTCTCATTTTCTTTACTTAGAGTAAGCAGAAATACGTGTTCTGTAACCTTGAACTTTAGAGTTATGAGCTTATTATAAGTTTGCGTGTCCTCTGCAATGATGACTCCCACAGGAAATTCAGGTGTTTTCAGGACTTGGATTCCCCTAATTGAACAGGAACCCTGTTTCTAATGCTTGATCTTCTGACGTCATATTGAGAAATACTTCCTGCTGATGTGCTTACATCCTCTCAAAAACAGCCCTGATACTGATGGCAAGTTCCAAATAGTAGCTGTTTCTGATTCACCAAGTGCTGAAGCTACATCAGAAGTTAATAGAACACATGAGAACGATATTTCATAGAACTACTATGAATATGTTTCTTATGCCTATCTCAGCCACTTAGTTCCTACTGAACCCAGGCCCAGATTCTTTCACAATGTTTTGGCAAGTTTAAACATTTGATCAAGTAGGTTCTGATTCACAGGGAAGCAAACAGGTTTGATTTTTTTTTTCTTTCCTTTCTTTCATAAATACTAAACCAGTTAAACTGCATTCCTGTTGGCCTGGCGTCCTTCATGAAGAAATAAGTGTTACACACAGTATGTATGCAATTTCTGGATAGAAAACAAGCTGTGGTTCTACTAGCAGGTTTAGCTTACGAATCATCAAGGAAGATGAGGTGTTCATGTTGTCCTCATACTGAAACACAGTCTGCTAAGATGTGGCTTAGACTATGAAAAATAAGTTAAAGACCAACTGTCTCACTTTCGCTCCATGATTTTAAATGAGACAACCACAGAATTTACTCAATCAGAAAATGAATATTCAATTTCATTCACAGTTGCTGATGGTTTCTTGCATTCATTAATGTCTTTGTGCTTTGTTTCCTGACATCTCTCCACTTCTTGCACATGGTCTTCCTAGGTAGTGGGTGTTTTCATTCACTACACTAAATAACTCCTCACAGTGGACTTTTTTCTCATAGGTGCTGGATGAGGGGAGAGAAAGGGATGGTGGGTTGGCTACCAGGCAAATTTTGTAATTTATTTACAAGGCAGTAATTAATAAATAAAGCCAAACAAACTTTAAACAGCAGCTTTGCTGCACCTTTAAACAAAATTATTCTTGTACCCTGGAGTCTGATTTGGAATGGGACCTTATGTTCACATATCCTTTGAAGTGTTTACAGTCTGTAGCAGTGCATTTCAAATACTTGAATGGCCTTGCCGTTTTCTGCCTACCAGTAGTTTTGTGGAGCTATTTAAGTAGCTTAAATTTTAATCCACAGGTATTTGGAAGAAGGATGAATCAGTGGTCAAAAAACACAGCTCATTAATTTTACATAATAGCAAAAGAATAAATAGGTCAGTATTCTGTGCCTTATTTTACTAATAGCATAGTCTAACTGCTGTGTAGTTAGTGTTTATAGGGTACTTTGAAGATGTAATTTGTTGTACAGGACTAATGTTTTGTTCATACATTTCTACATCTAGCTATACTCAAAAAGAAATACTTAACTTTCTTGAAGCTGGTTTGGGTTTCTGGTGCACAGTGAAAGAAAGCATGCTGGGATTCAGCTGACCAAGAGCCCCTGTGCATCCCTAGTTACCTGGCTAGACCCCCCACTACGAACAGGAAAGAAATGGCTGCATTTGAGGAACAATTTGTTTTGTACTAAAGTACATATCTGGAAATAGATCATATGAATCACTTGTGTTCTGCTTTGTCCTTGGTTTTGCAGAAAATGTATTTCTGCTTCTTCAGGTCCTGAGCAAGCTCTCTCTTGCATATATGATCTTTCAGAAAGCTCTGGTATTCCTGAGATGTTGAACTGCAATTTCTTGCTGGACTTACTGACAAGCTTTTAGATTTCCTCTGACAAACTTTAAAGCATTTTCAAGACCTAGAAACTGTCTCACAGAGGGGAAATAAATTGATCAGTTCACATGCTAAGCATCTGCCAACTCTGTATTCACATTTTTCTGCACTGTTTTACTTAGCCTTCTACTCAATGACTGATCATCATTGTTACTACTTCCACCTTCCATAGAGTAGAGTGCTTCATGTGCTCAGGGAATGTCATGGGGCAACTGATATAAAGACTTCTATTGTATGAAGTTGGGAAAATTAGCATCTTCTATTATATGAAGTTGGGAAATTTAGCATCTCTTGCTAGACAATTCACTGCTGAGGGGTTACTAACATAGCAAAAGCTTGAAACATCTAGTAAGGGAAGAAAATGAACAGGGGATTCGTGACTGAAATCTGTGTCCAAAAAGACATTACTTTTATTTGTTGTACTCTTAAGGATTGAACTATGTCTGCATCAATGAAATCAAAGTAATGATTGGCATCTGGGTACTTTTATAAAGTTATGTCTATTTTGTAAGGCACATGAGAAAAGACAAATGTGACAAGAGAGAAGATATGTAATGAAATTGCCTTGTCTGTGAAGGTCATGGCTCTGCAGATGCACCCATGATGTACTGCATCATACCATTGAGAAGCTACAGTCCCTTTACAGCTCCAGCATTTGCAGATCTGCACTTGATTAGGCACAGGACCTCCATGGGAATTAAGCACGGGTATAGCACTGAGGGTGCTGAGGTGTAGCACTGAGGGCCGTAGGGATTCAGAACTCAGAAACGCAGTGTCGACACACACCTCCCAGGCACGGAGTTTGTGTGCTTAGACATTGTCCTTCGGCAGGCTGCTGCTGGCACCTGCAAAACAGGGTGACGCGAGGTACTGGTCCCACCCACCCACCGACAATCAAGTGAAACTTTTCCTCCTATGTTGAAAGATCCCCATGGAGAAACCTTTCCAGGCCAGGAGCAGGTGGGGCCCCGGGTCTGCAGTCGGGCGCGCTGCACGCAGCAGGTAGGCAGAGAGTTCTTTTAGAATTTGCTGTTCTCTCTTACCACACAAGCATAAAAGAAACCCAGATTAAGCTACTGCTTTGATCTTGCTCATTCTTTTTTCCCCCACGTGAGTAGGTTACATGTGACTTCAATAAATGACAGAAGAGAGGAAAAAAAGAAATAGCAACTCACAGCTTCTGTAGTTGTGCAAACTTATTAAATCAAGACAATCTGGAGCAGTGCTTTCCAAATAACCATGTTAATCCCTCTCTCTGTGAGACATTTACTATATTTATCATCGTATGTGGTGTCAAATTGCATCTCATTAACCATTTCAGTCAGCGGAACTACAACTGCAATATACTGTTTAAGACTGTATGTCAAACTAAATAGAGATGCCTACATATTCTTGTTGCTATGGTCAAGAATTTTGCATTCCATTGCTTTAGGTGCTAAATTGTTTTTTTAAAGAAGTGATTAAAGGCAGTTAAAGACTCGGAAAGAAGGAAAGAATTGGAACTGCTGAATGCCCACGTGAGCCCATGAAATGACTGAGGAAAATGTATTCTTGATTCTGTGATCATTTTTATTAGAATTAGTTTTTAAAACATTATATTTATCATAGGTATCTGTGCCTTATGTGTGTTATGAGCCTGGGGAGAACAGGATGATAATGCTTGCACTGAGTCAGGTGACAGTCTTCAGAATATAGAAGATCATAAATTCCTGGCTATCCAAGAAAGAGCAGGAAGTGTGCTGAAGTATTCCTGCTATGATGTATCAAGATCTTAAGCAGCTGTCTTATATTCACTGTATATCCACAAGCAAATGTATCATGAGATTGGAGTGAAAATATGAAGCTCGGTGGAGCTCCAATACAAAAAGGGAGTATAAAGGGGATAGAAGCAGGGACAGGCTACTACGGAATAATTTAGAAACATTGCCTGAGTTTGTAAGGATAGCCTCAGGGGCTCCAAAGCCTAAATGAAGTTTGAGACTTACGTGGGAAGCACAGCAAGAAGAGCTTCCACTGCTGTATTAGTATAAAAAGGCTGAGCAAGAATATGTGGAAGCGCTGCTGAATGGAGGAGGTGATGTAGTGACAGCAGACATGGATAGAACGGAGGTGTTCTAAGGTTTATTTGCCATTTTACCACCAAAATATCCCATTCCTCTGTGCTTAGGGAAAGGATCCAAAGAGTGTTTTCCAGTGTTTAACCAGGGATTACTTGAGAGAGTTTGACGAGAAAAGTCCATGGGAGCACATGGACCATATACTGGTCCATGGTGCCAAAAATACTGATTACGTGTCTCTGCAGGGCCACTCTATCAAATCAGAAGAGTAATGGAGGTAATGGAAGGTTCATAATAAGTGGAAATAGGTAAATGTTGCACCTTTCTTCAAAAAGGCCAAAGACAATCTGGGGAACTGTAAACTGATCAACATCACCTTGGTCCCCACGGAGCTTCAAGAAGTGGATCCTCCTGAAGCACATTTCTGGGCATATGAAGGGGAACATGATTGGAAACAATCAGCATAGATCTACCAAGGGTAAATCATGCCTGACCACCTGATTGTGTTTATGACTCTATGACTGGATTTGTGGATGAGGGGAGAGAAGTGGATGTCATTTACCTCAAATTTAGCAAGGCTTTTGACATTGTCTCCAACACCATTCTTACATCCGAGTTAGGATTTTATGGTCTGTGGGTGATTTGGTTCACAAGAGGATGGTTAAATGAGTTATTCTCTACCCAGAGAACATTTTCCTAGTAGAGTGTCTCAGGAATCTAGATGCACCAGTTACCTTGAGGAGGAGGTGATGAAGTCCACTTTCCTCAGGTTTGCAGATGATACCAAACTGGAGGGAACAGTGAATATGCTGTGGGCAGTGCTACCATACAGAGGAACATAGGCAGGCTGGAGGAATGGGCCAAGAGGAACCTCATGAAATTCAGCAAGGACAAATGAAAGTTTCCGTCACCTGGGAATGCTGAGCCTTTGCATCAGTACATGCTGGGGCTGACTGGCTTTATGCAAAGGCTCTGGGGAGTCCTGGCAGAGAGCACACTGCCCATGCATCAGGAGTGTGCCCTGGCAGCAGAGATGGTAACAGCATCCTGACTATGCTAGAGGGAGCACAGCCAGGAGCTTGTGAGAAGGGATTATTCTCCTGCTCAGCACCTGTTAGACCACATCTAGACACTGGGTCCTTTTGAGCCCCTCCACAAAAGGCATTGAAAGTTGGAGCCAAGTTCTGCTGAGGCCCCCCAGGATGGTTAGAGTCAGAGCCATGTGAGGGGGAGCTAAAGGAACAGGATTCAGGTGGACCTGACAGCAGCCTGCCAGGACCTGTGAGGGAGTCTTCAAGAACACAAAGCCAGGCTTTTCACAGTGGTAGCTGCTGGGAGGAAAAGAAACAGCAGGTATAAATTGAAACAAGAAATGTTCAGTCTGGCAGTAATGAAAGGAAAAACATGTAAAAAATAATATTGAGATTGGGTAAAATGGTTTAGATGTCAAGCACTAACAGACCATAAATCGTGAATAGTCAGACACCATTTCCTATGTTCCTGGCTCCATCCACCTAGCACAGAAACCTGAGATACTTTACCCACCACAGTGAATTTCCATTGGCTAGCAATTAAACCTTTGATATATCCCATATTCTTAATTATAACAAGCATATTTTTTTCTGCAAAGCACACTATAGTATTTCAGTTAGTGAACGCTCATGCCAGTCTGCATGGCATGGTGCAGGGCTGTATGCACCTGCCCGGCAGGTGTCCTCTATGGGATAGCTTTGTTTATTTGGCCTGGCCTATGGGTTAGGCTTCTTGGCAGAATTTATTAACTGGGACCCAGGAATGGGTTGCACAAGCACCTGATCACACTCATGCCTGGCTGGCTTTAACATCTGCTGTGCCCCTCTACTGTCCCTCTTCTGTAGTCAGCAGAGAAACTGCGACCCCAAGTCTGCTTGTTTCAACTGGCCTAGCCTTGCCCAGTGTTACATTACTACATAGTGTGTAAAAAGGTTGGTTTTGTTTATTTTTTTCTGTTTAAGAAAGGATGAAGCTGGTGTGGTAGGAGAGGGTGAGGGCAGTTCCAGCCTTTCCATTGTAGAAACCTGACACAAGGTCCTCACTCGCTTCCCTCAGCCATGCAGCCAGAGGTTGTGACAGTCACTCCTTCCTCTATGGGGAGCATGCTCCAGGATTACTCATGACTCATGGTCATCTAAAAAACCCCTAGAGTTTCAATTTAGACATGTATTCCCTGATTTTGAATGTGTAGGAGAGTACCTGGTCTAATATGAGGCAGAACTTGATCCTGCAGCAAAGTAATCCCCCTCTTTCACCTTCTCCCAGCTCTGAGTTTCCTCCTAAAGAACAGGAAAATGTCCAGTTCTTGATGGTTGTAGCATTAAGGACACCTCTAAATTTTGACACTCAATGATCTCAGTATGGCTAGAGGGTTTCAAAATATGGCCTCCAGTCTGACAAGCATGTTTTGGTGGCTTTTTGGGTCAGAAGATGAGATGAAGAGAAAGGATTGTGCCTACCCATAGGGACGTTATTATGCCACTTCTGCATGACTGCTACGAACTGATCTGCTGTGAGTGAGGCCAGAAACGCTGGGCTTGAACTTCTAAAAGGCATTACTTTTACTCAAGAAACTTAGCCTTGAATTAGTCATTAACTCTTTATCATTACCATTAATGATTCTAAACCAGAAATGTTTAGCTTAAAGAGTTTATTAGTATAGATCCTAAAAAGTGTAATTCTGCTTATTTCGGAGGAATATCAATTCCCAAAGAGAGAACAATTCATGTTGAGTTATGTTGTGGTAAGTGAACCTGTTTGCCCAAATACTGTCATAGCACAGTAGGGGAGCAATGAAAACAAATGTGAACCCACCCCTTTTTCATTCATGGATCCGAATAGCTTTCTGGAGGGTGTGTAGCAACACAGATAATTTAATGCTGGTAGCAGCCAGTGGTTTTCTGGAGGAACAAGTGTCAGAGAAACTGGATTACAAGAGTGGTTCTGAGTCACAGAGTCTTCTGAGATCTTCCTGCATTGGTCATTGCTCAGAGGTGAACCTGGAGTCAAACTAACAATCAGCTAAATGGGTTGGAGGATTTTCCTGTTGAGGGTGAGGTTGAGGAAGTATGACTATTGTCTGTTTGCCTTTGCAGTGCTGTGCAAAATCGTAGGAGACTTGGAGCTGATCCTCTGCATTACCAGCTGGTGGCACATCCACCTCTTCATGTACTCAGAGGAAGACTGTGTGCAGCTGGTGCTCAGAGTGACCTGCAGGGTACATTGCTGCATGGTGCCTAGTGTCTAGCATTCTCCTTAGCTTCCAGATATCATTCCTTAATTTTTAGTGTCAAGTGGGAAAGAAAACTTTCATTGCAATGGCCCTGGGATTTCTCTTGAAATTTGCTGTGAGGAAAGGCGAACCATGATGAAGAACAGGCTCACTTCTGAAGGCAAAGTGGTTGCTGGGTCTGAAGAAAAAAGTTCTGTCAGTATTCGCAAAGACATGAAACTGTGATCCACTGTGGGCTTTCTGACATGCAGATGTGAGCTGCCAGGCACTGATAGCAGAGCCTTCGTGTTCACTGCTCATCATTTTTGGGGAGTCCCTCTGAGGTGCATAACTTAGTAGCTCACCCACACTTGAATTCTTGGGGGATAAAGCCTGTTTCATGGCTGTGTCTGTGTTGCAAAGGTATGGGTGATTTTAGCATTACACATCACATGTCACTGCCATCTGAGTTAGGGAGTTAATATGTTTCTAGAATCACTTGTTAAACCAGCAGTGCACAAGGTGTAGTTTATACTACATGTGCCTGTTTACAGCCTACAGAAATTGTTCTCTTTGTGCTAGATTTATTTTTCTGTGTTTTTCATAGATTTTGGGAGACTTCGGAGGCCAGGACTTCTCCACCTGTTTGCAGGTTTCTTACAAGCTGTGAAGGCTTGTATGCAGAAATACCATTAATTCCTCACACCTCAGACCAGCCTGATGGAAGGTAGAGTTAGAAGCAGAGATAAGAAAGACCGCTCCTGTGTAAAATCATAGAATGGCTTGGGTTGGAAGTGACCTTAAAGATCTAGTTTCAACCCCCAAACCACAGGCAGGAACAGCTTTCACTAGATCAAATTGATCAGAGCTCCATACAACCTGGCCTTGAATACTTCAAGGGATGGGGCATCCACAGCTTTTCTGGCAACCTGATCCAGTGCCTCACCACCCTCACCGTGGTTCTTCCTGATATCTTACAGAATTTCTTCCTGATATCTAATATAAACCTACTCTCCTTCAGTTTAAACTCATTCCCTCTTACCCTGTCACTTCATGTCCTTGCAAAAAGTCTCTCTCCAACTTTCTTGTAGGCTCCCTTTTCAGGTACTGGAAGGCCACAATTTGGTCACCCATAACCTTCTCTTGTTCAGGCTGAACAAATCCAATTCTCTCAACCTTTCATCACTGGAGAGGTGCTCCATCCCTCTGATAATCTTGGTGGCCCTTCTGTGGACTCACTGCAGCAGGTCTATGTCCCTTCTGTGCTGGGGACTGCATCACTGCAGATGTGGCCTCACAAGAGTGGAGTAGAGGAGCAGAATCCTCTCCCTCGCCCTGCTGCCCACGCTGCTTTGGATGCAGCTCAGGACACGATTGTCTTTCTGGGCTGTGAGCACACATGGCTGGATCATGTCCAGCCTCTTGTCCACCAGCACCCCCAAGTCCTGCTCGGCAGAGCTGCTCCAATCTGTTCATCCCCAGCCTGTTCTTATACCGGGGGTTGCCCTGGCCCAGGTGCAGCACCTTGCACCTGGTCTTGTTAAACCTCACATGATTCCCATGGGCCCACTTCTTGAGTTTGTCCAGGCCCCTCTGGATGGCATCCTGTCCTTCAGGTCTGTCAACTGCACCACACAGCTCAGTGTCATCTGCAAATTTGCTGAAGGTGCACTTAATCCTTTTGTTCATGTGATTAATGAAGCTTTTAAATAACACTGGTCACAAAATGGACCCCTGAGGGACACACACAACATTTGTCATTGATGACCATCAGGACTCTGAGCCATCAACTACTAACATCTGGATGTGACAGTCCAACCAATACTTTATTCATCTAATAGTTCACCCAGAGAATCCACCTCTCTCCAATTTAAAGAGAAGGATGTTGTGGGCATCCATGTCAAAGGCTTTGCAGAAGTCCAGCATAATGCGTATCAGGCAATATAACTGCACAGCCAAATTAAGGGAGTATTCCAATTTCTATGTTTGAAGTTGGCCTTGTTTTGCATGGATGATTCAACCAGATTACCTCCAGAGATCCCTTCCACCTCAGATTATTCTATGATTCTAAGAAACAAAGGATTTTTTCAAGAGAAGCTGTAAATCTGTTCTCCCAGCTCTGAAGTGACCAGGGAGATTACTGGGACTTCCTGCACTGTTCAGAGATTAGTGAAAATCATACTCCTTCACTTTTTTTCCACTTTGTGGACTTTGCAAATCACATCAGTGATTGATATACCAATGAGTTTACCCTTTCTGGCATTGGTGAAATTATATTCACCTCTGCATGCTCTAAATTTACCCCTAAATTACACACAGAAATGCCCACCCTAAAATGCATGTATAAATGAAATAAAAATTCACAACTGGCTGGATGCCCACTGCAGACCTTTGCTGACTTTATCATCACTGATGACCAAACAGTAGCTGCTCTTGCTTAACCTGGTGATGTGAAGTCCTATCCCTAATTTGCTATCCCTGGTTTGCTCTCCCTACAGCAGATGAATGAGGATGGTTTATTGTATATACAGCAGGTGCCAGGCACATTCTCTGGCACTTTTATTTTCTCTTCTTGAGGAATTCACATACGAAGTAGATGGTGACTTGGCACTCAGAGTCGTTCCACTCTCCTGTGCTGAGCATTTCCACACAGTCCTCGCGGCCAGCTGGGTCATGAGGCTCCCCTTGCTTCCAGTTACTGTAATTCTGGAGTGGGCTGGTGTCTGCATACACAAACTGTCCTTCTTTTTCCATGTCATTCAGCCCAATGAAGGCTCGGAAGAGGCCGCTGCTGGAGATGTAGTCGGCAATCAGGGCGTTGGTTGCCTCGTCTTTAGGCATGGCCAGTGTTCCTCCTCTGTCCCTGCAGTGCATCAAGGCTTCTCTGTAATTCTTCTCTTCTTTCACGATGTAATAGAATTTGTCATCTGTCTCCCTGATACCTGCTATTACTTTAAAGGAGAAGAAAAATTGCTTAATGGCATGTCAGCAGATGTTCTGAAGGTGCTTCTATTCCAACGTGACAGTGAGATAATTTTTACATTAGAATTAATTAAAGGAAAAGAGAAAAAATGTTCCCAGCACTGCATTTGTGATGAACAGTGAGGACATGATCAGAGAGCGATACAGCTAATGGGACTGACAAGCACCTTGCACACATTAGGACAAGAGCTATTCAGTTCTGGTTGGTGTGTCTCCTGTGACATTAAAGTTTTACTTCATAGATATCTAGTACTAACCAAATTAAAGCATGCTAAATGGTCAAATAGCAATGTCTAACTCTGGATCACCCCCACTATATGTGTTTGAATATAAATTGTGAAAGAGTGCCCAGGGATAGAAACATAGGGGTAGAGGTAGCTTTTCAGGCCCTTTCCATGTAGAGGAAAATGAATGTGACTGCTAAAATAATACATTTTAAATACAGCCTGATATTCAGAGCTGCTGTAGCACCATGTGGCATTGAGTAGGAAGAAAATTGTGGCTGCTCAGCAGCTTTAAAAGGCAGACCTCTCAACCAGTGTGTAACCTAGTGAATTAAGCAGTGACAAAGAGCGTGTCTGGGCACCTGGAAGTTGGTGGTCTCTGCTGATGGATTGCTGGAATGGTCCTGAACGGTATTTGGCCTGGGACAATTAACACTCTCCCAAACAATTCAGGAGTTACCCCAGACACCATTTAGGCGTTAGAAGAGAGACACTCCTTGAGATTATGTCATTCAGTTTTGTAGGATTTATAATACAGATGAGTTCTGTGCTGGATGCCTGCAGTGACAGAGAACAGTCTTAAATGCATTGAATTTACTGATGCAGCCCTAGTCCTGGAGGCAGTGGTAGAGCTATCTCAAAATCTCTGATATGCCAGGAAACTTTCCTTTCAATGGGGCAGTTTGCACAGTCCACCTGACAGCACTGCCTGTAAATGTGGCTTCTTAGAACCCATGTCTTTGAGTGTTGGTCCCCTGTTACAGGAAAATGATGCTTGGACTGAGGGGAGCACTAGAAATATAGTGTGTGCAGCTTTCCTGGGCAGCACAAAGATCAAGAGGTTCGTATTGCTTTTACTGCCTCTTTGGAGCAGATTGTCACAAACTTTTTCCTTACGTTGCATGACTGAACACTGAGGCTGAGCAGATTGACAGTGCAGAGGTGGTTAGCAAGCCATGCCTTGTGCTTTTCATTATTCATTCTGTTGTGCTGTAGATAATTTTTATTGTTTTTGCTTTTAGCCATCTGGTCCCTATATTCTTATAGGTATAAAACTCTCTCTCTTCTGTAGGTTTTTAGAGTGCCTGGCACAGCGGGACCCTCTCTCTGGGTCATCTGTGGATTCTGCCATAGAGAGGCAATGGTAGAAGAATTGTTACTGGAGCAAATTAAAGCCCATCAAATACATAAAGATCCTTACCATTCTTTACAAACTTGATGGATGTATTAAGACGAGCGACATTGATATTCAGTTGTCCAACAAATCTGCGGTATCTTCCACAGTCACACACCGTGCCTGGTGCAATACAAAGGGTAGGAGGATTGATCTGTTTAGAAGCATTTGTGTGTGTGCATGGAGAGTCACCCATAGCCCACTTCCAAAGCTTCTGAAGACCAAGGCTCCACTTGTGGACAGCCAGTCTCACCTTGACCCACTGGCTATACTTCTGTTGATCAAAGCACTAAATATTTTGGCTTAAGAATCTCTGCTTTTAAAAATGCAGATAGAAGAGTTTGCCATCTTCTTTTGACCCATATCAGTGTGGGATTTGCACATCCTCTGCCCCTCTCATTATTGATTCCATCTAGCTCCAGGGATGTGGCTTATCATGAGGATCACTACAGACTTGTATCTGAATACCAAAGATCTGCCTTTGTATCTGTAATCAACACAGGTTCCCCAGCCTTCTAATAGAAACAACAGCATCCATGAAAATGCTGTTTTCTCAGTGAAGGAGTTTTGTGAGTATGCATAGAGGTGGGATTGACAAAATTTTGGTAGAAGGACTGTGTTGGTGAATTGCTACATGCAGCTGTGGTACAGCAGTAAGTCAATACCAACTCAAATAATCAATAGCTTTCAAGCACTGAAGTCTCAGTTATATTGTTTTTTGGGGGATTGGGTCCTTTTTGGGTTTTTTTTGTAAACTGAAATCTAGCTTGGTATAGGTTTGTTTGTTCTTCTGTTACTCTCAAAAGAAAATAAATTGTTAATGGTTTCCCATTATGAACCAAACTGGCATTGCATATGAGATCTCTTAAAAATGAGCACAAGTGTAAGTTCAAGGTGGGTAACCATTCAAGGTTATTAGGACTCAGAAGAACTTTCTAATTCATCAGACTCAAATTCTCCTCCAGTAGGCAAATTCATTGCATGGACAACAGATTATGCTCTATCTTATTTTTTCATCCCCATATTCCTATTAGGAAACTGGTAATTAACTTAATTCCTTTGGTATTAAGAAACTTTCTTCTAGAATCCAATATAAATGTAAACTGCTGGCCTGTATGTTAGTTTTTATGATAACAAATATTGCCCATTAATTTGGGTGACTCTTCATATTTTGTGTGTGTTGGTGTATTCGTAGGCATCAGTCATGTCCCTACCCTAGTCTTCATTTTGCTCAACAAAACATTTTCATTCTCTTCCTGTTTAGTCTCATGTTTTCCCATGGTCTTCAAAATTTCCTGAAACTCCAGACAAACCAACCCTGAAATCAAAAATCCAGCAGACTTGACCATTCTGCAGAGAAGGATGCACAGCATACCTGCTTTTCCTTTTTTTCCAGGAACCCCTGATAAGCCCTTGGCTCCTTTGTCACCTGAATAAAGAGGAAAATATATTCTTAGATCTCAGTCAGGGGAGTGTATTAGAAAACCTGTTTAATAATATATTAACAGCGTGCTTCTGATAGGAAGCTCTGATGTACTGTACTGGAAGACATGCCAAGTTAAACAAACCATGATTAATTCTGGTGTATGGAAATGAGAACTCTTTAATACCTAACTTGCTGATAACACAGGCATCTTTTGTGCTGCTGGTTCCTGGTACTACTTACTTTAAATATAAACTGCAAAACGATCCTAAGAGGCTGAAAGCACTCCAGAAATCTTGGAGAGGTGAGATCTGTGTTCTCTCACGGGCTGCAGCACAGAGCCCTTCCCTGGGTGCAGTAGCTCCGTGATGGGCTGAGGCACCAGACAAGGCTGATGTGCACTAAGCCACTGAATTCACGTGTGCAACAGACTGTGTGTGTGGGCAGCAGCAGCACCTGCACCTCACAGAGGGAGGTCAGTAAGGAGCAGCATTTAATTTCAGTTGCAGTTTATGGAAATGTGAATTATTTTCATCCAACTGCTTTCCTCTTCTTTCGTAAATCATAAACATGATTTACAATGCTCTGCTGCTATATAAGTGGAAGTGCCTAGCTTTTTGAAAGATCTCAGCTGTAATTTGGATCACGAGCAGCTGGACTTTATGTGGAATTCATGTCAGTTCATCTTTTATGAATTAAACCTTTAGAAGTGAAAAAATACTGCTTGCTCTGCCTTATGGATAGCCATGTTTTGATGAACTTTTTACTTTATATGGTTGTGATTTTTAAAAGAATTTATGTGTCGGCTGTCATTTTAATTAGCATTGCTTGACACTGCACACTTGCAAGCTGGAATTTCAGGGTTGCTTCATTAAGAACTGGAATGTTTAATTGTAGATTTAAACAGTGACTTAGTGACCTTTGCTTCTGCAAATAAAGAAAATGAGAAAAACTGTAAGGGGGAATTAAATTATGCATTCAGATTGAGAGAGCTTGATTTAAAGGCTCAGAGTATTGGTTTATTTTCAAATAAAAGCAATTTCTGAGATACTTAATTTTTTGTTTCCTTGGTTATTGAAGACATCTTAGGAGATAACTCTCTGAGTTTTCAGTTGTCTAGGTACTTCTGAAAATTAGTCCCTCAGAAAAAATTCTTTTCTTCTCGATGCTGAGGCTGGCTAGAGGCCATCAAACTTTTATTAAAAACACTGGTTTGAGAAACTCCCTGGAGAGGTTGTTCCACCCACTCACCAGCATACCTGGGTTGATGCACAGGTTAGAGACCACAGAGTCCCCCTAGGGGTGGTGGAGTCCCTGATCAGCTTTCAGGGCAGGTCTCCTTGTGGCAGAATTGATATTCCTTCTTAAGTAGCTCTTTAGAAATACCAGAAAGAAATGCCCAAGCTTCTTCTCAAGATAAATAGAGCATAATTTAATGAAATTATTGTGGAGGCAGACTTGGAGTCTACCTTGATTTGCAAGCAGTTGTCATCCCTGTTTATGTGAATGTCTTCTTAAAACTCCTAAATCCCTTCCTTACCAAGCTGTCCTCTGCTCATGTGACCCAAAACAGTGCAGGTGACCAAGTGTGGCATCCTGAACAGCAGCAGAACATTAACTTAGGCCTTCAGTGTCCAAATCAGAGACACAAATTTGTCTTTCTCTTTTAGAACATTCAGAGGATTTACCTCACAAGGGCTGGATTTCTCCCTTCCTCTTTTAGTGCAGAATCACAGAATAATTTGAGTTGGAGAGGACCTTCAGAGATCATGTAGTCCAACCCTCCTGCAGTGAGCAGAGACACCTTCTAGATCCATCAAAGAGAATTGGTTTTTTAACTCATAAACCAAATTATTTTGTCCAAGTTAGTCAGATATAGCACACATGGGAAATAAAACAAGAATATCTCAGTTAGCTGTCATCACCAATTTTTATGCATAACTTTATTTGGAGAGCATTGGTCACAACCATTATCTGATATTACTCCATCTCTGGAACTCTCACAAAACACATATTTATCTTGAGGGAAAAAACCAAGAAAACTCCCAGACCAGAGCTTACCCTTGCCACCAATTGGGCCAATTTTCCCAAGCATTCCCTGGTCACCAGCATCCCCCACTGGTCCTTTGTTTCCTAAGAGAAGAAATGAAAAGGAAATGAGTATGGATGGTTTCTGTAATGTCTTTTCCAAGGCACTGTTTAGGTATCTACTGCTGCTATTTTTCCTGAGTGTGGCCAGTCTGCATGTGTGGCAAAGTCAGAATGAGTGCAGCCCTGAGGATGTTTGGAGGAGTACAGCACAGAACTCTGTAGGGTACGACAGTAGGACATTGCAAGGCACCTTAGTAGTGTTCAAATGCCCAGACATATCATATTTTCTTACAGAAAATACAAACTAAAACTGCTGGTGAATATTCAAATATTGACTTTACTTCACAGTCAAACCAGGCTGCCAGCAGCTTTATTTGTTTTCATTTTTCTCCACCCCAGACAAAAGTCTCTCCATCTTTCTTGAGGTAAAGTCCTTGCAGCTTTGCTGGGAATCCTTCTCAAAGCTGGATTTCGAGTAGGGAGCTAGTTTTGCTGTATGTGCTTTCCCTTTCTTCAGAGCACCAAAATAACAGATATACTTTTTAATTGATTAGTAATTCAAGTTCTAAAATAGCTGTCTAATTATGACAAGCCAATCTAAGGAATCTCAGTTTGCACACTGAATTTAACGTCAGTAAGATGCTTTGTTAATGGTTGGTTAGCTGATTCCTTCGTATCTTACCTGATGTTCATTTTAAGGTAAGAATCAAAATCATAAGAATGCATTTAAAAATGGAAAAAGTTTTTTATTATAGCAATAATAGCAGGGTGATTTTAAAGGTTCTATGAAAGTAAAAGATTTCCTTATTAGTCTTATACCACTATTAAGGAAGAAAGACCATGGATGTGCATTATCATCAAGCTCTAAAGATAAATTAAGCTTTTGAATTACAGTATGCAAACAAGGCTGACACCATCACATTTGGTTCCTCCAAATGCCCTCCACAGGTCACGCTGTGGATATGGGATATGTTTAATTGAGCTGAGTCCTGAAACATCTGTGACTCTTTGTTCTCAGCTCAGATGCTGTTTGATCAAAGGAACTTCTGTTTTCAGTGTATGGCTTTGTTTGCTCTTCTGCAGAATAGAGACAACTGAGACCCAATTTTATTGAACATCCTGATGTATTACTAGGAAATAACATTCAAAAATCAGTTCCAACTAAAGGATCATTTGATTAAGGATCAGTAATCTTTCTGATTATACGTATGATCTGGGTCTTCTGAATCACACTCATTACAGCCATATATGGTATTGGTAGGAATTGCACCAAGATCTCTTAGTATTGTTAGGTCTTCTGATTAATGTTTGACAGGATTGTGAAATCCACTGGTGCAACAGGAATGAAAAGCATTAAACGTCACCAGTCATAGGCACCAGTACAGTTGTGTATAATGATATTCATATACCAGTAATAGCCAACAAAATATTATAAATACCTTTTGGTCCTTTTGGTCCAACCTTTCCTTGTTTGCCTACTTCTCCTCTGTCTCCTTTTTCACCTTCGTCCCCTTCCAAAAAACATAAAATAAAACAATATGGTACATTTCTCTTAGTGCAGTAAATACAACTATACACACTCAAAAAGTAAAGTTCACAGAGTGAACTTTCTATTTCACATTGAAGGCACAGTAGCCATGGGATAAATTTCCAGAGAAGAGATGATGAATCTGACCATCACTAGGAAAAGCTATTAACTTTCCCTTTCAGAGAGGCTGTTACAACATGAGAATTCTACAACAACATTTTCTGCTCTTATGCTTTAAGCCTTATTAGCTGTAAAACAGATAAATAAGCCAATCTTTCTCTGTTGGGAAACTTGTGAACACACAGACAAACTGCCAGGGGAGGCAGTAGGTGTTTATTAGTTGTTCCTAGTGATTCTCTTCCTAGTGACTCTGTGTTCAAGGTATGTAGATGCTTTCAGAATGGGAGGAATGTAAATATGTTGAAATATTTCTTAACATAGACCTTGGCACTTAATATGGCAGAATTCTTGCCTTCAGTTTTTGACAGATGACATTTGTATGTTGATATAACAAACTTGTTTTGCAGTTACTCCAATGCTTTATTTTGAAAAAATCATACACAGGGTATCTGTAAGAGGCAAAATCATTGCATGTATTACAGTACTACAGAGATTTCTCCAAATGAGATCAAGACCCTCTTACACAGGTTCCTGTGTAGTACTGTACAAACACTTTAGTGTTGTGACAGACATTCTCTCATTGTGCAGTTTACAGTCCAAAGGTGCAAGGCAGCAATTAGTCAGAAAGAACTGTTATGTCCTTCCATAGGTGGCATACAGTGATTCTTCGCATTATGCAGGAAATTTAAGGCACAGCTAAAGTTGATTTTCTTATTTTTTACTTCTTAGTTTTGAGCCAAATCCCAAGAAGAGGCTTGCTCTCTCTCGTTTCCCGCCCACCTTCCCCCAGCAGATGCAGGCAGGGGACACAACTCACCTGCACCAGATGGCAGCACTGAATACAGGCGGCCTTCCAAAGCCTCTCCCCCTGTTGGCAGTAAGCCTTGCCGTGCAGTGGGAAGCAGTGCCACAGTCTCCTGGCTCAGCCAGGATCTCACGTGTTACTGGCAGCCGGCTGTGTCTGTGCCTGCAGCCCATAAGGGAAGATGAGGCTGCAGTTCAGCGTATGGAGAGCCAGGGGAGGGAAGTCTGCCTGGGTGTCAGTAAAGAAGATGTGAGGACAGAACAGCAGCATGTGAGAAGACCTGTATGTGACAATAACGTGTCTCACTGAGGTTGGTGCCCCCAAGCCCTGGCAGGAGGTGTTCAGGGAACTGGGTGTACTGAGGGTGCTGTGACCCAGGCAGGCATTTCCAGGCTCTCACAAGCAGTGGTTTGAAGGCTCACCTGAACCAAGCGCTACATCCAGACCTCTCATGAACTAATGATTCTTCCGTCCACCAAATGGCCTTGTGCCTTTTAAAGTCATGTGTACTTCTGGCCCTTATAGCAAATATCCTGTGGCAAAGAGCTCTGATTTTTTTATGTGCTTGGGAGAAAATACTTTCTTATGATTGCTTTAAGACTGATGATTACATTGGTATATTTTTTTTTTTTTCTGAGACATACTGCCCACTCATTCCTGATTTACCTTCTTCTACTTCTGTAGTCATAGGTAGCATGCCATGGGCTGTTCTGGGGAGTGATACCAGATGAGAAGTGCTGCATATCAGTTGCAGCATGTAAATCATTGTTTTAGATGTTTGGCACCTTTCCGTGCCATTTACGAGGACTGAGCTGAGTCTGTCCCTTCATGCCAAAAAAACCCTTCAGTGTTGGGACTCTTTTGTGGAGGGCAGACTCACCCTGTTGGTCAGGATACCCTTTGGGGTAAAAGGTCAGTGGTCTAAGCTGAGGAAGATAAAAGGCTGAACTTCTTTTGTGTTGGAGGGAGGAAGCAGTTGCTAGAGGGATAGACAAGGAGGAAACATGATGTGTATGTGTGGGCTGGCCCACTCAGGCACTTTGTTTTTATCACCAGCTGCCACAGGACAAAGTAGGAAGAGAAAAGCCTGTAAGCAGTCAGCAATAGAAATTTTAAACATCTCTATTTTCACTAGGTATTAAAAATACCGTAAAACTCAGTATATATTTCCAAAGGCCAAGGTCCTTAAATATCCAGCTGAAGCTGTGGGTCTGGGCCTGAAGCTGATGGAAGGCTGCTTGTACTGGGTTCCAGCCCTGCTGAGAAGGACTTAGGGGTGCTGGAGAATGAGAGGCTGGACATGAGCTGGCAATGTGCACTTGAAGCCCAGAAAGCAAACTGTGTCCTGGGGTGCATCCAAGGCAGCATGAGCAGCAGGGTGAGAGAGGTGATTCTGCCCCTTTATTTTGATCTGGTGAGACACTACCTTGGGTAGCTCTGGGATCCCCAGCACAGGAGGGACATGGATCTGTTGGAGTAAGTCCAGAGGAGAGCCACCAAGATGATCAGAGGGATGGAGCACCTCTGCTATGAGGAAATGTTGAGAGAATTTGGTTTGTACAGCCGGAAAAAGAGAAGGCTCTGGGTGACCTCATTGCTGCCTGCCAGTACCTGGAGGGAGCCTACAAGAAAGATGGAGGAGACTATTTACAAGAGCATGTAGTGACAGGATACGGGGAAATGAATTTAAACTGAAGGAGAGTAGGTTTAGAGCAGATATGAGGAAGAAGGTCTGTACTGTGAGTGGGGTGAGGCACTGGATCAGGTTTCCCAGAGAAGCTGTGGTTGCCCCATCCCTGGCAGTGTTCAAGGCCAGGTTGGAGCTCTGAGCAACCTGGCCTAGTAAAAGATGTCCTTGCCTACAGCTGGGTGATTGGAACTAGATCATCTTTAAGGTCCCTTCCAACCCAAGCCATTCTATGATACTACTGATCATCAAACAGTAGAGCTAGAGAATGTGCAATTTAATTTTGCTGTTGACCTTAGTGGACAAGATATTGTCCTTTTCAAATCCATCTGTGAACCCGTGAGAAAAGTGTAAAAGTCACTTCTCAGTAGCTCGGAAATTCAGAAAAGGTTTCCAGAGGCCAACAAAGAGCTTGTGAAATGAAATTCTGGGAGGAGGTTAAGAGCCAATGTGGTCATGAAACCCATACAGGGGGAAAATTGTGTGATAATAGAAAGGAAGCAGGGCATGATTCAAAGGCTGAAAAAGATGGGTGAATCTTGAGTATAAATACAATATGGGGATATTGTATAATGGACTGTGTTCTCTGACAAGAGAGAATTGCGGGAGGCTTGTCATGTCCAACCTTTCCCTGCAATTAATTGCTTTGTGTAACATAGGCTGTAATTCTGTGTCTGGTATAGAAGCTTTGTTTTCTTGGAGTTTCTTTGGCCTGTGAGAAGCAAACCAAATTCCTTCTGACCTTTCAAACCCAGGATTGTCACCCTGGCAGTCCTCATCATCTCTCAGGCTGGCTAGTTACATTCCCTGTAGCCTGCAGGCTGCTCTATGGGGTTAAAGGCTCCAGAGGGACTCTTGTTTGCTGCAGAAGGAAAACCTCTGTGCCAGATACCTTACCCTTTTTTTTTTTTTTCTTTTTAAAGAAACCTTGCTTAGACAGTTAATCTTAGAAATAGAGCCAAAAAAGAAAGTCAATATAAAAGTGGAGAGGCTGTGATTGCTTTCCAAAGGTGTTTCATTCCTATCTTAGTTTCAACATTTCGAGCCACTGAAAGCTACAGTGACTTTTTCTGAGAGGCATTGGAGTAAGCTTTTCACACATGGGACTGCTGCAGGTGAAGGTTGTCCTATATGGAACATCAGATTGAGAGCCAACAGGTGAAGGGAATGAAAGGTGTTGGAAAGTTTGTTCTGGAGATTTTGAGAGGTTATGGATGGCCTCAACTTTTATTGTTATATACCTTGTATAGTCCAAATTTTTGCTTAAACCATCCAAAAGCCTAAGGGAGAGGGAAGAAAGATCTAACACCTTGGCATAAAGCAGCCTACCACATTCTGTCTTAGTTTCCTTGTCTAGAAAAATGGGAAGCAAATTAATTTGTCTGTAAAAAGGAGTAATCCTCCTTTTCTCCCCATGTCATCTGAGAATAGGTGGGCCATTACCAAACAAGGGTAGACACAAACCGGTTTTAGTTAGTGATACCATGTCATTGTTAATTTAAGACTGGATTAAGCCCAGTGCTTGCTAAAACGGAGTTCAAATGTGTTGTGTCCTTCTTTAGCTGTTGTTGAGTGTAATGATCTCAAATTTGGCACAAAACGTGAACTCTTGTGTTGTGCTCCCCTCTTGTGGTCTCGCTATGATTTGCAACCAAGTAGGAGGGGTTGTGAGAGGTTGGCTGACTTTTGGGCAGGAGCTGAGTTGGCTTCTTTTCTAATTTATAATAACTATCCCTCCCTTTCCTCTGGAGCTTCATGTAGACAAACCAGCCCACTGTAATAGCTACTTTTTTTTTTTTTTAAATTATTATCCAGGAATAAACCCCTCTATCCTGCCTGTAGTCTGGGCTGGGTTTTTGAATTTTGTACTACTGTGCTTTGTGCAACATGAGATTTCTGATCCCTGATCTCATATGCTTGTAATCGGTACCTAGAGGATAACCTCTCCTTCGTGCTGCTTTATACTCATGGCAGTGTCCAGTTAAATTTTAATCTAATTAGCAGATTGTCACCTTAAAACTGTGGTAGCAGGGATGTCAGATAATGCACTGCACTGGCATTCAAAACATGGTTGAAGGAGCACTTGAAATCAGTAACTGAAGTAAGACCATTTCTCAACCTTGTTAGTATTCCCTCAAGTTGATTTGTTTCTTCTGTGTTACAGATTTAAAATACCAGATTACTCAAATGAATGCCTGAAGCACTAAATTACTTGACTCTTCCAGCCCGGGACTGTGCAAGGCAAAAGAAAAGCAGAACCCATAAATAGAAAGTGACTTTTGCAGCCATTAGAAAATTTTAATTATAATTGAGAGGGAACAACAGACCTTCTTTCTCTTATAAACAAGCTAAGGAAAATGATAAAGGTCTAATCACCAGCAAGATTTTTAGGCAGTTGAAAGGGGCTCTGTCTTTTTAGGACTTTCACTAAAAAACACAATGTTGAGAGGTTACATTTGGTAAGAATTTAAGTAGTAAGATTTTACTGACCTTCAAGTGGCTTAGATTTCCCTGCTGAATCTTTTGTAGGCAATTTATCTGGTTTGCATTCATGAACTGAGGATGTTTTCTGCTTCATGTATATTGTTCTCATGTATCTAGTGACTTTACAAATCTTGTGATCAAGGGCTGACACTAGTTTTTGGAGAACCAGGATATAATTCCTGGGATTTACAGAGGGATTATTTATCAATAGAGGCAGGGATTATTTATCAATAGAGGCAGCCCTGCATCGGTGTGAGAGCACATCTTCAGGCTGCCTGAGGGCTAAGGCCAGGAGGAGACTCCTGGGCTTATGCTTGTGTATCTCTCTAAGCACATAGTCTGTTCTCTTGGAGCTCTGCTCGGACTCCCTGGGTCCATGCAGGGACACTTTGTCAGGTGTCCTGGCAAGCCATGGCCTCAGGTCAGCTCTAGTTCCTGTCTCCTGAGCAAAAACACTACAGAAATGTTAATGCTCTCTCATCCTCTCTTTTGCAGGTATATCTTCCTTCACACTTCTGGGCATGCCCACCCTTCCAAATGAAACACGACTTATGCTGGGCTACAGCACAGTTGTCCTCTCACATCAGATACTCTGAAATGAAAAAAAAGCCCACTACCAGCCAAAAAGTCCTTGAGAGGCCCTGTACCATGACTAATCTGCTGTGAGGGGGGAAGATTTGTTAATCTCGATTAGTATACTACATGGGTGCTTTGCACAGCTTGCCTTGGATGCATTTAGCATTCCTGGGCATAGCCAGTGTCCCATCACAAAGATTTTGTATGGAATTTGTTATGTGGTTTTACCCTCTGATCATGTGTGACACAGTTCTGCTGAGCAACGTTTCATGCTCTTAGTCCCACCAGAGGTGACAGAAGGACAGACTCTCCCCATCTCCAGAGAGAGAGAGTGTGAAGAGTACAGGTGATTTCTGCCTGTCCTGGGTGTTAAACTAAAGGGATAAGGATATGTGCATAATTCTGAAGCCTTGAGAACCCCGCAGGAGCACCTGAATGCCTTGCCCTCCTGGAAGAACCTTGCAGATAGCTCAGGATTAGCTCTGCAGCCTGGAGCACTGACTGACCCTGAGCAGGGAGAACCTTTGCAGCACTTGCGTCTGCACAATAACTCGTGGGAGAGTTTGTCACCAGAGGGAGTTACAGACTTCAAGAAATAAGCAAACATGTCCCAGTTTGTATTTCCAGTGTATGGGCACGTCACAGTTACGTCAATGGAAAGACTCAAGATTTCCTCTGATTTCACTTTCAGTGTCTTTTAGATCCTTAGCAAATTTCCCATAACAGTGTGCATTCTTGCTTTCACAGTATACATGGCTAATGAGGACAGGATTTCTTGATATCATCTGCCTATCTGACATGGTGTCCTCTTCCCTGTTCTTCCTGCTCGCTTCAGCTCCCAGCGCTGTCCTGCACACCTCCCTCCCCTCTGCCTCATGTTGAGCACTCTTTTGACCTGGTGTTGAAGGAATTCAACTCCCTTAACAGGGGAATATCGATAAGGCAAATGCACATTTCTAGTGAGTGAGCTGAATCAGCCCAGTGAAAAGTACAGTGAGTAAATAGCTGAGCCAGCACAAGGTGAAGGAGGAGCCATATAGTCAGAGTGTAAGAAGAAGATGATGTTTGGTCTCCCTCTTTGGTAGAAAGCCTGAAAGTTGAGTGCAGCTGTAGTGAGAAACTGCACCCATGATCACTCTCCCAGGTGTCCTGCAGGAACATACAGGGCTCCCACATATTCCTTCATTCTTAGACACGTAGTCTTTTTTCACCCAGTTCCAAACTAGACAACAGGATCCCTTTCCTTGTGAAATAGAATCTTCAAGAAAAAACTGAATTCTCTGCTTGCTTTTCTACTTGTAAACATCCATTGGCTTCAGTAGGAATACCCTCCGCTGTTATTGCATTGCATCAGTCATACCCAAGCCTTCAGTGGGCTCAGTGAATCTCTGCTGACTTGTATTATTTGAAACTGGGGTGAGGGTTGTGCATGAATGGAACATATATTATTTCTTTAATAACACAGAAATCATTTAAATTATTCTTGATTCTCCTTTTACCTGATCTGCTTGATTTTATTTTCTCAGCCTGTTTCCCTGCCATTCCGGCATGGTCTCAGAGACCCATAAATTATTTTGGCTTCAGGGAGGAATCAGACTGCCATTGGTAAGAAATACAGACCCACTATCTTTTGAATTTATGTGTTTAAGCCCCCACATACATGCTTTGTAGCTCAGGCTGATAAACATCAGAAATTTAAGGTACACTAAAATGAGGAATTTTAAAAACCATGAAAAATAGACTTATGTGTTGAAATTAAAGGGCTCTTCAGGTCAAACTCGAGGCACTAAGAAGGAAGTTTAGCTATAGTTTTGAACAGCTTATAGGATGTGGTAAAGCATTTTATATTTTCGGAAGGAAATGTGCATAACAGCATATCTGGTTTATGAGAGAGTTTGAGATTTTCCAGGAGTGAAATTGCGTAAGTGCAGTTAAAGCTGAGAGGTGGACAGCTATACTGGAGACCACAGTAAATGCTATTTTGAGGCACCAGCCAATGTCAAAGAGTTTATAAGCATCATTTGTCAGAAATAATGATAAGAAAACATCTAAATTGCTATGGGAAACTCCCAGTACTCTTCAGATTTCATCTCATTCCAGTTTCTCAACCTGGATCTGGTTCAAGACCTTCAAAGTTCCTGTGTCTGGATTACAAAGGAAATGAGCTGGGACCTGGGACAGATAGCAGGATCTAGAGCCATCCTTCTGAAGTGCTGAGCTCCCATGAATCCATGTGAAATCAGCTTCCACAGAGCCAGCTCCCGCCCCAGTCATCTTCTCCCCCTGCTCATGTTTTTAATGGGAGTTTAGGAGTCAAAGCTTTGGATTCTCTGCTTATTTTTACCCTCATGTTCTTGCTTATTGATTTACTCAGAACAGGCCAAATCCCATCTCATCTATGTCAGCCCACTTAAAATTTCCTTTGCAGGTCAGACAAAACTGAACTTCCAGTCTATAGGCAAGAGCAAGCTGGAAGAAAGGGCAGAGCTGGGACACCCTTTGAAGGCAGAGCCCAGGGGAGCAGAGCCTGGTGTTCCTGATGCTGCCAGGGCACGGACCAACAACTGGTGCCTTTGCTCTCACTGCGTTAGCTGCTGCCTCCTCACAGTCCCACATCCTTTCTCGGCAGCAGGAACAGTTAGTCTGCTTCCAGGCTTGGAAGGGTAGAAAGCAAGCAATAGGGCCATGATTAGTTTTGCTAGGCCTGGCTGCCCTGGAAATGTCATTGTTTTGTTTGTACTTGATCTGGTTCTCTTTGGACACAGGAAGTGGATGAAGTACAGAACTTTGCCTTTATTGCCCCAGTTACTCAGCTGTGGATCAGCATTACCCAGTGTAAGCTTTCAGCCCAGTTCCTGTGCCACAACAACCCAGCCAGGACCAAGTTGTTCCTAACATATCAGATCAAACACCAAAAGTCATTAGTTAGGAACACTGAAAATCTGTACTTTTTTTTGTTTATTTTGTTTCTTGGGTATTTCAATAAGAATCCTAGAAAATACCTCACACTGCCATGTAAGCCAGATTACTGTGTAGATTACTGCCTTTTCAGGAAGGCAACACTAGATGGCCATTGAAGTGGGGCTATTTTCATTGAAAATAATCCCCTCTTTTTGAGAAGAGATCTGAGTGTTGCCTAGAAAAGGAAACTGGGAGAGGATTGCCAGCCCTTGCCTTTCTCTTATTCTTTTTTTTTTTTTATTATTATTTTTCCGTTTTTCTGGAATGCCTATTTAGCAAATTTGTTTGCATAATTCTTTGCAAACAGACTTCAATTTTAATTTGCTTGCACCAGGGATGGAAAACAGCAGATGACTGGTGGGGGACTGCAGTCCCCTGGTGATCATCGCGTGAACCACCAGAGGTCGGTCTGAAACTCCTGATGGTTTGTCGCGCTGAGCAGTTTAGCTGGGACCCACTTCTGTCATTGTCACACAAAGTGCAAAGGCTGACAGGACATTTACTACATTCCTTTTGTTGCTGCGAGACTGTAGTCTTTGAGAGCATTTTCTAGCTCAGTGTTATACACACGGTTAAACACGATGGTTTTGCCTCATGCTTTTGGGGAGCTGGTGGGAGTGTTCTACATGGTTTGAAGGCTTTCCTGATAAGTAGCCTGGAATTACCTTTTTTTTTTTTTCATCCCATCACTCATGTCACACTTCTCTCGTGACATCTCAGGTATGAGCATATCAATAGTACATTTCTGAAGGGGAAGAATATGGCTTGCGCAAAGTAACTTGGAAAAGTTACGTGTGGCTTACATGTCGACAAAGTGGCCTATTTTCACAACACTAATGACCCTTCTTAAACAGGTGATTTTCAGGGTGACCATGTGGAGAGGTTGGGAGCTTGCTTCTGTAGCAGTTGTGAATGCCTAGGTGATGAAGTGAGAAATGCAGCCCCAAAAGTGCAAGCAGTAAAGGGTTATAAATTCTGAGCCTCTTTGAACAAGCTCAGTTCTCCCTCAGCTTTCTTCTCTCCTCTGGCTGTGATGGAAACAGCAGTTTTTATTTTTTTTTTTTTATGGCCTGTCTTCGTGAACAAAGAGCCGGGGAAGGTCTTTACCCGCATACGCAGACAAGGCCTTCGAGCCTGCGCAGTGGATTTTTTAGGTGACACACAGTGTGCGCGGAACTGA
>JAWWES010000081.1:137841086-137851175 GCA_035583135.1 Lophotriccus pileatus | reverse complement strand
TGATGAGGTCACCCCTGAACCTTCTCTTCTCCAGGCTAAACAACCCCAGCTCCCTCAGCCTCTCCTCATAGGACTTGCATTCAAGTCCCTTCACCAGCCTTGTTGCTCTTCTCTGGAATTGGGTTTGTCCAGGAAGCTGCGGCTGTTTCAAATCTGCATGAGGCAGCTACCAGGTTTTCAGTTGGCTGCTGGGACTTTGAAAATAGGTGTAGGAGGCCTCTTGGATGGAGGAACAGATAGTGTGCATCCTTCCTTTTGAAAGGAGCTACGACAGATACCTCTCTGTGTGCAATCCCTTCCTAGGAAAAACTCTAGCTTTCTCTTAAGGAGAGCACAGTAACAAGGGACAGAAGGCTGTTTGACATAGCCTGGCAGGAAAGAAAGGCAAGATGAGTATTTGTAATATTTCCAGTAATTTTGTTAACTTCTGGTTTCTCCCACAGTGAAGGAGATAGCTACTCTAAAAGCCAAACTATCCTTTTGAACTGTGTAGTGTGTGAGAGCGTGTTTGCTTTCCATTCTAGGCAAAAAATGTATTCCCTATGATAATAGCTTTTCAGAGGTTTTCCTCGTTATTTAAGAGAGTATTAGTTCCCTAGTCCTACAATGTTTCAGCCTTTGGGCAGACAGAATAAGTAGCAGTACTGATGTAAAAGTGAATACCTTTTCGTAAAGGTTGAAGGAAGGCTTCAATTTCAGGCTGTCATCTGGGATAGAATGTTGGCCTAAGTCCCAAGAGGCGTCAAGACACTCCTCTCCCCCACTTTCTTTCTGCGCTGGTCACAGACTGTCTGCCTTTTCAAAACACTTTGCCTTTTTGTTAAAATATATACAGTACTTCAGGAATAAATAATGGTCTCTGTCCTAAGGAATGTCATCTAACTAACCACCTCAAATGTGGCCTTGATAATGGGTACACACAGTTAGAGGGGGAGGAAAGAGAAAGCCGGGATTGTAGTTGAGTAGAGTCATACCAGGAATAAACTTGTTCCTCTGTGATTTGCGTTGGGCACTGTGCCTCTGACTTGTACACTGTAAATCTGTTTTATTTATCTTTTTCTTCCCTTCACTTTCCATTTTGTGAGCAGAAGGTCAATGTAAGAGCAAGAATAGAGAGCGTAGGAGTGGGAAGCCAGTGTACTTAGCTTTGGAGGAGGCATTTTGGGAAATGTTGCCAAACTGACATGAATGATGCTATCTGTTCCACAGTACTGAGAGACTTACAGTGACTTCTTTGTTATTTATCAGGGATAAAGAGGGGTAAGTGTAAGTGAGAGAGGAAACCATTTGTTCAGCCACTTCAGTTACTGTCCAGGACTAAGCAGGGAACATTTTTCTAATAGTGCTGTGATCATTTACAAATGTTCTCAGTCCACATTAGAAAATAAATCAAGGCCGTATTTTCCCACCACCATGACAGTCATAAACCTCCTGAACACACAATGAGAAATTAATATATCTAAAAACTTGGTAACGAAGACACTTAAAATGTAGGAGCTCCAGATTCAGATTATTTCTCTGCCTAATTCAAACCAATGTTTGCACTAGAGCCTTAAGGTTATATTGCCTTATTACAAGGCTGTATGCTAATCAGTTATGTCTTACTGTATTTTGGACCAGAAACACTGTCCTGGAGGTAGAAAACCTCCCTTAACAGGCAATCCATCAAAATTGACATACTAGCCTGAAAAGCTTGGGGTTTGGCAAATCAGTATTTATCAAACCAGTTTCACTGAAAAATCTTCAAGCAGCTTCATTGCTGATGGAGATTTAATGAGGCAAAGTGCCTATTGTGCATGTTAATTCTCATTGAATCAGGCTTAAAGAAATGTCCGTAGGCAAGAGAGAAAAACAAACAGCGTTGTCCAGACATAAAAGACATAAAGCAAATACTTCAAAGGGCATGAATGTTTTACAGGAAAACTGTAAGAAGACACAGAAGAATATCTTGAAAGATTCTGTTCTTTGACATGAGCACTGGTCAGGTAACCTTTGTGTCATGGATTGCCTATTTGGAGTCCAAGTAACTTCCTTGGAAATTTGTAATTCCTTCATTTGCTTATTCTTCAGATGTTAGTAGTTAAATGTCAAAAGACTGTAAGGAATACAGATAACATCCTGAAATAGTGTTCATCAAGAAACAATTTTAATAATTTGTAGAGTCCCAGGTCCTGTGGTTGGACTCCAGGTTAATACATCCTGCTTGCAACCATGGGCTGATTCAGCCGTCAGTTTTGAGAGTCTGATGGCATCCTTTCTAACCCAAACTGAGCATTAAAGAGAACTTTCCTCTTCAGTACCTTATTGTACTGAATAAATTTGGGAGCATCTGAAGGAAAAAAATTTAGAGTATTTCTCCGTTTTCAGTTCTCCTGGTATCAGAGGTCATGATCATTTGAGATATTTCAGTCTGTCATACCGTATACATCAATCACAGTGGCAAAGCTTAGAGAAAATGGAAAAGGAAGAGCAGTAACACATGGTTTGCAAAGTGTAGGGAGGAAAGTAATCCTAGGGCTGTTTTGTAAAACCTCATTTTTGGTTTTGACACCCTTCAATGACTACTTGAGCCTGTAAACACACTCTCCACCAGTTGTTGTTCCTCTGAGTAAGATATAAACAATTACTAGATCTTGATATGCCTGAAAATAACTGACAAAAAGAGCAAAACTAAGTACAAAATTCTCCGAAATCTCCTTGCTTATATGTTTAGTAAACAGAACTGCTAGGACTCTAATGGTTATAGATAATTCTTGTGGGATGTTTGAAAGGCTTTATCAGCCTCAGCAGTATAGAAATATATGTTCTCCTGTCAACTATAATCTCCCTGGTTTCCTGCTGGTGAGTTTTACTCTCCGTTGAGTTGGATGTCTTGAGGGATAGATGTGGGCTTTTTCTGGTCTGACACAGGCATAGTGTTCTGGTAGATGTTTAGGTCTGCATTAGAGCTTACAACGCCTTCTTGGGATGTTCCTACCACTCCTTTCACATTCCAATCCCCCTCAGCTTTTAGCCCCTAAACAGAAACGCTGACACAGATTCCAGCTGTAAGTGTCTGCTGTGAGGTAGGAAGGATTTGGAGACAGCTGTTGTCCAGGGAGAAGAATGGCTGGTCAGCACTGAAATTTCAGAAGGAGCTTGGGTTGCAGACCACACATTCAGAGAGCTGCTGGATGCTGTATGAGGTGCAGTACTGACCCCTGTACCCCTTTTTTTAAATAGACCTCAGTTGTGTGTGACTTCTGCTCACTCAGGTAGCACTGCATTACAACTTTGCATTTCTAACTTTTGCACTTAGCAAAAATGTCCTGGCTTACAGGGAATGTGTTATAACACTTGGATTGAGAATACTTCTCTGTCAGCATGCAGGCTTTCAGTTCTGTTGAAGACACCTTTGACTTAAGGCACCAGCCTTCCAGAGAGGCCTAAGACAGATACATATTGCTATTGTTTTCCGTGCAATCACTCAGAAAAGCTGTCCAAAAATGTAAGTCGTTCACATATACATTCAGAGATGTGATAGAAAGTGAAATACTCTGTGTGGTTTATAATTGTGTTTATGTAAGTGAAGCCTCTTCCTGTGTCAGAACAGATTTTTGCAAACAAGAGGGCAATGATTCAGTTCCAGGGGAAGACTGACAAAATAAACCCCAGCTTCTACTGACCTGATGCAGTGCCGAACAGTGTCCTACCCTGGGAAAATATTTCCTGCTTCATTTTCATAAATATTTATGTAATTCCTTCTGGGAAACATGTCTTCTTCAGAAAACTGAACATGCTGCTCCCTGACATAAATTTAACTATTTGTTTACACATGAGAGATTATGGGCATCTGCCCAGCCTTAGATTTTTACATTCTTATCTCAGGCATTTCTGTCTTGTAAAGTTGTTCTTCAGTCTCCTCCTAGAAATCAAATCATGTCTTGAGCCATGGAGCTTAGTTCTGGCTCTGGAATTTGAACATCCCTGATGCTCTTTGGAGAGTTGTTAATTTGGGCTGCAGAAATAAGAACCAAATTTAGTGTTCTGTCTGAAATCACAGTTCTGCCCTGCATAGTTGTGCCCTTCCCATTCTGGTTTGAGGCTCCTTTCTTAAAAAAATAATCATGTAAGCAATGAAACAGAGAATTGCGTGGCTAATGAAAGTATTTCTATTTAGAAACAGACTGTGAACTGAAATAGCACTTGTGTGCAGTCTTTTGTGTTTGCTTTCCAAATTTATAATACAGACTAGTGGCAAAGTTGTGCACAAGTTTCCCCAAGAGAACAGGTATATTCCCCACTATGACAAACCGAAAAAGGTTGATTCTGCCCTCTTTAACATTTTTTAAGAGAACAGAAAAACGCTGACATTGAAGCACAGACAGACAGAACCTTGTACAAAGCCTTGTATTAGAGCAAAGCTGAGCTTTGCTTTCCATCATGATCACAACCCTTCCATGAAGTGTTGAATTGTGTAGGTGCTCTGGAAAAAACCATGTGATGGGTAGCAGACATAGTCACAGGAGATGGCAGATGTTAAGATTGTGTCCATGACAAAACACATAAATGAATAAGTGGTACCTAGGGGATGTGCGACCTGTGGATTTTATATGAAACCTGTTTATCATGCAGAGCAATGACAAAACTTCAAAACACAAGCTCTGCCAGTCCTACAGGATCTTAATCCCCTGGTCCAAGAATTCGGCTGCTGTGCCTGGCATTACCTGTTTGACCTTATAGGTTATTATTATACAGAACATCTAAATTTATAATTACTTAGTTTCTATTTTTATTTCCTGTTCAGTTCAAACACTGCTGCATATCTTCCAAGTAGAGCCACAGACAAACAGCTTTTATCACTTTCTTCAGCATTTTGCAAAAGAAACACCAACAAACCAGGAGGTGGCTACCTGCCCCAGAAGATTTATGAGATCATCCAGCAAAAAGGAATGGCAAGGATGTGAGGAAGATGAGAGTGGGAAACACACTGAACAAGGAAGGGTCCACGGGAAACCAGAGAAGGCTTAAAGACCTCCCTCCTAGCTCATAGTCTCCTGGCCTTGGTCACTGCCTGAACCCTGTTACTAAATGTGTCTCAAGATGTCTGCACTGCTCAGTGAACTCTATCTTGCATCCTGAGTTGCTTCCCTGGTGCTTGGGGACTCACAGTGTTGTATAATATGTATCGTAACATTGGTTTTATGTATGTGTGGGTGTCTTTTTGGGAAGAAAAAGAAAATTTGAACCTAATTCTCCCACCTTCCTAGTTATTGTCTGCCAGACTGTTTGGTCTGACTGTTTGGTGACAGGGAGGCACACTGATGGTGCTGGCTTATTTTCCACTTGACAGCGTCACAAAACTAAAGGAAAAAACCCCTTTACTCAGTCCATACTTGGAAAGTTGTTTCTTTTGTTGTGTTTGGTTTGGGTTTTTCTTTTAACCTGCTAATGTATTAGTCTTCTTACAACTTCAAATTTTGTGAAAGACTTTAAAGTGATGGGGTTTTCCTCCTCAATTCTGATTATTGCTTTTGACCTGTAATTTGGAGATGGGAAGGCTGGATTCCCCACCCATGTCATGTGCATGCCTCTGAATTACACAGAATTACGGAATCACAGAATATGCCAAGTTGGAAGGGACCCACAAGGATCATCGAGTCCAACTTCTGGCTGTGCAGAGGACTCTCCCCAAGAGTCACACCGAGTGCCTGAGAGGATCATCCAAATGCTTCTTGAACTCTATCAGACTTGGTGCTGTGACCACTTCCCTGGGGAGCCTGTTCAGTGCCCAACCAGCCTCTGGGTGAAGAACCTCTTTCTAATATCCAACCTAAACCTCCCCTGACACAACTTCAGGCCGTTCCCTTGGGTCCTGTCACTGATCACCACAGAGAAGAGATCAGTGTCTGCCCCTTCCACTCATGAGGTTGTTGAATACTTCAATGAGGTCTCCCCTTAGTCTCCTCTTCTCCAGGCTGAACAGACCAAGTGCCCTCAGCTGCTCCTTATATGGCTTCTCCTCAAGGCCCTTCACCATCTTTGTTGCACTCCTTTGGGTGCTCTCCCATAGCTTAGTATCTTATATTGCTGTGACCAAATCTTCACTCGATATTCAAGGTGAGGCCGCCCCAGCGCAGAGCAGAGCAGGACAATCCCCTCCCTTGCCCGGCTGGCGATGCTTTGCCTGATGCCTCCCAGGACACAGTTGGCCCTCCTGGCTGCCAGGGCACTGCTGATTCAGATTCAACTTGCCACTGATCAGGACCCCCAGGTCCCTTTCCATTACACTGCTTTCCAGCATCTCATTCCCCAGTCTATATGAACATCTGGGGTTGCTCCATCCCAGGTGCAGAATCCGGCACTTTCCCTCGTTGAACTTATGGTTGGTGACTGCCCACTGCTTTGAATTGTGGATACTTGCTTAGGTGTACAATGTGGTGTCATTATGGCTGGTTTTTAGTTTAATAGTTTAACATATAAATTACAGCACTAGCACAGACAGAATAAAAGAACTACTGTGACTTCTACCATTTGGACTAATTCACATCACTTGGAACTACTGCTGAGCTACCTCTGGCAAGGGAAAAAATGAGCTACAGGGCTTATAAAAAGATTTCTGAATAGTAATGACTTTGCCATTGGTGGGAACTGTTGAGAACCACAGAGCTTTCAGCACTTTTCCCCAACACATGATTCTCCTAAACTTCAGGTTTTTGTTTGTCTCACAGGAAGTGACACCTACTTAGATGCTTTGCTTTTTAATCTACCTGCTCTCTGACTGCAGCAGTGTAAGTATAGATACAGAAGAAAGGCTCATAAGACAGCACAGTATTTCTCACCACTAAAAACCAGTGCATGGTTATGTTTAATATGTCAAATTTTATGACAACATTCAAAAGAATTTATGAGTTTACAAGTAAGATTAAATCAGTTCCAAAGACAGTGTCGGACTATGTCCAGCACTGTCAGTAAGATATTATATAGCACTGTTATTTCCCCAGGGGTTTTGGAGATTCCAACTTTATTCTCATGGGATTCGCAATCACTTTCAGTCTAAGGAACAGTAAATTACCACAATCTGCTAGGTGCTTGCAATTTGGTCACAGCAGCATTTACTGGGAGGAAACAGTAGATCCTGGCAGGTTCTTGTCCTGTGCTGTAGCAAAGATGTCTTCCTCCTTGGGAAGTTCAAAGCACTTCCTTAAATTCTTACCAGCCAGAAGCAGTTAAGAATAAACCTGAACTTATGAGCTGTCAGATTAATGGTAAGAGATTTCCTCTAATCTTAGCTGGTCCTTGGCTTTATAGCACAGAAGAGATTTGCCATGCAAGGCATCCACAGTGCTGTGTCACAGATCAGTTGTTCCCTTTCCAAAGAACAGCAACCTAATCAAAAGAATAAAGGCTATGGAAAGGGCAGGCAGATAGTGAAAGCACAACCCATCATTAAGAAACCTGGTTGCTCTTCTTCCTCTCATCCTTTTTCTTTCCTGGTGCAACATATGTCTTGATTCCTTGGCAATGAAAAGTACTTCACACAGTGGAGGAGGCTGTTTGGCTGATATCAGAGGCAATTCCAGCTTCATGCTGTTGACACGGTCCATTAACTGTTGAATCTGTGCAGACTCCAGCCATGCTGTTGCCTCCACATTCCTGGGCTTGGATTCGTGCCCTTCCTGCCCACAGTCAGTGTGTGCACATGACTGCTTGGCTGCCCACCCCAGTACCCATGCAGTGCGGTGGCGCGGTGCCTGCTCACAGGAGTGGGAAGCCAATTTCACAAGGGTACAGATGAGCACTGGAAGCGGATTTAGGCTGGCATCCTGCTCAGTGTTCCCTATGCCAATTCCCCAGCTGGAACTGGCTTATTTTCAGTGTTAACTTTGAAAATAAAATAAAAAAAAATTCTAAGTTTAATCAATCTGAAAGTGAATTACTGCCATTTAGCACTAGGAAGAGATTCACGTGTTTTCCTTTAAGGAGAATTTGTGGTGGGGAATGAGTCAGTAAGTGTGAGTCTTTCCCTGTGTGCAGAGGAAATTGTGTCCCCTGGGATGTGATGACTGTACCTGCCCTCAGGCTGTGCCATGCAGGCTGGAGCAGGTTCACTGAGTGCCACTCCGTGGTGGGGAGAATGATGGAGTTAGAAATTGAATGCTGAGCTGCCCTTTCTCAAGGACACAAAGGGTGAGAGCCAAGATTTATTGACTAGAGCCCCTCAACATCATGGCAAACATTATGGCTTTATAACTCCAAAGATTTGCATCAAAACAGCACATAATAAATAGTAAGTAACAAGGACCCACAGTAATAGAGCAAGGAAACAAAGGAATCAAGCAACCTTAAAAAGTAAGCAGGGATGAGAAAATGAGAAGTTATGATTTATCTGTTTTTCTAATTACATGAGATTATAGCCAAACTAGAAACATCTGCTGCTTTGATTTTGCTGCTCCTGGGATTCCTCAGTTCTTTCCTCCTAAGTGGAGGATTTCAAGTGAGCAGGAACTGGCCTGAAGAAATCCATAAATCTATATTCATTACTTAGGTTTTCTGTTTGTGCTGATTTAAAGATTTGGCTGTTTTGATTTTCTTTGGATTAGCTGAGCTCGAGGGAACTCTCCAAAGGAATGTGCCAGTGGTTTTCTGTTTGTGTTTTTTTACGTGATGCAATGCATTAAAATTTCCATGCAGGCAGTCGTTAATTGTCAAAACCAAAAATACCCCTAAACTCCTGTCTGCAATTATCCATACTGTGATATATTTGGGACACATTACGGTTTCTATCATTAAGAAGGCCTCCTTGTAATGCCCCATCATGGATAAAACATAGCCACAAAAATTATGCATATGGACAAAATATAAAGTGAAATTATGGGTTTCTATACTGAAATGGGGCTCATGCCAGACACGAATGACACACAGAACGGAACTGTTAGTAAATGGAGGGAAAGCTATAAATATGCTTAAGACGAGACATCACACATTGTTTTAAGTGACAAACTTTGTTCTAAAAGAAAGAAGAAAGATCACAAATCTAGACAGACAGCACTGCTTAGAGTTATATAGCTGCATGATTCATTCCCCAAAGAAATCAATGTCAGAATGACATTTTTCTTCAGGCTGTACTGGCAACTGCCCGTAATTTGGGTAAACTTTCTCTGCCCTATAAAAACAAACCATCAAACCAAAAGGTAGCCACTGAAACAGCTACCACTCAACCAAAAAAAAAAAGTATTTTAAACAGAGCACGACATAAAACTGCATGAGTCAATCTACCGTAAACTTTTGGCAAATAGGATGTGTCATCGAGATCAACTTCGGTGTTTCCAATGAGTATAGGCTTATACAGCAGGCTTTTTAGAAACAGACTTTGCTCCAAATAGTAATTCCCTGCATTCAATAAACCCTAACTGTCTGCAACTAGTTATTTCTCCTGTCCTGATACGGACAGCCAAAATAACTGACTTGTAAACAGAAGCCTATGGAGCTAGATTAATTACAAGGATTACATATAGTGTTCAGAGCTTTTAAAACCAGACGGGATCATTATGATGATCCCAGCTGGCTTCCTACTGTTGTGGTGGGGGTGATGTGAGAGGCAGAGAAGGCCTCGACAGTAACTAAAACACCTCTGAGCTATCAATGTGGTTTCCAGCACAAATCCAAAATGTAGGCTCATACTAGTTACTGTGAAGAAAATTACCTCTATCCCAGTCAAAACCAGCACACCTATTGCTGTGGTTTAACCCCAGACAGCAACTGCTTGCTCACTCTCCCACCTGCAGGAGGGAGGAGAGAATCAAAAAGGTAAAAGCCAGAAAACTTGTGGGTTGAGATAAAGACAGTTTAATAAGGAAAGCAGAAGCCATGCACACAAGCAAAACAAAGCAAGGAATTAATTCACTGCTTCCCGTGGGCAGGCAGGTGTTCAGTCAGGAGAGCAGAGCCCCATCACACGTAATGGTGACTTGGCAAGACAAATGCCAAAGACACTCCAAATCTTCCCCCTTCTATCTTTCCCCCCCTCCCCCCAGGTTTGTATCCTGAGCATGATGTCATGTGGTGTGGAATATTCCTTTGGTCAGTTTGGGTCACCTGTCCTGGCTG
>JAWWES010000081.1:137803959-137831399 GCA_035583135.1 Lophotriccus pileatus | reverse complement strand
TAAACCTTCTCTCACAGCTTAGACCAATTTGGTTGGGGGGTGTGGGAAAAATTGTCATCCTGGACAAACCCACGACATACAGTTATGAAATAGTAAGCATTGCAAATAATGTTAAGGACTGAACGAGGTAATAGAAGCACAAATAAACTTAATTCTCCTGAACTTCAGTTGAATTGTTATCTAGAATGCCATAATAATAACTGATTTGATTTCTTTCAATGAAAACTACTTCATCAAATGCAAATATTAGAATTACTCCGAGGCTGAGAAACCACACACCAAATATCTGGTTTCAGTAGGTTTTTGTGGTGGCTTATAATGGGAATGCTGATAGAACTTTAGCCATTGCCTTGCTATCAAATGCTGCTATAATTCCAAATTAACATGCCTTATGTTATCTGCTAGCTCAGCTACTTGCTTTGCATTCATTATGATATGAGAAATGCTGGTCCCTTGGTCATTTAGTAATTTTGATGTCTGGAAGTGGATGCTTTGCGTTTTTTCTTCTATTCAAAGCATAACGTGGAAAATGCTCTTTTACTTATCTGTTAGAAACCGGATCTCAGTAAATACTGAGTTTTTACTTGATTTCAAAGAGCTGAGAGTACACAGTGACTCACAAGACACGTTGGCACCTGGCAGACTCATGTCCTAGTCAATCTGTGTGGTGCTTGGTGGTTTCACTTGGCAAAGAGTCATGCAGATATTGCCTTTTATTGTATTATATGTTCCAATCCAAGTGGTTTTGCAGGCTGTGAAGTTTGCTTTAAGCTCCAGATTCAAGTGTTTTTGAAGAATTAATGTAAAAATCCTTCAAGGTACCACATTTCTTGACCTTCAAAATGAAAACATTCTAACTGTAAATTTCATAAAATTGTGGTGAAGGAAAATGAAGCAGTTGCAACTCAGAGCAGGTTCAAAATCTCTATGAGTCTTAATGGACCTTTCAATACACATGCTGCTGAGTTAGAGGTGTATTTCCAAGCCCCAAACACAAGGCATTTAATGTAAAAACTAAAAGAAACTCAGCTGATATTGCCATAATCAGCAATTGTTTTATTCAGTTGTTAAGTAAGGGGTCAGCCTGCCCTTGGCTTTTACCGGAATTTCCACTAAAGACAACAGAATATTTAAACACTCAGCAAGTATATCCTCTTACTTTATTTCCTTGGTTATTTTGGAATATTTACAGCCTTCTTATGCATGTGCCTATGTACTTATACATGTCCTTTTAATACCTTTATCTGAACTCTGTTTATGGTGTCCTTTTGCAACTATTGAACAGCTGTCTAGTTGCTCGTTTTGTGCAAAGATTACCAAGGAAGCAGATGAAATAGATCTTAAGGCAAGAACTTGAGAAAAGCCTTAAGAACATATTAAGAAATGCCGAATTTTAAAATGAAATCTGAGTCTCAGGTATATTTCAGGTATATTTTTCTGGAGGTGTGGCTTGCCCTCATTGCAGAGCTGATTTCAGTTATCCTTTTAGAGTTGACTTTAAACCCAAATATGTATATTTCTACATTATGCATGATGGTGCTTTTAACTTGAGATATTGATCTGCCAGAGAGGTTAATCTAAGCTTCAACTAACACAACTCTTCAGTTATTAACAGGATACAAGCTGCCTCCTCTTCTTTGCTCTTAGTCTTTAAACACCCGTCCAGAACTTCTCTCTTGCACTAGAAGGGTGTGGAGGTTACCTCTCAATTCACACAGCAGCATTTCAGACCCACACTTCAGCTATTTAAAGACTGGGGACAAATGCTGTCCAAAGAAGGGCAACATGTCCAGAGAAGTGCAATGGAGCTGGTAAAGGGTCTGGAGCACAGGTCTTGTGAGGAGCAGCTGGGGGAGCTGAGGTTGTTTAGTCCGGAGGAAAGGAGGCTCAGGAGGACATTATTGCTCTACAACTACCTGAGAGGAGGTTGTAGTGAGGTAGAGTTTGTTCTCTTCTCCCAGGTAATAAGTGACAGGACAAGAGGAAATGTCCTCAAGTCGCACTGGCTGGGGAGAGGAGGGAAGGGGCTGCCGGGAACTAAGCTGGATATTAGGAAAAATTTCTTTGCTGAAAGGGTGGTCAGGCATTTGATAGGCTGTCCAAGGAAATGATGAAATTACCATCCCTGGAAGTGTTCAAAAGGTGTGTGTTGATGTGGCATTGGGCACGTGGTTTAGCAGTGAACACAGTGGTGCTGGGTTCATGGTTGGCATCCATGATCTTAGAGGTCATTTCCAACCTTAACAATTCTGTGATTCTACTGCAGCTCCAAAAGGCTTTACACCACACACAAACTAAAGTCCAAACTAAGTAGTTTAGGTGTCACTTCACAGTGTGGCCACCTCCACTAGCAGGAGGCTAAATTGAGCTTAGGTAACAGAACACTGAAGTAAATTGTTCTCCCATATTCTTCAAAGTGTTACTGAAAGTCAGTTAGACTTACATCCTTCCATGCTTTTCAACACCTATAAAAACCAGACCTCAGCTCATTTTCTGCATTCATTTGTGCTTGATAAAAATTCAATATTTTTCAGAAGCAACCTCCAAGTGAAGAAGGGACACAGGAAAGTATGTATGCCAGGGCCTCATCTGCAGGTTGCATATTAAACAGTTTCTAAATGAAAAAGTTGTTTGCTGTGCTATAAAATAAAGTCATCTTTCTGCAGACCTACAGCCCACCGGAATAAGGGGACAGGATGGAGTGTGCCTTTTCCAGTATTCCCCACCCACTGACCCAGAGCATGAAACCCACAGAGTTCTTGGAACTGCAAACAGTGTTTGAATTCAGACTAAAACTGGAAAACAGAAACTGGCCTTTTTTTTTTTTTTGAGTCACATCAGTCAATGCTATTTACAAAATCGGTTTATGGAGACCACAGGTGGACACTCTGACTCATTACACACGAATACTAAATATATCCAAGACAATCTTGGAAAATCCCATAAAGAAAGAGGGAATAGCCGTCTGATTTTTATATTTGTAATGTTGGGTTTTGGATGCCAGTAATGGAAATGACATTGTTTTCACAAAAAGCAGGTGAGGGACAGTAAGGGGCTGAATGATTGCCAGGCTGCATGTGGCTGGAAGGAGAAGGCTGCTCTAAGCTAGACACGGGGATGGGTTTGTCCCGCTGCCGTAGGTCGCCGTTTGCATTTGTGGCAGGCTGTGGCGAGGTTAGCAATGCATTCCACAATTGTCAGGAGTTAAGCAAATGTTATGTCCCTTCGCCAGGGTGAAAAGCACACCTGCCCAGGAAGCCGGTGTAAAATTCGGTGCTGTCTCAGCCCTGCGTCAGTGCTACGTGGAGAATCTGAGTAGTACTTAGGGCCTCATATCCTGCCACATATTTTAGTCTCTCTGATCTTGAAAACCAAAGAGGTCCAAGGTCTGTAATATATACAGGAAAACAGATAATGGATCCCTTTATGTTGTCATCACTGAATGCTGTCTTGATGGATGTTTCAGTGCCAAGTCTTCTCTTACGCTCACTGCTGAAGGAGAGCTTTGCTGGACACCCTGCAGTCCCTTGCTGAGCCCTGAGAAATGCAGCAGTGTGAAACTGAAACAAGCTGCAGTGGTTCTACCATGAAAGCTTACTTTATATGTAAGCTGAGAAACGACAGCATCTGTTAAGAGGAGCTAACTGAGGAATAAATCAGTGATTCTAATCTATAACCTTTCCTGAATGACTAGTAAAGTAAATAAATTTGATGCCAAAAGGAAATTTTTTACTTATAGATCACCCAAACCTGTAAGCTATTTCCCAAGCCAAATTTTGTCAAGCTAATGCAGAACAGTTCCTCATTATTCCCCTCTTGGAAACGTCCCTAAGACTAGAAAGAACTTCTCTGTCACTACTGTCTGGTTGGAAATCACAATATGTGGATGTTTGTGAATGGAGATACAATGAGAAACTACTGATGCAAAGTCGAATGAAGTAGTCACAGTTGTTCTGGTCAAGTCTGTACAGCAGACATGGTATCACATTTTTGTGAAGGAGTTTGTACCAAGTGGTTCATTAGCTGAGCCAATGTAATAGGAATTTATTTGTGGACTTAAGATCTGCTAATTTAGCTTGGCTTGCTGATCCTTTAGCAAAACAGACACAACTTCAGAAAAGTCACTCTTCTGGTAACCTGAATGACTAAAGTTCCGGAGCTGGAGGTGGAAATACGCAACTAACCTATCTGCTTGGCTCACTGCAGTCAGTCTCTAATGAGCTCTCCATTTGTTCTGTGTGTCTCTGTAATGCTCCTTCCAGCCTGCGGCTAAAGTGCTTCTAATGGCAATTTCTGTTTCTTCACTGCTTTCAAAGGAGTTGATTCTTCAGCGTATTATGCTCGTTTCCATCCATTCAACTTTATTGCTATCTACTGCAGTAGACTTAAACCAAAATAAAATATTTCTTGAAACATTCAGGATGTTGTTGTTGTTGTCTGTTGAATTTAACTCCTCACCAGTGCAGAAGACACAAACAACACAGCAGAAATGGAAAAGTTTATTGCAAAACCAGAGGGATGGCAAAGTAGTATCCTTCTTTTTTTTTTTTTTTTTTTTTTCCCCTGAAAGAATGAGCTTCTCTGTTTCAACCTTAGGTCCAGAAATTTTTACAAACTCCCTGTCTGCAAATCTTAGTTCTGCATTGATCATCATAGTCATATGAAATTATTTAACAGGTATCTTGTTGCCAAGGTCACATGAAATCATTTAATAAAAACTTGAAAGTGAAGTTGCCAGCTCATCTCTCACTGAAACACTGCTTTGGCTTAAAAGAACCTACTGAGTTGTAAGAATGAGCAGGACTGGGCATTTTCCCAATAATAAGATGGCAATAACAGGAAAGAATGCTTGGCTGTGTTATAAGGTAAGTGAACAATGCATCCATGAATTTTATTTATTTATGTTCTTAAACACTGCATGGTGACTTAGTTCTGTGGCTTGTTTGAAATTACCCAGGACAGGAAAATCACATAGGTGGTCTGCAGCCATCACTAAGACTTTTTTAAGTACTCCCAGCAAAAGTAAAGGGAAATGTAAGTCTTTTTGTGGGGAGGAGGTGGAAAGGAAACTTTTTGGAGTCAAGAGTAATTTTATGAGTTTAACTATGTTTCATTTAAAGCTTTGTAATGGCTCTTCACTTCAATCCCTTTCCACTCAGTGCACATTTTGGTCTCTGTTACAAAGAAGCAGCACTCCCAGAAGATTTGCTCTCTTTCATGAGGTAAAAGGTCAAAAGACAAAAAAAGTTTGAGTGTTTTGATAGTGAATAGTTTAAAGCTAATCCCTACTTCAGAAGCAGAGCTCTCTCACTTCTGAGCTACCAACTATAGGTCTCCTCATTGCTACCTCTCTGGACTCATGGATCTCAAATTCAAATTACAGTGTCCCAATCTCATCAAGAAGCAATGCTGTACTCCTTACTCAGAGTGTCACTAACCTCATGGTTAGGCTCTCTCCTGAGAAGCAAGAGCCGTGGCCTTGGGCTCTGTCACCCTAAAAGGTCCATATGCCAGCTCTCCTATTTGAGCAAGTACCATAACCTCAGGATTATTGTGTGACTTTCCTCTTCCCACCATCTTTAGATGAAGGTGGCTGTGGCTGCAGGGCTCAGTGCACTCCCCTCGTGTTGTGAGCACACTCAATGAATCAAGCAGTTTATGGCTGCAGTTTGCTTTTGTATGAATACCAAACTGCCCCAGGCAGGAGAATGGCTTCTGAATGCTGAGATCTGGCAAGGTAACGGTTCTTGTGAGCAGAAGTAATAACTGGAGGTGCTCATCCAGCCACAGGTATGGATTAAATGCAATTTTCCTCATCATTTAATTGCATTTTAGGATTTTAATTGATATTAAAACACAAAACTATTTACAGGACTTCTGAGGCCCAGGGTTCATCTAGGTGAGTAAGAATGTTCTGTATTTTAATGAAAAAGGGATGAGATCTTTCAAGAAAGAATCAAACCTGTTCTTGCCTTAAAGGCAATTGCTCTTTGACTGCTCTGGCTGCTCTGCATCCTTCAAAGGAGACCACACTGTGTCAGCTAAATGATTGAAAAAATAGATTTTTTTACCAGACAGTGTAGAGCTGGACTGTCCAAAGAGTTTCAAACAAAGTTGAGACACCACAAAACCTCAGTTCAGTGTGAATTATTCTTTGTGCTGCTTCCACTAAGGAAAAATGCATAAAGAATTTCCTGTGCTAAACACAAAAATTTCTTCTCACTTTTGCTGTGAAGGATTTGTGTTTCGTTCAAAGGCTTTATTTTTTAAACCATAAAATTTTCCTGCTAGACACTGTGTGTGTGTTTGCTGTGTTTGTATGAGGGAGCAGCTCCTGCTCAGGCTGGAATGACACCCTCCTTTTTTTCTTGTCTCTACTTAGACGACTGGTCTCAACCCATGAATCAGGAAAAAGACATACTACCAAAAAGCAAAGGGAGTGAGTAACTCATGAACACTAAATTCCAGAAATTCCCTCAGCTTAAATCCAAGTTCCAGTGGTAATGACAAGAAACTAGCATGGCCAAAGCCAGCACCTAAGGACCAGGAAATGAGCTGATCAGATCTCTTGTCCCCTATTGACAAGAGGCATCTAAGGCAGCTATTAAATATTGTCAGGCGGAAATTCCCAGGGACAGGGCCTGATTCACTATTTCCCAGAGAATACTGGTGTCTCATAAGTGGAATATAATAGCTTAATGCTGTTCTCACAGAACCTACTGAACACTAGTTTCTTAAGTATACTGAACAGAGTTGTTTACTCAACTTATCGATTACACTGGAGAAATGCAACACCTCTTCTTTAATCTAATGCAAAGCAGTGGCTTTATATATTTGCATGTGCTGTAGTCAGCAATGATTAGCAGCTTACATATCTCAGCAGTTTCTTTTTTCTTCCTTAATTTTAAATAAAATGCAATGAAGATTTAATACTCTGATCTATGTTCTTCCTTTTACCACATCATTTCTCAGATTTCAGTTGCAAGCCTTCCTTCTCCTGTCACTAGAAAAATGATGTCAGTATTCCACACTACCTGATGCATCCTCTACCCATTTTATCAAAAGAACAGAGAAAACGTACACAAAGTACTAACCAAAGTGTTGGGCCTGGAAACAACATAGTTTGCAAAATGTCTTTATTGTAATTTACAGGAATTGTCTCAAAGTTAAAAGCCTGGGTGTGTGCAATGATCTCACACACCAGATGTTGCCTCTAACATACCAATATTGAAGGAGCTTTGGCAATGTGTTGTTTTTCCTGAGTATTGGAGAGAGAAGAATCATAAAGTCTGAATTTAAGACCTCATTAGGGTTTTCCTGTAAGAGAGGCATTATAGAGAACATGGAGAACACCAGGAAAGCTGGAAATTTGAATCTGAGATACTATCTGCATTGAAAAAAAAAAAAGGGGGGGAAAAAAAGCAAACCTCTTAAAATAGAGTGGAATGCATGTTTGTGTTTATTTCTCTCTTCAGTTCCATAGTTCCATGGAATGCAGTTCTAAGTAGTTGATTCACAATTAAGAAAGTCTTCAACTGAAATGATTCAATGTCCATTGAGTTTCTTTACTGGAAAACCCTGTCATCCATCAAAACTTTGCCCAAGAAAGGAAAACACTGTTGCAGTTCCAGTATGAATTCCACTGTTTAATGAATTTAAATCCCTACCAGTTACTGGGAAAGTTTAACCTTGGGATATTTTGGTCAACACTTTTCTAGTAGATAATGAATGCCTGAAGAGAAACATTTGATACTATGCAGTCTCAATATCTTTAATAGCAAATTCACTGTGGTGTGATATACCTGTGGTGAATGTAGGAAACCAGAAAAAAGGGGCCACAATTACCCATCCACTTCTTAATTGTGGCCATTGGCAAGAACTTGCAATGGCTACAAAAATAGTGCCAACCATTCTTGGAAGAAACACCAGGACAGAGGGCAATTAATACAGCTTGTTTATTTTCTGGCAGCCTGCAATACATATTGGGCCACTGAGGGAGAGCCAGAGGCTGCTTTAATCTTCAAGAATTAGCAATAACATGCTGTGTCAGAATTTTAGAGATTGGATTGAATCCACGTTAGCTTTACTGCTCTTACAAAACATTGAGACCACATGGATGCTAGTATTTTCCTGTACATTCATAAATGCCACTCAGATTCTGACATTTATTTCAATTTATTTTATTTTATTATTTCATATTTTATTTTTTCCATCACAGAGTTATTTACCCTCTGCTCGAGTCTGTTCCCTGAATTTCCTATGACTGAAGAACATATTTCCTTCTATCTTCTGCCTCTGACTGGAAGAAACAGCCTCAAAAGATCAAGAAACAGATGGACTGTTCTTGGTGTTTCTCTCAGAAATGAAGGTCTGGTTGCGAGTGGATTTAATTTCATTGGAAGAGGCAGCTGCTGTGATACAGCAAAGTGGGAACATTAAATGATTTGGGGACAGTGAGTTCACCCAGAAGAGAAGGGGTGCAGAAGACAGTGTCTAGGCACAGTGAGTGTTGGGAGAGCAAGTGCCTGGACTAGCTGTGCTGGTAGGTACAAACTAACACAGAAATGACTAAAACAAATGGTCCTTGAAACATGATTTGGAGCAGAGCCTACAGCACACATGAGATAAATCCTAGAAATGGTTGGAAGGGATGTCAGACTGCAACAAAAAGCTGAGTCTTACTTTAAAGTGCTTGGAAAGGATCAAAAAGCCCACTAGAAAAATTCACTGAGTACTAAGAATGACTGATTCTACATGACTTCTGGGAAACTTAGTACCTGATAGTGCCCATGGGATGGGCAGAGGACATGCCTTGCTTAGATAAAAGTCTTGTGGTGTATTTAAGAGGCTCAGCCATCCTTGAACTTGCTTCCTGATTCCCAAGAAGGGAGTGGTGTAGCCAGGCAAAAGATTGTTGTTCCACATGTGCATCTGGGTTTCCCTCAGCCTCTCACAGCCTCCCCTGATCAAAGGGTCCATTAGAACATGCTCCCCTGCCATTGCAAAGCTGATCTTAGGATTTAAGCACATTTTTTTATGGTGATAAGAACCCACAAGTGTATTGCCCTGTGCTTCCTCACCTGGTCAGCATGAATATCTCTCCTACTTTCTTGCACAGAATAGATCCCAAACTCAGTCCTGCATTTTAAGCTCCTTGTAAATCTGAGCTTTGCTACTTCCCTCATACCTAACCAAGCATTTCAAACCTGTTCTGCTCCTACTTTCTTATTCTTAGAACTGGTAAGTAAGGACCATCAGGGAGTCAGGAAAAGAAGCTCTACTAGGGGATGTACTTTTTTGCTCTGTTCCCCTAAAAAGGCCTCTGGTCAGTTTTAGGAGAAAGTGATTTTCTGTCTGTAATCCTTCTTCCTGGTGTTACTGGCAAAAACAAGGGACAGGTTTAAATAGCTCCTGGGTGGATCTTCTTTTGAAACCAACATCCTCAGCTCAAGCTCTCCTGCAGACTGTGTGTCCTCCTGATGTGCCCTAATACACAACACATCTTTGCCATCAAGAATAAGAATTTATAGGAAACTGCTGGAACTGCATTTGGAAGAAAAGGCACAGAGGCTTAGTGGCAGGAAACAGCAATATGACTATATGAACGATAAATAAAAACCTCTTACCTGATACCTCTGCCAAGAGTTTGTTAATTTGGTTTCCTGTCTGCTGGTATAATCACCCAATAGCAACTGTCCCCTAACCACAGAGCTTCATCCCTCCGCCGCTGCTAACCCTCTCTCCCGATGTGGTGGCACTGGGTATAATAGGCCTAAAGTCTCCTGGTGTATTTGGAAAGCCTGTCCCTAAGCCTCTCAGAAGTGTTGCCTGGTTCTTTCCTGAGACTTTCATAACTATTACAGCTCTTGTGATTTCAGTGTCAGTTGATGGGGAGAAGTTGTTATTCAGGACAGCAGCTGTTCCCTAGAAAGGACCCTGAGAAATCACTGGAGACCTTCTTCTGTCTCCAGATAAAGTTAACTGTAGCTGACAAAGGTTTTTCTAACCTCTCCTTATACAACCCTGGTGACACTGAAGACATAGCTTCTTCACACAGCCTCTTCCAGTATTTAATTGTCTTCCAAGCAGAAAGTATTTGTCCAGGGTTCAGCCTACAACTCTCTTGCTGTCTTTTAACTTGATTTCTTCCTCTTCTGTGCTTAATGTGGGTATACAACAGCTAATTTTGCTGCTACTGTTTTAAAAGTCTTGTCCCTTTCTTCAGACTAAGTCATCTCAGTTCCTTCAGTTCTTTCTTTGCATAATGCTTCGTTCTTTTCTCTTTTGTCCATTTGCTTTCTGTTTGGGGTAGATAAATAGCTACAAAAATGGTCAAAATGACCCTTGTGGGATTCTAAATAAAACCCTTGTAATCTCTGTAGTCATCAACTCCTTTATTCATACTAATAAGGCAGGATGAAGTATGGGTAAAAAAAACAACCCCAAGGCACAGCTAATAGAAAACACTTACAAAGCAAAAGGTAAGTCTCTGTTTTGTAGCTCTGGACCTGTTTTAGCTGTACAGCTATTTCAGTAAACAGATTTCCACAGAGAGATGCAGCAATTCTGAAATACAGTAAGAGCACATGAATCAGAAAGAATTTCTTTGTGGAAAGGGTTGTTAAGCATTGGAATGAACTGCCCAGGGGGGTTGTCAAGTCACTATTCCTGGAGGTGTTCAAGAAATGAGTGGATGTGGCACTTAGTTCTATGGTTTAGTTGACAAGGTAGTGATCGGTCAAAGGTTGGACTCAATGATCTTAGAGGTCTTTTCCACCCTAAATGATTCTGTGATTCTGTGGTTCTCTCTGGCGTTTGACCATGCTCAAGAGTGAGGGAAAGCTGGGGCTCAGTGGACCCAAATATGACTACTATTAAATGCCATTCTTCATTCCTTTTATCTCAGAGCTCTCATTCATGTACAGTGGTGGATGGCTCTATGGCACGTACCCATCAGGGATAGCTCTGTGTCCTCTAGAGGAACAAACCCAAAGCTTTATTGGCCCATGACAACACTACCTGAAAATACATTCTGAAGCAACAACATTTATTCTCCTTATCAGCTTGAGTTATGGTAATAGCAGTCATGCCTGGCTACACGTAACACTGGAAGTTGGACTCTACAATACTGTCCATAAGCCACTTCTCCAAAGCATCAGGCTACAGAGCTTGCACATCGTTTTCTAGGATTGCACGGTCGTTTTAAGCTATTTTCTGTAACATTAGGTTTAGCCACTGGCATAAATATACATATTTGGTAAGGTATACTTCTGGTTAAGATTCTGAAGATGCATGATGTAAAGAATTGAATGCTTTCCAATCCCAAACATGTAAAATGTGCCATGCTTTATTTAGCATAGCTGCAGACAGGAAAAAAAAAAAAAACAGACTGGGTGAATCAAAATGCCAGGGTAGTTCTTGACGGACATTATTTAATTTGCACCATTGCTTATTTTCAACCTAGTATAAGAAATGCAAACTGATAGTATTTCACTGTAACATTCTGTTAGGGTAATGTTTATCGTTTCAACCCAGAGTACATGGGTAACAGGATAGCCTTGTAAGCAAGCTGTATATCTGAATAAGTCATAAGCCTCTTATACCAACATACGGATCAGAGAGGATGCAAATCTGTGAAGATTTCCCTTTGGAACTGTAAGTTTTCTACAAGTGCATCTCTTTCTGTTTGCCACCATTGGATCTCAGTGGAATGGAAATTTGAGGTTTGTGATAGTCCCTCAAATGAGCCTCATCTGATAACTTTCCTAGACACTTATTCCACTTGAGTCTTTTGAGAGGAATTAAAGAGCTATGCTTGCTTAGCCTGTCTGAATCTTCTTCTTGTGTAGACACATACAGATATTTACCCTGTTTTGGTTTATACAGCAATATTAATTGTCATGAGCTTTTCTTGTCTTGGGTTTTGGTTTGTTTTGGGTTTTTTTTTGTTTGTTTGTTTTGGTTGGTTGGTTTTTTGTTGTTGTTTTTTTGTTTTTTGTTTTTGTTTTTGTTTTCTGATGCAATTGCCTTGGGAAGGGACAGAGACACATGATCAAGGGATCTTTTGGATATGATTCTCTGTGTGAGCTCTTGAAGACCAGAAAGCTGTTACAGAGAAATGGAGGAGTAAAAAAAATACATACAGCATATTTTTATTCTACTTTTATTCAGACATTTTAAAATTGCTTATCATAACATGCAACATTGGCACGAGCAAGAGACAGAGACAGGCCTGGACTTCCACTTTCTCCAGGACACTCAAGAGAAGTAAAATCCAGTACGTGCGCAGAGGGATGTATCTGGTTGACTGTGATAGACATGAGAGGTTTTTTTTTCCCAGAGACCAACTGGAAATCAGAATTACTCTGCTGCCATCCACCCTCCTACAGTGTTATAACCTGACCCAGAATAAAGTAATTTGAAATGTACTGAATACTCACATTTGGTATCCAAGAAATTTTTTAGCTTTTCTATGGCCAAACCAAAATATTCCAGTCCAATTTTGAGAAAATGGGTAAGTCATATCATTCCCAGTGTGTTAAGGGTGAAGTTCCACTTTCAGTGCAATAACTTTAGTTTAGCATCCCATATGGGAATAGAAGCTTATTTTACATTATACTGACTACACCCAAAACTATTAAAAAATAGCATTATGGAGACAATGCCATGATTTTTTTTAGTAAGTTTCCATTAAAAAAAATCCTCTGAGTAACAACCGTTTGGGAGATCCATCTGTAAAATTAAGATTTCAATAAGGCTATAAAGTGATGACTGAAAGACAGATGTCTTTCAGTGAGAAGTGAAGGGGAAATACACAAACACAAGAATGACAGAGATAGAACTTTCACAATCTGCCAAAGGAGGAGAGGAATTATCTTTTTTTACATTTTCACACTTTCTTGGAGGATTTTATTATAACGGAATATAAGTTACTGGCAGTAATTAGGTGAAATTTGTGTTATACAGGACATAAGACTACATGAACTAGTGGTGTATTCTGCCCTACGATTTGTTTAAATACGACTAATTATTTTGTGCGATTTTTTTCCAGTTTAACATAGTTTAGTAGCAAGTCACGATGGAATTTGGTTATCCGTAGTAAGGAAGTTATAAATAAATGTGGGTAATGTTTACTTGAGGATTTCAATGGTCTGCACATCTTCATGTGGTTTCTTACATGGTTTTGGACATGAAGGACTCCACAGAATGTGAGACATGACTGAGCTCTTGGTCTGAGGTTATGCAGTGTTATATCCAGTTCTTTCAAAAAAACCATGAAGCTGCTCTGAGGAGCCTGCAGGAGTCCTTTTCCAGGGAGATCACCACATGGGGTCTTCCTGTTTAATGCTGAGTTGTTCACTGTGAAATTTCAACTAGTTGTGAAGACAGTAAAGTTCATATCAACTGGGCAGAGAATGTTCATGGAAGGCACAGAAGACCAACAGCAGCTCTGATCTTGGCTTAGTTCAGTAGCTGCCCTGGGCCTTGCATGCACTGGATATGCTGGGAATGCTGGATATGTTCCATACTGCTCAACTGCTACCAAGGATGTGTAGGAAGCTTGATTTGCTCTCAGTCAGTTTGTAACTATTTCTGTTCCCTTATGCATGCTCAGGAGATTACTCATTTGGAGCAGAAAAACATTCCAGGAATTTGGAAACTAGGAAGGTTCTTTCTGTACCTCCTGCTCAGTGGCCCTCAGGACTTCTCCAGTGGGGGAAGTACGGTGTGTAGAACAGTTCATCTGAAGAATGGATGAGCTTACAAAGCTGGTTGGAAAACAGCAACACTCAACTTTCATCTTTGCAAGTTTCCCCTCGTGCTTCATTTCTTCAATGTCTGACATTAATGGGCTGTGTTTTCAGTGCTTTTATCACATTTATTGTGGCAGGAGCGATACCTGTTACAAGTATGCCTTTCAGTGGAATACATAAAAGAGAAGAGATCAGCATGTAGCAGCCTAAAAATATTCTTTTTGTATTTTTAGTATATTATGAGATCATATTCATCCATAAAACCATGAGAGGGCAGCATTCTCTCTATCATTCATATTCTCTTTCTGGTGGAAAATAAAGAAATACTTTCTTTAACATTCATCTCATAAACCACAGAGAAGTGTTATATATAATTCAGAGCTTGGTTCAATATTCTTTGTAATCAATATGAATGATTCCCTTGATTTAAACAGGTATTGGACTGGGACTTCAGTTGTTCAAAATGACATCAGGAAGAACTGTCTACATAATTTAAATCAGAAGATACCAAAAATAAGCAGTCAGGAAATTATTTTGGTGGTGGTTAACCATTGGAAGAAAATACCAAGAATAGCGGTGTATTCTCCACTTCTTTGTGTTTTTGAATTCAGACTCAGTGCCACTTTGGAAAAAGTGGACAAAAGCTGCTGGATTCAATACTGAGGTAAAAGTTTTGTTTTGTTTTGTGAACTGCATGGCATGAAAGAGAAGCTGATGCTCTGTGTACAAAGACAGGACAAGCCCCACATTTTTTAATGCTGCTTGTAATTATTCAGTGAAACCTTAATGTTTCAGGGAGGGATCTTACAATCAAAATGGATAAGGAGCAACAATCATAAACTAAAACACAAGAATTTCCACCTCAACAAAAAGGAGAATTTCTTTACCTTGAGGGTGGCAGAGCACTGGAACAGGCTGCCCAGGCAGGTCCTGGAATTCCCTCTCTGGAGACATTCAAAATCCACCTGGACAAGTTGCTGTGTCACCTGCTCTCGTTGACCTTGCCTTGGCAGGAGGATTGGACTAGGTGATCTGCAGAGGTCCCTTCCAACCCTGACTATTCCGAGATTCTGTGATTTTCCTGCTCGGGGGTAAGACTAGATGACCTTCAAAGGTTCTTTCCAACCCAAACTATGATTCTGTGTTCTTCTGTAAGTCAGCTCAGAGCTTTTGCGTCATCTGTACTGCACAAGGAGGCACGTTTGCTAAACAAAACGATCTCTCTGACTCTGGAATCCATGAATGTGGCCAATACAATTAATCTAGCCAACAGTTTCAGTGCAAAATGTTGCGGATGTGATGTGATCCTTTGAGCCACATCAATGCAATATTGTAGCAATAAGTGATTGGGGTTTTTAAAAGAATTAATTAATCGCAAAATTAGAGTAGCTTAAGATGGAGAGTGAGGTTTTGAAATAGGGAAGCAGAATTGTTTACTTCTAAATAATTTCTTCGAAAATAAGTTAGGTCACAAGAAGATACAGATTTTTTAGTGAGATGAATATTTAGACATCTCACAATACCAGTCCAATATAGAGTGGCAACTGCTAATTAGCGTTCTTGCTTGCAGTTTCAGCAGAGTAGAATTTAATGAACATGGGGACCAAACTATTCTTTCTATACTGCTTGACATGATGACCCAACTCCAACCCCAATGGGTTTATGATGAAATTGTATTTTCTTATTTGTTTACTTCATCTCCTGCTGTGAGGGAAATTCCTGTATGTCTCTTACTCACTGTATTTCAGTCATTACAACACCATTAAAATGATGCACAAAGTTTTCACTCTGAATACCCTTAGGAGGTACCACAAACTGTGGTTTCACAGAAAAGTCATTGGGTCAAATGCAATGGTAGGCAAATGTAAATGATTCACAAAGATTGCCCCAAGCAAGCATCCAGTATGTGAGAAAGCAAAGAACCTCCACAAGGGTTGGCAGTAAACAAAACAAAAATGTTATTTGATTTATAGCTACTTTCATATAGATGTTATTTGATCTATATCTACTTGCATTTTCTTTCATTGATATACATTACTTAAAAAGGTTTCCCTTTTTTTTCAGAATGAAAGAAGTTGTGTCTATTTGTGATTTTTAAATAGGACCATAATAAAGAAAAATGTTGATTTTCTAGTTAAGTTTTGAAGCCTACTAAAGGGTGTAAGCATTTATTAACTTGAAATATTTTCACATAGTTTCCATTAAAAAATGAATGAGGTATTATTAAATTTCCCATAACTTGCCATATAAAAATTAATTCAATAACAAGTGAGCTTTGTCAAGATGCCTGCATTTTTTTAGAGAAATAATGTAGCTGTTCAGACTAGCCTACATTTTACATGGGGTTTGAATTAGCACTTTTTCAGTGGATCTCAAAAGCTTTTTTTTCTGCTATTCAACTCAACAATGGAGTTCCAGTTCAGGAAGGTACTTCATAGTGTGAGTAATCCTTCTCGAAGCAGTGGGCTACTGACACACTTGGAGTTGGACATGTACTTGCACATGCTGGGAATGAGGCCTTGGCATACAGTGACTCTAGCTGGAGTATGGGGGACCCTCATGTGCTTTGAGTCTCACCTTGTTGTGGATGGAGTCATGCACTTCACTCACAAGAGAGAAGCAGCAATATATTTTATTGATATAAGACAGTGAGATAACAATGGCAGATGTGACAGTGGCTTAACAAGATTCATTGGCAAGGTATGCACTGCATAGAGGGGTGTCAGACAAAGCTGTCAGGAGACCCTCTCGTCGAGTCATGAGGTTCAAAAAGGACACCCTTGCATTCTAAACTCCTTCTCGGAGGGGAGTTTTAGGTGCAGCTGGATTCAGGCTCAGCCCCAGACTGTCAAGAGTTCACAGCTAGAGGACTGTATATGCACAAGCAATCCTTTTTATTGCTTTGCTAAGATTTCAAAGTTTCAGTGTTCCTATTCCCAGTTCACCTACTGAATATCTGAAGTGTTAAGAATGCTCTTAACCTCGAGGAGTAACCATGACGGGTGTCCCCCCACACAAGGGGAGATCCTGGCATGGAACCCTTCCATGCTGTAGGAGCTCAGCAAGTCCTAGGCTGTCTGCTGGTTATGAGGATAAGGTGATTGACTTACAGTCATATTTGCATACCAGTCATGTTTTGGTTGGCTCATGCTCAACTTGCCCTCAGCTGCTGAGCAAGATTTATAGCACTTAAATACTGGGTTGTTTTCTGTCTCCCCAGAGTCCAACTGAAGACAGATGCAGCCATTCCAAGTGCCACTGGTGGGGCATTTGCTTAACCAGAGAAAGGATGAGGGAGGAGCACAGCACCACACAACTGAGTTTTGACTTGATGTCTAAAATAGTGCCTGCCATGCTGCTCTTCACTGGTGTGGTGCCGCTGCCTATGTTTGACCATATCTAAATCTTACTTATTCGGAAAACGTTCAAGAGGTCACAGCCCCTTTGTGAGTAACATAAAACATGGAAGTATGAAATGAAAACAGTCAAGACAGGCTCCAAAAGAAATGTCAGAACATTCAAGGAAAGTGCATATGGTAGTGGGAGCAGGAAGCATCATAGATTTATGTCTCCTCCTTTTTGATATAAGAAGGAATAAGGTTGAGGAGGGAGGGGTGAAAATGAAGGAAAGGTAGCGAGGCTGCTTGAAGACAGATGGAGATAATGGGAGGGAAAAAAACAGGTCGTCACTGTGGGGTGATGAGATTCCATTAGAGATCCTTGATCTGGGTTCCGCTTTCTCCCCATCATGTTGAATCAGCTCCAGTTGGCAGGGAGAAGGGAGAGGGAGAGATAACCATCACTGTCTGGCTTTTGCTGTTGCCAGAGTGGCTGATGAATCTCCTTAGCCCTTCTCATCTACATGTCTTGATTTAATTTGCTTTTTTCTGTGCAGCGCTGTTGTGGAAGGCCATGGATTTTCACCCATTTTAATAGTCAGCTGATGTGTTCAACAGGGAGCTTATTTTGCTAAATAAGCTAGAAAGCAAAACACCAAGAAGCATATTGCAATGAAATAAAATACAGACTCTAATTGATGCAGTAGTTTTGAATAAATCTTTCCATTGTCACAGTCCACACGCTAAATGCCAAGGCCTGTCAACACCACTTCTTGGTTACCTACCCAAGGTAATCATATAGCTCTTCTTACTGCAGAATCCAAGTGCATCCCAGTTCAAGGTAATAATCTGTTAGCAATACCACTTTATGGAGTTTTACCCAAACAGAATAAAAAACACATGGTAAAAAATAAATTACAGGCTCCCTTTTGCAAGATTGTCAGATCCCATCTCTTCTTGCAGAGCCAAAATAACTTGGAGATGCGTCAGTGTAGATGCTTTGCTGGGAGCGCATGGGTAAGGTGATGCGCCAGCAGAGAACTGAAGTGAGGTCTTTCAAGAGCCTTACCCTGGGCCACCCTGTCTTTTTGTAGAGAAATGGCCATGGGGAAGTAAATATTTGCAAACAGCCCATGTGAGGTTTAAAAATAGTAAATTTGCTATCTTTATGGAATTGTGATGCTTTTTATCTCTTTGCAACTTCAAACTGTGTATGTGAGCCGATTTGTTCTCAGACTTACTTGAAAGAGAGGCTATGAAAGGGAGGCATCCAATGCACACTTATGCTGAAATTTTACGTCTGTCCCTCTGGGTGGTTACTTAAGTGTATTTCCACTCTGAATATATAAAGTCATTTATAGGCAGAATGGGTGGAAAAATGAACATTCAGTTTATGAGAAATGTGAGGTGGAGGAAGCAGAAAAGGGAATGTCACTGATTGCAGTGTTCTGCTATTGCAGGCCAGATATCACATGTTCCCTTTCACCAAATAAATGCTTTGGTGAAAAAAAAAAAAGTCCTGATACCGATCTAGCCCCAGACTCTGTCCTGTGCCCCTCACTGACATCAGCTGGCATGTCTGAGTTATATGCCAGATTGTAATTAAGCCTCTGAAAGTAGAAGATAAAAAAGGCCTTTTGAGGCATTTTCTGCCAAAGAGGTTTATATAATTTCAGTGTTTAGGCTCCCAGAACAGATTTTTTGGATTTTTGTTTGTTTGTTTGTTTGAGGAAAATGGTCTTTTTTTTTTTTTTCCTATTTTCTTCTGGTTTTTTACAGGTGTCTCTTTTCTTCTCTTTCACTAAAGAGTCAAAATTTGTCCTGGTAAATTTATCTATAAAATCTGTTTAGTTCAAGATCCTGCTGTTGTGAAGAAATCACATTTTATTTAACAAGAGGTATTCAGGCAGGTCCTATAAAAAATTATTACTGTCCTGAAAAATCTCCCATAAAAACATTTTAGAATTTATTCATGATAGTCTGCACAGAGTTTTTTTCTAAGCTACTGTATAGTAAGGATATAATTTTGTATTAAGTTCTAACAGCTCAGAAAGTGTATGAAAAAAGTAATTTTCTATTAAATGTTAAAGGACTTTCCTCCATGAGGATATAAGCAAGCTCTACAGGAACTGGTAGTTATGCTGCAGAAGGATTTTTCAGGCTTAGAGAGCTTGGGGGAGGGTGTTTGAATGCATTAGTATTCACTCCACATTCTTGCCTGCTGTTCCACATGCGCTGTTTTCTGCCTCCGTAAACTACTCTGGATGCAGATCAAAATTATTTAAAAGAATTCAAAGGGTGGGGGGGAAGCAGAGCAGCAGTTTCTGTGTATTTCCACATTTCCTTCTTTTTCATTGACATTTACTGCTGGTCTTTTTATAGCAATATGAAAAAAAAGATGGCAGAAGCAGAGAAGGGAAAGGCTTTGTCTGATAAGAAAGGCTTTTACATTTTAGAGACAAGTTCTCACAACAAATCAGAACACTGTTAGCTTCCCTTGTGCAGCTAGCATCAACAATTTAAAGCAGCAGCACTAAATTGTTTAACTCAAAGGGCATTTTAAAATTATTATTTTTATTCTTTCTCATTTGCAATAAATGTTTTTACATAGGAAAATGTATGTTCACCTCTTCTGCGTTAATTCTTTTCAAAAAGGGTGAATGTTCATTTCCTCTCCTTTAATTTTCCACTTCTCAAGACTCTTGAGTCCTAAGCCCGTCTAAGAGCAGACCTAGCCAAGGAGCCATTCTTCTGTCTCCTCGAGTTGAACTCACAGCTGCAGGAAGATTTACTGAAAAATTTCAGGAAAGATCGAGAGGGCATAATCACCTGCAATACATGGCTTTATCAAGGAAGTTCTGCTTTACTCCTGCTAAAAAAAATTAAAATCAGCTTCTTACTATAGCTTGAGAAGAGCCTGGTGCATGGCCCATCACCACTGACTCTAGGCTCCTTGTGTAATATTTGTCCTGGTAGTGATATTTTGCATCCTGATTGAAAAGGAGCATGGTAATGTACAAACTCGTCTCACAGTATAAAGCTGTATTGCCTACTCTGAGAGCAGGCTAGAAAAATCCTTGTATCTCTAGAACCATGGAAGTGTGTGGAGATCTCCATTAAAAAAAAAAAAAAAAAAAAGCACAAAAGAAGGTTGAGGGTAAGCCTCATAAGCAAAATCCCCCCAACACTGGGAGCAGACAAGTTAGAATAGAGCTGAGATGGAACTTTATACATTTTTAGATGGGTGAATAAAGGCAGGTTCAGGGAAGAGATGTATCTTGCACACACACATACGCTCAGAGAAGTCAAATGTCCAGTGCTTAAAATTCACATTGCATGAAATACAGCAAACGCCCAGTACTAACTGAGGCATGGGATGGTAGATGCAAAGTCTTTAAATCAACAGCATTCCCTGGTGGACAATAATCACTGACTGGGCAATCTCTTTAAAAGCCCTGGTCCCTGCTGGGTGAAGCGCTGGAATCTTTGCTGTTGTTCTCAGGGTGCCACTCTGCTCCGTGTATTGTGATGAAGAATAAATATGCGTGAAGTCGACAGTTAGTTTGGCTTCCACCAAAGCTTAATTTAGCTCACCTCTCAGTGCTGAATAAGAGAAATTAATAACAATAATTAATAGTTCTTTTAACACAGTGAGTAAGTAGCAGCGTGTGATAAAAATGCTAAATCTGGGGAAACTTCATTGCTGGGAGACAATGCATTCCACATTGCCAAGGAGGTACAACATACTTTGGAGGGCACTGATGGACTAAACAAAAGAAGATGTCTGGTCAGAGGAAACAAAGGAATGCATTGTAGAATCCAGGGAGGATGTAGTACAGTCCACACCAGCTGGAATACCTCTCCTGAGGAAGCTGAAATTCCTTCCACCTTCTTCCCCCTCCTGTTTTTGGTTTTCAACCTTCTCTGCCAAGAAAAGGACAAAAGCTCTATTATGTTTGAAGTCTGGCCACAAGCAACAGTACCTAAAAGGTGCTTCAGAGCCTTTAGTATACGAGCATGTGCTGTTTCTGCAGGGCCATGGCAAGCTTTCTCAGTGACTTTTGCCATCATCCACAAATTGCATATTCCTTCAGTATAATTTCATGAAGGTTCCTCCTTTTTTTCTTGGCTTGCACCACTGCACTCGCTTCCTTAGAAGCCAGAAGATGCAGAGCTGACATTGTGCAAGGAATTTCAAATAAATTCTAATAGCCATTTTTTGAGAAACATTGGGTGTTTGTTACTGATTTTGTTACTGTATTGTGGTTTTTTCTGTGTATAGTTGTAAATGGGGTTTTTTAGGGGGTCGTCTTGGACAAAGTCTGAGAAAGGCAGCATACTTTCCTAAGAAATTTCAAAATGTTTTTAAAAGTACTTCTCTGCAAGTAGAAGGCAGAGAAGTACATTTAATTTTTATAATATGTATAGTGTCAGGGGAGGTTTAGGTTGGGTATCAGGAAAAAGTTTTCACCGAAGCAGTGGTTGAGCACTGGAACAGGCTCCCCAAGGAAGTGGTCACAGCACCAAACCTGCCAGAGTTCAAGAAATGTCTGGACAATGCTCTCAGGCACATGGTGTGATTCTTGGGGTGTCCTGTGTAGGGCCAGGAGATGGACTCAGTGATGGGCCCCTTCCGTCTCAGCATACTCTATGGTTCTATGATTCTATATATTACACATCCATTATATACATTTATGGCCTGCCCATCAGACACTCATTGCTCCCAGAGAGGGTGAATAGCCTAGCAAGTAAACAGTCCTCAAACTACATTCAAGAAGAGTGACCTGTGAAGCGAGGACAGTAATGATGAAGACATAGACATGTTTGAGAGGAAATGGACAAGCTGGAGCTGTGCCATGGGAAAGGAAACAGAAGCCAGATAAAAAGAAACATGCAGATAATTATCAAGAGAAAGAACCATGTTGCTCTCAGAGGTGTGGACACGATGCTTTCACTCAGTGCAGTGGGAAAAGGAAAGGATGTTGGAGAAATTTGAAGGAGCATGGTAGTGATATGACAGAGGGCAAGGTCAGAAACTTTGTATAAATAAGGAGAAAAGCTGTGTGTCTGAAATTACTGTATTAGTATTGTTGTCTCTATAACTAATAGAACTGTCATACAGATTGCTTAATGTGTGCAGCTGAAAGATACTGCTTTTATATCCAATATTCTTATTTTGGTTGATTTCCTTAAAAGACTGTATACTCTCTCATAGTGGTTCATCTGCCCAACCTCAGCAAAGCCTACACTTGAGGTTTCAGTCTGTTATCTCACCTGTATTTCAGACTCTTCAGCATTGAAAGCCTCTGCTGTACTGTAGATGTTTACTGTCACAAGGAGCAGCCAAGGTCCTATGACATGGAGCAGCCAACTTCTTCTCGCAGATGACAACTGCCTTTAAATACTGGTTGAAAGGGGAGAGCCTAGAAATCCCCAGGTGATGAAAGCATTTGGATGTAAATTACACAGGCTGTCCATCAAACTGCACAAGCCAATAGCTGGTTCACAGTTGAATGAACCCAGTGTCTGAGAGATTTGAATTCAGAGCATGTAGCAAAAACACCTCAGATGTCCATGCAAAATTCATTGAAGGCTGACTGTGGCATCATTTCTGGCTTCACAACCTTGTGTATATGGAAAAGCAGAAGGAGGGAAAATTGGTGCCATAATACTGCCCAAATATACACAATGAAGTCAGACTGAAAGCAGTGAAATTGCAGCCGCTCCTCATGAGCTAACAGGACCATTTTCCTTAACCAGTGACCTTCAATTACAGAGTAGCAAGCAAATTAGCAGAGACAAAAAAGAAAAACCTGTTAGCCAGAAAATCTTACTGGCTAAAGCTTTCTTGTTTCAGTTCCAGTTTCCGTAGCTTTCGGTAAAGTATGTGCTGTCTCTCTTTTGGACTACTGGTGTTAACTGGAAATGTTGGTTCTGGGAACAATGAACTCCTTCTTATCAAATTGTCTGGTTTACAAATGGGTTTTTCAGAAAACTTTAAGTGTTTCTGAGTGCTTGAAGGATCTGAATCATTGCAAAAAGCCTCCTGATATCATAGAGATCAAGCTAGGAAGAAATTCAAGGCTAAAAATGGCCAGGGCAGGAATGGCTAAATGAAGTTGCCATTTCTCACTTCCAAGCTCTTCATATGCTCGTGGTTGTTTGCCTGTAGGTTTGAGCGACTGTGAAGCAGGCTGGGGTGTAAATTTACAGTGCAGAGGTTAGGTTGTCCCAGTGTGGGGAGTAGGGGGAAGGGGGAGCTTACTCTGAACTACATCCATCTAAAAGGTAGGAGTCTGGTCCTACCTGATACAGGTTGTTTATAAACCTGAAAAAGAATCACAAATCCAGATGAATTATATGGTGTGAATCCACTTTGAAAACCTAAGGGTGTTTACACAGGGAACTATCACTCTTTGGATTCACAAGCTGACTTAATTCCCTAGGTAGGCAAGCCTGAACAGCAAAGAATATATGGCCTTCTTCGCTTTGAATTTGGAGAAGATATTTGTATTTTCTTTCTTTATTTTTTTTTTTTTTATGGCTGGTAACTCTGTACACCTTTTGTGATGTAATTTTCCAGAAGCTTCACTGAAACCTTAGAATCCTACAATCAAAATCTAGTTCTGTTTTGATACAACAAGCTCCATATTTCCTTCTCTGGGCACAGTTTGACAAGTGAGGTTTTCCTTTTGGAATATTAGCACCTCTTATCTGCCTCAGATTTAAAAAATAAGCCATAAAAAATGAGGCAAACCCACTTACAAGATAAAACAAGCCACACAGTTAAAACAAAGATAACTACTTAGGCGTAAGTTTTCTTTTGACAACATTATTAGCTAAATACCTTTTCTCATCCTTCAGTATATGTTGGCATGAAGTCTTCTCCTCAGGGTTTCTGAGTTATATGAGAGAAAAAGGATGGGCAAATATCTGCAGAGGGTTTTCTCCTACTTCAGCCAAATCTGAAACGTGCTTTCCTGCTACCTGCACCACCACACTGCCTGCAGATTAACAGTTTTCTTTCAGCCTCCATTTTCAAAGTTTTCTCAGGATAGTTTGGATCATCAGCTCTTACAATTTAAAGAGAGAGATTAATTTCTAAGATACAGCTGTAACAGCATGGTAGAATGCCAGCTTGTTTTCTTCTTGCAGCTACTAATATGTTTTCTTTCAGAGGCAATTGATCTTTTTGAGATTCCTCTTCCCCTTAGTTTGACAGAAATCTCCTAATTACGAGGCTCCGAGTGTTCTCTAAATGTAATGTGTGGTGAACTTTAAGACCCAAGCCTGAAGCCACAGTCTTCCCACTGTTTGTTGCTTGAGCTCAATAAACATCACACTGATATATTGAGATGACTCAGCTACACAGTGTTCACCTGCCAGCACCAAGTCACCGGTCTGGACTTGTGAATTTTTCCAGATAGCAGACAGGCTGGAAGAGCAAAGCCATTTATATACCTGGTGATTATAATGATGCATGGGAACAAAAATAGATTTACAACAATAATAACATCCAGGACAGCAATACAAATAGTGAGGATAAAAAAAACAGGGAAAGATAAATACCTGTCTGGAAATATGACTACTACTGAATCAATAAGCTGATGTCCTACCAAAAGCACCAAAAGCACGTCACTACAGATCAAAAGCAATGGAGTGTTGGTAACTTTCAGTCTGCCCAATGAAAGTTACCCTTTTTCTCAAGTCCATCTACTGTTACAAATTGCAGGGAAGCATTTTTATTAACTAGAGGGCTGCTTTTACATCACTTTTAACTAATTATTGTTAAAACAAGCTAGTCATATTTCTCTAACATGGAATGGAGTACTTAATGCCTATACTCAACAATTTAGGTGTGTTAATAAAAGAAATTCTGATTTTTTTAGTTTCTCTTCCTATTACATTTTGTAAACTATGCTATGAATAATGAATAATTAAAGGAAGAACTTTTAAAAAATAATTTCAGGCTGTGTCCCTTCTCTGTTATGACATGTAGTCACAAACGTGTTTATTTTAAACATTGCTGAGAACAACTTGGTTGTAGCATGGACAAGTGTTTATTACAGGGTTTACTGCCTTGTCCTATGATTCCATGCTCTGCAAGGCACATCTTAACTAATTCCCAAAGGCAAAGTGGCAACATTGTAAAACACTTGTGAAAACATTCAAACTGCAGTTTAAACCTTGTTAAAGTGCAGTTCTTCTTTGGAAAGTGACACTGAAAATGGCAGTGTGGGATCCTGTCTTTATTGTCTATGTGTGATTTCAAGATCAAACATGCTAAGTACAACTATATAGTTCCCTCCTGACATCCACAGCCAACTCTGCAGACTCCAGTGAGATTAGATAGTTGTAACTTCCATGTTCATGTGTCGTTAAGATTATGGTCTCCTTAGCAACTGTCCAAACCTACTGTCCTCATTGAAACAGATACACCTTGGCCCCCTTCCATTTAGCTGAATGTGCTTGAGGAAGATCTGTTTTCTTCTCATTGACCTGTGCCAGTTTTTTCACTGCTTGGGGGAGTAAAGCACCTTTTCAGACAAGTTGGCAAATCTAACTCTGAAAAAAAATATACACAAAACAGTTAAGTTGAAGAAGATGCCACTTGTTAATGGTAGTTGCATTTTCAGCTAAAGAACTTTAATGGCTTTTTAATTTGGTTTCAGGTCCGGTTCATGACATAAAATATTTTGATCTCTAGGAAAATTCTGATGTAAACAATATTGTCTGTGCACATTAACCTGTTAGAATATAGGCTTATGAGATATATTTTTATTTCTCTAGAGAGCTACTGTTGCACATTTGTAGTTAGCACCAGCAATGAGAAGACACAGCCCCATCCAAGGCCCATGAAAATTCAATTAACAGTGTTATTTAACCACAGCGAGCTTGCTGTGGTTTGGTGCTTTTCTTTCTGCTCTATCTGACAAGGAAGTAATCAGCCTTATCTACCTCCCAGGGACCTGTGGCTTGACACTGAAACAAGCTGTTTCCAGTCAGAAGAGACACCTTGCCATGTCCAGCTCTTGGCCTCAGAGAAGACATAGCTCGTTTGGCTTCAATAACTTTTGCTGGTGGAATTGCTATAACACTATCATTGACATTTGAAGTTGGCCCCTATATGGAGAATACCATAGCTACCCTGACATGGTCAGAGACGTCCATGTCAGGAACAGTCCTTACTTAACCCCACAATGAAAATGTTGAAACGTAGAGGTAGATTTTATTTATTGGCACCACTGAAACCATCATCTGTTTCAATCTTAGGTTAAGCTTGACGGGCTTTCAAATGGTTACAGATGTGCAAGGAGGAATACGAGAGGCTGTGCTTGAAGATGGTTTCCTGACTTAGCATGGCTGAATTTTTATGAAATAATATGCAAGCTTTTTCCACCTCACTTTTGCCAATCCCGCATAGCCTTGTGACTAAAAGGGGTAAAAAATTGCACAGCCCAGTGCCAACACAGGCCCCAGGTTTCAAATGTTTGAGAGCTGGAATATTCAGAGCTGAGGTTTTGTTCTGGCCTGTGAAAAGGGAGAGAAAACCATCTGTGAAATCTGGAGGTACATCTGGGCTTCGCTCCTACCCCGGGATCCCACAGCCTCCCATAATCCTTTATGGATATCTGCAGGTTGGGAGAAAAAATCCTTTCTCTGCGCCTCTGCTCTGCTCCACAGCTGGCACGCAGATGTTCCTCGGGGCTTCCACGGAGCCCTCGGAGCAGCCCCGTGAGGCACAAACCAGGAGGGTTTCATCCTTATGGCTCTAGAAAAATGCCCTTTTCTAACTAAAACCCGAGGGAAGAACAGCGCCATGAGTGGGGCTTTCGCTACGGGCAGGGGCATGCTGCAAACACGACTGTCTGTGGGAAATCACGGTAAAAGCCCCGTCTCGCCGTTCCCACGGGCCTCTCCCTCCAGCAAAGCCCCTCGGAGCGGCCGCCGGCCGGCGGTGCCTCGGCGAGCGGCGGGGGCCATTCCTCGCATTCCTGCCTCAGCAGGGAAGGGAAACGAGCAGGGATCCTCCTTCTCCTCAGCTTCCCCCTCCCTGGCCTTTGCTCCCAGCCAGCCCCTCCGCTGGGAGCCCCAGGGGAGCCGAGCCGAGGGACCGCCGTGCCCCCGGGCCGCGGGTCCCCCTCCGGCCCCGCTGCTGAGGGGAGAGCCGGGCACCGCCAGGCAGCCAGACAGAGCCCAATTAAACCCTCCCCTGGCCAGCCCCTGACACTCCCTCCTGCATTTTCCAGTCTGTGGTTACGGCGCTCAAAGGGTTCCATTAAGTCACCAAGTTTTACAGGTTCCTTAAAAAAAAAAAAAAAAAAGAAAAAAAAAACGCAAGGGGGGG